>BCKL01000001.1:943322-1568066 GCA_001600635.1 Leucosporidium creatinivorum | reverse complement strand
CATCTGCAAGTATTTTAGCATCTTGCCTCACGTCCCTGCATCGACTGGAAGTTGAGCGAATTTGGGAGCGGTTGATGCGAATGCTCGGCGATGGCGAATCTGCCCCGCCAAGCAAGGTACGTGCAGTCGAGACCTCCCGCCTGGCTTCCAGAGAGATGGCAAAACTAAGCTGCTTTTCATGTTGCGATAGCTGTCCCCGACCGATCGTCTTGCACCTTCTAGGCCGCTCGAATCTCTCAGAGAAGTGTGCCGAGCCTGTGAACGAAGCAAAAGGGGGAGAATCGGCTTCAGTCTAGCTGTTCTCGCGCTGCCGGGACTGACCTGCTCGACAAAACCTCTCCCGTCGCTCCAAGAGCCGATGTCGCTACGCTCTGCCGCCTGGTCCGCTGGGGCCGAAGTAGAACGCAGCGCCGAGGACTCCGACGACTCCAAACGAGAGCGCAGCGACTCCAAAGTTGGCGAGGAGGAGCCAGCGACTAGGCGGCTCAACTTTGAGGCCGCGAGGGCGAGCGCGAGTGGAGGGAGAGTTGGGAGGAGCATCGGAGGAAAGGACCGACCCGATCTGCTTAAGGCCGTTGATGTAGAAGATGTTGAGCTGTAGAGGAAAAGAGACATGTCAGCATTGGTACACGAAGTCGACTGGGAAGAGACAAGGGCCTACGTTACGCTCAGCCTCATCCTCCTTGCCGACGGGGACTCCAGAGAGGCGAAGATCAAGAGTAGTCGAGCTGGAGCCCTGAGTAAGAGTCGTCTCGAGGGTTCCGTAGTAGTCTGTTGTACGCGTTCGGCAGCGTTAGCCCTCTACTCCGCGAGGGTCAATCGCCGAGCTCACTCTCAGGCCAGGTTGGTGCGCGCCAGGTGGTGGTGAAGGACTTTGGTCGATCCACAGCAGTAACCTTTCCAGCAATGTTGCCTCCGAACAGACTCATCTCGGCGCCAACCTCGGGCTTCATCGTCGCAGGGTTCCTCGACCACAGAGGGATCTTCTCGGCGCTGGTGAGGAAGTCGAAGAGGCCGTCGGCGTCGCTGGCAAACTCGCCGCTGGTCTTGACCACGGCGGTGTTGAAGGCAGCCTTGGACGAGGAGGATGTCGACGATGCGACGGTGGAAGCGGAGGGGACAGTAGGGGTAGACTTGGCGGAGGCGGCGGCAGCGGGGGTGGAAGCGCCTGAGTTGGAGGCCGAGGCATCCTCGGCGAGGAGATCCTTGCCGTGGGTTTCCAGCATCACCTTGGGGAAGCGCTGGAAGATGGGGCGGAGCTTGTTGGCGAGTCCCTTCTTCGCCGTCGACTGGAAGGCCTGCGCCTCCTTGCTAGGAGCCGATGAGATGCTCGACTCGAAGACGTACTCGTCCTCGTCCATATCGTGAGCCACCTCGATAGCTACAAGCGAACCAGTGACGGCCTCTCCCTCGGCGGTCTCGGCTGGTGCAGTCGAAGGCGGACGCATCGTCAGCTCGGAGCTTTCGACAACCGGCAGGCAGCAGACTCACCCTTCCAGTCCATGGTGATCTTGAGATCGTAGATGGTGACGAGCCTGTAGGTCTGCTGTCAGCGCTGAGCTCGTCCACAGACCCTCAAGAGCTCATCACGCACTTGGACTTCCTCATGCCCACCTCACAATCTCCCTCAGTGTCCTTGACCGTAACAGAGACGCCATCCACCTCGACTCCATCAATCTCGGTCTTCAACCACGTCTTGGCCCAAGCCTCGCAGCCCTTTGTGCGCCAGTCTGAGCGAGGGTGAGAGGTGTCAGCGAGCTGAGCTCTCAGCGAGGGCTGCAAGCGACTAACGCCAGTTCTTGATGCCGGGAGGGAGCTGCTGAGTCATGCTGGATATGTTCTGAAACGTGCAGGAGAGCTGGATGAGGCGTGTGAGATGCGAGCGACGCGGCAAAGGGAGAGAAGCGAATCGAACTTCGGTCTGTAGTCGACCGTGAGGTCACCTTAGAGCGGACTACCAGGATACAGCGGCTTGTTAACGGTATCTTTCACCCTGCTTGCCCTACATCTCAAGCTCGCCGAATTCCCTGCAGCCCCTTTCATCCCTTCGCTGCACCTTTCCAGCCGCCTCGACGCTGCTCATAACAGCAGAGCATTCAGGTGATCTGGAAGTAGAGCTGGGCTTAGTAGCGCCTCCTGCACGTCCCTTTGCAGCCCTCTCGCCGCTTCTAGCCGAGCTCGGCGATGTCTCCCTCCCACTTTCATGAGCTCTTGAGACAAGGGTACGGTCTCTCCTCCCTCCCAGACACCTAACCCAAGTTCTTTTAGCCTGCTGTATTCAAGCAGAAGCCTCTTTGTAGCGTTGAGAACCTTCGGTCCTCTGCCCCTGCCGTTCGGCGCAGCCTTTCCACGGCTCGTGAAGCACGAAACGTACCTGGAGAGCGTTGCGCTTCACCACTGAAGTCAAACTCCAACATACGAAGTACTAAGTTTTCCCCGGTCACAGTCGAGCTGCATGGGAGGACTTGTAGCGCGCCTCCCGTCGACGCTTGAGGAGCACTTGCTCGCGGCTCCTCGTTGCGAAGGCGTACTGGGTGAGCAGCAGCCTGTAGATCTCCACCACTAGGATGGATCGGTGTCGGTTGGAAGGCTATAGCGGTCTTCCCATCGCTAAGGAGCGGATGGCAGCGAGCTCCTCGGGCGCTTCCATGTCAGTTCGAGCTTGCTCAACGAGGAGCAGGCTGCGAGAGCTGTTGGGAGGCTTAAGCGGTCGTCCCAGGATCGTGAGTGAGATACTCCCGGAGCCCCCGGAGGGAGGAGAACTGCTCTGCGGTCCTTCGCTGAGTAGTTTGGAGGTCGACGAGCACTTCACGCGAGGAAGAGTCGGGCCTTGATCCAGTGGCAGAGCCTTTTACAGAGGCCTGCACTCGCGCGAGAGAGAGCACCATGCTTGTGGATGCTGCACGCAACGAACACTCCAGAAGGATGTGGCAGGAGAGAAAGAGAGGAGAGGGTCAGCCAGCTCGATTTTGACAAGCCAAGCTCGGACCTCCTTGGCCGTGCATTTTGCTCGCCTCTGACGATGAGGTGCAGCTGAGGTGGCTGATAGTAAGAGTGCACTCTACTTGCACAGAAGAGGTCCCTCGTTTCCTTCCCGGGCTCAACGAGAGGCAGACTGAGCAAGGAAGAGCATCGCCGAGTCTCCTCGCCTTAGTTCTTGAAGGCGAAGGCAGGTCGAGGAAGGAGGAGCAAGCAGAGCAAGGAGCACGGGTTTGTGATCTCCTTCGCCCGGTTGCGAAGACGTGCTCTTGCTGTTGCTGGCTCACTTCCCGTCGTCGCGCGCTCAGCTCCTCGTCGCGGCTGTAGATGATAGAAGACTGGCTACATGACCTATTCTGGAGACCCTACACGAACTAACTAAAACGATGCAACGAAAGCGCCCTCACTACGAACCCCTCAGACTCGGCTCGAGTCCCACTGCACTCGCCCCTGCTCCTGCTCGCCCTGCTCCTCCTCCCCAGCCAGATCCATCGCCAACCCGTCCTCATCCTCCACCTCTCCCGTCTCATAATCCATCTCCTCTTCCTCCTCCTCCTCTTCAACCTCGACTTCTCCCTCCGCCGGCTCCCCAACCTCAGGCTCCTCCCTCCTCGCCGCTCCTCCGACATTCGGCCTCGAGCGATAACTCGTCGGCGTGGTGGTGGTGTTGGGAGGGATCTGAGGAGCGACGATGGCAGCTGCGGTGTGGATGGTGGTATTGGCCGCCTGCGCTTGGGCGAGGAGGTTGCGCGAGGAGCCGGTTCGGCGAATGTAGCGAGCGGGAGTGACGGTCGCGTTCGTTGAGGTGCTGCCGGCGTCGAAGCGAGCGTCGGAGGGGCGTGTGGAGGAAGAGGGACCAGCGGCGGGAGGGAACTCGGCTGGTCGGAGCATGGTGGGAGGAGGGCGAGAGGAGGAGGCGGAAGGACGAGCGCCTGGCGAATCGATGGCCGAGGCAGCAGCAGCAGCCGCTGCTCTCGAGATGCTCGGTCTCCTCCCCATATCCTCATCCGACGAATCGTCCTCCTCTTCCTCGATCTTGATCGTCCTCATCAACTCCCTCCTTTCCCTCTCCTCCTCCTCTTGAATCTCCTCAAAGTCGACGGGACCGAAGTCGAGAATCTCAAACTCGCTCTGCCCATTCCTCTGCACCGCAGCGACGCAGAATCGCTGGTCGAACGAGACTTGCCACACGCCGGTGAGTCCCGTGAGGAGGTCGCGAGTGAACGTCCCATCGCGGACATCCCACATCTTGAGCGTCCCGTCCGAGCCACTGACGACCTTGTACTCGTCGTGCTGGAAGCAGGTGATGGCGCCCGAGTGCGCGGCGAGGGTATGGCGACAGTCGCCCGTCTTGGGATCCCAGATGCGGAGCGTCGAATCGGCGGCGGCGGAGACGAGGTGACGGAAGGAGAGGCCGAGGAGACCGACGAGGGAGGAGTGGCCGTCGAGGGTGGCGAGGCATTCGCCCGAGTCGGTGGACCAGAGGCGAACTGTGCCGTCCATCGAGCCCGAGGCGCACTGCTTGCGACGATGGTCGAAGACGACCGAGTAGACCTTTTGCGAGTGGCCGACGAGGCGATGGCGACACTCCCCGGTGAGGATGTCCCAAACGCGCACTTGGCAGTCGTAGGATCCCGAGACGAGGGTACGGCCATGAGCGGCGAGGGCGCGCACGGCATGTCGATGGCCGGCGAGATGGCGGAGGTGGAAGGGGTTGTCGCTCGGGTCGGTGTTCTCCTCGGTGGGGCTCTGAGGGACGATGGGGTGGTACTCGGCGTCCTTGCCTGGCGCAGGGAGCTTCCAGACGCGGAGAGACCAATCGCGCGAGCCTGTGACGATGAGAGGGTAGGCCGGTTCCCAGATGGGGTCGCCGTGAGGGTCGGGGTTGATGTTCTCGGGCTCGACAATTTGGAGGCATCGTACGGTCGAGGTGTGGCCGACGAAGGTGTGGGTGCACTTGTTGCGGTCGAGATCCCAGACGCGAACGGTGCGGTCGGTCGAGCCCGAGACGAGGATGTTGCCGATGTACTGGAGCGCCCAGACGCCGCCGTCGTGGCCGCTGAGACGAGCCTTGGAGGCGCCGGTGCGAGTATCGAAGACGTTGATCGAGTGGTCGTCCGAAGCCGAGACGATCTTGTCCTTGTCGAACTGAAGGCAGGTGACGACGTTGTTGGCGTTGCAGGCGAAGGTCGTGCGCTTGGGAGTCTTCTCGGCCCAATTGCGACGGGTTTCGAAGCGACGGCGGTAGAGGATCTTGTAGGGATGGGTGAAATGGGCTTGAGGGAAGGGAGAAGCCTCGCGAGAGGAGGAGGGCGAGGCGAGCTTGACCGAGTGGGAGAGGCGACGGGAGGAGGAAGCGATGGGGCCGAAGGCATCGACGTGCATCGCTTCGTCCTCGATCTTGCCGGTCCAACTCGTGCGAGCCTACGCAAGAGCAACGAGTGTCAGCTACCATCGCCGAGCAGGGAAAGCCGAGCCCAACTCACCGGCTGGTCCCAAACGCCCGCTCTCCACCTCTTCAGAAACATGTTCTCCTTCGACCCTCCCGCAATCTCCTTTGCCTCCTTCTCCTCACTCCCATCGCCTACCCACAGCTCATCCTTGACCAACCTCTCCTTCCACACTCTCCACTCCCCATCGGCCAACCTCCTCCATCCCTTGCACACGACCGACGCCCTACACAGCGCCTTAGCATCGAGGAAACCGAGGATATGGACGCCCAACTCTGGAGGAAGGTCGGTGAGGAAATCTCGGCGCAGGGCGGGGGTGACGATATTGTTGATTGTCTGGAGGACGGGGATGGAGGAGCGCTTGAGGAGGGTGAAGAGGAAGTAGGATTGGAGCGCGGGGGAGAGTTGGTCGAAGGTGGATACGAAATCGGGGAGGGAGAGCAGGCCGGAGAGGGCTTGCCCCGAGCCGAGGTTGAAGTGAGGGTGCTCGAGGTCGCCTACTCCTGCTCCTCCGTCGACGTCCTCTCCTTCCATGACGGATCCATCACCCTCCTTCTTATCCTCTTGACTATCCTCTCCCGCGAATGTCGGCACAGGACTCGGCGGGCTCATATTGGGCGAAGGGAGCGTCGCTGCCGTAGCCGCTGCCGCTGCGTTGGTAAGCCCGAGAGCTCCACCAGTGAAGAGCGGTGAGGTAGTCGTGGAAGGAGGGCCTTGCTGCTGTCCCGCATCAGACTCGACGCTCGAAGCCCTCGGCGAGTGCGAGTGCGAGTTGGCTCTTGGTCGTTTCCTCGGAGGGCCGGGAGAGAGTCGAACTGAGGGGTCGAGGTCGTCCATATCGTCGTCCTCTTCGTCGATGTAGCCTGCTCCTCCGCCTGCTGGCCCGCTGATGGACCCTCCATGCACCGAGCGTGGTCGCCTTGCTACTCGACGCTGATGCAGTGGTCCTCGATCGCTCCTCGTCAGAGAAGCGGCAGCTGATCCCGCTCTACCCTTGCCTTTGTCCATCCTCGGCTGTCCCACTCCCTCTGCTGCCACTCCAGCGGCGATCCGATCCGCCTGTTCGGCTTCTCGTTCCCTCTGCTCCTCGTCTTGCTCCTCTCTCTCCACCGCCGCTTGACGTCCATCCTCATAGAAGGTTCCCTCCAACGGGCCCAACTCGAACCTAAAGCGGTTGATCCCGCCAGGGAAGGCGACTTGAGATAGCGGGTAGGCCTTGGGGTCGAGACGAAGGGCGTTAGCGCCCCTTGCTTCCTCTTGCTGGATGAAGTTGGTGAAGGTGGAAGTCGAAGGGTGGGAGAAGGACGAGTGATGAGGGTGAATTTGCTTGGTTCGAGGGAGGAGGATCGGAGCGAAATGAACGGTGGTCGTCGTGGTGGTGGTGACTACCGAGGTACGAGTGGCTGGGGCGAGGTGGAACTCGGAGTAGCCTGTTGATGATGATGGTCCAGCCGCACGAGCTGAAGCCGAGACGGCAGAGGAGGAAGGAAGGGGAGTGGGGTGCGTGGCCCGAGGAGGAGCGTCTTGAGCGAGGTGAGGGTGGGTCGAAGTCGTTCGGGTGATGGAGCGCACTTGCGAGTCGATGGGGGCGGTGAGACCGGGTTGTAGCGCATCGGCTACACGTCTTGAGCCTGCCATTGTACAGGGTTCGACGAGGGCGAAAGAGGGGAGAGACGGGAGCGACGCGCTGGGTCCTACTCGTCGAGAGCGCTGTACGGCATCGGATCGAGTCAGCTTCCCTACACCCCGCAGTCTGTAGCTGTAGAGTCCTCACCCTGCTACAGCCTCGGACTGCACTCGTTCTGCTGTACGAACTCGACGAGCGAGGCCTTCCCGCGTGAGGCGAGCTCTAGAAAGCGGGCGCGAGTTCCTTTGTACTGCTCTTGTAGCCTGGTCGATAGGCGATCCGAGTGCACCTGCTCTTGGTGTAGACGGAGAGCAGAGACTGGGCGACGAGGCGGAGAGAGACCAGACGAGCAAAGAGTTGGGAGGAGGGAGGAAGGCGCCTCCCCTCGTTCGTCTGAAGCTGAAGTGAGGCGACCGTGGGCCAGAGGCACCTCTTCAACTCGGCTGCCCAGGCTGGTCCAGCAGACTGCAGCTTGCTCTTGTTGTGTATGCTAGAGACCAAGCCCCTTTCTCTCTACCTCTCTGCCCAGCTCCGAAGCCTAGCAATCGAGCAGCTCGGCGCCGAACTCTCGCTCTCAAGCCCAGTAAGATGGTCACGGCTGTAGTTATACACAAAGAGAGCCAGTCAACAAGGGTCGAGATCCCACTACTCTGCTAGTTCCTCGTTTATTATATGCATGCGAAGCGAGGGACGGGTAAGGGAAGGGGCGAGGAGAGGATGGAAATTACTCGCGCTCTCGCTCGGGCGAGGCGGAGCGGTGCCAGTGCACAACCTGTTGGGCGAGCGGGGTCAGTAAATGCATAGAGCGAACTCGAGCAACACGACTCACCTCGACCGCTGCACCTCGACTCGTCGCTCTCGGCTCGAGCTCCTCCTCCTCCTCATCGTCCTCCTCCCTACTCCTCTCCTCTCCCTCATCATCATCGTCCTCCTCGTCGTCCTCGTCATCATCTTCCTCCTCTTCATCATCCTCCTCCGTCCCACCCTCATGTTCCTCCTCCTCCTCCTCCAAATCCTCCAACTCCTCCTCGGCCTTCTCCTCCCCCGGCTCAATCTCGACCACCTCCTCATTGCTCCTCCTCCTAACGGGCTTGATCCTCTCCTCCTTACTCGGTTCGACGAAGATGGGCCTTCTCGCCGGACTGGCTGTCCGATCCCCCTCGCTCGCCCTCGGCTCGGTGGAGGTAGGCCGCGACCCCGCCAACGCGGCCTCCCTCTCCTCCTTCCACCCCTGCTGCTCTCTCATCCTCTGCCTCTCAAACTCCAATTCCCTCTCCTTATCCCCAGCAGTGACACTCACTCCTCTCTCCCTCTCCCTACTCCCACTCGCCCCTCCTGCACCTCCCTCGGCGCCGACCTTGCTTCCCTCGATATAATGCAGACTCATGGCATCGGTGCTGGCCCTCCTGGACATGGCAGGACTATGACTCCTGGATGAAGTGGACGAGTGGGTAGGACCGAGAGCGGGACGACGGGAGGGCGAAGGCGAGGTGGAGCGCGAGGAGCGCGACGAGGCATGGCGCGAACGAGGGGCGCGAGGGGAGCCCGTGCCCGTGTTGGAGGTAGTAGAGTTGTCGCGGCGCAGGAGGGAGAGGGAGGATAAGGTAGAGGCAAGGGTCGACGAGTCCAAGTCGCCCGAGTTGGAGTGCGAGAAGGGCGAGTCGTCTGCTGATGTTGGGAGTTGGAAGCGACGGGGAAAGCGGGGTCGAGGGGGGAAAAATGTCAACAAGCTGCTCGGCTGAGAAGGCTACAGCTGTAGAGCATTCCTCTACAATAGAGAACAGCACTGCAACTCACCAGACTGCTGCTCGCCCCTCGCCACGAAGGGCTTGACCCTCGAAGCACCCTGAGCCGCCGAGTTCCTCCTCGTGCCCGGTCGACTCGAGCTCGAACTCTCGACGTTAGGCAAGGGAGCGAAATGGCAATGCGGGCTCGGGCTCCTGGAAGGGCGGCCCATGGATTCGGCCGCTTGTTGCTGCTGCTCGGCAAAGTACGAGACGGGGCCGGAGGAGGGGGGTTGCTGAGTTGTGGGTTGGTCGAGAGGAGGAGGGGAGGAAGTGGTAGAAGGTACAGCTGATCCCTCTGCTGGAGAAGCAGCAGCGACCCTCAACAATCCCAAACCTGCGATGGCCTCGTGCTGCTCAGGCTGAGGGCTCCCGGGGGTCGAACTGCCCGGCGTGTGCTGAGGCTGAGGCTTATTGAGGAGGATGGAAGAGGTAGGAGGAGCAGGCGAAGGGGAGAGTAGTGCAGGCGAGCTTGACCCTGTAGCGAGTTGGAATGGATGCTCGGGCTTGGGCTTGGAGGCCATGAACGAGTGATGCTCGTCGACGTCGAAGCGAGGGGAGGGCATGGGTCGAGCTGGAGAGAGCGAGGCGGAGCGGATGATCGAAGGAGGGAGAGCTGTAGGAGGTGGCAGAGTGTCTGTTGGTTGAGCCATGGCGGACAACACTTCTGCAGACGAGACCCCGAGCGACAGACGACAGCAAGCGGGAGGGAGGAGGGAGAGCGCCTCTTCGCTGACGCCTTGGGATTTTGGCTGGCTCAAGGCGTTTCGAAAACTGATCCCAGTTCTAGTGTATGATATTGGTGACAACTAACACAACATACTGCCAAAAGACTAATAGAACACTGTCAAGCCCTCAGCTTCTCCCCTCGATCCACTCCTTTCCCCTTCTCCGCCTTGCTCGGCGCCGAAGTGGGAAGGCCAATCCTCGAATCCTCGGGAGTCATCGGTGGGACCCTCTCATCACTCGTCGAAGCCGTCGTATCACTATCCAAGCTCCCCTGTCTCGGTCTCGTCGGTTCGCCCAACTCCAACCCAAGAGCATGGCCCTCGGTCCCCCTCCCCCTCGGCGCTTCCTCGTAGAATCCCTCCTCATCCTCCTCCTCCTCTTCCGCCTCCTCAATATGCTCAATCTCACTACTCTTCCCCTTGCCCACGCTCTCCATCGCCCTCGCCTCTGCACTACTCGCACTCGTGCTGGTCCCGTTACTCGAAGCGACCGAACCCGTCTCGCTCGCGCTGGACCTCCTCCGCTTGGACGACGAGCCCGACATCTTGGACCAAATCTTGCCCAACCCGCGCTGGACGTCCTTGTAGGTGTAGACGTCTTCCGGGTGAGGTGCCCCTGGTTGGTACCATTGTTGAGGGCCTGTTAAACCGAGCGCGGAGAAAGAGGTCGTTAGGAGCGGGGTTTCGCAGCGAGAGGGAAAGAGAGACCGACGAACCAGCGTAGCGAGCTTGATGTACATTGCCTTGAGCACCTTGCCCTTGAATCATTTTGGCGCGGGCGGCTACTCCTAGGGATAACGAGTTGGACCTGTACAGCGCGAAAGGGATCATCAGCTCAGCTCAGGCTGTTTTGGGGGGAGCGCGAGCAAGAGGGCGCCGCACCTGTACTGTCTCCTCCCGGGGGGCAGAGGAGCAAACTTGAGTTTCCCTCCATTGATGGAATCGTCTGAAGTGCGGGAATGGACCGAGTCGGTCTCTGGTTCGGTCGAAGGGAGGGGCAAGTCGCAAGATCCAATCCTCGAGGCCGAGTTGGAACGCGAGTAAGTCCCTCTGGGAGGGGACCAACCATGCTCTGCTGCCCAGTGTGCTGGTGGTTCTGCTACGACAGATTGTAGTTGAGCGGTGACGGAGGGGCGGCGTTGCTGAGTTTGAGACGAGGAGGAGGAGGAAGCGATGGGAGGGGATCGTTGGGAGGAGGAAGAGGAAGAGGCGAGAGGGTTACGGAGGATGGAAGGGGAGCAAGGCGAGGCGACTGGATGGTACAAGGTTACATCTTCTGTATCCTCTTCTAGTACCAACGAAGTGCTGGAAGAAGAGGCCGAAGCCATGGGAATGGGCTGAGAAGGACCTTGCATCGTGGGGAGCTGGAGAGCGGGCCTCTGCCAAAGGCGGAGGGCGGGGAGAGAGAGAGAGAGGTGGCTTGGAGGTTGCCGGGGATTAAAGACGAGTAGTGTAGAGGAAGAAGCAAGGCAAGCGACGATGTACAACGGTACAGATTGAGGCGAGGAGCGGAGGCAGACGAAGAGGCAGTGAGGGGAAAGGGCAAAAGGAGCGAGGATGGATGACCAGTTTGGCTATGACCTCGCACATCCCCTGTCGACCTACAACCATCGGTATTTATGCCATTCGATGCGCTCGTCGAGTAGCTACCTGCTCAGCCGCTCTACTCAGCTACAGTTTCGCAGTCTCGGCCGAAGATTGAGCCGAGGAACAAGGCCGAGCTGCTGAGGAGCGTGGTGTGTAGGGAGGGCAGAGAGGGTTACAGAGACGCTTTCTAGATTGAATCTGAGTGCTACTGTACAGAACCAATAAGAGTTGCAGGAATGATTCGAATAGGAGGTGCTCCATTTGGGATCGAGACGAGCGGGGCAAGTTGAGCGACTCGCAGCTCTCCCTCTCGCCTTTCCCTCGCTCGTCTGCCCAATTGCCTCGCTTCAAGGTCAGCGTACAAGGGTACAACTCTCACCTTCGCCTACCGCCTCCCCTGCCCGCTCTGCAGCATCTTTCACCTCTGCAGCATCATCCAACACTCCCGAACGACTCACCGCTCTCCCGTTTCCCGCCCCCAGCTCTCGCTCCAATGACACTTCCCATCCTCTCCTTTGGCGGCGTAGACCCTCTATCCAAACAATCTCTCCCTCCCTTCCCTTCCACCCAACTCGATTTCACTGCAGATGATCCTGCCCAGCTGAGTTTGCACTCCGTAGCGAGGACCGTCATGAAGGCCAAACGTGTCGCCGTCGTTTGTGGTACGTCTCCTCGCTCTTGTGCTTGTGAGGCGGATGAGGAGGATACAGAGGACTTCAGTGGCGTACAAGAGGTTGCAGCTCACCTCACTTGAATGGGACGACGAACTCTCCAGAGGTGCCTGGAGCTGCTTGGAGCAAGAGATTCAGCCTCTGGGCTCCTTCTCTCGGCGGTAGCAGCAGCTAGCAGTACGATTCGATAGCTAACCTACACCCGACTGCTCCCTCCCACAGGCGCCGGCATCTCATGCGCCTCCGGCATCCCCGACTTTCGCTCCAGCGCCGGCCTCTTCGAGTCGCTCAAGAAGCAGCACCCCGAGGCGAGGCTCAACTCAGGAAAGGACCTGTTTGATGCCAGTTTGTTTGCTGTGAGTTGGTTGCTACCTCGTCGGCGCAAAGAGGCGGCAGTAGGAGGCCCGAGCGATGGAGAGCTGATCGTTCAACTTGTCTCGCCTTCGCCTCCCTTCCCTTCGCTTATCTCACGACGCTCCCGCTGAAACGACAGTCGGAATCCAACGCCTCCATCTTCTACACCATGATTGCCGAGCTCAAGGCCATGGCGGATCGAGCCGAGCCTACAGCGTTTCACTCGTTCCTCAAGATATTGGATGATGAGGGCAAGCTGTTCCGCGTCTACACTCAGTACGTTCCTCCTCGCCTCGGTCTAGCTGTAGAGCTAGTCTGACCCGTTCGATACTACCAGAAACATCGACGGCCTCGAAGAGAAGGCGGGCTTGAGCTACGGCCTCGGCGACAAGACGCTCCCTCTCCCTCCTCGCCGCGCCTCTCGGTCGCCTACCAAACCCTCCGCTCCGCAACCCATCGCTTCCGCCTCCAAGCCCGCCGCACCCGAAGTCTCCCTCTCCGCCTCCATCGGCACCAAGCGTCAAAGCCGAACCTCCGCCGCCGCCGCCTCCCTCTCCCTCCCCTACCCTTCTCCCGCTCCTTCCCCCCCTCGGTCCACCTCTCCTCCTCCTCCCCCTCCCCCTACTACGCACTCCGAAATCCCGCGCTGCATCCCCCTCCACGGCCACCTCGGCACCGTCTCCTGCGGGCACTGCTCCACGACCCTGCCCATCACCGCCTTTCTTCCCGACCTCGCTGCAGGGTCCTCGACCCCCTGCCCCAAATGCACGACCATCGATGATGCTCGAGCTTCTTTGGGGGAGAGGAGCAGGGGCGTGGGGAGGCTGAGGCCTGATGTCGTGTTGTATGGGGAGGAGCATAAGGATGGCGAGAGGGTGGGCGAGATTACGAGGAGGGATCTGATGGGGCAGAGGCCCGATTTGTTGTTGGTGGTGGGGACGAGTTTGAAGGTCCCGGGAACGAAGAGGTTGGTGAGGGAGTTGGCCAAGGTTATCAGGCCGACTTGGGTTGGAGGGGAGGAGGAAGGGGAGGGGGAGGAGGAGATGCCGAGTGCTAGTGCGCAGTCCAGCTCGAGCGCTACGAGCAAGAAGAGGGGAGGAGCCAAGCCGCCACCAGTACACGTCGTCTACCTCAACTACGAGTTTCCCAAGCCCTCGAGCGAGTGGAAGGATGTGTTTGACGTGTGGATGAGGGGGGATGTGCAGGGGTTCGTTGGGGAGGTCGAGAGGCAGAGAAAGGAGGAGAGGGAGGCGGTGGAGAGGAGGAGGAGGGAGAGGGAGATGAAGGAGAAGAGGAGGGGGGAGAAGGAGAAGTTGGCTGCTGGCGCGGCGGGAGGAGGAGCCAAGGCGACGGCGGGCACGACGACCAAGAAGGCGCAGGCGCAGGCGACGAGTAGGAGTCGGAACAGCAAGGCCATGGTCCCCAACAACGGCCTCTGCAGCAAGAGCAAGACCAAGACGCTCGGCGGAGCAGCCAAACCTCGCGCTCGGGCTTCCATCGTCAAGGCCTCCTCCCCTCCTCCTCCTCCCGCGACCTCCCTCGCTTACAGCACCCGCACCCGTTCCTCCCGCTCTCCCTCCGCCGCCTCTTCCTCTTCCTCTTCACTCGACACGGCCATCGTCCCCGTGACAGCGACAGGAAGGAGGACCGCCAATTCTCGCCCCGCCTCCGTCACCTCGGTCGCGCCTTCGTTGCCCCCGTCGAGGAGGCAGCAGTTCACCCTCACTTTTAATGTCACCAAGTCAAGCGTCGCTAGTGTAACGGGGACGAAGGGGAGGAAGGGCTCGGCGTAGGGAGCTGGAGGGTAAGGGAGGAGAGCGACAGTGGAGCGAGGGAGGGGAGGAGGGATAGGAGAGAGACGAGATACCCTAGTGTTGTACTTTGCTTGAACTTGAGGGACGTGCTGTTCATACCACCGAGCTGGAGCCTGTCGAGCTCGCCGAACCTTTCTGACCCTTCCTGGGTCGTTCGCTGCGGAGGAGAGCTCTTTGCGACGCGTTGAAATTGCAGGTGACAGTCGTACAGCTCTACTATTGACGAGGCAGCTTCTGCGCGGAGATGTAACCCTCTTCGCTCGGTCAGACCGAGTTGGTTCGGGCGCGACTGAAGAACGCCCCTCAGACCTCGAGGTTTCGCTTCTCCCGTCTCTCTTCGTCGTCTCGTCGTCGACGGATCGTTTCGTCGTTGATACATCTCGCTACAGCCAGCAGCCAAGAGTAACACCTGTCGCCTTCTCCACCGGACTTCCTTGGACGACACCGCTTCCAAGTCGCCTCTCCCTAGGCGCTGCGCCTCATCATGGCCGCCCTCGTGGACATTCCTTCACCAGCCTCGCCGAGTCCAGTGGACGACTCGAGTACAGCGAGTAGCAATCGACGCCCTTCGCTGTCCATCAGTACAGAGCACGCTCAAGCGACTGCTGCCCCTCCTCCCACAAACGACGTCGTCCCTCAGACTCGCTCTTCCCCTTCCAACGAACGACCTCCAAGCGGAGGAGGCTCGTCAGCCGGAGCAGGAGCAGGAGGACTTCGCTCCTTCTCCCACACCCGTTCGCAGAGCATGTCGGAGCAGCACCACCACCACTCGCCGACCTCCCCTCCGTCCGCTGGAGGCGAAGGGAGTAGCAGCACCGGAGGAGGAGGAGGAGGAGGAGCACAGGGCAATGCGACGGGCGATTTAGTGAGGAGGCATCATACCCTCTCTACTTCCTCGTCCAGGATGGGCAGGCTCGAACGCTCGAGAGCGAGGTTGGCGCTGTGAGTTCCGAGTGTTTCGCTGTCAAACAAGCGGGGTAGCTGCTTGACGAGGGCAGGCTCAGCAGTAGCCTTGAACCGAGACTGACCTGAATCTACTACACACAGGCAAGGCGTCGGTCTCAGCGAGGAGGATCAAGACTTCTACATCCCTCCCTCGCCCGTGCGCTCTGGCCCCGTCGGCGGATGGTCAGACGTAGGCCACGGCGGCGTTTCCTCCTACGGCGCAGCACCTCCTACTCGACATTCCCTCGCCGTCGTCGGAGAATCCCACAGTCGGTCAGCCAGCAACTCGTCCGCTTGGGGAGGCAGCAGTGAGGCGGCTTCCTCGCTCGGCGCTGGAGCGGCGGCATCTCCGCAAGGCGAGCAACACGAGCAGGACCAGCAACAACCTACGCAAGCTCTTCCCACTCCCGTCGCCGCCAAGAGGTCCTCTTTCGTCGTCCTCCGAGGCGCCAAAGGAGACGCCGCCTTGACGCAAAGGCGTACCGAGCAGCCTCAACAGCCGGTAGTTGGCTCGCCCCCTCGAGTCGAGAGCCTTGCACAAAGGACTAGCAGCCCTCCCAATAAGGAGCTCAAGCACAAGAACTCGCTTAAGCCTTTCCTGGAGGCTGAGGCTAGCTCGGCGGGCGGGGAGGAGGAGTGGGAGAGGAGCTTGAAGGATGAGAGGGATAAGGAGGAGATGGAATTGAGGCGTGGAGAAGAGGAGCAGGTGAGTCTCGGCTCGAATGACTGGCGTTTAGAGGGAGAGGAAGCTGACCCTGGCCTCCCCCTTCGCAGTACCCGCGCGAGGAGCCCTACTCTACCCCTCCCCTCGGCTCCTCCTACTCGTCGCAAGGCCATTCGTCCTTCACCCACTCCCGCGCGTCCACCTACCAGCAGACCGCCTCCTCGGCCGACCCTTGGAACGCCGGCGACGATTCGCAGGGCGCCTCCGTCCGCCGACACCAGAGCCTCAACTCGTTCCGCCCTGCCGCTACCGCCAGCAGCGAGTCGCTTTCAGCCGCTTCCCACGAAGGAGGATGGGGCGCCCACACTCGCCTCGCCAGCAGCGAGGAGCTGCTCAGCACACTCTCGCTCGGCTCGGTCGGCTTCGGACGCTCGCGCTCGGGCACCAGTCCCGCTCCTCTCAACCTCGGCAACTCACACACCACCCTCAGTCACTCTCACTCGCTCAACTCGCATCTCCCCGGTCACAACCCCTCGGGCCTTCACCACTCCAACTCGCTCGGCTCGCATGATCGCGGCGCGCTCAGCCCCGTTGGGTTCCCTAGGAGCCCTTGGAGCCCTACCTACGCCGAGACGAAGCAGCTGGGAGGGATTAGCAGCGTCGTGGGCGGCACTCCCCCGCCTGGGATGGGTCTGAACCGAGGAGGAAGCGGCAGCTCGCGAGGCAGCAGGATCTCGGAGGAGGTCAGCAGGATGAGCGAGGAGATGGCGCAGATGGAGTTGGGAGTCGATGGTCGTCCTCTCGGCGGCAAGTCGCCCAGCCCGCCGGGACTCGATAGGGAGAACTCAGTCTCGCCCCAGCCTCCTCAGCAGGGCGTTGGACGATCACTCTCAAACAACGCACCGCCCACCACCAACCGACGTCTTCCTCCCCTCATGACCAACCTCGACACGCTCCAGCAGCAGCAACAGCCCCAGCAGCACTCGCAGCACCCCCACCAGCAGCCGCAAGCTCAGCAACCGCTCAACAACTCCTTCCTCTCGCGCCAAGGACCCGCCTCTGCCTCCGCCTACGTCCCTCCCATCGGCCACTCGCACCTTCCTTCCTCCAACTCGCAACTCCCCGCCTCCTCGCAAACGCAGGCCAACTACCTCCCCTCCATCGCCGAGCCGAACCAGCACACCGCCCGCGGCAACTTTACCGCCGTTCCCGGTGCCTCTTCCTCCGACTGGCATCGTCAGAAGGAGATGCTCATTGGCGCAGGCGCTAGCTCGCCCTTCCCTAGCGCCGTCGGCGTCAACCCTACCGGCGAGGCATGGCCAGCGGGAGGAGGTTTCGGCGTCGGCATCGCGATCCAGCAGCAGCAGCAGATTCAGGTCCTACAGAACCAGATGCAGCAGGCACTTTCCGCAATGGAGGTCATGCGCAACCAAGGCGCTGAGATCCCTGCTGGCTTTACGGCTCCAGGATTGAGGGGAGCGCCGAATGGGTTTGGCGCGGCTGCAGCGTTTGGCGCGGGGACGGGTCTGTCGCCTCCTCCTCCCATCGCTGGTACTCAAGTCAACGGAGCCGTCGACTCGCCTATCGACATCCCCACCCTCATCGCCAACAAGGGCTACAACCCAACCGTCTTTGATCTTCGACCGGCCAACGTGAGTCTCGTATGCTCTCCGCTCGCGCTCGACATGATGACTGATCCCTCGCCAATTGATACAGGCTCGCTTCTTCGTCATCAAGAGCTACACCGAGGAGGATGTGCACAAGGTGAGTCTCTGCCGTCTCAACTCAGCCGCAGCTTTCTCACTCCTCTCTCCAACAGTCTCTCAAGTACGAGATCTGGGCATCTACCGACCTCGGCAACAAGCGCCTGGACCGCGCGTTCCGCGAGAGCGCCGACAAGGGACCCATCTACCTCTTCTTCTCGGTCAACGCGAGGTGAGTCTGGTCGATCTCTCCCCTGCTGAGGACCTCAAGTTGATCTTTCTCTTCCATGCGCGCAGCGGACACTTCGCCGGCATGGCTCAGATGCTGACGCCAGTCGACTACCAAACGTCGAGCAACGTCTGGGCTTCGGACAAGTGGAAGGGCGTCCTCAAGGTTCGCTGGATCTACATCAAGGACGTTCCTCTTGCCAGTCTGCGTCACATTCGCCTCTCGTACGTCTCGTCTCCATTCCTGCTCGCGAGTAGTTCGCTGACTCGCCTGCCCTCGCCTTGCAGCAACACGCCCGAGAACAAGCCCGTCACTTCCTCGCGCGATACTCAAGAGGTGCCCTACGACGCTGGTCTCGAGGTGCTCAGGATCCTCAGCAGCTACCAATCGAGGACTAGCTTGTTGCAGGACCTGCCGTGGTACGAGGCGAAGCTCTCGCAGGGCGGAGCCGAGAAGGAGGATGGCGAGGAGACCGTAAGCCTCTCCGCTCGCTTGCAATGCCAAGAGTCCGGAGCTGACGGACATCGCATACACAGCCCCATCCCTCGCACTACGCTCGCCCCACTCCCTCCCCTCAGCCCGGCCACCAACCTCACTACGCTCCTCGGCCTCCTCAATCCCACTCGCCCGCTCCCTTCCAACCTCCTCCTCACCACCAGCAACAACAGCAACAACAGCATCAAGGGCCGCCTTACCTCGCCCCACAAGCTCAGTACGGCATGCCAATCCCGACGGGGCCGATGGGGATGGGAGTAGGAGCGCCTCCTCACTTTGCGCCGATGCCTCAGCAGCAGCAGCAGCCGATGCAGATGCAGAACGGCGGAGGGGGAGGAGGGGGCAGGAGGTTCTTCAATCGTCATGGAGGAGGCGGAGGCGGAGGCGGAGGAGGACCCCAGGTCTTCTAGAGATCTCGCTCGAGCAGGCTGGCTCTGCCTCGAGGGAGGGAGATGGACGTTTCGATATCGGCTTTTCAGAGATTAACGACCTATCAACTTGTATTTAATGGACCCTCGACACAACAAAGGACACTGGAGTAGCTCTCTAATAGATCCCTACTCGACCACTGCACTTGTACAGATACAGCTTTCGCAGAACCGTCTCGGCCGGAAGCGCGCTTCGGAAGTGAACGAGAGTGGAGAGAGAGCACTAGCGAAGATAGCAATACAAGTACAGCAACAAATCTATTCAGCCGGTACAGCGGTCCTCTGCTCCTTCTCTTCCACCTCGCCCGACGGAGCAGCGCCGCTCTCCAACGACTTGGCGACCTCCTGCTCTCGCCTCTTCTCCTCCTCAGCCAGCCGCTTCTTTTCCCTCTCCTCCTGAGCACGAGCCCTCTCCTTCCCCTCATCCGCCATCTTCTTCTTCATCGCCTCGAGCTTCTCCCTCTCCAGTGCGACCCTCTCGCTCTCCCTCTGCTCCCTCTCAATCTCCTTTGCCCTCTCCTTCTCCCTCTCCTCCCGCTCCTTCTGCTCCTTCTCCACCTTGACTCGCTCCTTCTCCGCCAGCTCCTCCTTCTCCACGCTCTCGACCAAGCTCTTGAGCTCATCCTCGACCTCGCCCTCCAGGTCGCTGTCGAGCTGACCCACCGCCGAGACGGCTTCGTTAATGTCGTTGGCGTCGGCGAGCGTGTCGGCGAGGGCGGTGGTCGTCTCTTCGATGTGGTCGAGAGTGAGGTTCGGCGAGGCGAGGATGCTGCGGAGGGTCGAGGTGCTGAGAGTAAGGGCCGACATGGTCTGCGAGAGGGGAGAGCCGAGGTCAGTGGGCACTCAAGAGGAGCGCAGAGAGTCCCAGAACGCACCTCCTCATCTCCAACAGCCTTCTCAATACCATGCAGCACCTCGCTCAACTTATCCCTGCTAGCAACACGCTGCGCGAGGAGCGCCTCGAGCCGTTTCCTCGCCACAAGGTGACTCTTGACGAGCGTGAGCTGCTTCTTGGCGTTGTAGCTGACTGCTTGGGCTTGCTCAGTCGCAATGCGAGCTTCGATGGAGATGATGTAGATGTCAAGTGAGGAGATGGTCTGCAGGAGGGTGAGGATGCCGCGGTCGGATTCGGTGATGGTGAGGGCGATGGGAGAGGTTGTGAGAGGTGCAGCGAATTTGATCACCTATAAATGGAGACAGTCGGCGTAGCTCAATGGCGAGGATGTTGAATTGCTCACCTCGCCTTCTACGGTGCAGATGCCCTTGAGCGAGAGCTGCTTGGCCAGGACCGAGCAGTCGCGCTCCGAGAGGACGACGTCCGGCAAGCACAGCGCTCCGAGCTTGCTATGGAAGGTCTTGAGGGTGTAGAGTCGGGAGATGGCGTCGGCGTGGAGGTCGGGAAGCTTGGGGATTAGGCCAGCAGCAGCGCGCTGTGGAGGAGAGGGTGAGCGAGCGAAGCGGGAGGTGCGAAACGGCTCGGCGTACCTCGACCAGCTCCTTCACGACCCAGTCGCCTCTGCGAGCAGTCCACTCAGCCTCGTCTGCACCTTCTCCTCCTGCACTCGAACCGAACACCCGCGAAACTCCCCACCAGAACGGGCTTGCGAGGAGCCCGAGCCACGACGAGCCTTCGGCAGCACCTCCGCATGCGAGGAAGCTCTCTAGCGGTACGTATTCCTTTGTCTGAGCGAGCTCGGCCTGTAGCGCAAGATATCAGCTATCTGCAGGGCTGCAAGAAAGCGAACAAGACGACGAACGATGACGGTCCCGAGACTGAGTGGCCTGCCAATCTTGTCCCAGCGTAAGTGCTCCTTCAAATCCTCATCCGCTACAAGGATGAGCTTGTCATTGCCGAGGAGACCTTTGGAGACGAGCGCGGAGAGGGTGAGGCGCCACCAGGAGAGAGCGCCAGCGTAGCCTGTCGGGTTGGCCGCTTTGCGAGCAGAGAGAGAAGAGTACAGGAATTGAGCTCTTGCTGAGCTGTACTCTGGGAGCGAAGCGAGGTAGGCCTTGAGTGGGTCGGCCATAGTTGAACGAGGAGAAAGAGAGACGCTTCCACTTCTTGCTCTTTTGCCATACACTCGCCTCAGCTCAGCTACAACTCGTCGACTCGATTACAGGGATGCAGGACCCCCAGCAGCAGCAGCAGGGAGCACCAGCATCTACAGCCAGCGGACAGCTGGGAGCCACCGAGCAGTCGCCTCTCCTCTTCGTCTCTTGCTCCTCCTGTCGCCGCTCGTTCGACCCAGCTGGAGGCGCTCAATTCTTCCTCACGACATGCTCCCACACGGTCTGCGACGCCTGCCTCTTCCCCAACCAGCCGCCGCCCGACGAGGTGGACAACTCGCTCTACGACTGCCCCGAGTGCAACACTCGCGGTCCCATCCTCCGCCTGGTCGAGGGAGCAGACATGCAGGGACTAGCACCATGCTTCAGACCGCTCTCCGCTCTCCTCGATGAGCTCGGCATGGCAGTGCGATGGCAAGCAGGCAACCTCGTAGAGCAGCTGAGCTTCTTTAAGGCAAAGTGCGCCGAGCAGAGGACGACGCTGGGCAAGCTGGGGTCCGAGCTGAAGAAGAGCAAAGCGTTGAAGAGGTGAGCCTGCTTGGAGACTGAGAGGGAAGGACTGAGCTGACCTCTGCCCTTCGCGAGCAGTCTGGTCACCGAGCTCACTTCCGAGAATACGAGTTTACGCGCCGAGATTGCCAAACTCAAAGCACAGCTAGCAGGAAACCCTCAAGGTCGAGTCGATTCTCGCAGTGCCCGTAATCAAGGAGTGCCGACCGACGCGAGATCGTTCCATTCGGATCCCGGCTCATTCGGCGCTGGCGCTTCAGGCTCACGGAAGCGTGCAGCAGATGACGACGCTCTGTTCGACCCAGTCTCATCATTCTGAGGCGCGCTGCTGACCCGCTTACTATCAGCGAGATGAACAACGGAGCGAGACAAGCGCCGCTCAACTCGCGCTCTTCTTCGGCGGCGGCTCGAGATCTTCCAGTACAGCCGGCCCGCCTCTCCCTCAGCCCAGCGCATGCTCGAGAGCACAGTGCTCGCAAGCAACAAGGGCAAGCGCTGCGCATCGATGCCAGTGGATTCGACGGCGGCCGGGCTTCGAACGCGAGCAGGCAAGATCAGCGAGCGCCGAGGGACAAGCTTGGGTAGGTCGTTCTCCTCATCCGATCCAGAGGAGCTCGCTCACCTCTCGCGCTCGCAGGGACTACGCCTACGACCCCAACCGGAGCTACTCGAAGGCGCCATCTCGCCAGGGGCCATCGCGACTCGGCGATCCTTCTCGGCCGTCTTCGCCTCGACCCTCGTCCTCCCACCACGCTTTCGCACCAGCAGTCTCGTCCCAACAGCAGTACTTCCAGGACCCCCAGCAGCACGATGCGCCAGCTCAGTTCCAGTCGCCACGCTTCGAATTCCAAGACGAGCAGCCCGTCTTCCTACACCCAGGGCAGCAGCAGCTTTCGAATGAGCATTCGAACGCACGAAGCTCTTTCCCGCCTCCCTCACGCGGAATCACGCCCATGCCATCACGCTTCGGAGGTGCGCAAGCCGGTGAGTGTCGCCGTCTTCTCCGCCGAGTCGCGAGCTGACCCCTCTCCCTCACATAGCTCCGCAACACTTTGCTCCTCCTCCCACGCCTCAACGTCAGCCCTTCCAGCCTCTTCAACCGCAATACGACCTTTCGCGCGTCTCAGCGGGCACGCCTCGGCCGGGGTCGAGCGCCTTCGTCTACCGCGATCCAGGAGGAGGACGCTCGAGCGGAGCTGGAGGAGGGTTCGTGTCGGCTAATCAGTTCAGGTGATGCTGCTGTAGTATTGTATTTGCTTCCCACTGGCCTGTAACTTCGCTGTGCAGTTCTCCCACCTTTTCGGCGACGATGTCGACTCGAAGTCAGGCGCATCGCGAGCGGCCCAAAGTGACCACGCTGTACTTTGAGCTTCGTGAGAGCTCTGGCGCACCAGAAGGGAAGGGAACCGCGGTTCCGACTGAGGCTTCTCTTCCCTTCGCGGCAGCTCAAAATGCGCGAGCTCGCTCTTTCACTTCGACGACCAGATCGTTTCAACCACTCGCAGAGCAGGAGCATGTCAAACACCTCCCAATACGCCAGCAGCAACCCCGACAGCGACCACTCGTCACTCTCAACAGCTCCCAGCTCCATTCATGCCTGCGCCGAGACGGACGAGGGGCATTTCCAGAGTCTTCAGCGGGATATGGGGAACTTCGTCCAGGGGCTGATGGGGAGGATCAAGAAACAGGAGGACACCGAGATTTTACTTCGTTCGTGGGCGGCGAGATGCGCGACGCTCGAAGGGGAGGTGGTGAGGCTAGCGAATGTAGTCCAGCAGCTCGAGGCAGAGAAGGCGGCTACGTCTACCGCTGTGCATTCTCAAGTGGGCATTCGTTCAACTCTGTCAACGGCTTACTCGCTGATCTCATGGCTTGCTTCAGACGACTCCCTCGGCTCCGCACGCTCGGTCCGAATCCTCCTCCTCGACCCAAGAAGTCCTCTGCACCTGGAACGGCAAGGTGTGGTGTCCCAGAGTGTCTAACACTCCTCAAGACCGCGCCATCCCTCAAATTGACCCCAACAAAAGCATGAGGTGCGACCGCGGCTCGGCTTGGCCCTTCGCCGACCTTCGCAGCGATGGCTGATCTGCCCTCTTCCCTCGAACAGCAAGCAGGATCCTCCGCCTTGCAATGCCTTCTACTTGGTCGGCGGATGTAGCGTACCTCGATGCAAGGTGAACTCAAGATCTCGGCTCAGCTGTCGGTCGGGGTTTGGTGCTCGGCGCTGACTCTCCTCCTCTTCCTCCTCCGTTCACCCTTACTTTACTTCCCTCATTCCTACTGCATATATCGTGATTCCGCCTACTCTCAATCGCCCACCTCGTCCGACATCGCCCTCAGTTCTCCCACCTGTACAAGCTCACGCCAGCGCAACTCGAGGAAATGAGGCGCGGCGCTTTGCACCACGTCTGCAACGCGCTCAAGAATGGCGTCGTCTGCGATGATAGTACATGCGTATATGGACATGTCTGCCCGCGCGGATCTGTACGTTTTGTGCTCCTCCAATCGTCTGACCCTAGGCCTAGCCGAGCTCCGAGCTCGCCGAGCGCTCACTCGACCCGTCCTCGTCTCGCCGCAGGTGCGGAACAGAGCTGACCCTAGCCCTCTTTTTCAAATCTACAGGCGTGTGGTAGGAGCAACTGTGGCTTCACTGACGAGCAACACAAGTCGACACCCATCTCGGCGGGACGTCGTCCAACTCCTCGCCATCGCTAGGCTCAGCTGGAGGACTCGGAGCACCATCAACCCGCCAGCATCCATGTCCAACCAGCTTAGCTACACTATTGTACCCCTGTTACGAGCCTTCGTGCCCAGCCTCGCTTTCACTGACCCTCCCCCTCAACCCGACCTCGGCGTTCGGCGCTGGCCACTCCCACCCCTTACATATCATTCCTTGCCCATCCACGGGGCACCTTTTTCTCATAGTTGGCTGTTTAGATGTACCGACTGGGTCTGTCAAGCCATGCACCTCTCCTTCCCTGTAAGAGGAGGAGCTCGGCGCCGAGACGATCCGCGAGCAGAAACCTGACAAGCGAAATGGGAAGCAGCAGACATTCAGAGTGCTCAATGGGAGAAGTATGGACCGAGAAGCAGCGCCGACTCCTCTGCTGTCGAGCAAGTTCTCCTTCAGAAAGCTCGAAGGGCCCGCTTGCCCTCTTTCGCTCCCGTTCATCTCGCTCGTCTCGTCATGCACCTCGCTCAACGGCTACCGGTGGAACTGTTAGCTCTCACTCGAGCAACATGCTACGCTCGACCTCTGTCGACCTCTGCTCGCCGTTTTGCTGCTCCGCCAGCGCCCGACTCACGCGTCTTTGTCACCACGCCCATCTTCTACTGCAACGCTGGTGCGTTGGACCAGCTCTCTACGGTATGAGCACTTAGCTAACCCTCCCATGCCAGACCCGCACATCGGCCATCTGCATTCGACGCTGCTCGCCGACGTTTACGGACGCTTCTCTAGACTCAGGAATCCGCTTGCTCCGCCGCCCGTGGTCTGCACGGGAACAGATGAGCACGGATTGAAGATTCAACGTGTAGCGGAGGAGCAGGGTATGACCCCGCAGGAGCTGTGCGATGGAGTCAGCCCGCGTTTCAGGGTGGGTCAAGCTCGAAGTAGGAAGCTCGGCGCTCGCTGATTTCACAACCACAGCACCTCGCGGATGCCGCCAACGTCGACTACACTCACTTTATTCGCACCACGGAGGACCGGCATAAGCGTGCGGTGAACCACGTCTGGGTGAGTAGCTATCTCCGTTCGCAGGCCTGAGAAGCTGACCCTTGCCTTCCTTGCAGAGGGAGCTTGACGCCCGTGGCTTCATCTACAAATCCTCTTACGCTGGATGGTATGCCGTCTCGGACGAGGCCTACTATACTCGAGCTCAAGTGACCGAGGTCGTCGATCCGAAGTCCGGCGAGAAGTACTTTGCGAGTCCTGGACGCGTCGTCCTGGAAGCCTGGCTGACTGTTAAACCACGGCAGACTTCCATCGAGTCGGGCTCGCGCGTAGAGTGGATGGAAGAGGACAACTACAAGTTCCGCCTCTCCGCCTTCCGCGAGCGCCTCATCGAATGGCTGTCGTCCTCTCCCAATCGTGAGTCGAGCCTCGGTCGCTGAACGCCAAGATTGCTCACCTTCAACCTACAACAGCCCTCCAACCCCCCTCACGAACAACGGCCCTCCTCGCTTCCCTCTCGCCTGCCGACGCCTCGGAGCCGACCGACCTCGCCGACCTGTCCATCTCTCGCCCCTGCGCTCGCCTTACATGGGGTATTCCCGTGCCCGACGACCCCGACCACACCATCTACGTCTGGATCGACGCTCTAATCAATTACCTCACCGTCGCCGGCTACCCTTGGAAAGGCGGCGAGGCTTACGCCGAGGGTCAAGTGTGGCCACCAGACCTCATGATCGTGGGCAAGGACATCATTCGGTGCGTAGGGCTTTCGAGATCTCGTCTCTCTCCTCGCTGACCTCGCCGATTCCCCTCGCAGCTTCCACGCCCTTTACCTTCCCGCCGTGCTCATGGCGCTTGACCTGCCGCTACCCAAGCACCTTCTCGCGCACGGTCACTGGACGATGGACAAGTTCAAGATGAGCAAGAGTCGAGGGAACGTCGCCAACCCCTTCGAAGCGATGAAGCTTTGGGGCATCGACGCGATGAGGATGTACCTCATGCGCACTGGGGGCAACTCGGCGGCGGATGCGGGTGCGTTGACAGGTATCGAAGAGAGAGCTGTGACGGGTTAAGCTGACCCTCTTCCCCTCCTCGCAGACTACTCAGCGACCGAGATTGAGGCGTTCTACAAGAAGTCGCTCGCCGGCCAGATGGGCAACCTCCTCTCGCGCATCTCCAACAAGAAGCTCATCGAGCAACTTCCTTCGCCCTCCGCCATCTACACCGCCCCTGCGACCGTCGAGCCGGAAGACGAGCGCCTCATCGAGCTGCTCAAGGCTCTGCCGAGTGAGTCCAGATCCCTCGAGCTAGCTCGACAATCACTGACGGCCTGTGTTCGCTACAGCTACCTTTGACGAGCATATGGCCACCTTCGACGTCCACCGCGCTCTCGCCTCCGTCTTTGATGTCCTCGCCGAAGCCAACCGCCACATCCAGCAGCTCGCTCCCTGGCTCGCCGACGCCTCTCCCTCGCCGATGCACCGCTCGCTCTTCTACGAGTCGGAAGCTCTTCGCATCTCGGGCATCCTTTTGCAGCCTTTCATGCCAGAGAAGGCCAAGCAGCTGCTCGACACGCTCGGCGTTGCGGAGGACAGGCGAGGATGGGCAGAGTTGGGGCTTGGTGAAGGCGGAGAGAGGACGATGATGAAGGGCAAGCTGAAGCAGCTGTTTCCCAATGTTAAGCTAGAAGAGTTGAAGGCGTAGATGCTGCAGTAGTCACAATCTTATCCTTCTTCGCTGTCGCCGGACAAGTACGAGACCAAAAGACAACTGCCTTACAAATCCAGAGAGGTTCCGGTAAATCCGCAGTCGCCCTCATACACTACTCGCGATGCTGGAGTCCACTATCGCCCACGAAATGTCCCGTGTCCCGCCTCATCAAACCGCTGTCAGAGCCCGCCGAGACTTCCTTCGCTTCCTCGTCGTCCCAAGAGACAGGGAGAGGTTGGTGATCGGGAAGGTTGTGCCCTTCGACAGGTCGATCCACCTCTTCCTGCTTTTCGTCCTCATCCTTGGGCGCAGCGCGGCGACGACGGCGACCGAGGCAGAAGGCGAGGAGAAGCAGAAGGAGGAGAACGACTACTCCTCCCACTACTCCGCCGACGATAGCTCCGATGTTGGACTTCTTGGCAGTAGTGATGAGGCTTTGGCCGGTGGCGAGTGCTCCAGCGGTGCCGGTAGACTTGGAAGAGGTTGAAGATGAGATCGCCGAGCTTCCGCCGGTGGAGCTGCCTGGGGTGGCGTTGGACGAGGCGGAGGGACAGTTGGAAGTACCGATACCATTCGTCCAGACTGCGCATGGCGAGCGATACCCGACTGTATCGTAGGCGTAGACTGGTCGAGGCGGAAGGTTCAGCGACCTTCGGCGATCAGGCAGCGAGTTCGGCCCTTACTCAAGTACTGTCCTCCGCTCGCTACGATCCCATCGACCTCGATGTTGAAGTTGCTGACGCCGGCATTGGCGGTCGCTGTACCCTGAGCCGACTCGGAGGGAGCACTACGAGAGAAAGTCAGTGAAGCCAGCGCCGTGAGGGGCAGAAGTGAAGCGGCAGACGACTCACATGGCGACCAGCGCTACCAGATAGGGATTGATTCCTCCTGAAACTTGCACAGGAAGTCCACCCCCGCACGAATACCCTCCTTCGGCGATGGAAGAAGTGAACGTGACATTGTCGCCTCCCTGGACGTGGTAGTTGCAGGTGTCGCCTGTCGATGCTACCACCGTGTACGGTCCGAGCGCGCCACCACTTTTCTGCGAGCTGTCCCGCATCCCGAGCCAGACGGTGGTGCCCTTGATCAAGGCAAAATCAGCTTCGGCGTTTGTTCGGCGTCGCTTGAACAGGCTCACCTCGGGGTAATCCATCGAGAAAGATGACGAGGATTGGCCGGCAGCCGAGTAAACAGCAGCACGGTATCCATCAGGGTAGACGAGGACAGAGTACGGCGCGCTGGGAGAAGCACCGTCGAGGGGCGAGTAGCTGACTGTGACCTGCGAGCAGGCCGGGATCTGGCGTGTCGAATCGTAGTTGGTGGTGAAGTTGAAGGTCTTGACTCGGAGAGTGGGCGTTACAGTCTCCTACCAGAGATGGGTCAGCAGCTGACTCTTGATCGCGAGACGCGCCCTCACCTGAGCGAGGGCGATGGGAGCAAGAAGGAGGGGGAGCAAGACGGCGCCGAGGAGAGGTGAAAGAAGCCCGGGAAGGTGCATCGGGTGGTTGAGATGGTCGAGTGAGCCGAATGGAAGGAAGAGGAAGTCAACACACGAGATGAAGAGGGTTCCAAGATGGGCACCGCTTCGAGTCGACCGTGGGAAGCGAGCCTGTTCAAGGCTCTGGAAGCGAGATCGCCCTCCCGGGAAGCTGGCTGATAGGGAGCAGGAGGCCTTTCAGGATACAGAGAAGTGTCTGGCTACAAGCGCGCAGAAGGGAAGCGATCGAGGTCGCAAGAACACCTTCGCCCAAATTCTCGCCGAGCGCTCGAGGGTCGAAGTACAGGGAAGACAACGTAGAATGCAAGGGACGGCAGTACGCAACAAGATAAACTCCGAGTCGGGCCAGCGCTCTACTGGAGTAAGTGGTCGCGGTACTGGGGGAGGAAGCGCGAGAGTCAGCTCCGAGCGAGGGGGAGAGAGAAAAACCGAGACGGGAACGTACATGCTTCTGCGAGTTGGCTTTGATTCCCCTGACAAACTCCTGCTTGGCACGCTCCTTGAGCTCCCTGAACTCCCTAGTAGCCTTGCCGGCGTTCTTGGCCTCTCCAGCGTTGCGAGCGCGGATGACATCTCCGTTGCCGCCGAATCCGGCTCCCTTGGCGGGAACGAGACCGGCGTCGTAGATGGGACGCGAGTGCGACTTGTCCTTGCGCATGGTGGGGACGAGCTGGAGGAGGGCTTGCGAGTGAGGCGAGGGCTTGTAGGCGGTGGCGGGGGAGGAGTGGGCGGAGGGCTTGAAGGGGTTCTGACCGAGATGGGGAAGGAGGTTCTGCTTGTAGATGTCGCGGTGGGCACGATGACCGATGCGGATACCTGACGGCAGGACCAGCTCGTAGGAAGAGTCGCCGTAGGTGATCTCCGACTGGGGCATGTCCTCGTTGTCCGAATCCTCGTCCGAGTCCGACTCGTAGACGACCTCGACGTCCTCGCCATCCTCGGCGGTCTCGCCGTCCTCCTCGATGTCGTCCCAGCCCTCGGCGGCCTGCTTGGCAGCCTTGCGATCCTTCTTGGAGACGTAGTCGGGGTAGGAAGGACGGAAGTCGTAGAAGTCGGCGAGCTCGAGGCGCTGGTCCTCGGTCTCGTAGCGGAGCCTGCAGTGAGACTGTGGGAAGCGAGCAGTAGGTCAGCGATGCGCGAAGCCGAGAGTAGCGGGCAGTCGAAGCGCACCTTGGACTGCATGTGAGCCCGGACAGCCTCAACACCCTTGCTAGCCCTCTTGCGCATCTCAGCCTCGCTCTGACCCTCGGCATCGAGGTCGATCCTGCCTCCGTAGCCCTTGCCACAGCAGACGCAGACGTTCCAGGTTCCGACCTCCTCGCCGAGCCTTCGTAGCAGCCCCTCGAGGTTTACGAGGTACTCCTGCTCGGGAATGACGAACGAGTGGTGCTGGCGCATGTGAGCCGCGTTGTCCTCGGCGGTGGCCGAGGTGTTGGTGCAGAAGAGGCAGGAAGTGACGGGGATGGGAGGGGAAGCCTGAACTCGGCGAGCGACGAGGAGATCGAGTTTGGGGTCTCCAGAAGACTCGAAGGGGGCGGGCTCGTCGGTGGTAGGGACTTCGTCGGTAGGAGGAGGAGCTGTCGAGGTGGAAGGGACGGGG
Organism: Leucosporidium creatinivorum; assembly: GCA_001600635.1. NCBI lineage: Eukaryota > Fungi > Basidiomycota > Microbotryomycetes > Leucosporidiales > Leucosporidiaceae > Leucosporidium > Leucosporidium creatinivorum. The sequence continues at coordinate 1,538,550 of BCKL01000001.1, read as the reverse complement.
GAAGCCTCCTCCATGGCGACGTCGGCCGAAGCAGCGGGAGTCTCGAGGTCGGCGACCTCTACCTCGGTCTTGCCAGTCTTGACCTGGCTGGCGAGGCGGAAGACGTTCTCCTTGTGCTTCTTGGAGATGTTGTGGGTGTTCTGAGTGGCGATGGTGTTGAAGGTCTTGCTGCAAGAGGGCCGAAGCTGAATCAGCGTCTTTTCGCTTTATGACGCAGCGGTCGGCGGTCTGTAGCTCTAGTGCCCTCTGCCGGCGTTACAAAACTACAGCGTGCGATCTGCTGCAGCTACTGCGACTTCGTCCTGGCGGCAAGAGCTACAGGTTGAGGCGAAAAACTCACTGGCAGGCCTTGCAGCTCAAGCGAGAGTCGTCCTCGACAGGCTCGGCTACACGCTCGGCGATCTTCTCCTCGAAGAGCTCAGCAGTGACGGGAGGGAGACCAGCGACTCGGCGCTTGGCGTTGTAGCGATGGAGCTCGGAGGCGTAGTGCGCGCGCTGAGTATCGGCGTCGAGGAAAGCGTAGCCGCAACCGATGCAGGTGTAGGCGTGTGTAGCAGAGGATCCTTCCATTTTCAATGTGTTCTGTAGCTCGATTGACTGTCGAGAGAAACCAGGCGAGGTGAAGGTGGGAGAGCAAGCGCCTTTCGCAACGACTTGGCCGCAACTTTCGCCTCGAGATCCGAGAAATGACTCTTACTTACTGGGTTAGCCTTGGCGCTATTGCTAATTCTCTTGTAATCTCCAATTCAGCGGCAAACCGGGAGTCAACTCGAGAAGCATGCGAGTCTCGCTTCTCCTCTTAGCTTTTACAGCAGCTGCTGCTCGACTACAGAATTTTTTCCAGCCGCAGCAACGATGACCAACACCTCTGCAGCCGCCGACTTGTCCGCCGACTGGTCTCCCTCCTCCTGGCGCTCGAAGCCAATCGTCCAGGACGTCGTCTACCCGACGGAGCCACAGCACGTCGAGCCAGCAGACCCCGTCGCTTGGAAGCGCAAGCAAGGCCTGGAGCAGGTTGTAGAGAAGCTGGAGCAGCTACCTCCCTTGGTGTCCGCTGTCGAGGTGAGCATTTGCAGCAGAAGTTCAGCGATGCGGGGGGGACCGAGCGGGGCCAAAAAGGCCTGATCCTGAGGTTGATCTTGCTGCAGATTGAACGGTTGAAGGCGAATTTGGCCAATGTAGCCAATGGAGAGGCTTTCCTGCTGCAGGGAGGAGATTGTGCTGGTGAGTCACACGGGCGAGAGCGGTGCTGGAAGACGAACGAGCTGATTCCATCGTCGTCGCGCAGAGCTGTTCGACTACTGCTCGAGTGAGAAGATTGAGCACCGCCTGTCCTTGTTGCTCTCCATGTCTCTTATTCTCATCTGTGAGTTGCCCAGGTCAGCGCCGTTTGGCCAGTCGCTGACCTCGGCTCGCTCGCAGGGGGAATGAAGCTGCCCGTCGTCCGTATCGCTCGCATGGGAGGACAGTACGCTAAGCCTCGTAGTAAGCAGACCGAGGTGGTCGATGGTGTAGAGCTCCCTTCCTTCCGGTTCGTCCTCGCTCTCGCTCGTCGAAAGCTGCTTGCTCACCTCGGCGTTCTCTCGCAGCGGCCACAACGTCAACGGATTGGACCCGAACGACCGCCTTCCCGACCCAGAGCGTCTGCTCTCCGCCTACTTCCATTCGGCCGCGACTGTCAATCACGTCCGATCCCTTCTCGCCTCGGGTTTCGCTTCCCTCCCTACCAGCCGCGAGGAGGACGTCCCCTGGTCATTGCCGCTCAGCCATGTTCGCTCGCCTCAGCTCTTGGCGGCGTACGAGGACATCGTGCACAACTTGAGCCAGGCGATGGAGTTCATGAGCGTGATTGGTGTGGATCGTTCGCGAGGAGGCAAGAAGGCCGGTCTTCACGGTGCATTGGAGAGCGCCGACATCTTCATGTCACACGAGGTGAGCTCGTGACACTTTTGGATAAGATTCAAGCTGATCTGTTCGTCCTGCAGGCACTCATGCTCGAGTACGAGTCGGCTCTCACTCGCAAGCTCACCATCCCCGCCTTCGCACGGACAGAAGGAGGCGACAAGGAAGGCTACTACTGCACGAGCGCGTAAGTAACTACTTGTCCGCTGTTCACCGGCGCCCTCGCTAACTCCCACCGCTTTGCAGTCACTTCATCGTGCGCCAGGTCGTCTTCTCTGTCTCGGCGCTGCTCGTACTGACCCTTTCTGCTCGCAGTGGATCGGGGATCGCACTCGCGCACTCACCGGAGCTCACGTCGAGTACGTTTCGATTCTCTTCGAGCTCTGGACCTCATCGGCTAACTTCCTACGACTCTGCAGGTTCTTCCGAGGCCTCCGCAACCCGATCGGCATCAAGGTCGGCCCTTCTATGGAGCCAGAGGAGCTCGTGCGATTACTAGGCATCGTCGACCCCAACAAGGAGGCTGGACGTGTGACCCTCATCTCTCGTTACGGCGCTGACCTCGTAAGCTGGACCCGACTCGCCCCTCCTTAGGCCCAACCAGCTCATTCGCTCTCTCGCACAGGTCGAGAAGCTGCTTCCCGCTCACATCGAGGCCGTCAAGAAGTCTGGTCACCCCGGTAGGCCCTTTCAGTCACACGTCCGAGCTCGGCGAAAGCTGACCTTTCGCCTTCCTCACCAGTCATCTTCTGCTCGGACCCAATGCACGGCAACACTCGCAGCGCAGCAGGAGGCGTCAAGACTCGCGCCATGCACGACATCGTCTCGGAGATCTCTGCCTCGCTCCGCATCCACGCCTCGCTCGGCTCCAAGCTCAACGGCATCCACCTCGAGTTGACGGGCGACATCACCCCTGATGGCCACTCGGTCACCGAGTGCACTGGAGGTAGCATGGAGCTTGCTGAAGAGGAGCTGGGCTTGAGGTTCGAGAGCTACTGCGACCGTGAGCTTTGACCTTGTCGTGGAATGAACGCCGAAGGCTGACTTTCTACTTTCGTAGCCCGTCTCAACTTTGAGCAGAGTCTCGGTGAGTCGGCTTGGGCTCTGCACATCGCTCGTCAGCTGACACTCTCTTCCCCAACAGACGTCGCCTTCATGCTGTCGCAAGCCGGCGCTCGAGGACGTTCTTCGGCCGACAACAAAATCCTGAAAGAGCTGAGCATCTCGAGGCCAGCGAGCGAGGCTCGTCCCGCTGCTTAGATGACACACTGGTCAATTCAATCGTATCGTGGTCGCATCAGACGTCGAACGAGTGCAGCAAAGATGAGCGAGAGGGTGCGGAAGGCTAGATCGCCAGCCTCAGTGATCAGTCGCCGCTGACGTCGGTGCTGGAGGAAAGAACAGCAAAGTCACGGAGCGCTTCTCTTCCTCCTACACCTCGCATCTCTCGCAACTCGTCTTCGCTTTCGAACTCAGCTTCCACACCGCTCACTTCGCTCCTCACAAACCTTCACCCTCCGCCCCCCTCAAGCAACAATGGTGAGCCTTGCTTGCGCTGGTCATGAGGGACTCTCAAGACGCTGGGCGTCAAGAGCAGACGCTGCAGTCGACTTTAGAAGTCGAGCAGCCTTACTCTCATGCACAAAGCATCGGAAGCTGACCTCCGCTCTTCCCCTCCGCTGCAGGTTTCCGACCGCCTCGTCCGCCTCACTCACACGCCTCTGTTCGTGCTGACCCTGATCATCTCGATCGTCACCCTTGCCATGTAAGTGTACACCCTGCTGTCCCAGCTCTGAGCAAGCTGCAGCTTGTCGAGGAAACGGCTCGCTGACCCTCATTCTCTTGGCGCGAAAACAGGTCGGCTTCGCTCGTGGCTCACTACAACTCGCACGGCTACCCCAACGTCTCGTACCGCGACCGAATCCGCATCATCCTAGCAGCCTCGATTTGGACAACGTTTGTTGCCAGTGAGTAGTAGCGCGCCGTCCAGCCTCCCCTCGGCGCTAAACTGACGATCTCCTCCGCTTTCTGCAGTCTTCTTCCTCGTCGGTGTGGTCGTCAAGCCCGCCAGCATCCTCTTTGGAATCTTCAGCCACCTCGTCTCGCTTGCCATCGCCTTCGTACGTTCTCTCGCCCGCGCCGAAGCTCGGACTTGGCTGACTCCCTCTCCCCTTCGTAGATCCTCCTCCTCATCGGAGCCGCTTCCCTCACTGCCCTCACCGACAAGCAGTCCTGCGGAGCCGCCGACTTTGACCGCTGCAACATTGTCAAGGGTCTCGTTGCCGTGACGTGAGCCTTCTCTCCTCCTCACTCTTCGCCGAGAGTAGCTCGTTGATCTCTCCGTCTCCGTCTCGCAGCTGGATCGACACGATCTTCGTCTTCATTGCCCTCATCGCCATCCTCATCCTCGGCATCAAGGCCAGGAGCGGAGCCGGAATGAGGCGCGGAGTCCTCAGCGATGCCTAAAGCGCTTGCGCCCTCCCCTCATCCACCCATCCACTACCTACCTCGAACCACCAAGCATCTACAGTACTACCTAATTAATTATTGACAAACACGAAAGCCTTGTTGACTCTGTACGAAGGAGAGCCTGCGAGAGCCCGAGTTCGGCGAAGAGAGTTAGGCAGAGCGCGCGAGAGCTGCAGCGCACCGCAGCGTGTAAGGCGGCACTCAGCCAGCCTCAGAGCAAGCTCCGTCCGTACTCTGCTTCAGACGTTGAGGCCGGAGCTCCACACCATTCGCCTCGGCGATGGCGAAGAGGCAGCGCCGAACAGGAGAGGAGGCTCTGCTTGCGCGAGTCCACCATGAAGCTTGTCACTAACTTTCAGAACGTTCCATGGCGCTCGCTTGGCCTTCTGTAGATCCCTGATATTCGAGTACAGAGCGTGCAGCCTCACAACCGAGATGATGCGGTCGAGGTTTGAGGTGAGATCTGAGAGCTGCCTCCTACCATCTCCTCGCTCTTCCCTGCGCCTCTTCAACTCGCTATGGGTGAGCTACAGATGGCTCGAGGGGCTGGCCGCTGCCTGCTGGCGTTCCCGCTCATTCAAAACTGACCATCTTGGCGATTCCCTGGCAACCAGCCCCACCAGCAACCGAGCGCACCTCGCTGCTCCCCGACCAAGGCAACAGCAACCAGCACACTTACCACGTAAGTAGAGTTTAAACTTGCCCTTCTTGTGGGGAGCGGGGGGAAGCAGTAGGCGCGCGGCGCCTGCCTTGTAAGCTGGGGCTCGAGCATCCTGCTCGTCTCTCTGCCCCGTCGTCGCTCTCACTCGCTCTTCTTGTGGGAATCACCATTGATCGCTGATCTCAGCTACCAAACGCTGCACCTCGGGACCACCTCCGCGCACCATCTCCATCGGGCTACACCACCTTGTTACCGCAGAATGACATCGGCAGCTCGAGCACCGCGGCGCCCTCCACCGTCGACAGCATCAAGGCCCTCGTCCTCAGCGGTTACATCAATGTGCTTCTCGTTGCTGTTCCCTTGAGCTTCATCTCCCACTTCCTTCACTGGGGTGAGTCGCTCGCCCGTCTGTTCGTCGCTCGCAACCGGCTGACGCTCACGTTTCTTCGTCGCCCCGCAGGCTCGACTGCCGACTTCATCATCTCCTTCATCGCCATCGTCCCTCTTGCGTCGCTGCTGGGAGATGCTACCGAGCAGTGCGCGTTGAAGCTCGGCTCGTCGATCGGAGGTCTCTTGAACGCTGTGAGTGCGATTCGAAGTGACCGAGTGAGCGCCGAACTGACCTTCCTCACTTGCTGCAGACCTTTGGAAGTGCGTTCAAGATGGCTCGACTGTCTAGGCATGACTCGGAGGCTGACAGCATTCTCCTACAGACGCCGTCGAGGCCATCGTCGGCATCCTCGCGCTCACCAAGGGCGAGCTCCGCATCGTCCAAACCTCCATGCTCGGCTCCATCCTCTCCAACATCCTCCTCGTTCTCGGCTGCTCCTTCCTCGCCGCCGGCTACAAGTTCAAGGAGTCCAATTTCCAGGTCACCGCCGCCCAGGCCAGCTCGTCGCTCATGGTCCTCGGCACCTCGACCCTCGTCATCCCTGCTGCTTACCATGCCAGCAGGCTCGAGAAGCCCGATGGCATGTCCATGTCGATGGAGCTCCTCGAGGGATTCAAGAACAAGGACTTCCAAGGCCTCTTGACTCTCAGTCGCGGAACCGCCATCGTGAGTTGAGAATCGCCGAGTTTCGGGACGACCCGCTGACCTCTCTCCCTCGATACACAGGTTCTCATCTTCTGCTACGCTTCCTGTGCGCTTCGCATCGACATTTTGTCGCCGCTCCACGGATCTCAAGCTGACCCGTCGAACTTCCAGACCTCTACTTCCAGCTCTCTAGTCACGCCTACCTTTTCGAGGACGAGTCTGAGCACGAGGAGGAGGAGGCCAAGATGAACATTTGGACCGCCGGAGGATCTCTCTTGATCATTACCGTCATCACCTCCTTCTGCGCCGACTATCGTGAGTCTGAGAGCTCGGCTCCGATCTCCTCAACTCGAGCTGACACTGCCTCGATTGCACAGTCGTCGGAGCTATTGACGAGTTCGCCACCGACTTCAACATCCCCAAGGCATTCATTGGATTGATTCTCTTGCCCATTGTTGGAAACGCTGCTGGTTCGATGTCTCGCAGACGGTTCGGCGCTAGCTCTTCGCTCATCTCGTTCCATCTACAGAGCACGTTACCTCAGTCTGGATGGCCATGAAGGGTAAGATGGAGATCACGTGAGTGCTCGCATGCTTGCGTTCTACACGACGACAGGCTGACCTCCCTCTCGTGCAGCATCGGCGTTGCGGTTGGCTCGTCCATCCAGATCGCCGTCGGAGTCATCCCCGTTCTCGTCATCGTTGGAGTAGGTCTGAACATAGTCCTGCACCTCGTTACACTTGCTGACCCCCTTCCTTCGCAGTGGATCATCGGACAGGACCTCACCCTCTTCTTCGAGGTGCGCCGAGCTTTCACCCTTCGCCTTCCGCTGAAGAAGCTCATTCTCTCCCGCATTACAGAACTTCGAGACCATCATCCTCTTCGTGTCCATCTTCCTCGTCAACATCCTCATCACCGACGGCAAGTCCAACTGGCTCGAAGGCCTCATGCTCGTTGCCCTGTACTTCATCATCGCCCTCGCTTTCTGGTGAGTCGTTATGTCCCACTCTCTGCATCTCGCACTACCGCTGACGATTTACCCTCGGCGCGCAGGGTGTCGTAAACTCTCAATCTCTCCTCCCTCTCCTCCGCTCCCTCCTCTACCCTACCCTTCGCCAAGGTTAATCCTCCCGAGCTCAAGTATCAAAGGAAGGGCGAGCTCCCCAAGACTGTCACCAACTACCTCTCCACTGGGCTTTTTCGAAATGCAAAACCTCGCGCGGGACTTATCAACCACTCGGCTCGGAGGAGCAGGAGCAAAGAGGAGAGAGTGAAGAGCAAAGGGATGCGAGAGAGAGTCCAATCTCAGACGGAAGCTGGATGACTGCTCGCGACTGTGCCTCTCCCGCTCGCTGTGCTCCGCGCAAAAAGTCGACAAAGCTCGGCGATCGTTTCACTGCGAGTTAAAGCGAACAAACTCCTCGATCTGCTCCTGGTAGCTCTCCGGCAGACTATGCTTCTTTACAAACTTCTCGGCGACCTCGTTTATGTCTGTGTTATCAAGAAGAGGTCAGTCTGGGATCGCGAGCTCGGTTCGGAGCAGGAATCACCATCGCCGTGATTGAAAGGCAGTTTAAGGGGAGGCTCGTCGTCCTTGACGTCGATAGAGAAGACGAGGTCGTACTCCTTTCCCTCGTGCAGCGTCTTCTCGGAGGTGGGCGTATCTTGTGCTGGTGCGGAGGAAGGAGCCTCGACGACTTCGCCGAGGTCGGTCCAGCTTGCAGAGGCGGTCGACCACTGTAGGAGGGAAGCACAGGTCAGCAGAGGCTCATACTACCAAGCGTCAATCGCGAGCGCACCTGAAAGGCGTGAGTAGCGCCGTCCTTCGCAACCAACTTGAGATCGCCGTCTTTCGCTCCTGGCACATCGAGAGCTTCCGCACCAACGACGGGCAAGCTCGCGCTCGAAGAAGTAGTCTTGGGTCTTTGACATTAGAAGCAGAAGGTTAGTGAGCTCCCCGAGGGAGCGACGAGAAGGCTGGCACTGGCAGCTCACTTGACTCGCTGCGCCAGCCTCGCCTCATAGTCCGCCGTGGTCGCCGCATCGGCCAGCCTCGCCTCATCGCGAGTAAAGACCCATATAAGGTTGTCCGAGCATCCGCAGGCGAGATCTCCATTGGCGAGAGACGTGAGGCTCCACACTGAGAGCGCGGGCACGAGTACCGTCTGATCCACCTCGCCATCCTCGTCGTTCCAGATCTTGATGATGCCTTCCTCTCCTGAGCTGGCGAGACCGCCTCCCCCTGCAGTAGGGATGGAGATGAGGGCGTAGATGAACGAGTCGTGGCCTTGGAGAACCGTGAGGAGGTCGCCGCCGAGTGTCCAAATCCTGATTGTCCTGCGAGGGGTGTCGGTTCAGCGACGAGAGTAAGCATTGGGCCAGTCGAGGACTTACTCGTCGTTGCTCGCACTGGCGAAGAGGTGGCCGTCTGGGTCGTCGGGAAGGACCTTGGCGAGTGCTCGAACAGGTGCTTGATGTCCCTTGAAGAGGGTCTTGCACTTTGCTCCCTCAAACAGGCGAATGCGACCATCGGCACAGGCGGTAATGCAGGTATCCTCGTACCCCTTGCTGTCGATGGCGAGGACGTCCCAGACAGCGGCGCCATGCCCGGCGAGAACGAAGCGAGCTGACCAAGTCGACGTCTCCCATACTCGCGCCGTACAGTCCCAGCTTCCGCTGACGATGCGCTTGCCGTCAGAGGAAGCTTGAAGGCAGCAGATGTTATGCATGTGGCCGAGGAGGGTTTGAACAGGTGCTGTTGGCTCGGTGAGGGGTTCGGCGGAGGGACTCGAGTCGCTGGATGGGTCGAGATAGATCTGGATGGTCGAATCTTGACCTCCGGTAGCGAAGTAGTCTAAGAGCAATATAGGTCAGCTGTAGCTCATGTCTGAAGCCGAGTAGCGAGACACACGTTGGCCGTCCAGCGCGAAGCTCGTCGCCGAGTTGATAAAGCCTTCGTGGCCGCGATATGACTCAGACTGCTTCCATCCTCCTGTACGCCCTTCTCGAGGCCCTTCCCTCGTCCACTTGCGCGCCGTCGAGTCCCGAGAGGTGGAGAACAGCTCGCCAGCGTCGTTGCCGCAGAGTGAGCGTACGTCGTCGGTGTGGCCTGTAGAGTAGACGTATGAGCCATTGTACGTCCTCTGCAGCACTGCGTCGCCCTCGCCTACCTTCGAGCAAGGCTGAAAGACGGTAGAGGGGCGGCTTGGAGCTCTGACCGTCCGTTGCTCCAAAGTCGACGTGCTGGGTCATGTTGAGGGTTCAGGGAGACAGTTCGGAGCTTCTGAGCTGTTGGGTGCTGAGACGAGTCGAGAGGAAGCGAGTTGGTGAAGGGCAAGCTTCGAGGGGGCAGCTCCGCGTCGCTTGAGTCGCCTCAGCTTCGAAAGGTCAAGGCGACGCTCGCTCTCATCGAAAAGGGGAGCACGCTTTGAGAGATTGACACCCTCGTTAGACCGCTAAATCCTCCTGAGAGCGGAAAGGGGTCCACCGAAATCATCGCCGAGCCGAGCTTTTCGATGACCCGAGACTCGTCAAGCAACAGCATTGAATTGGTCTGGGATATAAAACATCTACGGGACTACTGACACTGATGGGTACAAAACGACGACGAGGTAGAGACGGCTCCCTGCAAAGCCAGACCCTCAGACGGTCAAGAATTCTGCGACCCTCTTCAGCGCCCGTCCCGCCGCTGGGCTGACCCATGTTGGTACCAGCGGGAAGCAATGCACCTCCCCCTTCTCTTCGATGTACTCGACCTCGAGTCCTCCCTCTCCTCCCTCTCGGCTTGCCTGCCGAAGCCCAGCTACGAGACTGCGAACCTCGGGAGCCAAGATCTCTGCTCCTCCGGCAAAGATGAGCATTCGGAGAGGTTGATCCGGCTGGTACGCCTTGGCGAGCTTCCGGAGAGCGGGGAGAGACGAGGGAAGGGCGGGCGAAAGGAAAGGGTGAGAAGCGCCGAGCACGAAGGGACTCGAGGGTGAGATGTCGATCGAATTTGAAAGTCGGGCGTTGAGGTTCCGGAGGTAGGAGGACGCAGAGTTGTGGAGCATGGAGGGGTTCAGGATGTCGTCCTCGTAGTCGGGCGAGAGCTTGTTGCGATACGAGGAGAGGGTGAGGTCGGCCCAGGGCGAGTAAAGCAGAGCGGCGGTGGGGAGTTTAAAAAGGGGGTCGGAGTGGCGGAGAGTATTGGTGAGGGAGAGCATGAGTGAGAGAGCAAGTCCTGTTTAAAAAGGCGAGTGTCAGCCGAAGGTCAAGCAGTCGCAGCGAAGTCAAGCGCTGCGAGCGCGTAGCAAAGGCAAAGGCTCACCTGCTCCTGCACTGTCACCGGCAAGAATGATGTCCGTATAGCCGAGCTCGAGAAGATGGGTGTAGGCTGTGATGGCGTCCTGCAGCGCGGCCGGGAACGCTCGCAGCGCGCTCGTGGCCTTGCGGTAGTTTGCTCCTGGGAAGCAGATGAGTTACGAGTCGAAAAGCGAGCGAAGGAAAGGACCGAGCGCACCGACTACGACCAGACCTGTACGCTTGGCGAGGATGAAGCAACGATTCCCGTCGGTCGGCGAGCCTTCAGAGCCGAACATCAGCCTGAGGGTCAGAGCGGTGACAAGATGGCTCACCATAGCAGTATCCTCCTCCTACAAAGTATAGCACGACCCTCTCGCCATCTGTAGCCCTCCTCGATCCCTGCGCGCCCCACGCCGCGTGTGCCGAGCCGACTCGGGCGTCGAACCAGAACATGGGCACGGCAGTTGGATGTACCAGACCTCTCGGATCCACTGCTTCATCCTTAATCCATCGCTTGTGCCATGCCTCGTCTCCTGGGTGGCAGTCCTCGACCGCGAGCCGAACTGGGTCTCCGCCATCCTGGAAGGCCAGCTCCAAAGCTCGAACTAGCCAGCCGATCCAGCGGCGCTCTTGTTCTGGTGATAGACGAGGTGCTCCTCCTACGTCGGTGAGAGCCCAGATCGCTCGCTTGACGAGGGGGAGAGCTAGACGCTGCGCGAAGGTCCACCGATGGGAGGCGTTTGGCAAGAGCCATTGAGGTGGCTGTAGAGATCGTGGGAGCAGAAGCGACTGCAGACAAAGCAGGGCATGAAGTGGTATGAGAAAGACGACCCATGCGAGGCGTGTAAGGCGATATAAAGTGATTGCGACGCCGTAGTCCGGCAGGCGTCGTTCGACAGAAAGTGAGAGTGATGGTTGCCAAAGCGTGAAGGGTGTTCCGGTGAAGGGCGTCGAGTTGTTCTCTCCTACAGAGCTCATGCCGTGCCGAGAAAGGATGACGAGGCGGAAGGCAAAGAACGGCGCTGGCGGCCGGCCTTCGGGAGAATTGAAAACCACTCTCTCCCTCCTTCCACGTCTTGCTCTTCACCCTCGCATCAATCGTAAGGTCAAATGAGATTCCCTCGTCTTAATGCTGACTATCTGCATGTTCGTAGATGTCAGCCGCTACTTTCGTTGGACTTTCGGGAGACTTCCGCTTCGTCCTCGCGATTGCCGCGTCCACCGGCTTCTTGACCTTCTGGCAAAGCTTGAAGGTCAGCGCTACCAGGAAGCAGGCTGGAATCGCCTACCCCGCTCAATACGCGCCTGATGCCCGTGAGTACGAGCGCGAGGGATCCCTCGAGCGCCGAGCTGAGCTCCTTCCTTCGGTCACAGTCGCCGAGAAGAACATCAAGGCCATGAAGTTCAGTGGGTTTTGAAGATGCGGACAAGCTGAAACTACCGCTAACATTGCCTGTACAGACTGCGCGCAGCGCGCCCATGGCAACACTCTCGAATCGCTCCCCTTCTTCTTGTTCAGGTGTGTACTGCTCTTCAGCATCGACGCGTCCGCAGACTCAAGACTACTCTACACACAGTCTTCTCTTCGTCGGACTCACCAAGCCCGTCACCTCCGCCGTCCTCGGCGCCATCTGGGTTTCGGGCGAGTCTTTTCCAGTGTGCGCTTGCATGCTCCAAGTCGGCCGCTAACCTCCATTACGACCACAGGCCGCGTTCTGTACACCATCGGATACACGTCGGGTGTCCCCAAGAACCGCATGTGGGGGTGAGGCGCCGTCTGGACCAGTCTTCTCGAGTGCCGAGCTGACTTCGCTTCGATTTCTCAGCGTCCACCACAACATTGGATACCTCGGTCTCATGCTCACCACTGCCTGGATCGTTACCCAATCCTTCATGTAGTCTGGCCGCCAACAGCAACATAAATATGCAGTTTTCGATCCACAACTCGAGCTCGGCGCTGAAAGAAGCAGACGAGAGCGAGCAGAGATCAGCGAGAGACGCGAGCAGGCGGTCTTTTGGCGTACACGACGACGGTACACACTCTTCTGAGTAGTGTAGCGTCTCAAACGTCAAAGCCTACACCCTCAGCACCTGCAGCAAGTTTCGAACGTTCGGAGCTGGGTAATGCGTGTTGATACATGGCGCACATCGCCGGTCGCTCCCTACCAATAATGTGATCTACCACGAAGCCTTGGAGACACCAGGGATGTCTCCTGCCGACGCAGCGAGCTTAAAACGATGCTGTCGAGGAAGCAGGAGGTCAGCTCGATCGTCAAGCGTCCGAGAGCTGCTGCAGCACTCACCCTGCACAGCCCAAACTCGGAAAACACTCCTCCGCCCCTACCCGTCTCTGTACATCGGTTCTTGATGGCTGCTGGCCGGGTCTGAAGAGCGCGGGCAAAATCGGGGGAAAGGTCAGCGTGCAGCTCATCAGGTGGGACGAGGGCAGCTCGAGCATGAAGAGGAGCTTCGGTAGCTCATCTGTAGGCAGAAAAGAACTCACATCACGAGGGAAGGCGTTGAGCTTGAGCATGGCGGCGGTACGCACCTTGGGGTCGACGGTCTCGTTGCGGACGATGTAGAGGTAGGCACGACGAAGGAGCTCGTTGGCTGTGAGCGTAGAGATTGTGAGCTGTCTCCATTGCAGCGAGGAGCCTCGAGACGTACAGGCAACGGACTTGCGCGCCTTGAAGTCCTTGAGCGCGAGGTGACCAGGAAGTGCGCGAGGCATGACTAGGGGGAGCTGTAGTTTGACAGAGCAGGAGCGTGAATTGATAGCCGGGATTGAGCTGGCTAAGAACCGCGTACGAGACGAAGTGTGAAAGGTGGGAACAGCGGGAGAGGGAGACGTTCGCAACCGCCGACTCGCTCCAGGTGCTTCGGCCCTGTTCGTCTCGCAGGTAGGTTTTACGGCCGTCCAAACGCTCTGAGTTTTTAAGTTTACCCCCTTCACAAGATCCCACTGTGGCTTCACTGGGACTGGACCGCCTCCGAAGCCTTCGCCGAGCACTGGCTGCCGCTCAGCTACTTCGCTGCTCTTGGCCGAGAGTCGACTCGAAATCGATCCGAATCGGTTCCATACACATCTTCTACCCGTGAGAAGTCTTAGAGCCCCGTATCTCCATCTCACAGCGCGCAGAGGCTGTTCTCGGCGCAGACGACGGCGGCGAATCCAACGAGGAGCCTGTCAGCAGTGATTCTACTGGTAGTGCTGCGGCTGAGTGGTGCGCTTAGGCTCGGTTAGCCCGGTGCAGAGAGCCCTGCAACTCTTATCGAGAGTCAGTGGTCGCTTGACCGGCAAGTCGAACTTCGGCGCCGTCGGCGCTCGCTCGGAGGTCAAGCTCGCCCGTCTACGAAGGCGTAGTGTTCGCGGTGATCTGTAGGTCGTGATCCACAAGTACAACAACTATATCACATCGCGCTGTCGGCGTTGCCACTTCACGGCCTTGAGGTGTTCAGCTCTGCCGGAGACCGAACTAGAATCTCGGCGCAGGCGAAAGCTGCATCAGTGGACGAGCTGAAGAGCAGGCAGAGACGGCGAGGGCCAGAAAGGTAGAAGCTGGAGGTGAAGAATGACGTGAAGCGGTGTATAGGTGTAGGAAAGCCTATGGACACAACTCTCGTCTCTTCTGAGCCGAAAGGCCAGCGCCGAAGAGAGGGGGGCTTCGCTCTCTGGCAGTGTAAGCGGCTCTGATGTGCTACAAACAAGCCGTCTTGGATACTTACTTGCAGCCTTTCCTCGTGCGAAAGATCACCTGTTATTGCACAAGATCGCCGCAGAGGCTCGACTCTCTCGCTCGACTCGCGAGCCCGTCGGCCAAGTCCAAACCCTTCGACTTCCCGCACTCTCGGCACTCGTTCTCTTCAGCAGCATCGCAACCAGGAGCATAGCTTGATACCCTACATCGCCCTGCTGTAGCATCTACGCTCGCCTCAAGCCCAGTCGCCCACTCTCGCCTCTCCCATACCCCGCTCGTCAACCCCACCAGGTTGAGATGTACGAGCCGCCAGCATTCTCGCCCACGCTAGCGCAAGCATTCTCTTCGACGCTATCACTACAATCACCGCCCAGTCAGCTCACGCCTGCACCGTCACTCATCGAGGCGCTCCCGTTCGAACTGTTGGAGAAGATCGCGGCAGCCGTCTGCCGCCTCACGCCTACTGGCCCTCCGACCGCCCTCCTCGCGCTGCTGGTGCTCAGCAGGCGCTTCTACGATGTACTAGGACCCCGCAACGACGGCTTCTACTCGGACCTCTTTCGCGAGCGCTTCGACTGGAGGAGTGCGGAGCGGCGATGGGCTCAGGTCTGTCAACACCTTCAGCATAGCGGGAAGCGCTTTGATACAGAGCTGACCACTCGCCTCGCTTGCAGATGAAGACTATCGAGGACAAGCGCGAGAAGAAGGCCCTGCTCGAGGGCGTCACCGAGGTCCGCCCCGCCGACGACCTCAAGCTCACCTTCGGCTCGTTCACGCGACCGAGCAGCCCTACCGAGTACCTCGTCGAGTCCAGCTCGCCGTGGAGGCCATTCACCAGCAGGGACTTTGCCGCCGAGTTCAAGCGCCGCTGCACCGTTCTCACGAGGATGCGGAGGGCGGCAATGGGAGGCCAGATCCCGCCGAGCAGCTCGCGTCCCAACAGCCCTCGCTTGCAGGCCTTCACCCCCAAGGGCAACAGGACAACTCTTACAGAGCCAGACGAGCTCACTCAGAATCTGTGGACCTGCTATTTGATGCTGCTGGAGAATGGTGCGTGCTTGGCGATGCCAGTGCTGCGCCCTTCGCAAGCTGATCCTCGTGACTTGGCTTCGCAGACTCGAAGAACTTGGACCATTTGGTCGACTACGCCTGTCTTCGCACCTACATGCGCCTCTTCTACAAGCATTCCCTGCTCAGCGAGGCGCTCAACCCCGGCTGGCCCAGGCAGACTGCTGGGCGAGCCCTCGGGCTCTGGATTGGATGGCTCGGCGGAGGTTTGTCTTCGTTGCCGAGCATCTGAAGCCCTTCCACGGGCCCCAGCTGACCCTCCTCGACCTCAACAGACGACCTGTCGAGCGAGAGTCCCGTCGAGTCCGACGAGCGCTTCTTCGTTCTCAAGCCCTACGTCTTTGGCGCTCACAAGGTCGGTCTGTCAGCTCTTGCAGTCGAAGCGTAATGCTGACCTCGATACATCACAGTTCGACGCTTTCCATGTCCCCTGGACCATCCCCTCCTTCCCCGTCTCTCATCAAAGCCATCCCATCCTCCCTCCTCCCATCGGCCCCTTCAACGCCGACCTTCGTCCTCGGACCCAAGCCCAGCTCATCACCCACATGGGTCGCAAAGTCGAGATGGCCCCTCCCATCCTCACCCACGCCGCCATCTTCTCCTTCTTCTACCGAGTCGAGCAAGATCCCGCCGCTTCGACCGATCTCATGGCCACGCCCGTTGGCGCGCCCGCGCACTTCCAGATGGGCCCGATGGACGTCTCTCGGAACGTAGGACCATCCACCCTCTCCAGCAAGCCCGTCAAGACGAGCCTCCCCGTCCTCGCCTCTCGGATCCACGACGGCGACTTCGCACGCCTCGCCTCCTGCGTCGACCCCTACTCGTCGCGCGGTCTCCCCGCTCTTCGCACTCGCGGAGAACTCGCAGGATCATGGGAAGGTCGATTCAGCTTCTTCGACTTTGACTCGTACAAGGACATGCTTGGCGGGCGGATGCGCAGCCTCTACGAAGGACCGTTTGGGGATCAGCCGCAAGTGTGGAAGATTGAGGAGAAGATTGTGAGGTTGAAGAAGGGGGAGAAGCAGGGAGGCAAGGGACCGACCCTCAACGCTGGCTACGAGATTGGCTCGCTCGGTCCGGCGCGGTCGTCCAGCGTCTCGCACAGCCCGCCTCCCCCACGTCCGGCTACACTCGGCAGCGCACCTTCGATCGCTCATATGAGGGCCACTAGCAACGAGAGGTTATCGACCTCGGCAGCGGCGGCGGGAGGAGGAGCGCCGTTAGGTAGCAGGAGGAAGAGCGTCGACGGCGTCGGCGAGTGGGCAGAAGAAACGGCGAGAGCTTCGAAGCGACCGAGGAGCATCGATATTCACGAGGATGAGATGCGCGAGGAGCAGGAGGACGAGGATGGCGATTACGAGATTCTCTTGACCGGCTCGGTGAGCTCGTTCCTCTTCGCTTTCCCCCGATGAGGCAAGCTGACGCCTCTCTCCAACTCGCAGGGACACTCGGCATGGGGTCAATTCCTCCTCAAGGGTCGCGTACGCTCCTATGACGGCATGTTCTCCATCACCAAGGAGTACACGCCCGACTCGCGCGGTCGATGGCTCTACCGTGGCTACTGCGTCGGAGGCAACCTCGTCGGAAGGTGGAGGGATACACATACGTACGTTCTGCGCCTGGCCACGCTCGAAAACCTGAGAGCGAGGAGCTGACTCGTTCGCCTCGCTTTGCTTCTCCCTTCCGCGCAGACCTCTCGACTTGCATGGATATGAGGGTGAGCTCTTAGACCCCTCTACTTCTCTTGTGACTTATCGCTGACCTCTCCTGATGTACAGGCACTTTCTTGGTGCGTGGACGCTGCTCGGCGCCCTCCCCTCGTCCTCGGCGCACTCGCTGACCTCTCTTCGTTTTCGCAGATGACTCGAAGGGCTTAGCTTTGACTTTGGGTGACGATGATACGAGATCCTTGGCTTCCGTGTTGCGTCTAGGTGGATATGTACGACTTTGTGAGGGAGCGAGGAGTGGGGAAGCGGGAAATAGCTGTTGTTGGGCTTCATTTGAACTGTGATGTATTAGGTGTCAAGCAGCATAGTCATCGAGTTTCCTACGAGTGAGATCTCGCCGAGTGCCACGCAGCGGGCTTCCGGCGGCCAAGTCGCCTGCTCTCCACCGAGCTCTCGTCCTTCTTCGCTCTCTCATCATTCTCACGCCCTCGAGGTTTTGTGCAAATTCGTTTCGTGTAAAGTCAAAGCTCTTCTTGGTGCGCATCTCCTTTCTAATGGACAACAGCGCTTTCGTAGGGGAGTGAGGGGAGGGGAGGGGAGGGGGGCAGTCGATAAGAGATGGGAGCTGCCCGGCCTCGGATATGTACCTAATACCCCTTTTTACTTCTTCTGCTCGTCGAAGCACTTGAGAAGCGAGGACCAGACAGTCTTGGGCGACTGAGCGGCATCGATTCCGGTCCAGATCTGGCGAAAGGAAAGGCCTGAGGTTAGCGCCGAGCTGAGCGGACGGGCGAGACGAGAGATGAGAGGTCGACTCACGCCCTTGGTCTTGTAGTACTCGGCGACGGGGTCGGTCTGCTGGTGGTAAGTGACGAGACGCTTGCGGAGGGTGTCGGCGGTGTCGTCTGATCGCTGAATGAGGGCCTCGCCAGTGATGTCGTCGGTCATGGGCTTCTTAGGGGGACTGTACAACGTCCTCAAAGTCAGCGATCCGCTCTCCTGCATCATGAAAGCAAGAGCGACCTACGCGAACTCGTTGTGGTAAGACCTGCCCGAGGCGGGGTGGATGAGACGGCCAGTGATGCGCGAGACGAGGAGGTTGTCGTTGACGAGGAGCTGGATGGCGTGCTCGAGCTTCTGATCCTTCTTCTCGAGCATGGTGTCGAGCTTCTCGGCCTGGGGCACGGTGCGGGGGAAGCCGTCGAGGATGAAACTGAGGAGGACGAGTGAGAGGAAGGTCAGCGAGCTGCTTGGACGGCGACTGTCTGCCTCTGCGCTCAAGTTCGAGCTCCCCTCCGACAGCCGAGAAACTGCAGCTCCTCCTGCACCCTCCCTCACCCTCCCCTCCCAATCTCGGTCGAAATGAAAGCCCTGAGGCCCTCCTACTCACCCAAGCGCGCACTCCTTGTTCTCATCAAGCTGCTGCTGGATCATGCCGACCATGATCTCATCACTGACGAGTCCACCCTGGTCCATGATCTTCTTGGCCTGCTTGCCGAGGTCGGTGCCCTGCTTGACCTGCTCGCGGAGCATGTCACCGGTAGCGAGGTGGCAGACGTTGAACTTCTCCTTGATGTTGGGGGCTTGGGTGCCCTTTCCTGTTGTAAGGGAAAGAGGGAGTCAGCCATCCGAGCTTGGCACGTAGTGATGAGCTGCAGAAGCGCGGAAGATGTGAGAGAGCCGTTCAACGCTCCGTACTAAGAAGGCCGGTCGTGAAACCGCCCCGAAGTGTGAAGTCGAGTAGAGGAGCTCCCTAAAGAGCTACAGCTACGCTTTCCGCGCGTGACTGTAGCCTTACAGCCCCTCTGCTATCCTGCAGACCGGCACCCAGCAAAACGTTCTCCTGGGCTCCCTCAACAAGCAGCTGCACCTCATCCCGAGCAGCTCGGCTATCACTGGAACAGCCAAAGAGCTGCCCATGATGCCCTACAGCTCCTCTCCTCCTCTCCTCGCCCTCTTCCTTCCCCTCCCCGCTCCGCTCCCGACCCACCCCGTCCGTCTCGCTCTCTCGCCCTCCAAACACGGTACAGCGCGACTCACCAGCTCCCGGAGGACCCATGAGCACCATCCTCAAGTGCTGTGCGGGCGTAGTCGCGATCCCGACCTTCTCCTTTGCGGCCTCGATGCCCTCCTTTGCTGCATCCTTGAGGTCCCCTGCCGTCGAGGCGGCTTGGGATTCGAGCTTCTCAATCTTGGCCTGCAGTTGGCCGACGAGCGACTTGAGGTGGTCGAGCTGCGAGGAGGAGGACGACATGATGAGGTGAGGTGTGGGAGGGGGAAGAGGAGGGAGGGAGCGGGCTAGACCAAGTTGAAGTCAAGACGAGCGGATTCGAGCCGAGCTGATGTCGGGGATTGGAAGGCTCGCGTTTAGGTGTAGAATCAGGAGCTGCTATCGTATACACGGTGCACTGCAAGCTAGATCTCCGGTTCGCCGCACTTCGCTACAGCTCACCCTCGGCTATCTCTCCTGCCTCGCCCGAATCCCATCCCCGCGCAGGCTGCTAATCCTCAAGCTCAAGGCGTTCACAAACAGCTGCACTCAGTTCAAAGTCTCGTCGCTGACCCTCTCTTTCCACTCCCGCGCTCACTCTTCCATCCCCTCGCCTCCGGGCCCATCCTCCTCCTCCTCCTCCTCATCCTCGGCGCTCAACCCCCCACTCCACCCCTCCTCGCCCCTGACCATCTGACTCGGTCTCGGTCCCCTCGGATCATAGGGCGAAAACTCCCTCTTTCTTTTCCTGCTCTCCATCTCCTCCTCCGTTGGGTGGTCGAGTACGCGAGGGGGCGAAGGGGAAGGCGAGGCGGAGAGGGAGCCGGTGGGGGAGGGGGAGCGGGCTGAGGCGGTGACGATGGTGTGCGTGAGGGTGTGAGTCGTTGGAGTGGGGGAGGAGAGGGGCGGTGTCGAGCGAAAGCTAGTATGCGGAGGAGAGGCGGCGAAGCGGACCGTACTGCTCGTCCTCGTCCTCAATTGCTTTCTCACCTCCTCCTCTTCGTCCTCATCCTTCATCTCCTCGTCCCCACCCCCCTCTTCCTTCTCACCACCACCGCCCACCTCCTGACTGGCCACCTCCTCCCTCAGCTCGCCCAGCTCGCTCGCCAACTCGGCCTGAGCCGCCGAATCCTCCTGCTGCTGCTTCTTGGCCAGAGAGCTGGCGCGGGCTTGGGCGATCAAGGTGCGGAAGTCGGATTCGTGCGCTTTCTGTTTGGGGGTGGAGCGAGGGAGGGGGGGGGTGGGAGAGAGAGAGAGAGTGTGTGGGAGCGGCGAGGAGGGGAGGTCAGCGCCGAGCTCAATGAGAAGCGCGCAAAGGGAGAGCTGCGTGCCAGCAGCAGCAGTCACCACCAGAAGTGAGAAGAACGACCAAACCAACCCACCGAGTAAGTCTTGCCCTCAATCTCGACCTTCTCACTCGCATCCATCATCTCTTCCCACCTCGTCAACTCCTTGACCAGCTCCCTCTGGCTCTTATGCCTCGGATCCTTGCTATCGACATCAGTATTCGCGTTCCACAGTGTCGTCCACTGTTGGTGACGGCGGCGCAGGAAGGAGATCTTGGAGTCGGTGGTGGTGAGGGCGGAGGGAAGGGCCGTGGGTAGGGAGAGGTCCTGTGCGGAGGAGAGGGAATGGGTTAGTGAAGGAGAGGATTCGGGAGGAGAAGGAGGACGCACCTCGAGCTTCTTCTTGAGGGCGGCGACCTTGAGACCCGAGTAGGAGGAGAGGGGGAGCGGTTTGGTCGTGTCGAATTGGGCGTAGGCGCTGTATCGGGATGCAAAGACGTTCGTAGTCAGTTCTACACCCTCTCATCACATCATAGCGACCAATCCGAGCCAAGCCGACTCACCCGGCACCCTGCTCCTTCGTTCCCGAGCTACTCGTCCCGCTCGGCCTGCTCCCCGCCGACGTCGAACTCATAAAGCCCCAACCCTCCTTCGACCCTCCAGCGTGAGTCCCGTTCGTGGCAGGAGGTTTCGTTCCATCGCACTTGTCGATATGGCGGTTGAGCTCGAGGTTGCGGAACGAGCCTTGACACATGGGGCAGAGGACGATGATGTTGGCTGTTGAGGGCCGAAGGGGGTCATTTGGCGTCCGAGGAGGGCGAGCGAGGACAACGAATGGTACTCACGATCAGAAGGATCTTCGTTCGAAGCCTTGCTCTTCCCCTTGCCCGTGTTCTTGCCGTGCTGTGCCATCGCCGAAGCCCACCCCGAGCGCGAGGGCCTCTCCTCGACAATCTCGATATCCGAGCTATCATCCTCCAGCTCGACCGGCTTTCCCTTTCCCTTATTCTTCCCACTACCATTGCTACCGCCTCCCTGAGCGCCTCTTGATCTCGTAGCATATCCTCCGTGCGGTCGACTCGCTTCGGCGTCGTCTGGTAAGGTCGGATCGGCGGTGGAGGAGCGCGCTTTGGAGGTCGAGGGCTGAGGATCTTGTTCGGCGAGAGCGGCGGCGGTGGAGAAGGATTGAAGGGTGAGGAGGGCGGATCTGCAGTGGAACGCGCCGAGGCGCGAGGTGAGCGGGCGCGATGACAAGGGAGAGGGCTGCAGCTGAGCTCACCTGGCTGCAGTCCAAGCGTGGATGACCTCGTCGAGCTGTTTGTTAGGACGGATACGTCCCTGGTCGGCTGGGAGATGGTCGAGGGGGCATTCGCGCTTTATGTCCAAGGATTGCCTGTGGAGAGCGCGCCGTGAGCAGGGCCGAGGGTACAGGAAGAAGCGGAGAGAGGTTACCTGATGCATAGGCTACAGAAGGAATGGGAGCAAGAAGTGATGATGACGGGTGCGCTGAGTAATTCGTGGCAGAGTGGACAGCGTAAAGACGAGTCGAGGAGGGCCAGAGCGGGGTGAGTGAAGTCCAGAGGGTCGTCGAGCTGCACCTCTGTAGCCGAGTCCTTTGGTGGTAGCTTCTGCTTGCTCTTGAGCCCCATCCCTGTAGCTGATCCGAGTCGAGTCGAGTTGAAGCGAGTGGCAAGAGGTCAACGAGCTCAGACGCGTCCCGGCTCTCCCTCTTACACCTGACTGCTCTGCGAGCTCACTTCACCTCGTCTGCCCGCTTTCTGTACCTCAATCGACTCGCCTGGCTCGCTTCTGGTCTCACCTCGTACACCTCTTCTCCTGCAAGACTACAGCTTCTGCTCTCAACTCCACCTCAATGGTGAGCTCGCTCCCACACCTCTTTTGACACGCAGCTCTGTCTCTGCTGCAGCTCTCGCTCGGCTCGCTCGCTCACACGGCTGACTGTTCTACTTCTGTACTACACCTCAACAGCCTCCCAAGCGCAAGGCTCCTGCCACCACCAAAGCAGAGCCCGCTACCAAGAAGCGCACCACTCGCGCCAACAAGGACGACGACGACTCTTCCCCTCCTCCGACTCCCAAGGTCACCAAGAGCAAGGCCAAACCCAAACCCAAGAAGGAGACCATCGTCATCGACAGCTCCGACTCTGAAGACTCTGACGTGATGGTCCTCGACCAGCAGCAGCAGCAGCCCAAGGCCAGCTCTAGCAAGGCTAAAGCTGCGACCAAGCAGACCAAGGCCAAGAAGGAGCCTGCTCTCAAGAAGGAAAAGGGTGAGTTCGAGTGTCTCGTCTACGTCCTGCTCTCCTACACGCTGTGCTCGCCTCGCGCTCCCCAACGCGCTTCGCCCCACTCATGATTCGGCGCTCGCGTCTAGCAACTCAGCACGCTCGGAGGAACACACCCAGCTAACACACCACTCTCCCCTCCCACCGCACTACAGCCGCTCCCAAACCCCGTGCCACCAAAGCCAAAGTCGCCGCTCCCCTCGCCGATCCCATTCCCGAAGCTCCCCCCGCCGCGACCAAGGCCAAAGCGAGTCTCAAGAAGGTCAAGCCCGTGAGCTGGGAGGAAGGGCTCAAGGAGTGGTTCGCCAAGTTTGAGGACGAGGATGATCATAGCAAGATGGGGGGAGATGGCATTGAGAAGCTGTTTGAGGAGATGGACGTTTCGATGGAGGGGGTGAGTCCTGGTGATGAAGGGGAGCGGTGGAGAGCGAGGGTGAAACTGACATGCTCGACTGGTATACACAGGTCCTCCCCTTCCTCCTCGCCTGGAAGCTCAACGCCAAGCCCGGCACTTTCGGCTCCTTCTACCTCTCGGACATGCAGACCGTCTTCCGCGAGCCCAAGTGTGCTCCCTCCCTCCCTCCCTCCCTCCCTCCTCTCCCCCTTACTCACCTCTCTTACACATCAACAGGATCAACACCACCGCAGGACTCAAGAAGTACCTCCTCGACGTCGAGAAGTCGCTCTACCCCACGGGCAAGCACGCCAACAACCACTATGGCGGCTCGGAGGCTCAATTGCGCGAGTTCTACACGTTCTTGTTCCCTTACCTCAAGGAGGAGGGACAGAAGAGCCTCAATGGAGAGATGGCCATCGCGGTTTGGGGCATCGTGCTCGGTCCAAAGTGAGTCGGGTCGGGTAGCGAGAGGGGTAGAGAGCCGGCTGACACTTCAAAACTTTCGACAACAGGTACCCCATCGCCAAGAGCTTTGTCGAGTATGCTTCGGTGAGTCGTTACTTGCTCACCTCTCACGGAAAACGAAGCTCACCTCTCGCCTCGGCACCCCACAGTCCCTCGGCGCAGGCTTCAAGGGCGTCTCGCCCGATGTCTGGAGTCAGCTGTTCGAGTTTGTGCAGACGGTGGGGGATGACCTCTCGGGATGGAGCGAGGAGGATGCTTGTGAGTTTTGTAGATCTCCCACTCCGAAGCTCGACGTTCGCTGACCCCTCGCTCGGTGCGCAGGGCCCTCGACTATCGACTCGTTCGTCGCGTGGAAGCAAGACCAGGACAAGAAGACGGCATAGATTTCTTCTCCCCTTCCCTTCTTTACCTTCTCTCCCTTCCCCCCGCTTGACTTTCCCCCTCGCTTGATCCGTGATCTCGGCCTCTCCTCGTCGTTCCTTCCTACCTTGTATAGCATAGCTGGTCTCTCGCTCTCTCTTTCTACCGCATACGACTCGCGCTCGCCTCTCTCCTCGTTTAGTACCCCCCTCGTCTCTCTCTTCGTACGTCTGCAAGGGACGATAGCTTTGCCCCCGCTGCTCGGCGCCGAGCTCGAGGTGTGAGCTGCGATTGAGCTTGGGAGAACGACTGAGGCTCGACTACAGGGCAGCAGAACTATGATGATCTCGAACACGCTCTAACGGCCTGCACTTCACCACCCTCTACTCGACCACAACCTCCCCTCCGCCGCCCCTCACAGCTCTCCTTCCTCCCATACCCTCCCTCATGGCGACCCCCTCCAACTCGAGCGCGGCCACGGCAGCAGCCGCAGCAGCCACCGCCTCGGTTAGCAAGCCCACACACCGGTATACCACCGAGATCGCTCAGATGTGCTACGTCTTTCACGGCGAGCCCAAGGAGGGAGGCGAGGACGAGGTGGTGCAGTACTTGGAGGATATCGTGCGGGCGCAGTTGGGCGAGGTGGTGCGTTGCATTCTCCTCCCTTGTCTTTCCTGTGAGAGAGCTACAGCTGACCAGGGAGGCGTTGGAATTAGGTCCAGCAAGCTAGGACTCAGGCGGCGAGACGAGGCGCGAGGCATTTGGGCGTGGAGGACTTGATCTTCCTCCTGCGACATGACCGGGAGAAGTTGAACCGGATTAGGACCTATTTGAGCTGGAAGGACGTCAGGAAGAAGGTTAAGGACTCGGAGGGAGCCGACGAGGAGCTGGACAACATGGAGGGGGAGCCGGCTGGTCAGTTGCTCTCGCTCTCGATGCTCGGTATGAAGAGGTGAGGGAAGCTGATGGCTTGGACTACCAGACCGGAACCTCAAGGCGCACAAGATGCAGGTGCAGATCCCCTGGGACGTGAGCAACATGTTTGGCGACTTCTTGAGCGAGGAGACGGATGGGGCAGATGATGAGGAGGTGGCTGCTTATGAGGATAGTAAGAAGAGGTTGAGGGTGTGTTTTCCTTGCTTTCGCTGCTTCTCGCGCGCTGGGTTCGGAGCTCGGAGACAGAGAGCTGACCTTCGCTTTCCTCGCCTCATCTTGCGCCGAGTACAGGAAGCGGACAACTTGACGAGAACGATGACCAAGGAGCAATACCTCCACTACGCCGACTGCGCCCAAGCCTCCTTCGTCTACCGCAAGAGTAAGTCCTCGGCCCGGCGCTTCTTCCTACCTCTCTCTCCTCATCTCTGCCTCGTCCACCCTGCTAACCTCCTTCTCGCACACACCACCACAGGCAAGAAATTCCGCGACTTTCTCAACCTGGGCAACTCGCTCGACGGCGCGGCCTTCAACGACGAAGTGATGGATGTGCTCGGCTTCCTCGCGTACGAGATGGTGCGCACGCTTTGTGAGGCGGGGATCGCGACCAAGAGGGCTTTGGCGCTGTCGAGGGCGAATGCGGCGGTCACGGAGTTGAGGTTGGAGAAGGAGAGGGAGAGGAAGGAGGAGGAGAAGGAGGAGAGGAGGAGGAAGAGGGAGAAGAGGAAGGCGGGGGAGGGGGGAGGAGAGGATGATGGGGAGGGAAAGAGCAAGGGGAAGGGGAAGGAGATGGAAGAGGACACGGCTGACAGCACCACCAAGCACTCGCCCGCGGCCGAATCGACGATCAATAAGCGACCTCGGCGCGGCGTCGCAGGGGCAGCTTCGCCCTCCGCCGCCTCTCCCCGCTCCCCACCACGCACCCTCATCACTCCCACCTCCCTCTTCTCCGAACCCACAACTTCCTCCCTCCCCACCACATCCGGCTCGACCTCCTCAGCGCCCACCACCGCCGAAGCTATCGTCGAGGGCCTCGTTGGAGAAGCCCTTGGGGCGCAGGAGAAGGGCGCGCCCCTGTTGCTGCATGAGGTGAACGCGGGGTATGGGGCTATGCTGCAGGGGAAGGCTAGTTTGAAGGCTAGTGGGATGAGGAACTGGCGAGGAGGGGTTGCTAGGTCGAATCGCTTCATTTAAGCGGTGGGAGCGAGGATGGAGGAGCGTCGGTAGTGAGCAGTACAGGTGTTGTAGTCAATCCATTCATATACCGAAGCTCAATGTCGGTCGAGGAGAGAGGTGGGCGGGAAGAACCATCGCCGACTGCCCACCCTCCTCGAACAGCTCGGATCCGAAAAACGAGCAACAGCATGTATAGATTAAGCTAGCTAAGAAGGGATGCGAAGTGCGAGTGCTATGTAATGTCCTTAAGATGATCTCTGTCCTCCTCACCACCAGATGGCCTTCTGCAGCGACCGACCGAGGCGGTCCACGATGGTAGTGTGCGCCCGAGAGTCGGCAAGGCTGCGAAAGGGTTCAGCGAAGTCAGCTCCGAGTCCGGCGAGTGATAAGGAAGCACCCGACTCACCTGATGATATCCTTCTCGACCACCCACTCGTCTCCCTCCTCGGTCGCTCCCACCTTCTCCCCTTCCTCCCTCAGCACCTCCACAATACTCTTGACCAGCTCCTTGGCCGTCTTGCCGCTCCCTCGCTCTGCGCCAGCCCCACTGCTCGACTCCCTCCTCTCGATGATCCTACTCTGCCCATCGTTGGCTCGAACGGCGTCTCTTCGGAGCGCCTTGAAAGCGAGGAAACGGATCTTCGAGTCCTCCGCTGGGAGTGAGGAGGAATCGGTAGGAGCCGAGGAGGAGGAGGAACGGGCGGAGGGGAGTTTGAAGGACTTCATGGTGTAGGTGTGGACGCGCTCGGTTGCCGAGTGGTCTCGGAAGCGGATGAGAAGGCCATAGTTCTCCTCGGTGTCGCGGGTCGAGGGTTCGAGTGATGAGAGGATGTAGGCGCCGATTTGCAGGGAGACGATGTCGCCAGTGGGGATGCGAGTGAAGCTGACGACCTGGTAGAGGTGAGATAAGAGGGTCAGTCCGGACGAGGGCGAGATGAAGCGAGCTGCTGCTCACCTTTTGCAAGTTGTACTCGTACTCGATCGAGTAGACTGCCTTGTCCGAGATGAGGAGGATCCTCTCCTGGTAGAGGTTCTTCGGCGAGCGTACAACATCCGCCTCGGTCGGGGAGAGCAACGTCCATGCAGCGACCTTGGTCTCTCCCTCGGCTAGCACCTGACTCGTCGAAGTGTCGATGGCCTCCTCGCGGATCTTGCGAAGTCGAAGAATCTGGCCAGGGTCCGAGGTCTCGAGGCGCTCGGCGAATTCGGAGAAGACGTTGAGGTTGACGCCGAGTACGTAGTCGACTACGGCTTGTCGGAAGAAGTCGGTGACGGTGGATTGGAGGAGTCGAGCTACAGAGTTGCTGGCATCGTTCATCGCTCCTCGCCAGTTCCGCTTGCCGGTCCTCGTGAAGTCGCCCTGCACGCGATGGGTGAGTCAGCGAACAGCTCGCTCTGACTCTGCGGTGAGCAGTCATCACCTTCAGCGCCGAAGTGCCAGCGTATTCGCGAGAGATGGCGTCGCCGTTGTCGGCCCAGAGTACATTGAAGGCGACGTCGAGCCCATCGTGCAGGCCGTCCTCCTGCTGAGACGTCACGCCGAGGTGGACCAGATGGCGGTTGAGGAAGGCGCGAGCGAGGGCTGACTGCACCACGTTCGTTCGGTCGAGGCAGTCGATGCAGTTGGTGCGAATGACGCCCGACTGGGTGGAGAAGACTCGGTCGTCGGTAGCCCAGAAGCTCCTACATAGGGAAGTCAGCGGCTGCCGAGCTGCAAAAAGTCGGCGAAACAACTCACTGCAGATCCTCGAGGTCGTCGGCGAGCGAAGTAGTGAGCTTCGAGATGTTCTCGTAGCGCATGCCTTTGCACTCGTTGTGGAAGTCGAACTCGACGTATCTGCGAATGCGAGTTAGTCAGAGCTCTCGGCGAAGGGAGGGGATCAGATGCTCACTTGACGGCCTCGTTCCCCATCGCTTTGACACCCTCCCGGTACGCATCAACGACGACCGCCTCCTTGCCCGACGTCTCCGCGAGGTTGACGATGATCTGGCGACCGTAGAGCTTGAGCTGAGTGTCGAAGTGCTTCGTCAAGGACGGTAAGCTCTCTTCCATCGGCCGCTTGAGGAATGGCGCCGGCTTCAGTGCCCAAGGGGATTGGCCCCAGTCCAATGGAATTGAACCCCGGCTCTGCACGAACGACGAGACGTGGAGTCGATCCGCCTCGGGATTGGCGCCCACGATGAACTCGGTCTCGTTGAAATTGGCGACGCCGCCCGAAGCGTTGACCCCTCGGCGTTGGTAGCGAAGTCCTGGCCGCTCGATTGACCGCCGAGTAACAATGATGAGCTCGAGGCTAATGTATGAAGGAGCTGGGGAAGGTGTTGTAGAGAGGGTGGTCGGCTGCTGGAGAGGGAGCTGTACGGAGGTATGCCCGACAAAACCTTGCTGGAGGACGACAACGTAGGCGTGCAGCTGCGAGAGATCAGGATATGTCAGCGAGGTCGAACTACGCTTGACGGAGGACAGCTCACGCCAGCTTCGATGAAGGGAGCCATGAGGTGAGCGTTCCAGAAGAACCGACGATCGGCTCGGCGCCAGAGAGGCAATGTTGGATTCGGCTCGACGAGTCCTCCTCCGCTATCCTTGGTTGGCGAGAGAGCGTTGACCTGCTCGTACTTGTGCTGGAGCGAGCGAGTGATGTCCGTCTCGTAGGAGAAGTACATCCCTCGAAGCGATCGCAGAAGCTCGGCGAGCACTTTGCCATCCAGCTCCTGCGCCGCTCGTTCCCCTTCGGCGTCGACGGGGGAGGCGCCAAAAGCTGCAGCAGCCAGTTCGGGGAGAGGCATGCTGGCGGGCTCGATGGGAGGTGTTGGCGCCTTCTCGGGGGTGGGGGTGGATGCTGCCTCGGCGGAGCTGGCAGCGGCGAGAGCAGCCGACTTCGCCGCTGTCCTCGGGGCGAAGGGCTTTTGCCAGAACGGTCGTCTCGGCGAAGGCTTGATGGAAGGAGGGCGAGCATCGGCTTCCGTTTCCGTCCCGGCGTCGGTCGAGTCGTCGTCGCTGTCCGAATCCGAGGTCGACTCGTCGGTCTCGTCGCCCATTGCCGTTCCAGCGGTTGAGACGGATGCGGCACGACGTCTCCGTGTAGCTGCTTGCTTGACGGAGAATTTGGAGATGGCGGCGTGAGCGAGCTCGTGGGAGGAGAGGGGCAGGGCTACGAGTCCGTCAACGGCGAGGATTTTGCTCTTCCGCGAGTCCAAGAGGGTAGCAGCGACAGTAGGATCAACGATGAGGATGATGTAGGCGTCTGTGGGTGAACCCTGGCTGTCAGCGAGCCCTTAGAGACGTTGCAACAACAGCGAGAGCTGAGCTCAAGAGACGCACGCTTGCCGGGTCCCTGCAGAATACCAGCTACTCCGTCGACCACCAGCACAGACTCTGATTCCTCCTTCCAGTCTGCTACAGCTTCCGGCGTTGGATCGCTGCCCCAGGAGATCTTGACGCCGGCGTACGGGGACTCCCTCGCATTGGCATCGTCGAAGGGGCGAAGAAAGAGGCCGGCTGGCGATGACGATACAGCAAGGCGGCGGTGTAAATGAGACGACATGAAGCCCTGTGATACAGCCGAGGGCGGTAGAGATTGCTGGGATGCTCGCTTCCAAAGCGACGACATCGTTCGAGGCGGGACGAAGAGAGGTGGGAACTCGGACTTGCGCTCTTGTGCTGCGTCTACATCTTGCTCGTTTCAACTCGCTCCTAATCTTCTTCAGAGTGACCCTTTAGCGATAGGAGTCCACTCTTGCCTTTCCCGCTCTCAGCCCGCTCACCGGCGATGGAACATCGCCGAGGTGGGGGGCTTCTCTCTTCCGCTCTCGCCGTCGCTTCTCTCGCTCTCTGACCATCGACTACGACTCCAATGGCACCCAAACAACCACTGAACGTTGTGATTGTCGGCGCTGGTCTCTCTGGCATCACGCTCGGCATTGAGCTGCAGCAACGAGGCATTCACTCGTATCGCATCTACGAGAAGAACGCTGAGGATATTGGAGGCACTTGGAGGGACAACACCTATCCGAACTGTGCTTGCGATGTGCCCTCTCACTGTGAGTTGTACCCGACTTGGCCTTGCTTCGCTTTTGATCGTTTCGGCGCTTACTCCTCCTCCTCCTCTGCGTCCTCAACGCCTTCTAGGGTACTCACTCAGTACCGAACTCAACCCCGATTGGACTTCGAAGTACTCTGGACAGCGCGAGATCCAACGCTGTAAGCTCAGTCCCCGTCGCCGACGACGACCGAACCTCCCTCTGACTTCCCTCCTCGCCTCGCAGACTGGCAGAAGGTCGCCAGCAAGCATCGAATCAAGGAACATGTCATCTTTGACCGCACCTTCGTCAAAGCTACTTGGATCGTCGAGCGGCAAGGCTACGCCTGCGAGTTCGCTTCCGCCGAGGGAGACACATTCAATGTCGACTGCGACGTGCTCATCTCGTGTATCGGTGGATTCTCGACTCCTCTGGATAAACCGCATGGGATGAAGGGTATCGAGCGCTTCCAGGGACCCGTCTTCCACTCGGCTCGGTGGCGCTACGACGTCGACCTCAAGGGAAAGCGAGTCGGCGTGATTGGCAATGGTTGCTCTGCTGCTCAGTGAGCTGCGTCCTGAGCTGCTCTGCTATGCGAGAGCTGACCAATTTCAACACTCAGATTTGTTCCCGCCATCTCAGAAGACAAAACGACCGAGGTGCTGAATTTCTCCCGAACGCCGAGTGAGTCGCGCTTCTCGCCCTCCTCGACCATTTGTGCTGAGCTTTTCAAACACCAGGCTGGTTCGCACCTCGGGATCAGAAAGATTACGCACCTCTCACCAAGACTGCCTTCCGCTACATCCCTGGGTTCATGCGCGCGTACCGCAACTGGATAGCGACGACCTCGGATTCTCGCTTCATCGTCTGGATGCTGAAGTTCAGCACGCTTCGCCATCACGTCGAAGAGGTGAGTTATAGTCAACGTGCTACCTCTGCTCTTTGCTGACTCTCTACGCCCTTCGCAGTGGTCGGCGGCGTACATTCGGTCTCAAGCTCCGCCGAGATACCACAAGTTCCTCGTTCCGAGTGAGTGCGAGCACTTGGGGTGACACGCCAACGAACTCTGAGCTGACTCGACCGTTCTGCAGAGTACCCCTTCGGCTGCAAGCGTGTCATCATGGATCCCGGATACCTCAAAAGTTTGTGGCGGTCCAACGTCGACCTCGTCACCGACCCCATTGATACTGTGACGGAGAAGGGTATCCTCGGAAAGAGTGGAGAAAAGTACGAATTCGACGTGTTGATTCTCGGCACGGGATTCGACGTCGTGAGTCGAGTGTCGGGCCACTTTGCCATCGCCGAGCAGCCTCGCTGACTCTTCTCGTCTTCTCTCACTCCCAGAGCGAGGTCGGACTCGGCATCAACGTTGTCGGCCGAGATGGCAAAACCGTCACCGAGCAATGGCAAGCTCAAGGAGGTCCTCAAGCGTACCTCGGCACCACCATCGCCAACTTCCCTTCCTTCTACACCATCCTCGGTCCCAACGTCGCCTCGGGAAGCGCTTCAGTCGTCTACAGTACCGAAGCTCAGGTCAACTACATTGGCAAGATGCTCCAGGCGCAGGTAGATTACGGTGTCTCGAGCTTCGAGTGCAAGCAGGAGGCTGAGAAGCAGTATAACGAGTACATCCAGGGTCGTCTTCGTGAGTTCACACATCTCTTTCCCTTTTGGTCTACCGCTCAAGACCGCGACTACGCCCTGCGCGCCCATGCCTGTCAACCCTCGCCTCGACCGAGCAGCTCACTTCGCTCGGGCGAGCTCTCGTTCTCTTGTGCGGGATGTCCGTGGGCTGAGCCCTTGCTGACTGGTCTGCTACCCTACAACAGAACAAACGGTCTGGAACGGCGGCTGCACCTCCTACTACAAGCTCGGCGACAAGGTGATCGCCACCTTCCCCGGCACGACCACTGAGTTCTGGTGGCGCACTCGCGAGCCCAAGTGGACAGACTACCATCAAGAAGGCGGGACGACTCGAGTCGCCGCACGAAAGCAGCTCGTCAAGGCCTTCAAGCTTCTTCCGGTGCTGGCGGCGCTGCTCGCTGTTCGGCGGCTGGGCTGGAAGAGGATCAAGATGGAGATGCTTATCTTCCTGCTGGTGAGCGCTGGGCTGTCTCCTTCTTTTTCGCTTCGTGATCGCTGACCCTGTACTGCTGCAGATGCGATATCAAGACATCATGGGGCTGCTTCGGCGCTTCAAGAGAGTGTGAAGCTCGGCGAAGGCGCCAGCCGCTGCTCGGCCTTGTAATCTTGTATGTTACCTCATCAATTATATATCCGAGTCGCGCCCGCTTCCTTGAGCCTTCTGCACTTTCGCCGAAAACCGGCGAATTACTCGGCGAGGGGTGCAGGTCAAGGGGTAAGGGTTAAGGGGGCGAGGGCTTGGTGCACACTGCAGGGTCATGGGGCGAGGCTACAGATGTGGAGCGAGCTCGGAAATCGTGGAGATGATTGAGAGCTCTGCGCTGGCGTGCTCCCCAAAGTGTCGTCACGTGTAGGAGAGCGCGTTGAGTCGTGATGAACTGCTCGGCGCCGGGGATGTGCTCCTTCGATGGTGCATCGCAGGCTTCCGCTACTGAGCTGCCGCAATTCGCCCTCACTTGTATAATGGACTTGCTCTATCGCGTGACAGAAGGTCGCTCCCTGTTTGCCGTGTTCCCACTCGCAGTTCGACCGTTGGTGCTCGCCCTCCGGACCGATCTTAATCCTCGTTGGACCCGATTTTGCCCCCGATCTGCACTGGGGGGACATCATCTCGATGTAACAAGACCCCAGGAGGCTTCCGGGCTCGGCGGCTTGCCTGGTAAGGGAGCATCTCGGCGATGCTCAGGTGCTGCTCGGTGATGGCTAAATGGCGACCCTACAACGCGATCTGTACTCGAGTAGAGCGTGTAAGCGCCGACTTTGTAAAGTGATAGAGGCTTGCTCCACAGCGGGGGGCAGCACACGTGAGTGCGAGCAGTAGCACGGCCTCTGATCACCTGGGGACGTGCGCCGAGAGTGGAAGGCTGCAGGTGTGTCCGACACTTCTGCAGGCGAGTAGTGAAGGAAGTGCTCTGATTCGAAAGCGTGACTACAAGTAGAGCACCGAGGCAAATTAACTTGGTGTGAACAGCTCACACTTAGAGTTTATGGGCTCTGCCGCAGGGTGGAGGAGGCGACCCGTCACCCTCGCTCTCCTCCTTCTCCTCCTTCCTCCGTCTTCTGACCTTACTCGACTATCGCCCGTCTCGTGCTGTACCGATCTACACGGCTAGCTTTGCTCGACGCCTGCAGCACTCGCCCTGCTCGCCTACATACGGCCGCCTTTCCCCCTCCTTCACCTCCTCAGCGCGCCTTCGTCAACTCTCGAGTTCAGCTTCGCTCTTCGCCTGCGCCAGCTCCGCGCTCTCTCGAGCAGCTTCTTCAGGGTACTATCCCCCATCAGCTACGTTGCTTGCACGCAACAGATCTATCGTAAGTGAGCTTTTGCTGCACAAATGACGCGCCCTCGACGCGCCGCCCTGAGCCGAGCTGAGAGCCAGCACTTTGCTCACCCGCTCTCCTCTCGCCATCCTGCAGCACGATATGGCTCCCACCGCCGATATGGCGCCTCAGAAGCTGCGCAAGCAGCACCAGACTCCCCACGCCCCCAGCATGCAGCAGTCCTCCTCTTCTCCCGCGACCGTTGAATCCCCCACCTCGACCTCGATGGCTCGCAAGCGCACGCTCGAAATGAGCGCCTCCTCCTTCGAGCAACCATCTATCATGGTCGACCCGCTCGATTCATCACCCCGATTCGTCCCCGCCTTCGACTTTGAGAGCCTCTCGGTCGCCTCCTCCTCCTCGCCCTACGCCGGCTCGGTTTCCACCCTCGATTCCTCGCCCATGACCCTCTCCAACTCGTCGCAATCCTCCTTCACCTCGCTCGGAGACGATGGCGACGCCGAGTCGGGCGACGATGCGAGCTTCAACCCTCGTCCGGGCATGAAGCGCAGGCGGACGGCGCCGAGCTTGATGTCGACGCCTACACGGCAGGAGGGAGGATATACGGTGGCCGAGAAGCGCGGGAACGGCAAAGATGGACAGGACGTGTGGCCTACTGATGTCGAGGATGCCTTCCATACCGGTGAGTCGGCCTGACGAGCTCAACGGCGCGGTCGAAAGCTGATGTCTATTCCCCTCCTTCAGCCCTCATGATCATCCCCAAGCTCGGTCGCAAGAAGATTCTCATCAACTCGAAGCCGTGCGGTCGCAACGAGCTCATCGCCGACTACATCCGCCGCAAGACGGGCAAGGTTCGCACGAGGAAGCAAGTCTCGAGCCACATCCAGGTGCTCAAGAACATGCGCAAGCACGACGCCGACTGTGAGTCGCTATATTATGCTCTTATTCTCGATGACTCCGGCTGACCTCGTCTCATCACAGTCATGGCGCTGGTCTCGGAGCCCACCGAGGGCGAGGACAACTTCCTGCCCGAGAACGCCATCGCCTTCTTCGGCCACCCTCAAGCGTCGCCTTTCGACTCGATCCCCATGGCAGTCTCGTACAGCGACGGTCTCCTGTCGCCCTACACCCCTACCTTCCTTCAGCGCTCGTACTCGATGGGCAGCACTCCCGCGCTTCCGCACGGTCCCAGCAGCCTCTCCACCTCTTATTCGCTCGCCCCACCTCCTCACCACCACCCTCAGCCCGAGTCAGCGCCCATGTCCGCCACTTCCTCCCTTACCCACGCCATGAACGACATGCACTTCCCGGTACCGCCGAGCCACGAGCGCTCCATCGCTTCGTGCCCGATAGGACCCTCGGGCTTCTGCATGTGGGCGGATCCAACGTCGCAAACCGATTCTATGCACGTCTTCGCCAAGCTCACGAGCTCCAAGGTCGCTGTCGCGCCCACCAGCACCGTCTACCTCGAGGATCTCGCCCTCGCCGACCTTCGCTTCCCCGGCCTGGCTACGATGAACGACCTCCTCCCCTGCCAGTTTCTCCACGTCAAGGTCAACCTCGACATTCCCAACAACGACGTCGGAGCCATCGCCGACCATCTCCACACTCAGCTCAAGCTCACCTCCCTGCAAGACCTCGACTTGACGTCGATCACCAGCATCTACTCGTACGGAACTCAGGTGCTCTCCCTCGAGGAAGACCTCCCGGCACCTAGTCGCATTGTTACCTCGCTCAACGGCTCCGTCAGCGGCTCGGCGCACTCTTCGCCCACCGCCGCGCCCATCTCTCCCCTCTCCGCTGGACGTCCGGAACCGCCTGGACACCTGCTCAGCCACAAGTACGCCTACGACGCTCCCTTCGCCTCCGACTTCTGGTCCATCTTCCTCCGTGGGGCCTTCAGCCCCGAAGCGCCCGAGGGCGAGGCGCACCTTCCCTCCTTCTCCAAGTCGGGCGCCGAGCGTTCCGAGTTTGCTATGGCCATCTCGGGTCTCTCGGTCATTCAGGAGCTCGTCGTACGCTCAACGGAGCCCAGCGCACCCCTCATCGATGGCAGGGAAATCAGCCCCGGCAGCGCTCTCGGCGACGTCGTTCTCGTCGTCGTGTACGATCTCGAGGTCAAGGAGGACAGGTCGACGGGCGAGGTGGCGGTTTCCTTCCTATCGCAGAAGAGGACCAGCCCACCACCAATCCCCCTCGCTCGCATGCCCAGCCACCAGCTCGCCAGGACTCACTCCTACCCCGAGCTCGAGACTCAGGCGTTCTCCTCTCCCACCCACATGCCGCCGCCTCCACCGCACCCTCAGCAATTCTCGCACCGTCCCCACCACCAGCAGAAGCCTAGCCTCTCGCTCCACATTCCTCCTCCCGCCAACTTCGCTGTACCTCGTCCTCACGCTCACCACCTCGGCGGCGCCCCCGCTCCCTCGCCTCGCTCTGGACCCGCCACTCCTTGGCCTCAGGTCATCCATACGCCGACTGCTCCTCCTCCCGTCAACGCTGCACCTCACTCACCGGCTCAGCGCGAGCGCGAGCGACTCGAGCAGCACTGGGCTCGCGCCTCGACCTCAACTTGGGCGCTGGAGTCCCCCGCGCTCATGGGAGCGTTCCCTCCCAACTCGACCTACGATTTCGCTCCTCCCACCGTCTCCGCCTCGCAAGCGATGGGCGCTCTGACTGCCAGCGCCATCGTCGTCGGCACTCCCGCTCTCTCGAGCTACCACCACCCCGGACACCAAACCCATGGCGCGCCCTTCGTGATTCACCCGAGTCACGCCTACGCTCCCGAGCACGAGGAGGAGCAGAGCCGCAGGTTGATGCAGATGCAGGAGGATGAGAGGAAGGCAGGAAGTAGGAGCCCTCAAGTCGTCTCGGCGAAGGAGCCCGAGATCAAGCAGGAGGTCAAGAAAGAAGCGGATGCTCAGGATTACTTCTCGAGTCTCTTGGGATCTACCAAGTGAGTTCACGGATCTCTTCTCGCGCTTTCAGAGCAGCCATCTGACTCTCTTCGCTTTGCAGATACTCGTAGAGCCTCCCCTTTCACCCACTTCCGCTCCACCGCACCCACCATGTCGTCTCATTCTTGTCACATCTCAGTGTTTACCCCATGTTCATAGAAGCCGTACCATCCTTACCCATGCCTTGTTTTACCCTTCATCGCGAGCCACTCGACTGGCTCGTTTCCTTAGCATCCCCTCGCATTACCGCCCAGCCTCCCATCGTACACTCGATCATCTAGTCCTTTGTCAATTGACCCACATGTCTTGACCCGAGCCCGAAGACTCCTTACGGGGAGCGAGAGCGAGAGCGAGAGCGAGCATTCTGAGCGCCGAGATCGCCGAGATCAAACGGCAGAGTCGTCGAGTCAGGAAGAGCAGATCTTCCGTCTCGAATGGGAGGGTCCGCTGTAGTACGTGTTAAATCGGCGCGACGGGCGAAGAGAAGCTGAGCCGGCGAGGAAGCAGTCTCCTGGCGACATAAACGCCGTTTCGAGTCGCTCCTTCGCCTTCGCCACGCAAGGGCGAGAGATGGCGCTAGTGGTACATGCATTACTACAGTTCATCTCCCTCTATTGACGTCTACTGTCCCCCGAGGAGTAAACCGCATCAAGTCAGCATTTCGAGCGAGGAGCGAAACGGAAGGCGAGAGGCAAGCTCACCAACTCTGTTCTCCGTCGCGTCGGGTCTGTTGTTGCTGAGGCGAGCTCTGGATTGAGTCCAAGGTACTCGGCGACCGTGAGACGAATGAGGAGTGTCCACGCTTTGATCGTCGAGAGGTCGAGCACCGAGACGTCGTCCTGTGGGGAGGATGGAGGGTCAGTCGAGCGCCGAGGGATCTGAACTCAGACGGGTAAACCCACCTTGATGGTGTGCCATACATGAGGGAACGGCACGGTGATCATATGCACAATGGGCACGCCCTTGTGGAGGAACGGCTCGTGGTCGTCTCCGACTGTCCCAGCGAATCCCGAGTAGCCTCCTCGGGGCACAAAGAAGCTCCTCTCCCTCACGCCCACCTTCTCCCTCGTCGCCGCATACTCGTCGCCTGCCAAGCCTGGCCAGAGGAATCCCGCCGAGCCGAGTCGATCCTCCGAGTGCATAAACTCGTCAAAGAGCCAGCCCGTGTTCGTGTAGAATGATCGGATGACGGGGTTGGGAGCGCCGAGGAGGTCGAGAAGGACGAGGTGAGAGATTTTGGAGAGTGGTGTGGGAGGGATTGGGATGGTAGCGGTCGGCGGAACAGTCGGCTTGGACCAGAGCTCGGCGAGGTGACGGGCGCCGTAGATCGAGTCGGTGCTGGTCCAGTCCTTGAAGGCCTCCTCCCCGTCAAAGAAGACGATCTGCAGCGTTTCCCCCTGGGTCTCCCTTCCCTCCTCGCCGCCTTGCGAAACGATCCGCTCCTTGCGCGCATCGAGCCAGCCCGTCAACGCAGTTGCCACGTCCAGCAGCATAGCGCAGGGAGCAGCCGAGTCGGTAGCGCCGATGAACTGATCCTCGGGATGGGTTGGGAAGAACTTGGAGTCGAGGTGCGCCGAGAGGACGAGCCGACGTGTTGCGTCGGGGTCGTGGGTGAAGATGAGGTTGGTGAAGGGCTTGATGCCGTACGGCGTCTCCTCCTCAAAATAATCCTTCTCTACGTGCCACTTGAGCGCCGTGAAATGGTCCACAACCATGTCCTGGAGGCGCGTGAGGTTGGCTGAGCCGGCCGCTCGGGGCACGAGCAGCTTGGAGAGGGCCGACTTGGGATCGTTAAAGTCGAGGATGGTGTCGAGATTGGTGAGGTTGACGAGCGCGTCGAGCGAGGAGCTGCTCAGCGGCGAGTAGGTGGGATTGCGCCGCTTGAGGATGTGAGGTCTAGGACGCGCTGCTGAAGCGCTCCATGCGGCGCTCAGCAGGAGTAGTAGCAGCGGTGAGAGCAGCAGCATCCTGATCCTTCCCCTCTCCTGTGCTTGCCGGTCGCCTTGGTGGAGAAAAGTGCCGAGCCAAAGATGAGGGAGGAGGGAGAAGGGTGCACGGTGCCGAGCTTGGCAAGGCAGCTTAGCCTTCTCGCACAGGCGTCAAGGTGTAGGCGAATCGGGCAGTGAGGACATCTTTAATGCTACTTGGCTCGTAAAGAGCGGAGCCCGAGCTGCAGAGTGCTGTAATGCCCATCCAAGCTTCGACCGAGGTCCACTCGGCTCGGAGGAGCCCAGTTCTCGTCTCGATGACACTTTAGAACACTTCGTGGACGTCAGACACCGGGATTAGATAGCTATTTAGCCACTCAAGCTGAATCTGAAACCACATATCACCTCTCCTCGTCCCGAGCTCTGCGCCGAGCAAGCTGCCCTTCGCCGAGCGCCGAGAGAGATCTGCAGTCCACCCTGAGCTCGTGAAAGCTGGGAGAACACACGACAAGGTGCGCTGCGAGCTACTGCCGCCGCGAGCGAGTAGTCGACTCTCTCTCTCTCTCCCTGCTGAGCCCCCGCCGAGCAACGCGAAGGGAGAACATATCGAGCTTTCTATATTTCAAGGCGGTACACAGCGCATGGTGACGACCTCTGCAGGGTGGTAGATACGTTTTAGTCAGCTTCAACTTGTGCATCGCCCTTAAGGACATCTCTCTGTCTCTCTGCCCTTCTAGCCGCTCGGACTCACCCTCGGCCGAAGTAGGGTGAATCGCTACTGTATCGTCGAGCGGGCTTGTTCAGTAGAGTGGTGAGAATCAAGTGAAGCAGGCTCTTCTCTCGGATTTATAACGAGTAGGTCTCTAGGACAGGTGCAGCTGACCGTACTCGATGGCGGCGCAGCGCTCGGATCGAGCTAAAGTGCTGTCGCACTGAGGGACATGTCTCGACCATGATCGCTCTGCTTGCATATAGATATATCCTTAACTTTTTCCACCTCTCTGAACAGCCGACACTGTCTGGCTGCACATAAGGGCCAGGAAAGCCGCCTGCTCGGTCTTGGTTTGCTCGCGTAAGTCGCCTAAGGGCCAAGCTGCAGTATGGAACACGTCATCGATCTCTAGCTTTGCTGTATGATCGGCAATACACTTGGTAAGACTTTTCGCATGGCGCTGAGCTTGTTTGCCAGCTTTGTAGCCGACCCGGGTGCCGTCTCGGCGCTGTCTTGTTTCCGCCTTTCTTTCGAGTCTCGTGCGACACCTGGGCCTTCAATCGGCCTACAGCACACTGATTTTCTCTCTCATGCATTCCTAAGGAGTGTCCCGGCGCAGCTGGGGTCCCTACTAGAGCAGATGAAGCCACCAGTCACCTACACCGTCCTCCCCCGAGAGCGCTGTACAGCGAGAAGTAGGCGCGGCAGAGCGAATGCAGCTTGGGCCGAGGGCACCCCGAGGGCATGGAGATTTATGTGTCTAGCTCGGATTACTCCGCAAAAGCGTCTTTCGCTGCAGGTTGCTATTCGGCGGAGCTGGCGCCGGCACCGAACGCTGTCTTCTCCGGCTCTAAGCACCAGCTGTAAGGCAGCGGTATCCTTGTTGCTCATCTGAGTCACTTTAGAGACCTACTAGCGAGCCTTAGAGACGTCGGCAGGCTTCCTGGCCGCAAGGAAACGAGGGGGCTCGGCTCGACGAGACTCGAGAGGGGCTGTGTGGCAGTGACTGTGAGCGCTGGAGCTAGCTGCCGCGTTAACGATGATAATACGACAATACGACAGTCTGAGAGGTGATCTTTGGCCATGAGGGCAGGGCAGTGCATCCAATTTGAGCGGAGGAAGAGCTCGGCGATGGGAGGCAGCACGGCGAGCACCGCAAGCGGCCCGACAGAGCTGAACTGGATCACAAGTCGCTCGCCTCCATTCCCAAAAGTATCGAAAGTATCAGTAACAGCCTAGACGGTTTGCAGACCTTGCAAAGAGCACAAGACGAGGGGCAGCCTGAGAAGCGAAGCCGAAGCCTTGGAGCGAAACCACCGACGAGGCGAGCGAGGAGTATACAGGAGCGAGCTGGTGGCTCGGATCCCGGCTATTGTCTAGTACAAGTCTCGAGCGATCAGATCTCTCTCCCTGCTGAGCCCCCGCCGAGCAACGCGAAGGGAGAACATATCGAGCTTTCTATATTTCAAGGCGGTACTCAGCGCATGGTGACGACCTCTGCAGGGTGGTAGATACGTTTTAGTCAGCTTCAACTTGTGCATCGCCCTTAAGGACAACTCTCTGTCTCTCTGCCCTTCTAGCCGCTCGGACTCACCCTCGGCCGAAGTAGGGTGAATCGCTACTGTATCGTCGAAATCCCGCTTCGTAGCTGCGTAGAAACAAGCACAGGTCAGCTACTGTAATGCAAGAACATCCTGAATGTTCTGGTGAAGCGTAGGAGCCATCAGAAAGCCTCAAGGCCGGCACGAGCCGAATCCGAGCGAGTCGAATCCGACGAGCGCTGAGAGCACTCACCTCCCATCTTGATGGCCACGGCGAAACCCTGCAGCATCTCATCCGATCCAACACCAATGAGGTGCAGACCAACGACCTTCTCCTCGGGTCCTTGGACGACGAGCTTGAAGGCGGTCGGCTCCTTGTCCTCGGGGTCCATCATCGAGTAGTAGAGCGAGGTGAAGGTGGCCTTGTACACCTTCATCTGATCGTCACCAAACTTCTCGCGAGCTTGGGGTTCGGTCTGTAGGTGAAGTGCCGAGTTAGCGAGCCGAAGAGCGAGGAGCGACGAAGAGAGCGCACAAGTCCGACGGTTCCGATGGTGGGGTGGCTGCAGGTCATCAACAGGTTAGCTAGGATCCGCTGTAGAACAGTAGTACAGAACACTACGCACGAGAAGACGACGGTAGGAACGTTGGTGTAGTCGAGCTTGTCGCCCTTGACGCCGCCGTAGATCCTGTTCGAGAGCCTACGACCGGCAGCAATGGCCACGGGGGTCAAGAGCTCGACTCCTCCAACATCTCCAATGGCAAAGATGTTGTCGACGTTGGTGGTCTGGTACTCGTCGACGACGACATCTCCGTTCTTCTCGAGCTTGACGCCGACGTTGTCGATGCCGAGGTCGTAGGTCATCGAGTGACGGCCGATGGCGAAGAGGACGACATCAGCCTCGATGGGCTCGCCGCTGTCGAGTTGGATGGTCTTGGCGAAGGGAACGCTCAGGTCGGGCTTCTCGACGTCGGTGGTGATCTTGGTGATCTGAGTCTGAGTGTGGATCTTGACGCCGCTGTGCTCCATGTGCTTCTGGAGCGTGTCCTGGAGCATGGGGTCGAAGGCCTTGAGGATCTTGTCGCGACGGATGAGGAGGTGAGTCTCGGCGCCTGCGAAGGTCGAGGGTCAGCAAAGGCTCTTGCAAGCCAGAGAGCCGCGCCAACTCACCGAGAGCGTTGAAGATACCGGCGAGCTCGACGGCAATGTATCCAGCACCGACGACAACGGCCCTCTTGGGCAGCTCCTTGAGGTCGAAGAAGCCGTCCGAGTCGAAGCCGAGCTCGGCGCCCTCGATGTTGGTGGGCTTGGTAGGGGTACCTCCGACGGCGATGACGATGCGGTCGGCGGTGTACTTGCGCTCAACATCAGCTCCTCCGTGAGCCTTCGACTCGGGGTAGGTAGGCGAGACGGAGAGGGTGTTGCGGTCGACGAAGCGAGCATGGCCGGTGATGTAGTTGACGCCGTCCTTCTCGACGTCTGCGGTGGTTCAAGGTCAGCTTTATAATCGCTGAGAATGTATGAAAGACACTCACTCCTCTCGTAGATGCCGTTGAGGCGCTCAATGTACTTGTCGCGCTTGCCCTTGAGAGTGGGCCAGTCAATCGCCGACTGCTCCTCGGGGATCTTGTAGCCGTAGGCATTGGCCTGGTGCAGCTTCTCGCTGTGAGCAGAGAACGAGGGTCAGCGATCTCCAAGGCTCCAAGAAGAGCTGCAGGCAAGGGAAAACGCACCGGAGGTCGGCAGCATGCCACATAACCTTCTTGGGGACACCTATAGACGACGGGTCAGCAGGAGCAGATACTTCGACTCAATGCAACACTACAACTCACATCCCACGTTGACGCAAGTTCCACCGAGGCGCCAGGTCTCCTCGATGATGGCGACCTTGGCTCCGTACTGAGCTGCTCGGCGAGCGGCTCCAAGTCCTCCAGAACCTCCTCCAATGACGAGCAGATCGTAGTGATCCTCGCCCTTCTCGGCGGCGGCCGACTTGAACGGA
Organism: Leucosporidium creatinivorum; assembly: GCA_001600635.1. NCBI lineage: Eukaryota > Fungi > Basidiomycota > Microbotryomycetes > Leucosporidiales > Leucosporidiaceae > Leucosporidium > Leucosporidium creatinivorum. The sequence goes on along the minus strand of BCKL01000001.1, from coordinate 1,496,269 downwards.
ACGGGGGCCATGGTGCGAAGCGAGGTGCTGAGCGAGCGGGTGTAGAGCGAGAGGTTGACGGTGTGTAAGCGCTTGAGCGAGCTCTGTAGGGCAAAGGTGGGAGCCAGGGTGCTAACGAGAGGTGACAGGTGAGCTACAGAAGCGGGAAGCGGATGGCAAAGAGGCGCACGAGGAGCTGCTTCGGATGAGCAGGTCGGTGGAGGAGAGCGAAAGGCGCAATGCCCACTTCGTAAGCTGAAGGCTTCGGTCATTCGAATCCCGAGCCTGGCTTCGGGTGCATTTCTAGTGCTCAAGTCTCGTGCTGCACGAAAGCCGAGCTCCCCTTTGCTCTGCAGTCGATTCTACTCCCCCTCTCTAGCTTCGGCGATCCTTTCGCAGGCGCTCGGCGTTCAAGGATGCTCTTAAATGGCAAGGCGAGTACCATGGCATTTAGGCAAGTCATATATTCTACTACGCCATCGACACTAGCTCCGTCTCGCCCTGCCTCCGAGGAGCTACCGCCCTTCAGCTCGGCGCAGGCTCCATTCCACCTCCCTCTACTCCTCCCGAGGCCCATATCGAGCCATCTCAACGTACTCGCTGGTGCCAATCTTCCTGAAGTTGAATTTGGCCTCGTACATGAGGGCGCCCATCTGCGAGGCTTCGAGGTAGATCGGCTGCGAGGGGGTGTGCTGGTCGGCGAGGTCGACGACTTCCTGCGGAGCGAGACGGGGGTCAGGAAGGTTCACGAGCAGTGAGGGAGAGGTACCTACTTGTAGCAGCTTTCCACCGATTCCACGGCCTTGGTACTCGGGCAGAACCCAGAGAGGTGCGATATACCTGCGCCGAGGTGAGAGGTCAACGCCGAGCTTCAGGCGTCGTCGGCTAACACTCACCAGTGCGGCTGACCCTTCATCAGCTCCTCTCTGACCTTATCCCACCCACCCCAGACCTCCTCCCACTTCCCCTGATCCACACCCTTCCAACTCTCCTCCTCCTCCTCGGCGATATTCCTCCCCTGCAACGGCAGCCGCCTCTTGAGGTTGAACACCGGCGCACCAGGCTTATGCCAAATAGTGATGCCTACGAGCTTGCCATCCAGCGTGGCTTTGGTGCAGTGTGTGTGAGGTGAGTCGAGGAGGTGCTTGAGACGGGCGGCGAAGCGCTGGACTCGGATCTCGTGCGGTGGTCGGATCTCTTCGGGTTCCATGGGAAGGTAGAATGAGGGGAAGGCTTGGAAGCAGCCTTCGGCCTGGGGGAGAGCAAGATGAAGCGTCAGCAGATGGACTTGAGCTGCTCGGCGAAGGTTGAGAGCGGCGAAGAACGCCGAATCGTCGCGGGAGGTGCACTGGAGAGCACAAGCGATGTGAAATACACTGCTGGACTTCTTGAGGCGACTGGCTCAAGACCCTGCACCTTTGCCTCGCCCGCTAGCGCCATCGAGCCGACAGGCGCTCACTCAGCATCCTTCTGTACGTTGCAGCATGCTCATGAGCCCATCAGCAGCTCCGCTGCAAGCCAGCAGAGCTCCCTGTCCCCTCCATCTTCCATCATGTGGCCTTCTCGCCCTTTTGAGATGCGCCGCGTGTTGCCTCAGCTGCTGAGCTCGACTTACGGCTGTAGGCAGGTCGCTTTCCAGTAGGGGCTCGAGCTTGACGTATAGCTTCGTGTTGGCCATGGTGCAGGGTGCTGAAGCGGTGAGAGGAGAGACGAGCGCCGGAGCAAGAGGCAAGCCGCGAGGCGGGCTGGAGGCGCCTCTTGAAGCTTGTTCGAGTCCAAGCGAAGTCCAAATCTGCTGAATGCTTCGCAAGCCGGAAGCCGTGATAGTCGCTAGCTACTTGTACAGCGCGCAAACATCTTTCGAGCAACTCAAGCTCACTTTCGAATCTCGCTGCTCGGCGCCGAGAGCCATCGTTACAACTATGCGCTAGCCTCCCTCCAGGTAACAAACGCCGTCTTGCCCTCCGGCTTGACCGCGATCTTCTCCGCCCCGGGCCCAAAGTAACCCTGGCTGATCCACCCCTCCAACTCGCCCCTCGCATACGGCCCATACTCCTGCCCCTCGGGCTGCCCCTCCTGCGGCACGACCCACTTGTACCAATACTTGGTAGTCGCTGCCACTCCTGTTGAAGCTCCTGGTCGGGCGATGAGGACTCGTCGGCCAGAGGAGGCAGCCGCCTCGCGAGCAGCGGTAGCCGCTTCGGCTTGCTCGCGCTCGATGTCGGGGTCGCGTGGTGGGACCCAGTCGCGGCGGACGGCGCCTTCCTCCTTGAGCGTCTTGATGATGTCCTCGTAGCTCGTGTCGTAGATCTCGAGTTCGCCTTGAGCGAGGAGGGTGGAGGCGAGGTGGGTGATGCGGTTGATCTTCTTGACGGCGGGATCCTCCTCGGCGGCGGGTGTTGGCTCCTCCACGACGGCCATGGCGGTATCGTCGTCCACCTCCATCTCGTCGTCGCCCGACGACTTGGCCTTGACCTTCTTCCTCACGACCTTCTTCCTTGCCGCGCCGAGTCGACCGAGCGCCTTGGTGACCGTCTCTCCCTCCCTGATGAGGCCGAGCAGGCCTATCATGCAGTCGTCTCGCTCTTGTGCGAGTGCTCCATCGCCCTTGGCCTCGGCCTCCTCGCGCCGTCGAGCCTCGTCCTCCATGCGCTGCTTCGACTCGCGAGCGGCCTTGATCGCCTTCTTGGACAGGCCGTCGAGCCAGGTGTCGTGCGTAGCGAGCGGGTCGTCGGCGTTGCGGACGTAGGATCCATCGGCAGAGAAGCGTCCCTCGGAGAGCTCGTCTTGCATGTTGAAAGAGCTGCGAAAGGGAGAGTTCGGCGAAAGGTCAGCTTCGGCGAGGAGGAAAGGCGAAGCGGCTACGCACCTCAGCTGGTAGCCCATTCCTTCTTTACTCCGCTTGCCTCGAGGCGCGTCGTCGGCGTTGGCGAGATCGTCCTCGGGAACATAGTCCTCCTCATCCTCCTCCTCCTCCTCCTCGCCGTCCTCGCCCTTGCCGAACTCCTGCCCCTCGATATCTCCCATCTCGAGGAACTCCTTTCCCTTCCCTTTCCCCTTGTCTGCACCTGTCTCCTCCTTGGCCTCCCCATCTCCAAACATGTCATCATCGTCGTCGTCTCCCTCGCCCTCGCCCGTCTTGTCCTTCTTGCCCTTCCTGCCTCCTCCTCCACCGAAGCCGTCGTCGGATCCTGCACTGGAATCCGAGTCGTAGCCGTCCGTCACGACCTTGTCCTTCTTGTTGCCGCCGGCTGCTCCATCTTCGAGATCATCCGCGTCGAGGTCGTCGTCTCCTGTAGTGCGAGAAGAGGCTGCTGGTGCTCCGCCTGCAGCTATGGGAGGAGCGAACTTGACTCGCTTGCCAGCGGTGTTGGAGGTTGAGGGGGCGTTGGAGCTGCAGAATCGGGAGAGATGAGAGGTGGGGAGCGCAAGTCAGCTCGAGCCTCGAGAGTTCGGAGGGTATAGCTTACCTAGGGGCGGTGTATGACTCTGCAGGTCGTTTCGGTGCCATCTTTGTACGAGATTGACGAAACAAGCGTGTGCAGCGTAGAAGGGAGAAAGACGGCGGCAGCTCTCTCCCTTTGGCGTCTCCCTGCTCGAATCGCTTCTGCTCCCCTACAGCACCAAAATGGACTTCTCCCAATCGACAGCATGGCCTGCACTACATCCACCACTCCTCACTCGTCTGCCTCGCCCGCCAGTCCATCCAAATCCAGCTTCCCTCCCTCCCTCTCAGCGCTACAAGTCGAACCAGTTCCCAACGCTACAGGACGAGGCAGACCAGCTCGATTGGGATGAGGATCAGTGGATCAACTCGGTACGTGCTCTGCTGTGCTTTCTGTGCTGCTTAGCGAGCTACAGCAGCTCGTTGAACCAGGCGCGTTGAGGAGCTGGGCGCTGATCGCTTCTCTCTCCCCTTTAATACAGCTACACGACACTCGAGGGTTCGGATTCTCGTGGTTGATTCCGCTGGGCCGGCAGAACACGCAGGAGGAAGATGCAGAGGTGCGCCGTGTCGCTTTCTCCTCATTCTCCCTGCGCCGAGCTGACAGTTCCCTTCCACTCGGCCTTCTTTGCTCTCACCTCATCCCCCTTCTCTCCTAATCATACCTCTTTCGCTCTGCCACCCGCCCTTCTCATCTACCAGTCCGCCTTCTCCTCCTCCCCCCGAGCCACCTCCGCCGAACCTCTCCCGGACGAAGCAGCCCAACCAAACGGCATCAACGGCGACGCCTCGATGGAAGGCGCCGAAGTAGTCGACCTAGACGCCGAGATCGAGGATGCCGATGCTACGGTCAGCGGGAGCGAGGAGGAGGAGGAGGAGGAGGAAGGCAGCGGGACGGGAAGCGCGAGTGGTAGTGGTGGGAGTGAAGCGGCGGGGACGCAGAGCAGTCAGGAGGATTTGGGAATGAGGAGTGGTGCGGGGACGGATACGGAGGGTGGCACGGTGTCGAGGGAGAGTAGAGCGGCGAGCGTGGCGAGTGAGGGGGAGAGCATGGAAACATGAGGAGTGGGGACGGCTTTCGTTAGCTTTCTTTGATGTTGAACGACACCTTGTTGTAACACCTTTCGTGCACCCCTCTTTTCGAAGCCCATCTCTGGATCACGACCCTCGATGAGAGGGAGAGCGTGATGAAGCTTCTCCGATCTCGGCGAAGAGCAGCTTGTCGCCTCTCGCCTCTCTCGAGCGAGGTTGAGGTGAATATAATCCGTATCGAGGGCTAAGCTAAGTTCCATCTACTGTATGAGAGCTGTCCAAGCTATCGCACCTGCAGAGGAAACGGTCAGCGTGAGAAAGGAGGGAAAAGAAGGTGGAGGAGAGAAACGCCAGAGAACGACAAGTAGCTCACCTTGACACTAGCACTGCACAGCATCTTATCACTAGAGAACCCGAACCTACTAGTCGTCGATGACAATGATGCTCGAGCCATCAATCTTGCGCTTTTTGGCCAACGCCGAGCTCTCCTCCGAGTTGGCCTCGTCTTCCTGCCCATGCTCCCCACCCATGGCCCTCTTCCCTCCACGAGCCTCTTCCAAGGAGCTCTCCAGCTGCGACATGCGGGCGTGGATGTGGTCCAGTTCCGGCCCCGCGATTTGGATGGGAGGAATATGCCCCTCGAGCTCGAGCAAAGCTGTCGAGCAGAACGTCAGCAGTAACTAGGGGCGCGGATCCTCGAAAAGCTCACGCTTGGACCTGTACTTAAATTGGTAGGTAGCGAAGGGCTCGGCGCGACCTCCTATGGTGTTGAACGTAGAGCAAGTCGACTTGGATTTGGGCACGATCGTCTTGGGAGCGCCGTAGCTGGTAGTGTCGGCTTCTTGTCAGTGCAGCACTGCGTTCTATGAGACTTGTACTTGGCCCCTTACTGGGTCTGATGAGTAAGGAGGCACTTCTTCTCCTCCTCGTGGAGCACAGCAGGAGGAGGGACCGCCGAGGCGCGGCCGCCGCGACCCTGCTTCGTTCCGGTGACTACCACCCTCTGGTAGTCGAGGCAGATCGAGCCCATGCCGTCAATTACATTGGGATCGGAGCAGGCGATGGAGCGGTCGTCGGTGATTTCGATCGGAGAGAAGAGGAAGGGACGAGTGGAGGTCTGCGAGCGCCGAAACCGGGAGTGAGCGACTCAGGTACCTCATCAGCACTCTTGAATGGTGGTGAAGGGCTCACTTTGCCGTCCTGGATCTGATCGAAGACGGTGATGCGGTCGGCGGACCAAGCGGCCGAGGTGAAGTGGTCTTGGGTCTTCTTGTCGAAGATGTAGCTGCTGGCTCTGCGAGAGGTGCAGAAGGTGTCAGCCTGAGGCAGCCCACCAGCTTGCCATCCTATGAGCGAAGTCGAGCCTACTGAGTGCCGTCGATGCGCAGGTCGAGAGTCCACGAAGTGGAGGGAGCTTTCGTCCTCTCATCGCGGGCGTGGACGCTAAACTGAGCTCCCTCTGAAGCCTCGATGTAGCCCGCGATGGTGTTGCCCTCCTTCTTCGTCGAGTAGATCTGCGCCTTCTCTCCGTTGACTTCGACCCAGACCGAGAAACCGGGAACGAGAGGCGAGGTACTGGAAGGGAGGGAGCGGGAGCGAGTCAGCTGCTGGTCTACATGAGCAGCGCGAGCAGCAGGGCGTACAGAGTCGTCATAGGAGTCCGAGGGGCCATGTCTTAAAGTGTCGACGAGTCGAGGAAGAGAATCGAGGTGAGGGTTGGAGATCAAGAGCGGTTCGAGCGAAGCGACGGCGAGTTGAGCTCGACCTGTCGGAGCAGGGACAGCGGAGCAGGCTTGCAGCTGCATCACAGACGCTACAAGAGTAGTTGAGCTCGCTTCAGAGCTGCAAGAGCGAGTGCAGCACTGCTAGCCCACGTCGCAGAGCAACGCCGAGCCACCTCTCAAGTCGTCCTGCGCCTGTACAGCTGCTTACGCTGTACCATGATCTTCTAGTACACATTAGTAGTACACTCGATTTCATCGTCACGCCCACAGCTTGCCTACCGGTCCCTCGACCGTCTTTAGCAGCTCCTCAACCCTCCCCCTCACATCCTTCTCCACCACATCCACCTCCCTCCCAGCATCCAACACCTTCCACCGCTCGCTCCCTACATCGCTACCGATCTTCTCAAACATATCCTTGACGGCAAGCTGCACCTCGGACGTCTCGTAGCGCTCGTTGCCGTAGCCTCCGCGAAGAGCTGCTGCTGATGGGGCGAGTTCGAGGAAGAGGACGAGGTCGGGGAGGGGGAGGCCGATGTCGGGTGATTGACACCATGTGTAGGAGAGGCCCTGTGTGTTGTTTGAGAGTTAGCGAGCCCCCCGGGCGTAGGAAAGTTGGAAGGGCTGACCTTGACCGCCGAGAAGGCGATTCCCGAGAAAGCGTAGCGGTCGCAGACCACTGTTGTACCAGCTTCAAGATCGGCGAGAATGGCTTGTCTGATGAGGGAGTACGTTCGGGTCAGTCTTATGTACAGGCGAGCAGGCAGAGCGAACAGCGCGCACGATCGCTCCCAACGGTTGGCCGAGAAGAGAAGGTGAATGGCGTGGTCGTCCAGCTCAGATTTTTGGGCGAGATATGAGTCGATCATGTTGCCGGTAGTGGTGGTGCGGTCTGCAGGGAAGGAGCAGAGGGTCAGCTTCGACCTCGAACGTGATGGCTCGTCGAGCGGCTGCTCTGCTGAGCCTTGAGTGGCTGCAACAGCTCCAGTAGCCTCATATAGGGCTACATGAGCGTTTACAGCCTCTCACTGCTCCTCACGGGCACCTCCTTGAGCACTTCATTTCCCTTTCCTCCGCTCCTCGACGCGTCGCCTGCAGCTCATCTCGAGGCTCTCAGTGAGCTCTACAGCACAGCAAGCAGCAGCAGAATCTTTCCCACCCAGCACAATCCTCAGACCCACCTGGGAACCTGCAGCCGACCGCTTTGACGCCGCTCGCATTGAGGCTGTCGACCAGACGCGCGACTTGTGTCGATTTGCCAGAGCGATCCAGTCCTTCAAACACGACGAAGGCTCCACGCTTGACCATCTTGAGCGAAGAGAAAGAGCGACGAGTGAGGTGAGAGAGCGTGGTGACGAGTGAAAGCAGCGAGGTTTGGCAAGAGACGAAGGAGCGAATCGAGGTTTCGCGCTCATGTCGCTAAGGGCAGGTCTAAGAATACAGCTTGATCTATCTGAAGTCTATGAATCTACACTACTGCTTTAGTCTCCTTGTCCTTCTCTACCGCCGACTCGACCGCCGTCTCGTCGCCGAGATCCGAGTCTTTCGGCGGTGGCTTCCTGAGCGAGTAGTTGCCGCTCCATCCGACCCATCCCTTGGCGTGAGGTCCTCGAGCGAGTAGGATAAGGATCGCAGTGCACGACCATGCCACCGAGAGTCCGTAAGCGGCTGCGAGCAGAGGTGAGGGTCAGCCGAATTACACGCCAGAGCTTCAGCCAGGGCTCACCTCGCCAGCCATAGTTCAGGTAGACCTTGGTACCCGCACTAGAGCCCATGACTTGACCTGCAGGGGAAGGACGGGTCAGCTGAGATGGCCGGGACTGGAAGTTCGGCGATGGACGGGGCTGAATAGCCACTCGGAAAGACTGAGCTCACCAAGGAAGACTCCGGCGGTATAACATCCGTTTATGCGACCGCGAGCTGAAAGAGTGAAAAGTGCAACTGTCAGCACCTTTGCTGAGGGCCGCGCCCATCCCTCGGCGAGTCTCCTGCTCACCTGTCGGGTCCAAGGCAAAGATACGGGCTTGGTTGCCGATCTGCTGGCTGCGGGAGATAGTAGAGAAGATTCAGCACGACTCGCTCTGTAGAGGCGAAGCCCCGACGTATCCTCCTACAAATGACTCGCCGAGAGCGCACTCACCTCTGCTGAGCAATGTCGGTGAAGATGCAGACAATGATGACGACGCCGAGGCTCAGCTTAGCCGCCCCGAGGGCAAGGCAAGCTGTACATAGTCCGAGGAGGAGCCCCAGCAGCGTGCCGAGCCATGGGAGGATCCGGTCATTGAGCTTGCCAGCCAACGGCGCTGCGACGATCGAACCTATGCCGCAGACGGCAAAGAGTCCGATGATGAAGGTGTTGTAGTGGAAGGGCTCGTCGGCGAGCAGGAAGGTGAGGGTGGTCCCTATGGGAGAGAAAGAGTCAGCTTCGGCGCTCGGCTCGGCGGATTGGCGCGGGCCCGAGCTTACACCACGAGACGAAGATACTGCAAGAGCAGAGGCCGATAAGGAACGCCTGGAGTAGCACAGGCTGGGTGACCATGAGCTTGACCATGCTCCAGAGCAGGCTGCCGTAGTGCATGGAGGTCTCCTTCTTAGGGTAATCGGGCAGAAGCCACCACCTGCAGGAACTCGATCAGCTACCAGAACGACAGTAATAAGCGGATGAGACTGCTCACATTCCCAAGAGCACAGAGTACTGTACGCCCGAGGCGAGGAAGAAGACGTGACTCGTCGAGCCGGTGAAGCGAGTGAGGATACCAGCCATTAGCCTGCGGTAGAGAGCTGAGGTCAGTATGAGAAGGATTGACTTGTGGAGCCCGCAGAAACGGCTCCAACAGCATCGGTGATGCTTCCGAGCTCGCCAAAGCCTGCACCAAAAGCACGAGAGAAGCTCACCGACCGAACATCATGCCCGTGACCAGACCTGAAACGACGATGGAGACAGCAGCCGCTCGTCGATGTGGTGGTGCGAGGTCGGCCGTGAGAGGATTGAGAATCTGAGGGATGACGGTGCAGAGGCCAGTAACGTAGGAGAGGCCGAGGAAGGTCTGATAGTCGTTTGTCAAGGCCAAGCCAAGCGAGAAGGCGCCTCCGCCGAAAAGGAGAAGGAGGATTAAAGGTCGACGGGGAACGAGGTCGATGAGAGGGACGCAGAGGACGAGTGAGGTGAGGTAGCCCGCTTGAGTGAGCGTCGGAACTCGGGTCACTTCATCATAGGTCACGCCGAAGTGCTCTGCCAGTTCGATGAGGATGGGTTGAGAGTAGTAGACTATTTGTAGATGACGGTGAGGTGTGGTGAAAGGGACATGGGAATGGTAGGAGAAGGTTGAGCGCCGAGGGGGAGCCGAAAGGAGGAGGATGGGCGAGAAGAGAGGGAAGATCGAAAGTAGCTGGTCAGCATGAGCATGCAAAGCATTGATACACGTCTTAAGAGCTCCCGCTTGCAGCTCCAACGGCTCTGTAAAGCTGCACATGGTGGCGGAGCTGCTCGGCGAGGGGTAGGGAGAGGCGACTCACTGTTGGCTACAGTCAAGGTCGCCGAGAGGCCGAACCAGAGATTGAGGAACATGGTGAAATTGAACTGATTTGGTGGACCATTCGGATCGTAGCGGCAGTGCTTAGGAATCGGGAGGAAGCCCCAGTTGTATCGCTGAGCCTCCTCCCCCGTCTCCTCCTTCTCCGCTAGAGCAGCGACGGGCGCCTGGTCGTCCATCTAAACACGATTATCGCTCCCCGCGTGTGGTCGGGGCTTCCAGCGCGCGAGAGTTGAGCAGTGTCAAGAAAGCAACGCAGAGGCAAGGAGCAAGGCGCGATTCGATTTCCGCCCCTCGTGCCGAAATTCGGCCGACCTTCGCAATTAGCAAGACCTGCAGCGACTGGGGATGAATCTCAGATTCCAGTAGTTCGATACTTAGGGACATCCAGAGATGAGCGTTAGCCGCTCGATAGAGCAGTGGAGATTTGCCCGACCCCTTGCGCCGAGACGGCGCCGAGTCGCTATTGGAGCCTTGTAAGGCCTTCACTGCTGTTCAGCCCGAACGACGAGGAAGCTAGTGCCCCCTGTGTGTTGTAAAGTACGGTAAGAAGCCTGTTATCGTCGCAATCCTCGACGAGCGGCAAAGAGCTGGCTGCGCCGAGCAGCTCTTTTGGCTCGTCGTGCAGGCTGACAGTGGAGTCGAGAGCCCTGCAGACGAAAGTGCTCTACGACAAGACGCTTCTGTGAGAGCGCCAACCCGTGTGCATCTCCTGCCGCCAGCGACCAGCGACTTCGAGCCATCGCCGAGATTCGAGCTTCGTCCACCCGCGTTGGCGGGGTAGCACCTGCGCCGAGTGATATGGCTGGCGATGACCTGATTTGCGGGACATACTACGCTGCAGAAGTGGAGCAGAGGGTGACGAGGAGGGAGGAGTGCGTCGGTCGCCGAAGGTTTTCTTGGTGAGTTTGATCTGTCCGAGGCCTGCCGACGAAGCTCGACTCTCCCCACTCGCTACTCATCCGTGTCGAGTCTCGGTCAAGGATGGGTATAACGGCGCCCTGCACTGCAGCGCCATACTTTACGATGATCTATTCGGCAACTGTAGCGGTGTTGGAGAGTCAGCGCAAGCCTCAGCAGCTAGCTCGGCGGAGAGCAACTCACCAATAAGAGTGGCCTTGCCGGCACCGGTGCCCATGCAAAGCGTTGCGATTCCAACCTTCTTCTCGGTACGGCGGAGCTCGTAGATGAGCGACGAGAGGAGACGTCCTCCAGTGGCCCCGAGAGGGTGTCTGCGAGAGCCGAAAGTCAGTTGAAGGCCTGGATGCGCTCGAACAGCATCACGCACCCGAGGGCGATAGCTCCTCCCTTGGGGTTCACAGTAGCTGACTCGAGGCCGAGAGTCTTGATAACCATAAGCGACTGCGAAGCGAAGGCCTCGTTGAGCTCCCAGATGTCGACGTCCTCCTTGGAAATGCCGAAGCGCTTGTAGAGAGCGGGAACGGCGTAGGCTGGTCCGACACCTATTGTATCAAGGTCGTCAGCTCTGTGACACTCCTTGATGCCTGCAAAGAGCAGCCACTCACCCATGATCCTTGGGGGAACGCCGACGACCGAGCTGCCGACCCACTTGGCGATGGGTTTGAGTCCGAGCGACTCGGCGACATCACGGCGCATGAGGGTCATGGCACTGGCTCCGTCGCTGATCTGACTCGAGTTTCCAGCCGTTCCGGTTCCGTCGCTCTTGAAGGCGGGCTTGAGCTTGGCGAGCGAAGCCAGGGTGGTCTGAGGGCGGATACCCTCGTCCTTGGAGATAACCTTCTCCTCGGTAACCTCGGCCTTCTCTCCCTCGGCGGGGGTGACAGAGCGAACGGTCATGGGGACAATCTCTTCGGCGAGGTAGCCAGCATCCTGAGCTGCCTTTGCCTTGGCGTGGGAAGCGCAGGCAAACCTAAGCGCAGTAGAAGGGATGAGTACAGCTCTAGCAAGTCTTGAAGGCGATGTGTAATGCTCACTCGTCCTGCTGCTCGCGCGAGAAACCGTACTCGGCGGCGACGGCCTCGGAGGTCAGTCCCATGGGCATGAGGCAGTCCTGAGCATCCTGGCTAGGGCTCTGCTTGATGAAAGGCGAGATGTTGACGGGGATGGCGCGCGTCTGTAGTGGAAAGAGGTCAGCTCGCTGCAGAAGCGCGAAGTGGGGGTCGAGAGCGCACTCCGTAGTCCTTTGTCATGTGCTCGACTCCAGCAGCGATTCCGGCGTCAATCATGCCACTCTGAATCGAGTGAGCAATGTCGGTGACCGACTGCAGCGACGAAGCGCACTGGCGGTTGACAGCCTTGAAGCCGGTCTCGATGGGGAAACTACAATCCGCTCGGGGTCAGCGAGCAATTCGCGTTGAAGGAGACCCCAGTACAGCAACTCACCCAGCGTCGAGGGAAGCAAGACGTCCACTCTTGGCTCCACCGAGCTCCATGAGGACCGTACCAGCGTGGATGTCCTGGATAGCGCCGCCGTTCACATCGACTCCGAGCGACTCGAGGCGCTCCTTGGTCGAGCGGAGGACGTGGGAGAGCAGCTCCTCGGGGTACATGTCCTTGAAGCCACCCTTGAACTTGCCAATGGGGGTTCGGAGACTGGTGACGAACTGCAGAACCAAGTCCGTCAGCTAACGCCGGCGGAGCGAGCAACAACAATCATCCAGGCGAGAGACTTACCACTACATCAGAAGCGTTCTTCTGAACAATGCTAGCGAGCGAACGGCGAGCAGAAGTGGGAAGCATGGCGAGCGAGGCGAGAGACTGAGAACGACGAGGTTGCGGAGGGAAGGAGAGAGTTGCAAGCGCCGACCGCGGCTTCCTCGACCGGAGACGGGCAACTTCGCTCGGGCTAAAAAAGGCCTTAGGGGCTGTTTCGGAGCAGCAGCGTTATTGGAATACCTTACAAAGGCGTCGCGAGCTGTGTCAGTCCTTCCGCACGCGTCGATCCCATCGCCGAAGCACTTCGCGAGCAGCTCGGCGGCAAGCCTGTGGTGCAGCTGTAGTGGGACACGGAGCACCCCGGAGAGCAACAGCCCCTTCTTTCGACTTCTTGAACAGACGTGAAGACTCTCGTACAGCCCGGCGTCTCGCTCGCCAACCGGCGACGCTCGGCGGAATGCTCGGCGAGCTCTAACTCGAGGCGCTGTCTCGCTCTGCGAGCAGTGATCAAGGCTTCAGCTCATAGAGGTCTCGAGACGCTCATATTGTCAACGGCGAAGCCTGAACATGTGTCACAGTTCTAAATTGCCCAAGATCGAATCGCCGAAGCCGTCCGCCGAAATCTAAAGTCTACCTCTTCCACTTGCTGCCAAGTTTATGTAGCCACGCCACCAACTTCGTTCCCGCCCTCTCCACCTGCTAGCATCACCTCGTGCCCGCCTCCACTCAAACCTCCTTCTCCTCCCTGCTCGCCGTCTCGGGAATGCCGACCTCGGTCTTGACCTCGTCGTGCTTGTTGAGGCCTTGCTCGTCACGCCAAGCGACGTATTGGACAGTGTGGTAAGCCGGGTAGTATGAGAGCGCCATGAGAGCAAGGTTGACCGCCATGGACTTGAGGAAGACGGGGCAAGGGAGAGAATGGAAGAGCAGCGGTCAGCCCCCGCAGGATACCTGTTACGGAGTAATTAGCTCACCTTGTGAAGAGCGACGCTGGTGGCGGAGACACCGAAGGAGAGACATTGCGCGATGGACCTGGGGGGAGAAGGTCAGCGCCGAAGCGGACCGAGCGCTTCAATGCCGAGCGGAGAGCTTACTCGGCACTCCTCATAATTCCAACGTAGCGGATGTGATCAGAACCATCGCTAGTCATGTACGATACGATCCAGAAGAGCCAGTTGCTGCGAGGAGCGGAAGGGCAGAGGTGAGGGTCAGCGCCGAGGCCAGGCTGGGGAGGGGTAGGAAATGCTGGACGGCGAGGAGAGGACTATAGGGGCTGAACACTCACTAGAGAAGCTGAGAGGGCAAGTTCTGCATCACGTAGGCGAACCAAGCCTTGCCCCAGCCGGGCGAGACCCAGTCGAAAGAAGGAGCCGGCGATTGCTTCTCAAAGTTGACCTGCAGGAGAGGGCGCTTGCGTTAGGCGAGCAACGTAGGGGAATGAGAGACTATCTTTGAGATGGCTCACCTGATTCGCCAGCAACCAGCACCAACCAGCGGTGAGCCAGAGGAAGATGAAGCCTCCCGAAACCGAGGCGCGGAAGCGGAGAGTGTAGCGTTTGTTGTCGAGGAAGTACTGTAGGCGACAGAAGAGAATAATTAGCTTCAACTCGGCATGCGTCCAGACCAGGGCAGGGACTTACCCCGAGAAGGTAAAAAAGACCCTGCGCCGAGAAGGCGATCACGAGCGACGAGAGAGCACGAGCACGGACGCTGAAGTAGGTCGCGAGGTAGGTTCCAGTCGCCGCACCTGACCATTGGCACTGGATGAAGACGATGGTAAGAATGAGGACCCTCGGCGTCGCCCAGAGCTTGAGGATCGCCTTGCACTCGTTGAGGACGCTAAAGTTGGACGACATGACGACCTTGGTGCCATCAAAGCGTTGCACCTGTTAGTGTTGAGAGTGAAGAGTGTGTCAGCGGGTGGTCCGACCCAACGAGTGCTGTGTCCGCGAAGAAAGCGCTGCTCGGCGATGAAAGCTCGGCGACTGACCTTGTCGGGTTCAGACAGGAGGAAGGCGACGAGAGGTCCAGCGCATTGCAGTGCAACAAATACAGCATAGGTGTTGAGCCCGACGGAGCCTGTAGAGATAAGAACGAGACGCGACGTCAACATTTTGACCTCGCCGCTCGGCGCGCTCGCCGAAGCCGGGCGTCGAGCTACTACAAACGCCAAACATCCAGCACTCACCGTTCTGATCACGCTTGACATTCAGTGACAGATTTATACTCCCACCAATTATGCTACCCAGCTGATTCAAGATGAGCCAGCTGTTGCAGGACGACCAACAACAGAGGGTCAGCCTCTTCCCATCGGCTGTCTCTCACCAGCTTGGCTTCGTGCCGACCCGTCTACTTACAGCGACAGCCTATGCGCCCTCTTGGACTCTTCGGGGTAGGCGAGGGCGATTCCTACGACGCAGACACGTCAGCGGGAGCTCGGCTATTCAAGCGACTCGTACTCAGCTCACCTCCTTCGGTTGACCAAAAGATACCAGCTGTGGCTCCGCAAAGGACGGCGCCGAGAATCAAAGGCCACTATCGGTGAGGAACGAGAGCCTGGTCAGTCTCTTGAAAGCTAGCTGCAAGCGGCTGATCTCGGCGAGCGCGCCGGCTCACCTGCGCTCCGTACTTGCTATTCGAGTATAGACCGGCGGCGCTGTAGGGAGCAAAGAGTCAGCATTTTAATCGACCGAAGTAGAATAGCTGGTCCGAGGAAGAGCCTACTAAGCTGCGAAGAGGTAGTAAAGTCATCAATGTCAGCTCGGCGCCTTAAGCAGATGGGCGACGCGACTCACGAGCGTAGCCTAGAGTACCGATGACAAGGGACCAGCGAGGTCCCACTTTGGCGGTAAGGGGAGCGCCGAGGAGGCAGGTGAAGACCATGATGCTGCCGCGAAAGGAAGGTGAGCTCAGAGTCGAGCGCCGAGCAGCAGGCCCCTCACGCGAAGAGGGCAGCATTGGCGGTGTTGGAAGTCCTAGGCGTGGCGAGTCCTCCAGCACCGAGGTTGGCGAGTGCGCCCCAGAGTCCTGCAGGTGAAGAGAGGGATCAGCAAGGGCGCTCGAAAGGCCGAGCGAGAACGAACCTGGGCAAAGGAAGGCAGTGATGCCGAGGATGACACTCTGCGAGTAAGTCGAGCGGAAACAGTTAACTTTGCGACGGTATGTCGACTCGGTGAGCGTCGGCATGTTGGCGGGAGTAGGAGGGGAAGCCATCGGCGAAAGGAGCGATTGTTCGGCGGAGCGTGAGGAGTGAGGAGAAGGAGAAGAAACCTTCGCTCGGTGTGAGGGAGTGGATCCCTACAGCCCACATCTTTCTTCGCCTGTCATTGAGGTGGAGGATGGCGTTCAAATGACTTGTCGAAGGCAATTCCGGGTCCCCTCACAGCGCCCACCCTCGGCCAGCCCGAGCAGCAGCGTCGAAGCCTGCAGAGTCCCCGGCTCGGGTGCATATCGATAGGCAACTGCTAAGCAAGCATCGACGATCGGTGCTGCTCGTCGGCGAAGAGGTGAAGAAATCGAAAGAAGAGCGCGAAAGCACACCATCTTACGCCTGTGGTCCACTTCTTTGCGACGTTGCCGAGCCTGCAGATCCTGCTATGAACGTTCCACGTCGCCTTGAGCCGTGGGAGAGGCGGCAAGGGGCGTAGGAAAGGCAGCAGATCTCGGCGCCCGAAGTGGAGAGGCGCTCGAGCAGGTCTCTGTCAAGCTCCGAAGCCAAGGCGAGACGTGTAGTCGAGCAGAGAGAAGGGCCAGCACAGCTGTCGGAACTGTGACACGATGCGAAGAAGCGTCGGAGGGAGACGAGCGAGATGGCGAAAGGAAAGCCGTCGAGCCAGCTTGGCCGCGCCCTTCTCCAGCTCGTGCCGCTGCTGGCTCTTGTAGCGGCCGAGGATGAAGGTGCACCCTCACTGTACCTCTCTGCACCACCGCTGCTTCCATACAGTCATTGTGAGGCGAGCCCGGCCGTTGCGCCAGTTCGCCGAACTGCTCTCACAGGCTCGCTCGTCTCTCAGGCCTCTACGAATTCTCGAAGTCGGGCGGCAAGGGGATTCGATGGTAGAGCATCGTGTTACAGTCTACATGAAAGATACAGCTCGAAGTCCTAGCGAAGCCTGTTGCGAGAGGGGGAAGAGACAAGGTCAGCACTTCGGCTCTCGTTTCCCGGCTCAACAATGTCGACGAAGCGCCCAGCAGCCCTCAGCATCGCCTTTAACTCATCTCCAACAACCACTCCCGGCCACTCGTAGAGCTCACTCCTTCGCCCGAGGGCGAAGAAGCTCCCCCGCCGAGCGCAACTCAAGACCCTCCTTGTGATAGCGGAGGGAGCGACGTTCCCGAGAGAACCTCACCGGGTTGCCTCACGCTTACTAATTAGCTCATCCCTAGGCGCTTCCTGCTCCCCTCCCAATGTAGTCCTGCAGGCCTCAGACAGATCAAACTCACCAAGAAAACCTTCGGCGACCGACGCGCTCCTCCTCCTCGACTCCCTCTGCTCCGCTTCTGCAGCGTAGTATGTCCCGCAAATCAGGTCATCGCCAGCCATATCACTCGGCGCAGGTCCTACCCCGACATCCAAGGCAACGGCTAGGTAATGGTTTTGGATTATGGGCTTGAGCGGCAGCTGAGATCCACGCCGCTGAGTCGGCGACGACAATTAAGTCGCCTCCGCCTGCAACGACCTGTCTCCCAACCGCCTAGATACTCTGTCCACCGTGTCTGGCACCCCCGCTGTGGCATCCTACACTCGTCCGAGGTGGATCGAAACGGAGGCGAATATTCAGGGACTTGGTTGAAAGCAAGAGCAAGAGCAACGAATTCGAAGGTTTTACAACGCGCTGAGCTCGGATCCCTCTTTTTACTCCTCCGCTTTCCTCGTTCTGCACCTCATCACCTGTCGCTCAGGACTCTACAGCACCACCAGCATCTTCTGCTAGTCCGCTACAACCCTACAAGCTCAACCCTAGCTCTCCTCGCTCGCTCGAAATGGCTGCTGCTTCTTCCAAGCGCGTCAACATCCTCGTCTCGAATCAGCGGGGCTATGTATGGGATATGAGGGGTGAGTGATCTTGTCGATACCTAGGACTAAACAGAGCTGAGCTGCTGCCTCCCACAGACGTACAGAAGCTCCGAGTCGAGCACCACATCTGCGGTGTTCTCTCCGGCACCCTGCCTCAAGTAGGCCAGCAGAACGTCTTCCTCGGTCTACCCCTCATGCTGCTACCCGAGGAGATTGTACTTCTCGTCAAGAACAGTACGCCGCTCGCTCATCGCCCTCGGACCTCTCGCTGACCTTGCACCGCTTCTTCGCAGACATCGCCGTGCTCGTCGACGACTGTGCAGCTCATCGCAAGGCTACAAAAGAGCAAGCCGACGCTTACATGGTCCACCGAGAAGCCGCCATCCTCTCCCAGCAAACTGAATCGCGACGCTTCGACGACGACAAGCGGGCAAAGATGGCAGAGGTGCACAAGGAGAAGATTGAGCGGGCAAGGCTGGCGAGGGAGAAGGCGCTCGAGGCAAAGAGGAAGGCTGCAGAGGAAGCGGGAACGACGTTCGAGGTCAAGGTGCCGGATCTGAAGGCGGGCAAGGGCGAGACGACCGGTCCACCTCCCTCGACTGTCGCCGAGGGCGCTTCGCAGCCACCACTCTCCTCTCTCCCTTACACCATCATCATCCAGCCCTCTTCGCTTGACATGCCATGGTACGACCCCGCCTCAGCAAGCTACGACACGCTCGAGGCGGCCAAGGAGGCAGGCCTCTACAACTACCCCGACACGCCGGTCCAAGCAGCTCGGTGCAAGGTGTTTGAAGACTTGTGGCGCAAAGGGCATTACATGGGAGGAGGACTGAGGTTCGGCGGCGATTTCTTGGTCTACCCTGGTGAGCTCCAGTTCCCTCTTTTGTCTCGCGTCTCGGCGCCGGAGCTGACCTCTCGCTCTCGGACAGGCGACCCACTGCGCTACCACTCTCACTTTACCCTGACCGTCCTCTCCTCGCCCGTCTCCACCATCATGCCTCTCGACCTCGTCGCCTATGGCCGTCTCGCCACGGCCGTGAAGAAGGCCCATCTCCTCGCAAGCTGGGACGAGAAGGCTGAGAAGGCAGAGTATTTCTCGCTCGAGTGGGCCGCTTTTGGGTAAAGCTTTGTCAAGTGGGGTCAAGATTAATGGAGACGTCACTTTGTTGTATAGCAGAACTTCACGATACGATCAAGGGAGAGGCCTGCTAGCTATGCTCGTTCTCGGCTCCTACTCTTGCTCACCCGCTCCTTCTCTAATCACCCTTGTTCTTCCTTCCCGCCGCCGACCTGATCAAACGATCCAGGTTACCGTCGGCGTATCCTCCACCTCCTCCACCTCCCGCTCCATAAGCTCCGAAAGCCGGCGCTGGCGGCGCCTCTCCAACGCCAACGCTCGACTCGGTCATGGTGTGACCCCTACGTGGCGGCGTGGCGGCCATCCCAGCGTGTCCGAATGAGCGACCGGGAGTCGAGCCAGTAGGCGAAGCGCCATAGTCGCTACGCCATCCTCCGCTGCTGTTGCGATCGGGCGTCGTAGGATCGGCGCCGTATCCTGCTCCTGGTCCTCCCCCGTATCCTCCCGCTCCAGCGCCGTACGCCGAAGGTCCTCCTCCACCGTATCCTGCGGCTGCTCCAGCTCCATACGATCCAGGTCCAGCGGCATCCTTCTTACGTCCGACGACGGTCGCTGCGAGCGCCGAGTAGACGACGTCGGCGAAGAAGAGGACTTGGATGCGAACGGGGACCCAAGGGTGGGCCTTGCGACCGCGAGCCTCCTCTCCTCCCTCGGCAGCGGCCATGGAGAATGAAGTCTGCCCCGACTGAGTCTTGAGGAAGGAGATGGTGAGGGAGGAGGTGGGAAGGTTGGGGTCGAGAGGCTGGGGCATGGAGGTGGTGGCCATGACTTGGTAGAAGGGGTAGAAGAGGGCGAAGAGGGCGAGGTTGACGAGGGGATCCGAGGACCACCAGGAGACGAAGGTAATGGGTAGGCCGAAGCCGATGAAGTAGGACCAGCGCGAGTCGAGGAACTTGACGCGCTCCGAGAAAGGCCAGCCGTTCTTGAGCCAATGTTGTCTGTAGGAGGGAGAGTTGAGCAAGTGGGTTGCGAGTTGAGAATGAGAGCAGCTCACTCGTAGCAGTAGTAGCTGTCGACGACGCAAGCGTAGAGGAAGGCGAGGGGAGCGCCGAGGAACGGGATGCAGCGAAGGAGGAAGATGACGGCAAAGTAGTTGACGGTGACCAAAGCACGGTAGCTCTGCGGAATCGAGAAAGGTCAATATCGCTATACTTGACGACGATACGCGAAACGCGAGCAGGGGAGAGGGGCGCCACGACGCTTGAGCGAGGCTTCCTGCACCTCGCTGACCCTCTCCTTGCACCAGCAAGCAGCAAACTCACATCGGAAACAATCTTGGCCGTCATACCACGGTAATCGCCTGCCGCCGCTCCTCCGCGCCGCCTGTCGGTCTCTTGTGACGGCCGCAGCAGTCCACTGTAGTAAGTAGCGGCGATGGCGAGAGGCCAGAGCCAGAAGATCTGCAGGAGAATCGGGGTCAGCGCAATCCGGAGCTCGTTGAACGGCTCTACTGACGTGGAAGAGCCAGTAGAAGATGGTCGAGGTGGTTGACGCGGAGGAGTAGTCGTTGTGAGTAGCGCGCAACAGCGGCTTGACGGCGAGCGCCGAGATGAGGATGACACCCTGTAGTAGGGTACTTTTGACGACGTTGCTCTGGACCACCTGTAGAGCAGCACGAGATGAGCGAGGAGCTCGGGAAGCGGGGGCTGGCTCATAGCGGGATGGCCGAGCTCGTCACAATTGTGTAGCTTACCCTGTCCATGACTAGCTTCTCTCCCACTCCCTGGAACTTGAGCGCATCGAGAAATCCTTGCTGCACCTGTACACGCGGGGAAAAGAGCTGTCAGTTGAGCTGCAGAGCTGGAGGAGAGGTGACGATGCTGGTGACTGACGAAGCGAGCGTGAGTTAAGAGGGATTCTTGCAGAGTCAGAGCTGGTACAGCAGACCAGCTCCCTCCGCCGAAGGAGGATGCTTGCTTGGCGTGTCCCCGTTGCCACGACATGCTAGAGACGATGAGGGGAGAGTAAGCTTCGCGAGCGCGGCAGCTCTTCGCCTCTGCCAAATCGCTCAACTTCTGCTTCGACTTCGTTGCACGACTATTGAGCTACAAGCACCTTCTTCTTGCTCCTGCGCCTCAGCAAACTTCGCCCACTCCTCCAGCGTTACCCTTCGCGACAAAAGGATCCTCCGCATCTCGGCTTTCCTCGTCTCTCAGTCAACAAGCTACATGGCGCCAGCACCAGTACTACAGCCTGCAGGGGTACTGTCCGCTTTCGAGTCGTCCCATCGCTTCGTGCTGTCATACAGGAGCTATCGAGACCCTTCACTCCATTCGACAATTCTCATCTACCGTCATGCCGAGCTGCCAGCTGGTGAGGAGGAGGGAGAAGCTCGGAATGTGTGGTACGGTATCGCCAACGAGTGCCCTCATCTCGGCGCACCCTTAGAGCGTAAGTCGAAGCGTTTGCGAACCTTTCGCAGGAGGACCGAGACCTGACCGGCCTGACCTCTTTCGCTGTATAGAGGGCCAAATCGATATTGAGGACCTTGGCGACGAGTCTGGAGCGGCGCCCATCATCCTCTGCCCGTGGCATCAGTACGACTTTAGCCTGCAGGGCGGCGAGAGCTCGACGGGGATGAAGGCCTGCACGTTCAAGGTCGAAGCTCGGGATGGCATGCTATGGGTGGAGCCACCAGGAGATTTAGGAGATGACTACAGGCTACTCGGTATCCGTGCAGTCTCAGAACGTGAGTCTCGTGGCCCTTCGTCGAGCTGAGCCGAGCCGAGCTAACCTCCTCGGCGCGCAGGCTTCGCCGAAGATCCCTCCGCCGCCGCCGCTGCACCGTCACCCTCCTTCGATATCCTCGCCTCACCACCAAAGACCCTCATCGCCTTCTGCCGTCTTGTCCTCCTCGCCTCCGACCCCGACACCAAGGTCGCCCTCACCCGCGAGCTCGTGCGCCGCTTCCGCAACGGCGAGCTGAAGACAATCGGTAACGCTATCGACCTTCCACCACCTGACGAACCCCCGCGTCCGACAAATGTCGTCGTGGTCGCACCTGGAAAGGCTCAACGGATAGGAAAGGGAGGAACAGGTGAGCTCGGCGCGCGCCTGTAGCGTTCTGCGCATCTAGGGGTGAATTTGTAGACTGATCCTGATGTCTTTCGTGTCTTCCAGTACAGACTCGCGTTCGGATGATGCACAGTCTCGCGGCGATTGAGCAGTGGGCGATAGACTTAGCGATCGACGTCGTCTGTCGATTCTGGAACTGGCGGGTGGGCAGTGAGGATGGCAAGACGGGTAAACGACTACCGATGAGCTTCTTCGCCGACTTCCTCAAGGTAGCGGAGGACGAAGCGAAGCATTTCACGCTCCTGCGGAAAGTGAGTCGACTGCGCCGAGCCTTTGAGTGAAGCTGACCTCCCTTGTTTTCACTCGCAGCGCATGAAGGAGCTCGGCACAGACTACGGCGATCTACCAGTGCATCACGGTCTCTGGGAGTCTGCACACGAGACTTCGCACTCGCTCTTCTCGCGACTCGCCATCATCCATCTCGTTCACGAGGCCCGAGGACTCGATACGAATCCTCGTCAGATTCAACGGTGCAAGGCTGCAGGTGAGTTTGACCTACAGAGCGTGTGGCTCTCCCCCTCGCTCGCTTCTCTTCCTGACCCTCGTTTCCGACAGGCGACACTCCCTCGGCCAACGTTCTGCAGATCATCCACGACGACGAAATCACCCACGTCGCCTGCGGGCACCGACACTTCACCTTCCTCTGCGCTGGTCTCTCCCCTCCCGCCGACCCCGTCGCCACCTTTCGCAACGAAGTCCGGACACATTTCTACGGCTCGCTGCGAGGGCCCTACAATGAGG
Source organism: Leucosporidium creatinivorum (assembly GCA_001600635.1). Taxonomy (NCBI): domain Eukaryota; kingdom Fungi; phylum Basidiomycota; class Microbotryomycetes; order Leucosporidiales; family Leucosporidiaceae; genus Leucosporidium; species Leucosporidium creatinivorum. The sequence continues at coordinate 1,473,951 of BCKL01000001.1, read as the reverse complement.
AGGATAGGGAGAAGGCGGGACTGGATCAGGGATGGTATAGTGAGCTGCAGGGGAGGGCGTTCGGTGCTGGTGCTGAGAGGAAGGATGGAGGTGTGAAGGAGGTCGGCGAGGGGTTCGCCGAGCTGACGGTGTAGCATCGCTCGCAACGACTCGAGCCAGCTATGGAGCGCGACTTGAACGTCGTGTCCGGAGTAGACGAGCGAGCCCAGCGCCGAGAGCTGTCAGCGAGGCGACCGCCGGTATTCGAGGGCTGGAAAGCCAGGTCCGAGCTTTCGGCCACGCCGAAGCCGAGCAGCGGAGTGAAAGTGTGTACTCACTCGCCGAGAATCCCTGCTATGATAGCTCCGATGAGGGTTCCTCCGTAGTAAATCGAGACCACTCCACCAAGTGCAGCACTGTCACGGTCGCTGCCGCTCTGCGGAGGAAGAGTCGCTCGAAGTCAGTTCGGCTCGTCTGTTGGCGGCAGACGCCTACATCGATGCCCATGCCTCGCAAATAGTCGGGACTAGTGTTCATGCCTGACATAGCCCCTCGATCGTAGCCGAAGAAATGTAGGACGAGGAAGAAAGGGCGTTAGCTATCGCCGAGCCCGAAGAAGATCAGCTTACTAAGATGGCGAGTCCGGCAAACCATTCAGCAGCTCGAGCAAGATGCTTGCCTTGGAGAAGGAGGCTGGCCTTGGTACGGCTGTACTGGAACGGGATCCAGCGAGAAACTCGGTTCGGAATGGTAATATGCTCGGCGCGGCGATTCTGAAACTGGCGGGTGGGAAGCGAGGACCGCAACACGGGTAAATGACTGCCGACCAGCTTCTTTGACGATCTCATCAAGATAGCAAAGGGCGAGATGAAGTACTGAGAACGGCCAGCAAGCCGGTGCTTGAGGTTCTCGCTTCTTCTTTCGCCGAGCCGTCGCTCTCGCTGAGACTAGGGCAAGTGAAGATGGGCAAGCGTGTGTGGCATTGCTAGGAGATGGACAAGAAATGTGGGAGAGAACGGGTTGAAGAGCTATGAGAGGAGAAGGAGACTGAGTGGGAAGGGCCAGTGCGAAGAAAGGGAGCGACTGAGGAAATGACCGAAGGAATGAGCCTGCAGACCCTTAGGCGTGGCTGGCTGCTTGATGAGCTCCAGTCGACTTGATGGAAGCTTGAGAGCCTTGACGACGAACGCGCTGGCGGAGAGCGACGGCGTCAATGTCTCCGTGGCGAGCGGCCTCGAAAGCGTCGGGGTCGGCTTCGGCGAGCGCCTTGGCCTCGGCTTCAGCCTTCCAGACCCAGATGGACGAGGAGGTGAAAAGGACGTCCATTTCCTCCAGCGAGCGACGAGCGGTCTAGTCAGGCGCAGAGGATGAGCACCGATCCGGCGACTCGGGAGCCGGCGAGGAGATCGTGAACTCACCTCGGGGTATAAAGCCCAGACTATGGGAAGCGAGACGAAGTTGAAGATGGCAAAGAGGATGAAGGTCCAGTAGGTGATTGCCTTGAAGAGGTAGGGCGTGATCTGTGGTGTGAGAATGAGGGGGGAAGATGGGAGCCGAGAGGGAAGCGAGAAGTCAAGTCAGTGAGGCTGCAGTAGCTCATTGACTTCGACCCACCATAGTGACGATACCGTTTCCGATTCTGTGAAGATGCAGGTGATCAGCAGTGGTCTCAAGCAGCTCGGAAGTCTCGACTACGAGGGCCCGGAGCGATCTCGGCCGGAGCAGCTTCGAAAACTCTAGAGCTTGGCCGAGGAGGGGCGTCCTGTAGAGGAGGGGCGTCCTAAGAGAAGCAACTTACGACCATCCTACAACAGAGAAGGCGCTTCCACGGGCTCGGACGTGAAGCGGACTGATCTCAACTGTTCGAGGAAAGCGTGAGGGTCAGCGAGGGCGTTTCCGAACCTTTGGAAATATCTACTTGGATACAACCAGGGGACCGTAAGCCAACTAGCCCCGAACGTGGCTGTGTACACGAACGTGAAGGCTGTTACCACGCAGCCCCACGAGAGTCGAACCGATTCCGAGAGCGAGGTGTCGGCGACAAAACGAGCTGCAATTCCGCAGAAGATGAGGCTGATTCCCATGATCTAGTGAAAGCGAAGGAGAGTAGATACACGATTTGATGAGTTAAAGTGAGAGAGGTGAGCGAGCAAGGTCAGCCAGGAGCCGAACGGACAGCGCTGGGCCCGAAGGCGAGCCGAGAAGAGAGACAGGCTACTCACGATCGCTCCAACATACAAGGTAGGCCTCCTGCCAACGCGATCGAGGGTGAGGACGGCGACCCACACCGCGGCAGCATAAGACAGGTCATTGATGCCCGAGAGGAGGGCGCTCTTGTTCTCAGAGAATCCTGCCTGAGCGAAGACGGTGGGAGCGTAGACGGTAATGACTCCAATGCCAACGAACTCTTGCACGATCTGAAGATTGACGGCGAGCCAAACACGACGCCGGACGCTGTGAAGCGAAGGGTGAGCTTGAAGAACTATCGCCGAGCTTCCCGGAGCCACGACTCACTTGTAGCGATCCTTCTTGAAGGCCATGGCCATGTAGCGGTTGGCGTTCTGCTCGCGAAGCTCGACTGCAACAATCTCCTTGATGTCGGCCAGCTCACGAAGCACCTGCTCGTCGTTCTCATCGGCGTTGGGCGTGCGAAGGCGAGCGAGAACATGACGAGCCTGAAACCGAGCTATGGTTTAGTTTCAGCGATAGAAAGCTCGAAAGTCACTCACATCATCTTCACGACCGTTGCGAGCGAGCCAGCGAGGCGACTCGACAAAGAAGTTGATGCTGACGAGCAGGATCACGAGGAAAACGATTTGGAACGAGAGAGGGAACCTCCAGCGGAAGGACTGCTGGCCGTTCCTCAAGCCGTACTCGAGCCAGCTGTGCAACGAAGCATCAGCGTCGTCCGCCGGACGCAGACGAGCAAGCGTAGCCTACTAGGCGACCGACAGACCGACAATGTCTGCGCGCCGAGAAGGGTCAGCGAGCTGTAGCGCTGGATCCACTGGCCACCGCTCTGCTTCGCGTTGTACTCCAGTCGAATCACTCGTATCTTGAGGGTCTCGGACTCAGCCGAGAAGGAGGAGAGTGAACTTACTCAAGAAGAAGGAGAAAGCGATCGCCGAGCCATGGGTTCCCTGCGCCGAGACCTCCGCCTCCCACACGGGGACCACGCAGTTGAGGGCGCCTGTACCCAGACCTGTAATCACTCGAGCGAGGCACATCATGGTGATGTTCTGCGCCCCCGTCTGCAAAGCTGCGCCGACGATCGCCGCCATACAAGCGAATCCGAGCGTTGGGAGGCGTCCAATTCGGCTGATGGTGTGGAAGGGACATAAGAACGATTCAGTAAGCATCTCCATGGCGGCTGGATATCGTCCGGCGGGAAGAAGGCCGATCCGGGACCCTCTCGGCGACGCCGAAGCCGAACAGCGGAGCGAAAGCTTGTACTCACTCGCCGAGGATTCCTGCTATGATAGCTCCGATGAGGGTTCCACCATAGTAAATCGAGACCACTCCACCAAGTGCAGCACTGTCGCGATCGCTGCCGCTCTAAAGGGTGAAGGACGTTTGAGGTCAGTTCGGCTCGGCTGTCGGCGGCAGACGCCTACATCAATGCCCATGACTCGTAAGTAGTCGGGACTAGTGTTCACGCCTGACATGACGCCTTGGTCGTAGCCGAAGAAATGTAGGACGAGGAAGAAAGGGCGTTAGCTATCGCCGAGCCGAGCCTGAAGAAGGTCAGCTTACTAAGATGGCGAGTCCGGCAAACCATTCAGCAGCTCGGACGAGGTTCTTGCCGTGGAGAGGGAGGCTGGCCTTGGTTCGACTGTACTGGAACGGAATCCAGCGAGGAACTCGGTTCGGAATATGCTTCGGCACGGCGTTCGACGGAGAGACGGTGTTGTCCTGTATAGCAGAGAGGGAGGAAGTCAGACGAGCTCTTGTGACCTATGATACCTCTACTCACCTTGGAAGAGCTGCCGTCACCTCCGAATCCCGTCTCGGCGGAGGAGGAGTCGATGAGCACCTGCGAAGGCTTCTCGTTGCTGATGGGCGTATTGGGGTGACCTGGCTCGTTCTCCATGTCGGTAGATTCTTTCGTCGAAGGTGAGAGCAGGAGGAAGAGCTGCTGGGGCGCCGTTGACGAGGACAATGGAAGCTCCACGGCCCGTTAGTCCCGTGCTGTAGCGGAGTCCGGAGGGATAGCACATGACGCTAGCCCACGAGAAGGAGTTTGGAACTCTGCTTCAGCTTCACCAGAAAACCGAATGAGCAGAAGCCGGAAAGGAGAGCCGACGCCGAGGGGGAAGCGGAGCAGCAAGGATCTGTAGGTCATTCGAAGCTCTGCTGAGGTCGATCTACAGTGAGATGTTGTAGTGAGCAAGTCGAGAGCGCATTGCGAGAACAGGCAGAGGCGAGAGATCAAGAAGCGAAAGAGCTACGAATCTCGTCTCGCTCAGTCGTCGCTGATCTTCTCAGGCTCTTTTTCGAGATGCCAATACTCTTGTAGCGTCTTAAAAGCTCTTGCGAGATTTCTCTCATTGTATACCTCACCCCTATCCCTCGCCAAAGCCGCTTGGAAGCGCCGGCCGGGATTGACCCACTCTTGCCCTCTCCCCGCATCTTCTCCTCGACGATAACAGCATGTCGCCGGCTCCCTCGAGAGCTACAAATTTACTCTACCGTGATCTGCATGGCAGGGATCCTGAGCTGGTAGTGGGCGCGAAGGGTAGCTTCCTACAGCTCGAAGACGGGCGCAGGTGAGTCGATACGGGCCTCAGGAGGAGACGTAAGCCGAATCATTACGTTTCTGCAGAATCCTCGATGCCTGCGCTGGAGCCGCTGTAGCCAGTTTAGGACATGGTGACCAGCGAGTCATCTGCAAGATCGCCGAGCAGCTTTCGACTCTTTCCTACCATCACACGTCTCGTCTGACCAACCTTGTACGTCTTAGAGAGGCTACAGTGATGCGAGTATTCTCGCTCACCTCTCTGCACCCTTCAGGCCGCCGAGAAGCTGGCAAAGATCCTCGTCGGAGAACGTCCGGGCGGTCTTTCGCATGCCATCTTCCTCTCGTCAGGTTCCGAGGCGAATGAAAGCGCCATCAAGTTAGCTCGGCAGTACTTTGTCGAGATCGGTGAGCCATTCGCTCTCTCGGACTGTTCAAAGCGCTGTGACTGACCTCGGCGTTGCTTGCCGCAGGCCAGCCCGATCGAGTTCACATCATCTCGCGATACAACTCGTACCACGGTCAGCTCTCTCCCACTTCCGGTGTCAGCTACTCCACCTGACACCTACACCGAACAGGTAACAGCATCGGCTGCGTCTCACTCACTGGAATCCCCTCTCGCCGTCGCCACTTCGAGCCGATGCTCATCCCTACGACCTCCCGCGTTTCGCCTTGCTATCCATACCGATACAAGAAGGACGGAGAGTCGGATTCCGAATACGCCCAGAGGCTGGCAGATGAGCTCGAGCAGGAGATCTTGAGGGTCGGCGAAGGGAAGGTCGCTGCCTTCTTCGCCGAGACCGGTGAGTCGCCGTCTGCATTCCTGCGCTGCGCTCTGGAATGCTGATGAGTACTTCAAACAGTCGTCGGAGCTGCTGCTGGCAACCTTGTTGCCGTTCCAGGCTACTTCAGGGCCATTCGCCAAGTAAGTCTCCTCGACTCGTCGAGAGCTCTCGGGCGTCGAAGCTGATCTTGTGCTGCTGCAGGTTTGTGACCGGTATGGCGTGCTCCTAGTACTAGACGAGATCATGTGCGGTATGGGTCGAACTGGCAAGCTCCATGCTTGGGAGTGGGAAGGTAAGCTGCCTCGAAGCTGGGCGCTGGCCTCGGTTCCTTCGCCGAGGCTGACCTTTGCACCTCCTGGTCATACAGGCGTGACGCCAGACATCCAAACGATCGGCAAGGGTCTCAACGGAGGCTATCAAGCTTTGTCGGCCGTCCTCATCGGCGAGCGTGTGGTTGAGGGACTGCGATCCGGCTCGGGGGCCTTTGCCAACGGTGAGTGCTTGTGGTTTGCAACGCTACCTTCTACACCACGCTGATCCTGGCCACTGTTTCTCTTCAGGTCAAACCTTCCAAGCCCACCCTGCAGCGGCTACAGCAGGTCTCGCCGTCATGGAAATCTTTGAGAGCGATGGGATCGTCGCCAATTGCGCTGCGAGGGGGAAAGAGGTGGGCAGTATGATTTGTGTACTTTAAAGTGTAGCTGACGGGCTTCGCACACCGCCACAGCTCTACGAAGGTCTCGTCTCGGCGCTCGGCGATCATCCTCACGTCGGCGAGATCCGCGGTCGAGGGCTCTTCCTCAGGTAGGTTGGGCTCAAGAATGTCTCTCGTGTCGAGAACTGACCACTGTACGCTGCGCAGCCTCGAGTTTGTGGTCTCCAGGGCGACCAAGGCGACCTTCCCCGCCACTCTCCCACTCGCGGCACTCCTCGACGATGCCATCTTCAAGCAGGGAGCTATTGTGTACTCTGGTGAGCTCCATCATGCTTTCATCCGTCGCTTCCGCTCATTATTAATCTCCTTACGAGCAGGCTTCGGCAAGGGAACAGCCGACGGCGTCGTCGGCGATCACATCCTCCTCTCCCCTCCCCTCTCCATTTCGTCTGACGAAGTGCAGCTCATCGTCCACGCAGTCAAGGCGGGCGTCGACGAGGTCTTCGCCATGAGCCGGGTGCAGCAGGCGATCAACGAGGTGTTGAAGGCTGTGTGAACCGAGCCCTTCACTCAGTGCGCTCGGATGGTCGCTCGCCTTTCGGTGGTAGACGGTGTATGATGTTACAACGGCAGACTCAGTAGAGCCATACCTTTTTGGATGTGTTTTGCAATGTGCATGTAGTGCGAAGACCAACGATAACTGCCCCTCGCGCTCTACTCGACCCTCCTCCTGCCTCCGGGCTGTAACCCACTTAGCAACGGAATACCCTCAGAGACACATCTCTACTCCTCCTTCAGCTTGGCTGGGGGCGAGACGAAGGTGTTGTTCAACAGCTTGAAGAACTCGTCAATGATGATGACCGGGAAGGAGATGGCGACGACGGCCTTCCACTCGTCCCAGTTGAGGGGAGTAATGACGAAGAGGGTCTGCAGTGTCGTGAGGAGTCAGCATGGATATGAAGCGGGAGAAAGAGCGCCGAGAGGAGACTCACCGAGAAGAAGGGAACGTAGAGGATCATGAAGTGGAGCGACATGGAGAGGACGATGGCACCGCAGAGGTACATGTTGCGCCAAGGCGGCATCGAGAAGAGCGACTCGTTCTCGGCGAGCGAGTTGAGGGCCTGCGGAAGGGTGAGAGGGTCAGCTCGGCGATGACTGACTTCGACGAACGGAAGCGAGACTCACGTTGAACATCTCGATGACCACGAGGATGGAGAGCGAGACGGTGGTGGCGCGCTTGGACATCTCGTTGGCGAACATGTCGCAGCCGATTTGAGGGAAGAGCTCCGAGCACGAGTGGAAGTGAGTCTGCGATGAGGCAAGGTCAGCTTCGCGCTTCGTCGGGTAGTGGAAGCAACTCACGAGCTCGTAGAAGGAGATCTGAGGTCCTCCAGAGTAGAACATGAACCACCAAGCGTCTGTTCAGGGCGAAAGAGAGTCAGCTTGACCCTCGCGGTCGTCGCCCTCGAAACACCAACTCACATCCAAAGACGGTAGCGACACCGACGTAAGTTCCGACGACCATGTAGCGGAAGAAGAGCCATCCGTTGATGAGGGGCTCCCTCGAGTTACGAGGAGGGCGACGCATGATGGACGAGTCGGGAGGGTTGAAGCCGAGGGCGGTGGCGGGGAGGCCATCGGTGACGAGATTGACCCAGAGGAGCTGGACGGGGATGAGGGCCTCGGGCATGCCGAGAAGGACGGTGAGGAAGATGCTGTAGATGGAGAGAGACGTCAGCGTGGGCCGAGATGGAACTGGAAGGGAAACGCACGAGACGACCTCTCCGATGTTCGAAGAGATGAGGTAGCGGATGAACTGCTTGGTGTTCTCGTAAATGGAGCGTCCCTCCTCGACGGCAGCTTCGATGGAAGCAAAGTTGTCGTCGGCGAGGACCATGTCGGAAGCGAGCTTGGCGACTGCGTGAGGAGAGAGGGTCAGCTCATTTCCGAAGTCAAGAGATGGCACGGAAGCTCACCATCAGTTCCAGATCCCATAGCGATTCCAATCGCGGCACGACGAAGAGCGGGAGCATCGTTGACTCCATCACCAGTCTGCGAGGAGAGCGAAAGTCAGCTGCGGCGCTCCTCGCTCGCCTCCAACGACAACTCACCATCGCGCAAACGAGACCCTGACCCTGAAGGAGCTCGACGATCTTCAACTTATGTCCAGGCTCGGTACGACTGAAGAGGCTAGCGTTGAGGACGGCCTGGATCTTCTGCTCATCCGACAGAGCATCGAACTCGCGTCCCGTGTAACTCTTGCCCTGGAGGTCCTCATCAGCGCCGAAGACGCCAATCTGCCTACAGATGGTCTCGGCGGTGTTCTTGTTGTCTCCCGTGATGACGACGACCCTGATGCCAGCGGTGCGGCACTTCTCGATGGCGCCGCGAACCTCGGGACGAGGGGGGTCGAGCATGCCGACGAGGCCGACGAAGGTCATCTCCTGCTCAAACTGGACGTACTTGGCCGACGAGTCGGTCTTGTAGTGATCGGCGTCCGAGTCGACGTTGTCGAGGTAGGCGAGGGCGAGGGTACGAAGGCCCTGAGCGCCGTAGGCGAGGACCTTCTCGTTGAGTTGTTGACGGAGGGCGGCGGTGAGGGGCTGACGACCGGCCTTGCCTTCCTGGATGTAGGTGCACCGATCGAGAACCGACTCGGGCGCTCCCTTGACGAAAAGGGCGGCAGAGGCGGCCGAAGTATCGCGAGCGAGGACCGACATGGACTTGCGGTCGCGCGAGAACTCGAAGGTGAGGAGACGTTGGAATTGGGACTCGAGGTGCTCGTTGACGGCGGTGACGCGGGCGGCGGCGGGCAGGGCGGCGAGGGATCCGTTAAAGCTGGAGGAAGGGGAGCCGATCTTCTCGACGAGGACCTTGAGGGCGGCTTCGGTGGGCTCTCCGACGTTCGAGTAGGCGCCAGTCTCCTGTGGTGAGGGAGTAGAGGGTCAGAAGGCGTACCGAATCGATCACTAGACTGGACAAACCTCGTTGTAGGCGATCTTGGCGTCGTTGCAGATGGACGAGATTTGGGCGAGACGGGTGACGGCGTGCGAGTCGGCAAGAGCAGGGGAAGCGCCAGCCTCGGTCCTGCAGCAGAGTAGAGGTCAGCATTCGTCGTTTGCTCGCCTGGACAGCCACACCGAAACTCACAAGATCTTTCCCTCGGGCGCGAAAGTCGTGCCCTCAACCCTGAACTCCTCCATCTTTCCACTCTCAATGACCAAGAACCTCGCGACCGACATCTGGTTGGTGGTGAGGGTTCCCGTCTTATCGGCGCAGATGACGTTGGTGCAGCCGAGGGTCTCGACCGAGGGCAGGGAGCGGACGATGGCGTTCTTCTTGGCCATCTTCTTGGTTCCAAGAGCGAGGCAGGTGGTGATGACGACGGGGAGTCCTTCGGGAATGGCGGCGACGGCGAGAGCGACGGCGATCTGTCAGCCGTGGGGGGTCAGCTCGTCGACTCGGCGCAGAGGAGAGAAGCAAACGCACCTTGAAGTAATAGATGGCGCCCTTGGCGACACCTCCATGGCTGGGATCACTGAAGTTGCGAACGTTGACGACCCAGACGAGGATACAGATGACGGTGATGACCTTGGCGAGGAGGTTGCCGAAATCGTCGACCTTCTGCTTGAGGGGCGTCTTCTCCGAGATCTGAGCGGTGATGGAAAGGTGGATGTCGCCAATGGCGGTAGTGGTTCCAGTGGCGGTGACGATGGCTTGGGCTTTGCCGTTGACGACGGTGGTTCCCTATGAGAAGAGGCCGAGTTAGTTCGGCGAAAGAGCGAAAGACGACCGAGACCAGCTCACTGAGAAGAGCATATTGACCATATCCTGCTTGACAGCCTTCTCATCCTTGACCGCCTCGGTAATTTTGCTAACACTCTGCGACTCTCCAGTCAAGAGCGCCTGGTCGATAGTGAAGCTCGCCGAGGAGATGGCGACGACCCTCGCGTCGGCGGGGATCTTGTCTCCTACAGCGACCGAGATCAGATCTCCAGGGACCACCTCGGAAGCGTGTACCTTGACTGCTCGGCCGTCGCGGATGACCTTGGCCTCGTCGGGCGAATATTCCATGAGAGCCTGTGAGGTGGACGAAAGGGGGAGGCGCGTAGGCGCGGAGAGACGCGTCGAAGGTCAGTGACGTGTTCGACTGAGAAGGTACAGCAGGACATGCACACCTCGATAGCCTTCTCGGCGTTGGTCTCCTGCACGACACCGACGACGGCGTTGGCGATGAGGATCAGGAGGATGACGATCGGCTCCACGTAAGCTGTGGCCTTGTCGTCGCCTTCCTCAAAGTAGGCGAGGACGAAAGAGATGGCGGCCGAGGCGAGGAGGATGAGCACGAGTTGATCCTTGAATTGCTCGAGGATGAGCTGCCATAACGGGGTGGAAGGCTCCTCGGGCAGGACTGTAAGCAGTCGGTCGAGGCGCAGAAGGAGCGTGTGCGGTCAGCGAGAAGCACTACGGCACAGCTCTCAGACTAGACTATAGCTCACCATTCTCTCCGTAAATCTTGCGGTGCTCCAAGACCTGCTGAGAGGTGAGTCCCTTCTTGAGATCCGTATGGAAGACCTTGGCCAGAGCTTGAACGCTCTCTGCGTGCGGTGTAGTCGACATGGCGGCTGGGGCGGTACTGTACGAAAGTACTGCTGTCCTGTAGCCGAGTCGAATAAGAAGAGAAGACGAGGTTAAAAGTGAGGGTAGGAAGCAGACCCCGTCGGCTGAGCTCCGTCGCGACCAAGTCCGACGTCCAACTTCGGAGTCGGCTCGCTGAGGGCTCAGACTCCTACCTCATCAGCTCACAGTCATGTTCGGGCCATTTCGTCAATCAGCTACAGCATTCGGTGGTCTCCTCTGGTACGCTGCTAGTCCTCCTCTGTAACTCTCGCTCTTCCATCCTCAAATCTGACCCTCTGCGCTGCTCTGTAGGAAATCCCCTTGGCGCATGTCCAAGACTCGCAAGATGCGCGCCCGTCTCCGCTTGAAGGCCGTAGACGACGTCATCGCCACAGTGGAAGCTAGCGGGGTACAGACTCATTCCTTGGTGCGCTTCTCTCGCTTCCCTTCTCTCTCTCTCTCAGCGCTCTCGCTCATCTTACGCTCGATGAACAGGTCCGAGCACTAGCACTACCAACAGAGCAGGAGATGCACCCCAAAGACAAGTACACCACGTTCTCGAGGACGGATCCTGGCTACCGCAAGTCGATGCACAAGGTGCCCAAATGTGCGTTTGCTTCTTGGGCGACGCGTGAGCTACAGGAGAGCCCCGCTGACTGTAGGGAGATGCTGCAGGGACTCGTATCACTTCAAGGACCAACCCTCTGGGATTCTAGGTCGGAGCAGGACGAGTATAGGCAGCTGTATTGTAAGACTAGCCATTCGCATCTCCTTCTCTCGCTCGTGGTGCAGATAGAGCGGCCGACAAGACAGCCCAAAGATCGAGCAAGGGTATCTCAATGCAAGTGCAGCTTCACTCGAGCTACGAACAGGGATCCTCAACGCTCGCTCGCCGAGCTCGGCGCTCGGCGCTCCTTCCTCCTAGCGCCTCTTCGCCCCTCTATTACAATCACAAACGCCCCCCCTGATCCCCAACTCAGTAAATCGCAATCTTGCACTTCCCCTCCTTGAGCCTCTCGACAATGTCCTTGTTGCCCAGCACGAGCTTGAACAGGTCCTCCCTCGCTTCGGGCATGTCGACGAGGGAGCGCTTCTTGGCGTCCAGGTGGGTCGCGTCGAGGAGGATGTGCGAGAGGTGGGTGAGGTGGAGGGAGTCTGTTTATGGATAGGCGGCGGGAGCGGGGGCCAGAGACGAAAGGAGAGGAGACACAGGAGAGGGGATGGTCAGCGAAACGCCGAGAAGCAAGGTGTGAGGTAGAGCAAGACGCACCAGTCTCCTCCAGCAGCTTGCCGATGCGGTTTGGTGTCCCAACAGCAATACCAACCTTGGTCTTGTTGAGGTAGTCGGCGTGCTCGGCCAGTTTGAAGTGCTTGGCGAACAGCTTGCCCACGTCAATCTCCTTGGTCTTGAAGTCCTTGACCTCGCTATCGATGCAGAGGGGGAGGTCAGCTTGGCTGAGCAGATGATAGATAAGAAGAGGAGCACGCACCGACATAAATCTGCTACTCGGAGAGCAGCGCCGGCGATGACCAGGATTCGGGGCGAGCCTTCCTTCTTTGGTACTTTTGCGAGGGTGTTGGGAAGGGTAGGGAAAGCGGCACGAAGGAAGGCTTGGAGGTTGGTGCGTTCAGTGGTGGCAGAAGTGTCGACGAGGAAGGTTTCTATTCGTTCGGCGCAAGAGAGTCAGCTTCGGCGCAGAGCTCGGACGGGTCTAGGGAGCGAGAAGGGACCCACCCGGCAGCCTCAAGTCATCCATCTCCATGTTACTCAACTTGGGCAACGCGCGTTTCTGCTTCTCGGCCAGCGCATCCACCAAAGCAGCCACAGGGAGCAATCCCAGTCCCTCGCTCTGGCCAATGCCCACCTCCTGCAACTTGGCCGCCTTGGGCTTCTTGGGCTTCTTCTCCTTCTTCTCCTTCTTATTCTTTCCTTCCCCAGCTCCTACCGCTGCTCCCTCCCCTCCACTCGAAGCGCTCTCGTCGGCTTTGCGTTTCTTCGGTGCAGGCTCGTCGTCGTCGGATGGAGGCAGCGGGGCATGAGGATGGCTGGAAGATTCGTCGTCGGAGACTACGAGCTCTGCTGGGTCGTAGTCCTGGCCTGCTCCACCCTCGTCGCCCGAGTCGTCGGAAGGGGCGAAGTTGTCTTCGAGGAGGAAGTCTTGGTCCAAGCTGTCTCCCGAGATTTGAGTGGGAGCTGTAGTAGATTCGGTCTTGGCCTTTTTAGCGGGAGGAGGTGCCATTGTAAGCGAGTGGTAAAGAGGTTGCAAGTATAGATTGGCGAGAGATAGAGAAAGCAGCGAAGTGTTGCATGGCTTGCGCTTGTTGTCCTCTCGCTTGCTCGTCGCGGGAAGGGGGATGCTCAGTTTGTTGGCGGTATTCGGGCTTACTTTGGTAATTCTGTTCTACTTGAACAAATTGGCGACTAGTATCGCTTCAAAGGTACGTCCTCACTCGCTCTGAACGACCTACAGCAGCTCACCTCTCTCTCACTCTCCAGGGCCAGGACAACTACTCGCTCTCAGCTCGGGAACATCTCCGACGCAGGGGCTCATTCTAATCAGCTACAGAACACAGCTACAGCCATGTCACTCTCACCCGCTCTGGGACGACCTTCTTCCATCTCGTCCCGTCGCTCCTCTGCCATCTATCAACTACCCCCACCACTCGCTCCTCCTTCCCCTCCTCTGCCAACACCTCCTCCTCCGGCACCAGCTCAATTCCTCTTCTTCCCATTACCAACTCCTCGCGCTGCTACACCAGCTGCACAAGCTTCGACTTCACCAACTCACAGCTACTTGTTCGGCTGGCAAGGACGACACGCTTGCCTCGTAGCCGGCATTCTCCAAGCTGTCAACCAACACGAAGCTCAACAGCGACTAGACACTATCGTCAACCACCTCAACCACCGCCTCATCATCGTCGGCACTTGCTCTGTTTCATCAGACAAGGGCAAAGCTCGCGCTTCGGACCCTCCCCCTCACGCGCCGAGCACCTCTTCCCCCTCCTTCCACATCGACCTCTCCTCCTCCTCGTCCCCAACACTCTCACCCACCTCCCCATCAACAACCCTAATCCTCTACACCCCGCCCAAACGCTCCCAACTTCAATTCCTCTCGCTCGTCCCCCTGCAACTCGACCTCAACTCCTTCGACGCTCCTCCTACGCCCGGGAGCTCTACCGCTGCCAAGAAGGCGGAAGCTGAAGCGAGGAAGAAGAGGGACAAGGAAGGGAGGACCGAGGAGCATGTCTTGGGAGAGAAGCTGAGGAGGAGCGCCAAGTTGGACTTCTCGAGTCCGACGAATGCGCCGGCCGTGGCGGTGGCGGATCTGGAGGAGGTGGTAGACTGGGTGGGCTCTCATGCTCGCTCTTCGGCAACCCCGACTGATTCATAAACCCTCTCACAGATCAATGTCGCCCCTCATCTCACTTCGCTTCTCTCACCTCCAACGCCTTCCCTTCGCTCCTCCATCTCCTTCCCTTCCACCCTCGCGTCAATACTCTCTCCACCGACGCGCCTCGTCCGAGCAGTAGCTCGCGGCGTCCTCACCCTCACCGCCTGGGAACTCCCCTTACTCGGCGGAACGGCCCTCAAAGATCTCTCAGCGACGGGTGGGTCCCTGCTTTCCTCCTTCCTCTCCCTCGATCTCCGTACTAACCCACTCCCTCTCACCCACAGTCCAGCAAATCGACACCCGCCTAACGCAAGGCCTCTCCTGGCCCTCCCAATACTCCCTCATCCGCACCACCCTCTCCGCCTCGTCCCAGACATCCGACATGCCCACCCTCGCCCTCGGTCGAGCGCACTACATCCAGTTCTATAACACTATGTGGCTCATCGCTAATGATATGATTGTCGGCTCGGCGTTCACGAGCTTTGTATGCGAGAACTCGGAGTACCTTGGGGGGCTGTTGGGGAGGGTGGTGCAGGTGAGTTCGAGATTCAGGCTGCCTTTTTTTTTACCGAGTCGAGTGCTCCAGGGTGAAGAGCAGGAAGCTGACTTCCCTCGTCGCCTCGCAGGAGTACACCCTCACTTCGCTTCGGGAACTGCTGCTGTGGCTCAACGACTGGCCAGGAGGAGTCAAGCTCAACTTTGAGCTCGCCTCCATCTTCTGCGACGGCTTCCTCTGGGGTACAGGTCTCTGGGAGGAGCGTGAGTCATCTCCTCCTCCCCCCCCCCCCCTTGCTCGGAGCTGACCCTTCTCCCACCAACGCGCGCCCAACAGTCATCTTCGCCCCCCTCCTCCCCTACCTCCCAACGATGGTTTACCTCCTCGGCCTTTCCGGCCTACTCGGGACGACCATGTTCTTCTCCTTCGCCTCGGACCTGCTCGCCCTCCTCACGTTCCACATCTTTGTCTTCTACTTGATGGCCACCTCGATCTTCAGGTGGCATCTCTCCATGCTGGGAGCGCTGTTCAACATCTTTCGAGGTGAGTTGTGCTTTGATGCACTGTAAGGTTGAGGAGCGCGAGAACTGACGCCGACCTCCCTCGTTCTCGTTTGGCGATTGAACAGGCAAGAAGTTCAACGTCCTCCGCAATCGAGTCGAACCGGCGGTCTACGAGGTGGATCAACTCCTCCTCGGCACCATCCTCTTCACCCTCGCAGCCTTCCTCTTCCCCACCGTCCTCGTCTACTACCTCGCCTTCGCCGCCGTCAGTTCTTCTCTCCCCCGAGCCTTGCCTTGCGCGCATCGTTCACTGACCCGATTTGCTGATTACAGAGCCGACTGGGTATCGTCGCCCTACATGCTGCTATGGAAACGGCTCTCGCCTTCATGAACCATTTCCCTCTCTTCGCCGTGATGCTCCGGTTCAAGGATCCTGCCCGGTTGCCAGGTGAGTCGATGAAGGCTATGCCTTCTCGTTGCAGATGACTGATGCCGTCTTGCGCTTACAGGCGGCCTACAATTCGAGCTTCACACCTCGGCCAAGGAGGAACCGTTGCTTCGCATGACGGTTCGTCTCTTGCTCGCTTCTTGACCAGCTCGGTCCAGCTCACACCTTCTTCACCTTGACTCGTACAGAACAACCCCATTCACCTCGCCGGCATCTTCTTCCAGCAGTGAGTTTCGCCTCTCGCTTTCCCCCACCGAGCTCATCACATCCGGCGGGGCTCCCCCCTTAGCCGTTGAAGCTCACCTTATTTTCCCTCGCACAGCCTACAACTCTCAAGACGGCTGGCTTCGCATTACAGTCCTATTTACCTCTTGGGACGGCTGCTATCAGGTGAGCTTCCGTCGCGTCTCAAGTCGTCGCCGAGCAGCGCCGAGCTGAGCTGACCCGCGTTGTTCTCTGATATAGGACGCGTCATCTCCCCCATCCCTCGAGTACGACTACGGCTGGACGTAGATACCAATGTGAAGAGTTGATGAAGGCAATTGAGGCAACTTTGAAGGAGCTGGCTCGGAGCCGAGGGAGGAGCCCGACACGCGAGCTCAATGGCCTTGATGTGATGCAGGTGAGTCGGGGCTCGGCTGTAGCTCTTCCGACGAGTCCAAAAGGTTCTGCACCCTCTCTATCGGGCTCAGGAATCGAAAAGAACGGTTCAACGGCCGAAAATCCACCTCGTGAGGCGACGCGCTCGCTCCGCTGAGGAATGGGATCGCTCTGACGGTTGAAGTCACGCCGCTCGGCGTGTGCGACTCTTTGCCATCAACCACTCACTCGTTTGCTCGAAGCATCAACAGACTACAGCCCGCTAGCTCGGCGCTCTTCTCGCCTCCTCACTTTCGCACCGGCTGCTCCCCCTTTCGCTCGCTCGCTCCAATGCACTTCCAATCCCTCCTCGCGCTGGCACTCCTCGCCTCGCCCGCCTTCGCACATGCAGGCAAGCGTGCTCCTTTGGATGACACCCTCGTCAACGCCTCCCTCTTCGAACGCTGTACGTCTCTCTCAGAGCTCCGAAATCATCGCCGAAAGACGCGTCTAACGCTTTCCCCCTGCTCGCAGACGTCGCCTCCCACCTCCGCGCGCGCCGACCAGCCAACATCAACATCAAAACCACCGCCCAACCTGCCGTGTACCGTCCTCGCAAGATCAACACCGAGGTCGTCCCCGCCATCATCGCCCCTCGCGCCCCCTACGTCCGAGAAGCCGGCTCGCATCTCGCGCACACCGTCTGGCGCCCCGTCACCGAGGGCCACAGTTCCACGCCCATCAAGTCCAAGTTCAAGCGCGATGTCGTCACTCCTGCCGAGCACAAGCGGAGCAAGGTCGCCTACCGCAACGCCTACCTCGCGAGGGCGGCGGCCAAGAGGAGGGGACTCGTCGCCGAGCCGGTCGTTTCGCCCAAGATTGAGCAGAGGGCGGTGGTGGAGAAGCCTAGGATTGTGAAGAGGGGGTTGGTGGAGGATGAGGCGTGGAGCAAGGTCAAGAGGGAGTTTGAGGCGGGGTTTGAGCAGGAGGAGGGCGACGTCGAGGAGGATGAGGAGGAGTTTGAGGACTTTAGCTGGATGGATCATGGCGAGGAGGCGGAGGGGGATGAGGAGTCGAGTGCTGGGAGCTTGAGGAGGAGGAGCGCCGAGTTGATTGATGAGCGCAGCCCGGTCATGCGCATGGAGACGAGGATGCGGAGGACGAGCCCGTTGGTGGTTTGAGGGAGCGAGGAGCGGCGCCGAGGGGACTGGATCCCACCCATTCTCACCATGATGTAGCACCACATTATTGTTCCATAGACTTCGACTCCCTTCTCCCTACACCGCTGTATTCACACCTACACCTGTTTAGCCTTCCAAGCCGAGGAATCGAGCGAGCTGGCGAAGACCGAGGACAAGTTTCGGCGATACTGAGCACCGTTGCAGCTTCGTGGCTGTTCTACGCTTGTTGTCCGCTCTACATGACCTTGACACCTTCCTGCACCTGCTCGAAGGACTCCATGTTCCGGGTGAAGAGCTCGACCGAGGGGGCGGCGACCGAGCGAGGAGGAAAGAGTCCTGTGAAACGCGGGTCAGTGAGGCTCAGGGGAGCGCGCGAAGCTCAACTCACCCGTCTTCAAGTATGAAGTCTCCTCCTTGCCCTCCACGACGGTGCGGATCGGCGAGCCACAGTCAGAGCAGAACCACCGAACGGCGACGTTGCCGCTGTCGGTGTTCTTGTCGCGGTAGGACTTGAGCGCGAGGCCGGATCCCTCGAGCGTGATGAACTCGCTGTCGATGATGAGGTTGCTCGAGGCGCTGCGAGGGGGCGAATGGGTCAGCTTCAGCGCGAGCGGAGAACGATGAGCCGAGCCGAGATCTTGCTACTCACAGAGCTCCGCTGGAGGTTCGGCAGCCGGTGCAGTCTGTAGAGGAGAATAGATGTAAGCTTCTGGTGCTCTGCAGCTCCGTGATGGTGCATCAGCGGCCCTCGGCTACTCAGCGATCCACCTCGCTCAACGCCGCCTATCGCCCTACAGTATCAATAAACTCACGGCAGATAGCATGTGCTGCTCCCTCGAACGCTGGCTTGGCTACAGTGACCTGCACGCTTCCACAGTTGCACTGGCCCTCGATCGTAGGAGCCGGCTGGTTGGATCCCTGAGGGTGACGCTTGGATTCAGTCTCGGACATGTTGCGGTAGTTTATATTTGGTTCGAGTGAGCTGTATTAGATGCTGGTGCTGGGAGACGTCGAGATGGAGCGAGTAGTGGATGGCGAGAGGAAGAGTCTCGTCGCAATGCGCTCATCGACCTCTTCCCCTCCGCTCGTTCGAGCTACTTCCTCAGAGCCTCCCACTGAGCTACATAAGCACGATGATATTCGCCTACAGCATCCCTTCGCTTCACTACTCTACACGAATACATCGCTCCGCGGAAAAGCGACTCCTCCTGTCCGAGCTGAGCTGCTTCGATTTCACTGCTCCTCGACATCTTACAGCAGCCAGCCGACATGCTCGTCCATGTGACTGAATCGCCTCGAGTCCTTAGCTTGGAGGAGGACGGCTATATCGTCTCCCTTCACGCCCCAGAGCCGAGTGGAGGCGTGCACTGTGCACTGCAGACCAGGGAAGAAGCATCGCTCGACGGCCTGCACCTAGAAGCAGGTCAAGAAGCGCTGGGATGTCTGGGACTCTTGAGGATTGAAGGCAGTAAGTGCATCAAGCTCTCATTCGACCCAGCTGACCCCTTCGGCGTCGGCCAGAAACTCATGTCGCCGTCGTTATGCGAGCTACGTACGAGGGGCCTCAAGAGATGGGAGAATGGCAAGGCATTGGAGCCGAGAGCGTGTACTGCGTCCGCGAGGTCGAGATCTACAGCCTCGACGACGGTCCTCTGGGCCCCGAGTCGGCCGAGAAGGGGAGCCCTTGCTTTGCGTTGAAGCACTTCCTCGGCGATGGGAGCTTCTTCTACAGCGGAACGGCGGGCTTCGATATCACCATGAGGTTGGCGGGGCGGTTGAAGGTCGACGAGAAGCGGGCGGAGGCTTGTGAGCCGGCTTCGAGGAGTGGAGAGGACGATCGAGATCCGAACCGCTGGCATTGCCCGCCTACGAGGTGAGTTTCAGCGATATTCTATGCTACAGCATGACGCTCAAACCTACATCTACAGCCTCAGCGATCTCCCCTCCGACCCTCAACTCCTCTACAACATCTTCATGCTTACGCCGCTCTTCCGCTTTCGCAACTCGCTCCCTCCCGGTCTTCGTCGGGTCTTCGACGTGCGAGGCTTCGCTATCCCTGTCTGTCAAGGCTACTACTCGAATTGCCAGATCGAGCACGGTGGCGAGAAGGCTCTCCTTACCCTCGTTTCTCGGCGGCGATGGGCTCGCGCGGGACCTCGCTTCATTAAGCGCGGGATCGACGAACAAGGCAACGTCGCCAACTTTGCTGAAGTGCGCATGGTCTATCCAGCTGCGAGATGAGCCGAAAGCTGACGACCTCACTCGCAGACCGAGACGATTCTTCGGACGGCGAGCAAATGCTGGTCCTTCGTCGAAGTACGAGGCAGTGTTCCTCGTGAGCATTTCGTTGACTAGCTAAAAGAGCAGAGACTAATCGACGCTCCTTCCTGCAGTCTTCTGGACCGAGCGACCTTCCTCGACGAGGCGCCCCGACCTCACGATTCATGAACCTCTCGCCGACTCGCTGCGCCCCTTCCGCTTCCACTTCTACTCGCTGTTCGACAGTTACGGGCCAATCCACATTCTCAACCTCATGTGGACCTCATCGGAGGGAAGCTTGGCTCCGGAGGAGAAGCTCGGCGCGGCCTATGCTGGGTGAGCCGAGAAGGCAACCTTTCGCCGAACCATCGCTCACACTCTGTCGTCGCACAGCCTCGACCAGCTCGCCTCCAACTACGAGCCCGAGATGATGGACAACACATTCTACCGCGAATTCGACATCCAGAAGGTCGAGCACGCTCATGGAGGGATCGACTGCATCCCACAGAGGCTCGCTGAGGCGGTCGAAGAGGATGTTGGCAAGGTTGGAGCGACTGTCCTCACTCTCGGAGAGTATGGGCATC
The DNA here is from genome assembly GCA_001600635.1 of Leucosporidium creatinivorum. NCBI lineage: Eukaryota > Fungi > Basidiomycota > Microbotryomycetes > Leucosporidiales > Leucosporidiaceae > Leucosporidium > Leucosporidium creatinivorum. The sequence continues at coordinate 1,453,735 of BCKL01000001.1, read as the reverse complement.
TAGCGGACGTCCTACAGCGGCAAGAGGGAGTGTTCCGAGTCAATTGTCGAGGTGAGTACTCTTCGCTTTGCATCGTCTCTCTCGGCCGAAGCTAAATATTGCCTCTGCAGACTGCTGCGATCGCACCAACCTCGGCCAATGGATCATATCACGAGTCGCTCTTTCGCATTATCTCGCTGCTGAGGGCTTGCCGCCCCTCGAAGGCTCGCAGCTTGAGCGTTCGCACCGAATCATCTTCTCCGAGGTGAGTCGTGTAGCCTTCCAGGCTAGGCAGAGCGAAGGCTGATCCCTTCTTCCTTTCTCGCAGAACGGAGACGCCCTAGCGACCATCTATGCCGGCTCTCCCGCGATGAACTCGGCGGTAAGTCGACTTTGAGCCACGTCGAGCTTGAGAAGGTCGGGCTGACTCTTTCTCGCTCATACAGTTCGTCCGCAGCGGTCGAGCAGCGCACCGCGACTTGTTGGAGAACATTCACAGCGGTCTACAGCGTCGCAAGCAGCAACGGCTCTACGATCCCGAGAAGGAGCGCGAGACCGAGTTGGTCACGGTGAGTGGTTGCTGGCTCGGAGTGAGAGCTCTTTCTAAACCTCTTCATCATCAACAGGGAGTATACGGGTCGCAAGGGGTTCCTGTTCTCCGAGTGGACAAGGACGGCGCCCTTCTGCCGATGTAGAATGCGCCGAGCGAGGCTTGACAAGTTAGTCACAAATGCCTGTAGACTTTGCTTGCAGTCATCTTTCGAGCTTAGACTATCACTGTATACTCATTATTGGCCTTCCCCGCCGACAGCCTGCCTGCCTGTACTCATACAGTCAAACTTGAGCGAGAGGTTCGGCGATGAGATGAGCGAGCCGTCTCGCCTCGACAGAGCTTCGCGAGTCTCTGTCAAGGTCACCCGGAAGAGATAGCTCTCTGATCAGCTACACGCTGCTCGATTCAATGTCCTACAGCGTTCGGGCGTCGTCTCTTCGGCGTTCGCTGACTTCGGCTCCTGTCCGCGCACCGAGACGAAGGCGAGGATCGACGCTACGAGAGGAGCGAAGAAGAACATCTTCGGTTCAGAAGCCGAGCTGGGGCGACTTCTAGCAGAGGAAGCTCGCCTTTCGCCTCTCTCGCTCTTGCCGTTTCGCTCGCTCGCTGCTTCTCAACTCTCGTCGCTTCTACCAGGATGCAAGCAGGGCCGTCTAATTCCAAGCCTGCACCACCAGTCAAGGCTCCGAAGCGCAAGCTCGCCTGCGCCGTGAGCCGTCTTCTGCTCCCCACCTCGATTGCCCGCCAAGCTCTGACCCTCATCGCTGACAGGCTTGTCGAGCACGACGAATTCGCTGCGAATGGCCACCACACAGTAACGGATGTGTAGCTTGTGCTCTGGCTGAATTGCGGTGAGTAGAACTGCAGAGAGCTCGACGCGCGTCCTGGCGGAAGAGGTGACGCTGTTCTGGCACTCGATGAGCTGACCGAGAAAAATCCTACAGATGTCCTGGAGAGCCCGAACCACGGAAGCGAAGCAAAAAGGGCGCCGAGAGTGCAGCTAGCTCTGCGTGAGACCTTCGCTCTCGCCGTGCAGCTTCAACGAGCCCAGCTGACCCTGATCATGGACAGGGTCGCCCCTACCAACAACCCTCAAACTCAGATGGAACGATTAGTCCTCGGAGGCGCCCTCACGTTCCACCTGATTGAGAGTGAGTGTCGACGCTCGCTCGCAGCGGTCGAAAGAACAGCGCTGAGTAGCCCCAATCGCAGGTCTGTTCGTCATGGCTAATCCGTGTGTACCTGGCATGGACTACTGGATGATTCGGGACCTGCTGCACGCTGCAGGAGGGAGCTCAAAGGAGATGGAAATCGCCGCCGAGGTCAGTTCCTCCATCCTGTGGCCGGCGCTGGGCGAGCCGCTCACTGTCACATCCTTTCCGATGCCAGTGCCTCTGTTCCGCCTTCATCGCCAGCTCGGCGACCTTCTCGGATCATGCTGTGAGCCGTCTTGACTATGACCCCTCGTCGGCGACTGACCTCGGCGTTTCGTTGGCAGACAATTGTCGGCCCTGGAGATGCAGAGATGCCTACCGACCTCGTCTCGGGGACCGTGGCCTCCTACGACTCGCTCGTGTCCTACGGGGCGCGCCGGACGAAGGCCGTCACCTCGCTCGCCGAGAGGGCCGTCTCCATGTTCGAGGAGAGCGGCATCAAGGACCGACCTGGAGTGGAGACGATTTACACCATGCTCGCATTGGATCAGTGCTCGACATTGACGACCGATGGAGGACGGCAGTCGCGTGACTTTGTCCTCGGCGCCGCCGGCCAGCTCAAGCATCTCCTGGATCGTCATGCGGAGCTGCCAGCTTCGCAGTTGAGTGCGCTGCGGGGATCCCTAGGCTTTCACATCTTGGTGAGCTACTTCCCTTGAGCTAAGAGATGTCTTAGCTGACCTTGCTCAACTCGCAGAGCCTCGATGCAACGACGGCTGCCATCCTTCGCGCCCCTCTGGCCGTGTACGTCTCTTATCTTATCTACGCTTCATCGAGACCTCACCAAGCTAACGACTATCCAAGTTTAGCACCGACTACGAGCTCTCGACTTACTTCTCCCACATCGACTTCTCGGCGATCCCTCTCCCGACTCTCGACTCGAGCCGGCTAGTGAACGACGAAGAGGGATGGTCGGAACTCGGCAAGCAGCTCGAACCTTTACAACTGTCGACGCTCAGCCTGTACCGTACTTTGATCAACGCCGGAAATGGTGAGCCGGCTCCCTCGCTACGAAGCCGAAGAGGCGCTGACCCTCCTGCACCTCAGCTCTTCCGCCATCACCAACAATCGAGCTTCTCTGGAACGGCATCGATGCCTGCATGTCCTACCTTACTTCGGCCGACGCCGAGATCGCGACTCTTCCCCCACTCGACACGAAGGAGCTCACCGACCACCGCCAATTCGACCTCTTCTCCCTCACCAACGCCCACCGCCGCAACCTTCTCCGTCTCGACCTACTCATCCATCAACGCATTGTCGAGGCAGCTCTTGCATCGGAGGAAGAACCCGATCCCGCCGTGCTGCAGAGCTACGAGGTGTCGCGCGAGCGAGTGCAGCGGGTCTTCGTCGCCGTGACCGCTATCGCCAAGCAGAACATCTTCAACCGGGCATTGCTCTACGTCAGGAGGCTTTTCGAGATGCTCGAGGTGTGCTCGACGTGGACGAGTCTGCGCACGGCGGATCGGGAGACGGCGGCCGAGTTGGTCGGCGAGCTTGGAATCACCGGCGACAGCGCCGCAATGTGAGGCTGTCGTTTCTTGAATGGGGTACATTAACGCTTTTTCTGACTCTCTTTCCCGTTCACAGCCTACTACAAGCACTCGCTCTCGCTGCCTGGTCATCTCCCATCGCCGCTCAGCAGCATAAGGGTCTCCGCTCCGGCCTCGGCGGCGCTCTCGTCTTGCTCGCTCCCCTAGCTGGAGCCCAAATTCAAGCACCACATGGAGGGATGGTAGCCGCAGCTTCCCCTACCGAGCAGAATGGCGGGTACGGATCGGCCGGGCGCTACGAGTCGCCTTCAGGCTATCTCTCGCAAGGCGCATCTTACGGATGTGAGTGTGGCGCCTCTCCATCTCTCGGCGCTGTATTGACTCCCTCTTAATGGTCATGTAGACCCCGCTACTTCCCAGCACTCCTACTACCCTTCTTTCCCCCGCCCTCTTCAGCCGAGTAGGTTCTTCGGCGCAGTCGGTCAAGCAGCTGACTGACGACCTCCTTCACAGTACCCCAAGAGCTCAACATACCACCACAGGCTCATCCACCGCAGCAGTACGCGGCCGCCGGCTACTCGCACCAGCACCAGCAGCAGTCCCCTTACCCCTCGTTCCCTTCTTCCAACTCTTTCGACTCCCCGCTTGTCGGAGATGGCCACTCGCCGCACTCAGCTTCGTCCTACACGCCAACGTCATACGGGATAGCGCCCTCGCCTGCTCAAGGAGGCTGGGATGGCCGTACGCCGAGCTGGACCGGCCCGCCTCCACCAGCAGGAGAGCGCTGGGGTTAGCAAGCGAGCGTGAACTTGTAGAGGGTGTAAGCGGAGTCTTGTTATCCGAAAAGCCTTCTCCTTGCCAGTTGCACGCGAGAGTGAGTCTGCAAGCGAGTTCGCTCTATTCCTCGGCCTCCATCCCTGGCTTCTTCTCGCTGAGCGATCTACTTCCTCAAGACCCCCACTGAGCATCTCGCTGAGCTCTGAGATCCTCCACCTCGCCCTCCTTACACGAGCTCTCCCCATTTTTGCCGCTGACAAGCCGCCTGGAAGCTCTTACGCCGAGCCCCCCGAGCCCATCCTCCTTCGACCACCAGCAAACACAACAGCGCCGACGTACCTGATCCTCCCTTCTCCTGAGTGCTCAATCGACTCCTGCAGCTTCTGCGAGCGCGAAAGCTGCATGGGGGGACTTGTAGCGCGCCTCCCGTCGACGCTTGAAGAGCACTTGCTCGCGGCTCCTCGTTGCGAAGGTGTGCTAGCCAAGCAGCAGCCTGTAGATCTCCACCACTAGGATGGGCTAGAGTTGGCTGGAAGGCTACAGCGGTCTTCCCATCGCTAAGGAGGAGCAGATGGCAGCGAGCTCCTCGGGCGCTTCCATGTCAGTTCGAGCTTGCTCGACGAGGAGCAGGCTGCGAGAGCTGTTGGGAGGCTTAAGCGGTCGTCCCAGGATCGTGAGCTAGATACTCCCAGAGCCCCCGGAGGGAGGAGCAACTGCTTCTGCGGTCCTTCGCTGAGTAGTTTGGAGGTCGACGAGCTCTTCACGCGAGGAAGAGTCGGGCCTTGATCCAGTGGCAGAGCCTGTTACAGAGGCCTGCACTCGCGCGAGCGAGAGCACCATGCTTGTGGATGCTGCACGCAACGACCACTCCAGAAGGATGTGGCAGGAGAGAAAAAGAGGAGAGGCTCAGCCAGCTCGATTTTCACAAGCCAAGCTCGGACCTCCTTGGCCGTGCGTTTGCTCGCCTCTGACAATGAGGTGCAGCTGAGGTGGCTGATAGTTGGAGTGTACTCTGCTTGCACGGACGAGGTCCCTCGCTCTCTTCCCGGTCTTAGCAGATGGCAGACTGAGCGAGAGCATCGCCGAGGCGGAGAATCGTCGCCTGAGCTTGTTGCCTTGCTCTGCCATGACGGCAGCAGTCGGCTGAGAAGAATGGGAAACACTGTGCAGACTCTCAACTGTTGATCGAGCGAGCGCACAGCAGCACGAGACAGCTCTTCCCATCTCGCCGTCGCCGACGCGAAGCTCGCTTTGGCCCAGCAGTGAGATGATGTTATCAACAGGGTGCGATTGACTGCGTGTCAGATAGTGTGCAAATGTCCGTTCGACCCCCAGCCACCTCATGCCCCTCCGTAGTAGTCCCTGGCCTCTGTTACCATCGCCGATTCGACGCCGAACCACGCCGCTTCAATCTCCGCCCACACAAGAGCTCGCTTGGCTGCACTGATTGACTTGACTTGCGAATCGAAAGCCGAAGAGATGGGTCGATGATCCGAGACGTTGACCTCCCATCTTCGGTACTGCTGAGGAAGGGGCGTAATCTTGTCCTCGCGGTCGGCGCCTGAGGGAGTGGCGTCGTGTCGAGAAGAGAGGCGAAGGCGAGGAGGGAGCGATAGTAGAGTCAGCGAGCGATTCGGGGGACACGAGGGAAGGCGAGCGACGTACGGTAGAGGATGCGATCGCACCAAGCCGGGATGCGCTTCTTCGCCGAGGAATCGTAGCTGTCGGTGCCGGGATCGTACCTGTGGAGGTGCATATGTCAGTGGAGCGCTCGGGAGTTTTCTTGCTATCTCAACTCACTTGTAGGTCGGTGCGAAGGTGATGGTAGGCTCCCTGAAAGATCGGAGACGAAACGTCTGATTCGTCGCCAGTCCTTTGAGCAGCTGGTCGTAGGGAAGCAGCGTCTCGAAGGTGCCGTCCATCGCAGCAGCGATCACGTTATCTCTCCGAGCGTCGATCCTGTAGTTGAGGTCGCCCGAGAGGATGCAGAGCTCGTGGTCGAAGACGGTCGTCCCATCTCCTCCGGGGGCGTAAGCCCCAGGCGACGAGGTTCCGAGTCCGGAGAAGGCCGACTTGTCCTCGAGGATATCGACGAGGTCGTGGTCACGTTGTCGACGATGAGATTGGCCAGCGGCCTGCGCGAGGAGGAGCTGTCAGCGAGAACGGGAAGTCACTAGCCCGGCGAGCGTACGAGATGACAGTTGATGAAGCACAGAGAAGAGTCGTCGATGGCGAATCTGGCAAGAATGCCTCCCTTGTTGCCATGTCGTCCGCCCATGCCGGTCTTGACGGTTATCATGGCGACGTCGCGAAGGCTCGCCGACTCGGACGACTTGACGAAAATGCAACTGAAGAGCTGTGAGCGCGGAAACGAGGTCAGCCGAGAAACGTGGAACCAAGAGCAGACCTGGAACCTACTCCGATCATGTCGCCGACGTGCACGACGGTGTAGGGGCACTCGGGAGGCATGGTGAGCCGAACGGCTTGAACGAGCTTGTCGTGCCAAAGTCGATAGCTTGAGGAGATGCCGTCCGAGAACTTGGAGTCGCCCTTCTTCTTGCCGAGAAGCATCGATTCTGTGGGCAGCAGGTCAGCCCAGCGGCAAGCAGAGGCGAGAGAGTGAGAGCTCGGCGCACTAGCAGTAAGCTTCTTGTCTTCGAGATCGATCTGCCGAGATGGAGTCAGTCAGTACAATCCTTACGGCCTGGCGCGCGAGCGACAAACCATCTCTTGAAAGCCGAAGGAGATGATGTCGGGGCTGTCCGTCGAGAGCAGAACGTCGCGAAGGAAGTCGAGATTTTGAGGCGTGCCGGCGAGGTCTTGCGGCTTCGAAGCGTCGATGTTCCAGGAGATGCAGAGTGTGCGAATGGAGCGGAAGGTGCAGAAATCGGGTTGCCGAAGGTTGAGCTCGGCATCTGAGGGAGCGAGGAGAGGTCAGGATCTCGCTCGGCGGAAAAGGGAACCATTGCAGGCTTACCGAGCCAGTCATCGCGCAGTAGACCATCCCACAGATGAACGATCATGTCGCTTCCCATGCTTGCTACTTGCAGCGTGTCGTCCTAAACGCGCGAGGGAAAAGTCAGCTTCGGTCGAGCGATCTCAGCGTGGATCGACGAAACTCACCGCCCAAAGTGAAGCAGGGTCGACAACGATCTTGAGAACCGTCTCCTTGTGCGCTTTCCAGGCCTTGGTGACCGTCCACGGCTCCGCCCGAACGTCGTACACGTAGATGAGGCCCGTCCGAAAGCCTGCCCAGAGGTTCTTGCCGACGCCGACGAGCGAAGTAATCATGTAAGGCGACACTCGCTGAACGAGGAGGCAGGCATAAGTCTGGCGATCCCAGACCGAGACGAATCCGTTGTCGTGGCCGAGATAGACGAGGTGGTCCTGCGAAGGGACGATCGCCGAGGCGGTGACTGCACCAATCTGGCCGACCGACTCGGGCGTGGTCATAGGTCGAGGGAGGACCGAGAAGCTTCCGGTGGTAGTCGAATCGAAGACACGGATCTGAGGACTCCTCATCGAGACGGCCGACGATCCTGGCTTCGTGACTGGGCCCGACGACGTCCAAAGCTCGTTGCCGACCATGGCGTAGAAGTTCTGCTTGTCGGGCACTCGTTGAGCCTTGAAGGTTCCGGCGAGCTGGGGGCCGTCGGGAGAGTCGAACGCTCCCCAAATGAGCACCTTGCCTGACTCCTCGAGCGTGACCATCGAGCGGCCGACGCGGTAGATGCCGACGACGGGCGAAAGGTGGATGTTGAGGCGCGAGGAGACGATGCAGAGCTCAAAGGTGTCGACCTCGAAGAGATGCCCCTCCTTCGTACCCGCCCAAACGTAGCGACCGTCGCTCGCTGGCTCGTCGACGCCTGCCGCTCGAAACTCGAGCGCCGTGATCTTATGGTCGCCGCCAGGTGGTGAAATCGACTCCGACGCCCCGCTGTAGTGCGACGGATGCCAGACGTGGACAGCATGATGTCCGGTAACGACTCGAGTGCCACGAACGGCGAAGGAGTGAATGTGGCTCGGAGAGTGGAGGGGCTTGCGATTGCGAAGGAGAGGAGGTCGTCGATTGGCGAAAGTTGCATCGGGAAACTCGTGGGACTTGTTGGAGAGGTTATCGTCTTCCTCCTCATCCGAGGAGCCCTCGTCGCCCGAGCCTCCGGGTGTTGCGAGTCCTGGCCGCTTCGGCGCGAGTCGTTCGCTGGGAGCGACAGCGCGAGAAGGGGGCGGTGGCGGCACGTATGGTGCATCTGAAGGTGCGGATGCTGAAGTGGAAGCGACGGTGGCGGGGATAGGGCGAGGGGGAATCGCTCTGACGGTCGATGGAGCGCGAGAGAGCGAGGCGGCCTTCACGAGAGGAGGGGGAAGCTTGCGTGGGGGCGGCGGAGGGAGGAAGGTCTTCTCTGGCGAGGCGGACAGGCCAAGGGAAGGGGTGCGCTCCAACATCGTTGGTGCGGAGATGGTGGGTAGGGAGACTGAAGTGACCGCTGGACTCGTCGCCGACCTCGAGGGAAGGGGCGGCGGAGGGGGAACAGATCGTCCTGCGGGCGCCTCGGTCTGCTGAGTGCTGAGTGCTGGTCGAGGCGGGATGACTGGCCGAGGTTTGACGACGAGAGGGGCAGCACTGTCATTTAATGGCGCTGGACTGATGGACCTCGGCGCCGAGAGCTGCTCGAAGGGGCTGCTCTCCTCGATCCCTGCCGCCGGCGCGGAGCTCGTCGAGTTGGCACTCCCAGCACGGCTTACGATGACGAAGGGGCTGTCGGGCGGCGAGTTTGGGGCCGTGGCTGCCCGAGAGGCGGGCGGCGGAGCTGCCGCGAAGCGCGAAGCGAGAGCCTTGACCGAGCTGCTGGGCTCAGCAGGGGCCGGCTCGGATGGGTCGTCGAAGGGCGTAGTGCTTGGTAAAGGCGGGATTGGCGAGATGGGTCGAGTGATTTTGCGAGATGGCGGAACGGGAGGGGGAGTCTTGCGAGTTGACGATGCGGCTGAGGAGAGGTTGGGCCGAGTAGCGAGGGGTATGAGAGGTGGAGCCGCTGGCGCCGGTATCGGCTGGACTTCTCCGATACTGTTGGGGCTGCTGGGACTAGCGATGACGGGCGAGAGGCGAGGTGGGTCCAGCGCAGAGGCGAAGGGCGATGTGCTGCCGTCCTGCGAGCGCGACCGTTCCCTCTGCAGCCTCAGCATCGGCGTAGATCCAAAGCGCGTCGTCCTCGCCTTACCCTCCTCTTGTGCTGCTGCCTCCTTCTCTGAGGGTTCTCGCACAGGCGGAGGACCCGACGAGCTTCGCTTACGCGCGACTTGAGGTCGTGGTGGGGGAGGCCCTCGGGTGCTTGGTGGTGGTTGAACGACAGCTTCTGCTGTTTCTGAGGTGTTTGCCGAGGCTTGCCCATCATCACTGCCTGCTCCCGAGGAGCCTTCGAGGCGACTTGGCGCGACCACTCGTCGAGGCGCTGCGAGTGTTGCAGGCTTAGGACTCGGCGACGGGGAAGGGCTTGTCGGCTTGCTGGAAGGTCCTGCCAGCTGCTCGAAGCGTGCTCGGAGGCTAGAGAAGCTTGCCACCTCCGAGTCCGACATTGCCTTTCCTTGCGCGCTCCTCGAGGTGACGCCGGGTGATGAAGCTGTGGTGGAAGGGCAGGCTGCAGCAGCGGCTGCAGAAAGAGATGGAGCTGACGCTTTGTACAGCGGGCTGCCCGGCGAGTCGAGATGAAGACGAGGTGAGAGGAACGAAGGAGAAAGGGACCGAAGCCGAACTCGCGCGTTCGGTGACGGAAAGACGGCGGACAATTCTAGTGTAGTCCTCTGTAGCTCTCTACAAGGTATCCTCCTCCACAAGAATCTAGGTTCTTGATTGTGCGAACCGAATTACCGTCCACCTGGGGTTACACAGCACCGAGAGTGAGCTGCTGCCAACGCCGAGGGGAAGAAAAACGCTCACTCCTTGCATCCACCCATTCAGATTCGACTGGAGATAGTCGAGCTATGAGATTTAAATTGATCAGCTGTCCGGTAACAGCCTGGAGGGAATACGAGAGCCGAAAACGGACGTTGTTCTGCCGAACGCAGTCGCTGGAGGCGTATTGTGTGGCGTAGTCCCATGTCATATCACTAGGCCATCCATTATACTGCGCCAAAGCGATGAGAAAGGAGTGGAGGGAGAAGAGAGGTCAGATTGGGATCATTGAGCCCGCGGAAAGCCTCGCCGAAGCTCGGCGAATGGATTGCTCGGTAGCAGAGGAGGGACTCATCCCGCCGCTCTCTTTGAGAACCGAATTGAAGTATGAAGCTCCCTTGTTGACGTTGAACTCGCTGCAATGGTGATAGGTTAGCGAGCCCAGGCCGGAGAAGGCATCGCCGAGCTCACGGATCTTTGCAGTTCCCGCCTGGCGCATCGGCGCACTTTTCTGTAGTGATTTGCATCAAGCCCCAGCTGGCTCAATGCGGGGAGAATGGGAAAGAGAGTGGTGGGGATGTAGGGGAGGGAATGGTAGAGGGGAAAGGGAGCGGAGGGGAGGCGAAGGTCAGTGATCTCTTCTGTTCGCTTGAGACAGTCCATCCTCCACGACATCACTAAAGAATACTCACCACCACCCGGAGCCACGGCTTCACTGTTGCATGTGCTCTCGGTCAATGCGATGGAAGCCAAAAAGATCGGCGGCAAGCCCGACGAGGCGCCGACTGAGTTGAAGAGGTCCACCCATTTTGTGCAGGCGGAGAAGGTTTCGAGTTTGACGGCGTCGGCGAGGTCGAGGAACTTGAGGGACGCAATGTCGATTCTGGGAGGAGTCCATTTAGCCGCGCGGTCGGTGGAGCTGAGGCCGCAGCTGTAGGTCGCGAGAAGGTCAGTGAAGCGGCGCAGAGTCTCACACTGGCAGAAAACAAACTTGAGCCAGCTTTGAGCTCCGTTAGGTCCTACGCCTGGTCCTGGCTTGTCAGTCTGCGAAGCGCAAAGCGGTCAGCCGAATCGCCGAAGTAGCAAAAATCGGCCGACACTCACTGCACCACTATCTCCGCACACGCTGTCCTTGACTCCAAACATTCCAGCTCCACTCTTGCCTCCCGAGGTGGTCCCAGTAGTGCTCCCTGTCCCCGCAGCGGTTCCAGAGGCCGTTTTGGCGGCTGAGGTCGTGCTCTCTTTCGCCGAGCTCGTCTTGCTTGATGTGGGGAGGCCCGCTTCTGAGGTAACCAGGTCGTCGATGATAGTACACGAGTATAGGTAGATGCTCGAAGACTCACCTGCGGTGGGAAGGGCGGTCGTCGCTTCCGGCGCCGCCGAGGTGGGTTTTGCGGTGACTGAGGCAGAGCTAGAAGCCTCGGGGCCCTCGGCCGCCATGTCGTCGATCCACTTTTTTGCTGCGAACCCTCCAAGAGCAAAGAGGATGAGGAAGACCACGAAGGCGATCACCCAGAGCTCATAACTCCTGCTCGGCGGATTCGGCGGTCGCCTTTGCAGAGGCTACGAGAGAGACATCAGCGATGCTCTTCTGATACCCGAGTCGACTCACCCGCTTCTCCTCCATCCCGTCGGATTCCTCATCGTCCTCACTATCGCCGGACGAGTCCTCTGTTTCCTCCAGCTCCTCCTGCCGTTCCCTCACGCTTCTCCGAGTCCGCCGTCTGCCGAGCGAGAACACATGTGCAGTGTCTGCGAATATGGGCGGTGGTTGCGGTAGTAGAACCGCTTCCTCGTCGCTGAGGCTGGTCGGAGGGACCATCGAAGCGAGCAGGCGAAGGGAAAGGAGGAGGCGGAGCCGAGCGAACGACGTCGGGCCAACTCCGAGGAAAGCCAAGTCGGGACGGTGCCGAAATGCAGAGCAGGAGCATACGAAGCAGAAGCGTTCGATGTGGTACAGTACAGCCGAGCGAAAGCAGATGCCGTCATGTAGAAAGGGCGCTTTCGCAACTTGTCCTTTCGCCAAACTCTCGACTTCGCGATGGAAGCTCCGCCGCCGACCTCGAGGGACAAGCTACAGCTGCTCGATCTACCAACAGAGCTGCTGCTATATACCTTCAGCTACCTCGACTTCCCCGCCGTCGCCGTCGTCCGCCGCTGCTCCTCTTCCCTCAACCAGCTCGTCGCATCCTCCAGCGAGCTACTCTACCGCCGCATCGCCTGGGCAGCGGGCCTCACCGAGGAAGCAGGGGTAGGAGCGTCCACTGCTGCTGGTGGAAGAGCTGTCGGCGGGTATGGGCTGCAGAAGCTCGAAGAGTGGTGGGATGAGGAGGAGCTCAAGAAGGCCATCAGCGCGCAGAGGAGCATGAGTGGGATGTATGATGGGATCAAGAGCTGGGAAGAGTTTGGTGAGCTGGCTGGAGGTCTCTGCTGCTGTTGGCGAGCCGAGAGAGCTGATCAACTCTTGTTCCCATTTGGCCAGCTCGCCGACGTCTCGCTCTCGACAAGAGATGGCTCAAGGGGGAGTTCCAGGAGCGGTGGATGCTCATCGGAGACGCTGCTGGCCCCGAAGGACTCTTTCGCTTCAAGCTGGACCCCGAGCCGAATCATATCCTGGCGAGTGGTCTCGCAGGTGCGCCGAAGTGTCGTCTTGAAGCGAAACGCCGCCTGATCACAGTCTCATGCAGGTGGGAACTTTGTTTTCAACGGCCAAGGAGACTTAGTGTGGAGCTGTGAGTTACCGACGTCGCCATATCCGCACGTTGAAGCCAGGTAAATGCCCGCCTCCGCCGAAATGCTGGCGCAACTAATCTCGACCTACCCTCCACAGCAACGGCTACTTTACACAAATGATCTCCGAGCAAGGCAACCGCTTCCTCTGCTGGCGCCGAGACGACATCACTTCCCCTCCCTCCGAACTCTCGGCCGAGATCATCGCCGCCTTCACTCTACGCACGACGCATCATCTGCCCGACTCACCAGGCTACAATCCCTTCGCCGTGATCGACTCCCCTGGCGCCACCAATGCGACAAAGCTCCGCTTCCCCTACCACCTCGGCGCCTCCACGGACGACCGCAAGCTCTACCGCTTCGACCTGCTCGCTCCCTCTTCCCACTCGCCCAACTCCGCTCTCGCGACCATCGACATCTCTTCCCTCTGGTCTCGCGACGCGCTCGCCGATCCAGCCATCTACTATGTCGAGATCCTGCAGCAGTACTGCCTCGTCGCCGGCTCGCGGTCCATCAGCTTTTGGCACCCCGACCGAGGGTGCGTGGGCGTCTTCCCGCCAGCAATTCCTTCCTCTTTTGCGCGAGAAGACGAATTCGCGCCGGTGGAGCATCACTATCGCGACGAGCGGAGGCTGAGGTGGAGCGCCGTGCATCATGATGTGCGAGGAGGAGGGGATGGGAGCGGCGAGGGAGGCGAGGGGGAGGTGAGGGGGAACCTCGTTGCTGTTACGTATGGCGAGCGAGGCGAGGAGGGCAGTGGGAAGCTCATGTGGACGCCGAGGGTGGGCAAGGTGCTCGAGGGCGCTTCGGCGCACGAAGTCGCTCGCATGACGGTGGTGTTGCAGGCGGTGAGTCGTGTCGCTTCCTTCGCTTCGTCGCTCTACGGCTCAGAGCTGACCTGCCCGCCCGCCTAGTCCTATCCCATCGTGCAGCTCGCCGTCGAGAATGGTCGCTGCGCCTTCATCACCGCCGGCGAAGGCCATCTCAGCGCTCTCTGGTTGCTCAACCTGCGCGACTTTGACAGTATCGAAGAGTTTGAAGCTGATCCTCCCACTCCTGTACGTCTCTTACTGCCCTCCGCTCTTCCGATCCTACTAAAGCTAACCTCGGCGATCCCCAGATCTGCATCGCCTACCCTCTGCCTTCGCTCTGCCCTCCCTCTCGCCTCGAAATGACCAACGACGAGATCCTCATCCCCTCCTCCTCTGTGTTTGCCTCTCCCTCCCTCTCCAACCCGACCGGCGGCGGCGCGCTACACCAGGACCTCGCCGAGCTACAAGAAGTGGCGATGCAGCTCGCTACCACCGAGGTCGATACGACGGCGCACAACGGCGAGCTGGGGATCCCGGGCAAGTTCTATTGGCAGACGATGGAGGGGAGGGTGATGAAGAGGTGGCAGTGGGGCGAGAGGAAGCAGACGGCGGTGGAGAGGGAGTGGATGGGCTTGTTGAACCGGGCGGCGAGGTTGGGCGAGGGGTTCGAGGGTACAGATGCGTTTGTAGCTTTCGGATTTGGTGGATATTAGTGTTGTTCAGATTTCATAGGGCCAAGCTGTTGAGTGAGCCTACCCCTGACCAGGTCGAGAGCTAGAGCTCAGCGAACTCGACTCTCTCTCTCCCGCTACATTGCTCGTCCACGGTCACTACAACATTCGAAGGCAATCGAATCGTATTCCAAGCGGACTACCTACACTCGTACACCTCGACTACACCACTCTTCACTCCCGCCACTTAAGCCACGCTATCCGACCGCTCGCTCCTCCTCTGCGCTCTTCTCGCTCGTCAAAGCAGCAAAGTCTGCAGTCCATCAGAACATGACCTCCACTCCCACCACCACCTCTTCTCTCATCTCGGCCTCCTCCTACTTGCACCTCGCTCCTTCCTCAACCCCCACCCACCCCTCCTACACGCGCAACGAGATCCGCCAACTGGTGCTCGAGTACCTCACCAGCAGCTGCTACGCCGATAGCGCCAAAGCGTTTGTGCAGGAGGTGCACCGCAGGGAGGCGGAGGAGGAGGACCGGTTGTCTGCTGCTGAAGGGGGAGGGCGAGGTCAGCCGGACGATGAGGCTAGGCGAACGCGAACGGTCAAGAGGAAGGAGAGCGTGATGGGCATGCAAGGGATTGAAGCTACTCCTCCGCCGTTTGATGCTCCTGTGGACCGAGATGGGATGGTAGTAGAGCAGGAGGGCGATGACTTGGAGGATCAGGCGGAGGAGGAGAGGGAGGTTGAGCGGGCGTTGGTGAAATCTGTGGCCTTTAGGTTGGATAGGAATGGAGTCAAGCAGCCTATCGAGCAGGACGAGGAGGAGGACGAGGAGCAAGGCTGGAGTATGCTCTCGAGGGACCAGCTCAACGAGGTGCGGCTTCGTAGAGGTACGTTTCGCTGGGTTGCTACAGTCTAGATAGTCTCCCTAATCCTTCCGACTATGAACAGACATCCGAGACGCCATCCTCAGCGGTCGCATTCAACCCGCCGTCGACCTCATCACCGAGCACTTCCCCTCCGTCCTCGCCGAGCCCCCTGCCCCCTCCTCCTCCGCACCAACCACCTCTCTCAAGCCCTCCAGACCCTGCCTCCCCACCACCTTCTTCGTCTCCACTCCTCCAACGCCCTCCCTCCCCGACTCGGCCGCCTCCTTCACCAGCAACGGCAACAGCAACAGCAACAGCCACGCCCTCCCCATCCTCGGCGCGACCTTTGGCTCCTGGTCCCTCTCCCTCTCGCCGCAAATCCTCGCCCTCAATCTCCAACTCCAAACCTTTGTCGAGCTGATGCGCGTAGCCCACTCGCCCTCCTCCAACGCCTCCACCCCCGCTGGGACCTCTCCTCTCCACCCCTCCTCCGCCTCCAACGGCCACTCTCTCACCGACTCGATGCTCTCCACCTCGACCTCCTCCCTCTCGAGCAACACGACCCACACGATGAATGTTGCCATCTCCCAATCCCAGGCGCTCAACGCCAAGGTGCAGCGCCTGCCGAGTGGCAAGGACAGGGAGAGCTGGGAGAGGGAGTGCATTGATGTGAGTGGGTTGCTGGCGTATAAGGATTTGAACACATGTCCGGTGAGGGGCTATTTGGCACAGGAGAGGAGGGAGGTGTTGGCCGAGTTGGTGAATGCCGCTATACTGCGTGAGTATCGGGCGTTGTCCCTTCGTCTTCCTTGCCTTCCTTCACCGAGAGTTCGCTCGCTCGCTGACCGACGGGACCGATTGAAAACCAGAACGAACGCACAGGACCCCCATGCCCATCCTCTCCCTCGCCGCACGGCAGACTACCGCGCTCTTCTCCACCCTCGCCGAGTGGAAAGTCCAGTTCCCTCCGCCACCGCCGGGGCAGGACAAGGACAAGAGCAAAGAGGCCAAGGAGAAGGGGAAAGGAAGGGTGAGGGTCCCTCTGACCTCTTGGTCGTGTCAAAGCAGGCAGAGCTGCCGCTGATCCTCCATTTGCTTCGCTGAGCAGACCTACCCCCGCTTCGATATCCGAACCTTCCTTAACGAGCGCGAGGTGCCCGAGTCGTCGTCGTCGACTAGCAATGGCGGGACGACCTCGAGGGAATAAAGGGAGCAGCGTGATGATGGGGCGGCTCTTGAGAAAGCAGCGCCGAGCCGAGCCGAGCCGAGCCGAGTTCATAGCCTTTGTATTAACAGCCCCGCTCCCTCCGTCAATTTCCCAGCACACACACACACCTGCAACAGCATAAGAAACACAGCCGCATATCCCATAACTCTCCTCCCTTCGCCTCTCACTGCCTCACGAGCGAACTGAATCCTGGTGCGAAAGCCGGAAGGTCGATATTGCTGACCCCCCCTCCGCCGCACACTGCTCTACAACGCAGATTCCTACTCAGAACAGTTACTCCTTGTCGACGTAGCGCTGGCGGATGCTGAGAGGGGCGGAGCGAAAAGGATGGGAAGGGGGAGCGATCGCGAAAACGCACGGCGAGGAGGAGGGGAGGGGAGGAAGTTAGGTCAGGTTAGCTCGGGCGGGAGAGGTAGCAAGGAGCGCAGGCTGTAGTGGAATGGTAGGTAGGAAACTAACTCGGCCCACTGTGCAGCGCAAGAGAGAGGCGGTCAGCAAGCCGCCCGAGCGAAACGAGCCAGAGAGAGAGATGGGCGACTAACCTGCTTGCCCCTGTTGTGGTTGTCCCACCAGGCCGAAGTGGCCTTGTCGTAGCCAATGCCGAAGGCGAAGGCGCCTATAGGATGTCACGAGGGAGGAGATGGAGGCGACAGAGAGGGTGTTGCGCGCAGAGAGGAAGGCGAGAGGGAGGGCGGTTGCAGAGGTGCAGAAGTGGAGTGCGGGTGGGGAGGCGAGAGGTGAGATGTAGGGCAGTGCGTAGGAGTGAAGGATGAGGTACAGCGAGTTGATTAAAGAGACAAGGGTCAGCTCGGGATGCTTCTCTGCTTCAGAGAGAGAAGGGTGGTCAAGGACTGACCGAAGAAGACGGTGCCGACAAAGACGGTGTTGCGGCTGAAGAGCTGGGTGAAGGCGCTGACAACCTACAGCGAGACAGCCGGGTCAGCGAGTGCGTCTCTCTCTCTCTCGAAGCGACAAGGCGAGGCAGGGGATTGGGCGGGACGACAAGGAGATGGGACGGTACAGAAGCTGTTGGAGAACAGGACTAGCATCTGAGTTACTTACCATAGTTGCGGAGAGGGAACGACGAGTAAGGGGGAGAGACCAACCCGCTTCAGCTCGAGCCTGCCCCGAGCGATTTGGGACTTGAGCTTGGTCGCGGAGCAGCGCGAAGGGTTCGCTTCCTACTTCGTCTCTCTCGTTCAGAATCAACTACAGCAATGTCAACCTACTTCGAGACTGTTCAACGCGTACGTCTGCTCCCTTCCTACTCTGCTACACTACATAGCTCACAGCTCATCCCTCCGCTCCCCTCACCACAGTCCTACGTCGACGTGCCCGTCTCAGACGGCGGAGTCGACACTCTCGCTTTCCTCGAGGCCACCGAAGGACTCATCAAAATGTTCGGTAAGCTCTCTTTACCTCACCTTGCTCTCTTACAGCTCTGCCTCGTCGGTTTAGCTCGAGCTCAAGCGCGTGTCCCGACTTCGCGTCGCTCACCCTCCATCTCACACCATACAGATCTCCTCGGCAACCCTTCCTTCGCCATCGTACAGAGTGATATGACTGGAAACGTTGCTGTCAGTTTGGAGTTCTGCTCCACTTGGGACTTGGAAGGGCGTGTGCGCGAGATGAGCGGGACGCGCTGGAGGGTTGAGGAGCGCGGGAGACGGACGTTCTCTCGCAGTACAAGTCGGCGGAGAGGATCTGTTGGAGCTTACACGACTGCTGTGGGCTCGCAGAACGCGCTGTAGGAGCTCGGAGCTGACCTCCCCCCCTCCCCCTTCGCACCTTTTGCTCTCACCCTCCCCTCCGCCAACCACCTCCAACCCCACCTCACAGAAAATCCGCACTCGCTACCTCGCCCACCCCGAGCACTCGGCCACGCTCGAGTCGCTAATGGAGCACGAGAAGACCGAGAAGAAGAAGACGGCCACCGAGGGCCTGCTGTGGCTCATTCGGTTGAGTCCCTCTCCCTCCCTCCTCCCCCTCAAGCATGACTGACCATCGGGTACCGTTCATAGCGGCCTCAAGTTCACTCAAATTGCCCTCCAGCGCTCCCAGGCCGACAAGGCCGAGGAGCTCGCCGTGTCGTTCACCAAGGCCTACGAGGTGACGCTCAAAAAGTTCCATTCCTTCGTCGTCAAGCCTTTGTTTGCTGTGCGTTTCTCTCTATGGCCTGCCTGGACTTTCCCTTCTTCCACCTGCTGACCTCGCGCCTGCTCCCTCCCACCTGTCCCCTCCTTCCTTCCCTCCCTCGTCCGCACCACACTACCACACTACCTCACTCCCACAACCCCGACTGACCACCACCACCACCCGCGAAAAACCAGCTCGCGATGAAAGCCTGCCCCTACCGCGCCAACTTTTACGCCAAGCTCGGCCCCCCCGAATCCAACGTCGACGCCGAGCTGTCCAAGTGGCTCGCCGCGCTCGAGAAGATCATTGCCCAGGTGGAAGGTGGTTTTGAGAAGGGCGGGTAGTGAGTGTTCCTTTCTTGCTGTCTGAGAGGGGAGAGAGTCGGAAGCTGACCGACGTACTTTCTCGATATGCAGCACCAAGGGAATGTAGAGAGGTTGGGGAGAGACGTACGTAGGGGATCTGGTGCTCGTATTCGCAATCTGTTTTCGCAAGCTTTCCGTGTTACCATTTGACCTTGACGTGCGAGTGAGAGTGCGAGACGCGAGTCTCGGTCGCTTCTGCTTCCGCTCGCATCCTCGGCTGCTGCTCGCTTCCCACCGCTCGTCGCTCGTGAGAAGGTGTCGACTTTACAGGTACTGCATTGAGATTGTGAGGGTACTGATAAGCGGAGACGAGGCATGAGAGTGGGGACTAAACTGAGAGGGAGCGAGCTCGACACGAGGAGCGAAGGATACTAAAAGCTATCGGAAGGGAAGAAGCGAGGGGGGTTGACTACGCACAGCACTCGCCACGACTGATGGGCGTGTCCTCGTCGCCGCAGGTGTCGCGCTGTAGTGAAGTGAAAGCCGGGAGAGGGGGTCAGCGCCGAACTTCGGGCCACATCGCCGAGCGCCTACGAAGGGGCGTGCAGAGGGCAGTACTGCGGTACAGCACCCAAGCGAAACATCGGTGGCACAAGTTATAATGTGTTAAAACTCACAGCGCAGACCAAGTAGCCAGCGAAGCCTCCAAAGCTGTAGAACGAGCGCCGAAGGTCAGCGAGCGCCCTTCCCTTCCCTTCGTCCTGACACTACCGGGAGGCTCCCGAGAGCTGTAGGGACTTACAAGATAGCCAAAAGCATAAAACCGTTGTAGTACATTGCGATGAGCACTGTACATACAGTCAGAATCAGCTCAGAGGAACGGAAGGAGTCGACCGAGACGGAGGGGGACCTTACTGAGAATGTCTGCCGAGGGAGAAGGTGGTCAGCTCAGTGCGATCAGATGAGGCGAGTAGGTCTCGACGTACAGCTAACCGAGAACTGCACCAAATAGAAGAACGACCTAACAAAGTGCTGAGCGAACGTCGGGCGAAAGGGGCGGACCTCAAAGACGGAATCGTTGTTCTTGGACAAGGCAGCGACGACCTGCTTCTCCTTGGCGTAGTAGTTGCGACGGATGGTCCTATCGTAGTCGCGGCCCACGCGGCGGAAGGCTTCGAGGGCAACGACGAGGAGGAAGACTGCGATGACTGAGCCGACGAGACCGCCGATGGAGCGGATGTGCCACTGCTCCGTCAGGAAGCAGGCGTCGATGGTGTCTGTGCATGTGCGTGAGGGGATGTCAGCGGAGGCTCGATGTCTCTGTGCTCGGTGATGATAGCTCGGCGACAATCGTTCGGCGAAAGCGCCCAGGTCCTGCTCCGCTGCATCGCCACAGGCGACGAGGGAGGTTGCTACCACTGCACAGCTACCGAAAGGACCAGCACGACTTACACCAGTTGAACATCATGCTGCAAAGGAGGAGACATCGGCGGATCAGCCCTCTGCTCGTTCGCCGAAGCTCGCTTCGGAGGGGCGCAAGAGACGTACTTGATCTTGCAGGCATCTCCGGTCGAGTCCGAGCCTCCCATATCGTGTCCGCTCATGTCCATTGTGGCTGTCGTTTGGTGAAGTAGGAGCTAGAGGGGAGCTGTTCGGGGTGGCGGGAGGAGTCGGCAGGAGGGGGGGAGACATCAGTTTGAGGGTCTGTATCGAATGGAAAGCCGACCTACAGATCTGGGAGTGTGCTGAGAAGGTGGCAGAGGTCTTCGAGGGTTGAGGGTTGGTGAAGTAGGAGGACAACCCGTCTGACAAGCTTTTCCGCCTCCACGACATCAGCCGGGGCGCTTCGGGTGGGCAAGAGCGCATGCATGACTTGTATGCAGGTAGTTGGGTAGCTTGCGGTAATCTAGAACGCCTGTAGGGCACTGGAAGCAGGGCGGAGAGCCGTCTCCGAGGTTGAGCGCCGAAGCAGTGTTTGGTGCAGACAAGAGCAGCTGGAAGACGCTCGCGGTGCGCGAATTGGCGCCAATAATGCTCCATGTACACGTCTAGGTGGCTGGGCGAGCTTCAGAGGTCGAACGAGGCGTTGACGATGAGCGAGTCGAGCGCCCGTCCTTCTTCCTTCGGCGACGAAGTCCTTTCGGGAGGAGAATTGGGAATACTAAATCGGGTGCGCGCTATGTGCCTCAGCAGTTCAGTCGACCCTCGAGCTTGCTGTAGAGCAGCCTCGCGCGTCCGTAGCTCTCGTTTGGAGCAGGACGACCAGCGAGAGAGCCGAGGCAGGCCACTTTTCGCTCCCAAGTCGAAGAGGGGAGCCGCCTTAGGACGAGAGCGCGAGTTTCGCTGCAGTCAATTCGAGGTGTCGCAAGCCAGTATGGGTCGTTGCAGAAGTTATATGTGATTGGTACAACGAGAGGGAGGGTCTCAACATGTGGGAGAATATCAAAGTGCGAAGCCTACAGCCGGGCGAGGGAAAGGAGGGGGGCTGGGAAGCGAAGGGAAGGGGGAAAAAAGCAAGCGAGGGTATCGAGACAAGCGGGTATTATTTCTTGTCGGCTTTGGCCTGTTTGGCGGCCTTGGAGGTGAGCTTGGCGTAGCGGAGACCTGTGTGGCAGGAGGGATCAGCTCGAGTTCGGCGAAGAGGGACCGAGGCGATACTCACCGCAAGCGTTGCAGAGACTCTTGGGTCCTTCGGGGCCCTATGGAAGAGTAACAAGTCAGTACGCTGAGAGGGAGAAGTGGGATCCAACAGCGTACCTTGCGCCATTCGGGAGAGTCGACCGTTCCACAGTCTCGGCAGACGAACTCGCCCTCCTCCGCTCGTGGCTTCTGTGAGATGGCGGCGAGAGGGTCAGATCGGTATTGAGAGGAGGGTGAACACACACAACACACCTTCTTCTTCTTCTCATGGCCATCTCCCTTGGCCGAGCCGCTGGTGCTGATTCCAATGCCGAGCGCGCCGTAGGTGTTGGACGAGGAAGGTAGGAGACCGCCCGCCTGGACGAGGCCGGTAACGGGGTCGATGACGCCTTCCGAGCCACGACGGTCGAACGAGCCGCTGCGTATCAGGTCTGGTGGTCCGCCGTAGAGGTTGGTGAAGCCTGCGAAGAGCGAAAGAGCGATCAGCGACTGAGACTAGCGGTCTCAAAGCGAGCGAAAGCCTCGAACCTGGTCCAGATTTTGGCTCGTCGCCCGAGCCCTCGATATCCCTGTACAGAACCTGCAGCTCCTGACGCAGTCGCTCGTTCTCAAACTTGAGCTCGAGGAACGAGTCGAGCATCGCCTGGTTCTTGCTCGGGTAAGGCCGTCCCATGGCGAAGAAGCACTTGCAGTTCTGTCGCCCGTTGAACTCGGCGTAGTAGGGGTGCCCAGTGACTTCGAAGAGGAGGTAGCGCTCGTCTTTGGTCTTGAAGCGGCAGTGGAGAGTAAGGTCCTGGCCCTCGGTGAGGGAGGCCGTAAAGTCGCGGCGGTAGCCCTCGACGTCCTCCGGGTGTACGAGCTCATCGATGGATCGTCCTACGAGCTCTTCTGGTGTCCATCCAGCGAGGTCGTTGATGGAAGGCGAAACGAACATGAAGTCGCCGCTCGGGGAGAGGACATGCATAAAGTCCTGCGAGCGAGCCGGGGAAGGTCAGCTCGTGATACAGCAGGGAGCTAAAGTTGTACAGAAAGCTGACCTGGATCTCGTCGATGATGTGCTGGCTCCAGTTCTTGCGCTTGGTGAACTCGGAAGTAGTGGAGCTGGCTTTGACGGTGTGGGTCGAGGGCCCGCCCAAGCCGTTGGCCTGCAATGGCACAGGCTCCATTGGACGAGCGTAGGGTCCTGCTGCACCCCTGGCCGAGCTCCCACCTCCCCCTGCAGCGTAGGCATGGCCTGCTGCGTTGCGCCCAACTGCTCCACCCGCTCCAACGCCTGCTCCCCCGCTGCCTCCTCCTCCCGACGAGTACTCGCGACGATGGCCTGCACCCGAGATGTTGCTCCTACTGGGTCCAACCGTGCTGTCTGTAGTCGAGCAAGAAGCGAGCGAACGCGTGTTTAGCTCGCCTGGCCTCCCGGAAGAGAAGCGCTCAGAGAAGGCTCACCTCGGGCTTGTCCTGGCTGGCTAAAGTGGTGCTGCTGTTGCAGCTGCTGCTGTTCTGGAGCGTAAGCGCCGTAGGATCCCATGTCGTAGCCTTGCGAGTGGGCGGGAGGGAGCTGAGGCGAGTGCTGGGGCGCTTGAGGGTGGGGACGTTGGTAGCCGTCAAATGAAGCTGGGTGCGAGTACTGCTCCTGCTGCTGGCGAGCCTCGTGCGAGTTGTGGTTTGAGCTAGAGAACATGACTCGCTCAGCGAGCAAGTGATGTAGGGCCGGGCGGAGAAGACCTGCATTCGAGGTTTCCCTTGAGAATCGGCGAGCTCCAGCTGCCCTGAAGAGTCTCAGTAATACTTGCAGCAACTCTAACCTCCCTTCTCCTCCTCCCTCGGCTTTTGTAGATCTAGCTGGCTACAATTTTTAACGACAAGCGACGGTTTGGGAGCAATCTCGGCGCAGGGAGCGCCGTCGCCGAGCTGATCCCCAGCACTTCTGCGGTGACCTGTAGGGCTGCAGATCTGATATACAGGTCAGCAAGCAGCGTCTGGAGTTCCGGATCACTTCAAACACCCAGAACTCACGCTTGATCGCCGTGGGCGGATTGCTCTTCCCCAGCCTGCTCGGACTTGTCCGGCGCCGAAAATTAAAGGCCTGCTGCATGGCAGCTGCTCAGACTGGGGAAAGAGCTTATCGACTGATCTATCTCGATAGAGCCAGCTCCAGTCTCAGCGGGGGGAGAAGGCGCTGCTGGCGCGACCAAACTCATGTCCGCCGAGAAGGAAGAAGCTTCGGCGGCTGGACTTGGGCGAGAAGCGGGGGCAGTAGCACACTCGGGCAGTCGAGCTGTTCTGTAGAGCGTCTCTTTCGATCTCAATGTCCTCGTCGGGAGTGCAGTAGCTCAGGAGTAGCCACCGGCCGTCAGATCTGATGCCAAGTCAACGCCGAGCACGGGCTCGGCCTCCGCCTCCGCCTGAGCTCCCAACCTTCTGTACCCCGACACGTCTCATCACTACAGACTCACCTGAGCGTTGTGTACACGACGGCTCATCTCGAAAATCGTTTCGAACTTAGGGTGGGCGAAAGCATCCGTGACCTCCGAAGTGGTGTAGGCGTTGAGACCGTTCACGGTGGCCTTCTTGCCCGAATAAAGCGCCGTGGCCGAGTTGGCTGAATCCGTAATAAATGATAATAAATGAATCGATTGATTGAGTCTGCTGCGAGCCGTATCCAGGTGCATCGTCGAGGGCGAGACGGCTTTGGTACTTTCCCTGCGAGCGCCGAGAGCCGAGAGGGTGAGTTTTGTCCTTGGGGGTCGTCGGATTCACCCTCGACGTACGTTGATGGACTTGTGACCAAGCATGCGTGCAGCAGTTATCATCGAGGTGGTCATGCCGTCGCCAATGAACAAAATGACATTCTCGGCGCATGCCTTCTCGGCGAGGGGCAGGACAGTCCAGTGGGCGATGGTGGTCATTCCTCCGTTGTAGGAGAGCCTGTCGCGGGTGATCAAATAGTCAGCAGTGTTTTGAGTGCACGTTCATGTCTCGAACGAGACTGTATGCCTCTCGAAGGCTGCTCGGTCTCGAACGCTGCTCGGCGATGTACTCACTTCAAGACGTACTCGCCTGGGTTGTACAAAGTCACGTGACGGTAGTTCTTCGACAGAACGTTGAAAGCGGTCAGGGTGCTGTTCTGCTCGGCGAAGAGGTCCTCTGGGCAGGAGAACGAGTGCTTCTCGACGGAAGGCTCGGCGATGGCGCAGAACGAGCTAATCGGCTCTGATCGGTGCATCCGTCGTGTGAGCGTAGCTGCATTCTCAGCGGTAGCGTTTCTTAGCACTTTGCTTTGATGTCCTGCACTACTCGGTACTCGAAAGACCTTTGGGGGCGGGGGGCGAGAGAAGCAAGAGAGGCGAGAAGGCTAAGCAGCCGAACCTCCGCTTCGCCGAGAGCCTCTCCCAGCGAAAGCTGTCTCAGGGGAAAGCCTTGTAGTACACGTATCAGAGTAGAGTTACAGCTGCAAGCAAAACCTCGCCCCCCGCTCTCTGTCAAGCTTCTTCATCCGACTCCGGCTCCGAGCCCGACTCGCTCTCGTCAGACGTAGCGTCCTGCAGCCACATATGCCAGTCGATCTTGATTCCTCGGTGTTGACCTGCTGTGTCGATAGCCTTGACCTCACGGCGAGGGCGTCTGACGAGCGTCTCGTCGTCGCCCGGTGGCCGGATGCCGTACTCGAGGGAAAGGACTTGTAGAGATGGCAAGCAGCGAGTGTCGGCAAGAACGCCGAGGAGGTAGTTGGTTTGGAGGGGGATCAGACCAAAGTAGACTCGCTGCACGGAGGAGGGGAGGAGGCGAAGGGTGTCGACAGCTTCCAGGTCGGGAGTGTGGCCGGGGGAGCCCATCGCGCCGAGGGAGAAGAGTTCGAGGTTGGGAAGGGCTTCGATGATACCGCGCAAATTGCAAGTAGCGGCGGTTGTCCTGTCGTCTGAGTCGAAGTCGGAGCCGAGGCGGAGGCTACAGAACGCGCCGAACGCCGACAGGTCGAGCGAGGAGGGTATTCCCAAGCACTCGAGGTCAATCTCGACAAGCGAGGTGCGCGAGCTCCACAGGATCTCCCTAAAGGGAGTGAAGTCACGATTGTCGCCGCTGAGGACACCCGTGAAGCTAGTCAGGGTGAACGTGGGTGGTGAAGGACGAGGGCTGAGGTAGGAGGTCTCCATCGAGAGGCTCTTGAGACCCGTGAGAACGGCGAGCCACTTGACACTTGTCGGCTTCCAGGAGCCTCCGTACATTGACAGAGACTTGAGGCGCGGTCCGAGGTTGGCGATACATGGTTCGATACCCTGGGGCATCGTGGCCGACGCTGGACCGTCGGCGTCGACGCGCGGGAGAGAAAGACTGAGGCTGATGATGGCCGTACAAGCGGCGAGAGCTTGAGAAGTGACCGTCGCAACGTCCAGGCTCTCCGACCAAGCCCCGATAATGAGCTCTCTGACGAGGAGCGCGAGCTCGGCGTTGGTCCTGAGAGACGCGAGAAGGCGTATTGATCGCTCGTCGGGCTGGTTGCGGGTAGGCCCAGTGGTAAGATCCCAGTCCATGTCCACGTCGTAGTAAAGAAGCTCTCGAGCGAGCGGGAGGAATGACCTGGAGACGAGGCAGCAGGTCGCCAAGCTTTTCTCCCTGCCAGGCCACTCGTCCCGGGGTATCGCCGAGAGGATGGCGCTGATGATCTCGGCAGGAAACGAAGGGACGGGCATGTCGACGGATGATGGAGTGGGGAGGACCGCGAGGGCGATGGGGAGGAGGGTTCGGCGTTGGTCGATCAAGCGTCGAGAGCTGTAGAGTGGCTCGAGAGAGTCAGCTCGAGTCCTTCTCCGCATATCCACTAAAGGCCGACGCTCACCTGCTGTAGTCGAAGCTGACCGCACTTGGATGAGCACGAGCCTTGTTGTGAGCGAGAGGTTCGAGCGTGTGAGTTCTGCTCGAGGCGAGCTGATAGCTGTAAGAGAGCCTGCGAGGTCAGCGGAGGAGCAGCAGAGCAGCTGAAAGAACTTGTACTCACTCCTGAGTAGTCGAAGCGGCGCCCCTTGAGCTTCCAATCCAGCTAGAGCGACGAGGGAGATGAGGCGAGCTTCCGGACGAGCAGCTTCGAGGAGAGGTGCAGTCGAGTGGGGAGGGTGTAGAGCTTCGTGTCGAGCTTACAACTAGCGTCCTAGTCGTCGGAGTCCCTGCGAGCGAAACGAGTCGAATCGAAGAAGACGAGTGAAGCGTAGGAGAGCAAGCCGAGTCGTCCAGCGAGAGGGAGGTCGAGCAGAGAGGAGGGAACAGTTCGAGTCTCCCAAGCAGCCTCGATTGCTTCCAACGTCTCCACACCGGACTTCAACGACTAATTCCGTCGATCGAAGCGCAGCCTCTCCCTGCGCGCCTCACGTTCACGAATGCTCGGCGACCGCCTCAAGCTCTCATCGCCCTCACCGAGCCGCTGCAGCCCAGCACGAGTACGAGGGGCACCAAGCACAAGGGGTTGCAGTCACAAAAATACTAATTAGTCGGGAGCACGCTGTTGAAGGAGAGGCTGGTCAGCATCGTCCTTCCGCTGAGTCGACGAGGGAGCAAGAAGACTCACTGATCATCATCGATCGTCTGGTACAGATGCCCATCCCCAATGAGGTTCTCCAGCTCCTGCTTGACCTTATCCAGCGTCACATTGCCTCCCGCGCCCCTCGCAATCGCTCCGACATTGACTCCGTCGTCCGCCTCGCCCGAAGCCACCTCCTTGGCGATAAACTCCATGATTCGACGCTGGACGACTGGTAGATCGCTGTACTGGTTGCCTCCTCCTCCTCCTGCGGCGGCGGCGTAGGGGTTCGCGGCGTCGGTGTTGTAGGTTTGACCGATGTTGGAGTGCTCGGCTCCTGCTCCTCCTCCGGCGGCTCCCGGCTGTACAGAGTGGGTAGGAGAGTGAAAATGGCGGTATGGGATAGATAGAAGGAGTGTTATGAGATTGGTCAGCCTCTCGACTAGGCAGAGCACGCCACGACTAACGCCGAGCGGAGCGCCGAAGGATCCGCAACTCACCAGTCCACCCTTCTGGTGGTACATCGAGACGTAAGCAGCCTCGACCAAGTGGAAGTTGATCTCGTTCAGATCCTCGATGACGCGCACTCGGGTACAGTTGATGCTCCTCTTGCCTGAGAAGGTCTTGATGGAGCCGAGAATTCGGACGTAGGTGTTGACCCTGAGGCAAGACAGTCAGCTCGGGAACGGGAGACGACGAAACATCAAGAGAGCTCACTCAATCTCATTCGACGCCTCTCCATCCTCTCCAGCGTTGTCGACCCATTGACGAGCGTCGATTTGGCCTGCGAAGCGTCGGAGCGAGGTCAGCGAAGGTGCCCTCGGCCTCAATCGCACACAAGAGCGAGCGCACCAGTTCCATCCTCCACAAGGTATCCGATGTTGGTAGCTCCCTTGGACAAGTTGCGAACACAGGCGACAAAGGTGATCTGAGGGAGCGAAGAGGCGAGTCAGCACTGACGCTATAGCAGCTCGCTGCCTGAGCTGGTTATCGCTTCCACACTGCTGCAGCTCTGCTCTCCTTCCACCGCATCGCTGCGCTCCTCCAAGCCCCACCGCCCATCGTCTCGCTGCTGAGGAAGGACGCGTCTCGTTGGAGCTGTACTCACATCTTTCAGCTCGTGGCCGTCGAGCATAAACTCGGCTTCGGGGTGAGCTTGGTAAGCGTTGGTAATCTGGTGGATGGTGACGGGGCGGAGAGCAGACGGTCCCGAGCGCTGTTCGAGTTGGAGAGCGAGCAAGGGGAGAAGGTGACGATTAGCTGAGCTGTAGCAGGGCAGCAGATACGGTTGTAGACGTACTTTGCTTCCCGGTGAACCCTGACTGCCTCCCTGCGAACCTTGAAGGAATCCTCCGGCGTAGCCTGTTCGAAATGAGATGAGATGGGAGACGCGTCGAGCTGAGGTCAGAGAGCTGTACGAGACGCTGAAGGTATGTAGGGGAGCAGCTCACTCATACTGGTCTCTTGTAGGGTGCTAGAGAGGTGAAAGAGACGAGAGAGACGAGTGCGAGACGAACGAGGAGGAAGGGAGAGCTGCTCGTCGCGTCGAAGTCCAAGTCGTCGAAATCTAAAGGCGCCTTTCTGCTTCCTGCTACATTTCGCTCGACTTCAACTCTTCCAAAAGTACGCTACAGATGCTCGAAAATCAGCCCCGCTCTGCTATCTTCGGCTCACCATGCGGCTGCTGCTCGAAATGACTCGGCTCAGGCTCGGATAGCCTCGTCCATCCCGCCGCTTCTCTTCCTGCTTGCTGCTCACTCGCCAACATGTCACCCTATTCGGACCCCACCTTCACCTCTTACAACGCTGCAGATGCCACCAACTACGCCGAAGGAAGAGACAGCGCCTACCCTGCCGCCCTCTACCGCGAGATCATCGCCTTCGCCGACCTTGCTTCTCCTGCATCTACTCGACCAACCATCCTCCTCGACGTCGGGTGCGGTCCCGGCAACTCGACCAAAGATCTAGCGCCGTACTTCTCCAAGGTTGTCGGGATTGATCCCTCGCCGGCGATGATCGCCGAGGCAAGAGGCAAGGGCTACAAGACTGGGACAAGACAGAGCGTTGAGTTTGTAGTGTCTGGCGCAGAAGAGTGCGATGCGGTCGAAGGGCTGCAGGAAGGCTCGGTCGATCTGCTGACCTCGGCGATGGCGGTGAGCCATTTTTTGTAGCTCTTCAGGCTCGAGAAGCTACTGAGAGCGGCGTTGACCTTCTCCATTGTACTGCAGGCTCATTGGTTCGACATGCCTCACTTCTGGAGAGCCGCTGCCAACGCGCTCAGGCCGGGAGGATTGGCCGCCATCTGGACTTGCGCCTCGCTCTACGCTCGTCAGTCGTCGCTAGCTTCATTCTCGAGCTCGCACTGACAAGCCTCAACATAGATCCTTCCACTCCAAACGTTACCGAGGTCCAACGAGTGCTCTTCAAGCTCGAAAGGGAGACGCTCGATCCCTACGAGCTGCCCGGGAATCGACTCTCGCGGGACATGTACGCCAACTTGCCCCTCCCATGGGATGTGGACCCCGCTCTTCCCTTCTCCTCTTCGTCTGCCTCCCTCATCCGCAAGGAGTGGGACAAGGATGGCGTTCCCTCGGCGGCCGACGGCGAGTTTCTCGGTGGAAGCGAGGAGACGACGGTGACCGAGCTGGAGAAGGGCTTGGGCACCGCCTCGATGGTCAAGAGGTGGAGGGAGGATCCGAAGAATGCAGGAAAGGAAGACGTGGTAGTGTCAGCGATGAGGGAGCTCAGAGAGGTGCTCGGCGAGGGGGTAGAGCGGCTCCAGGTCGGTGGCGGGACGGTGCTGCTGTTACTCAAGAAGGATCTGTAATCATAATGTGGGGCATCCAGGGTCGATAGTACATGCCGAACACGCGGCAGCTGCAGCCGAGGGTCGAGCGTGGGTCAGGAGAGTAACGCCGAGCAGAGAGGGGGGTAGCGTTGAGATTTGCGAGGGTCGCGATGGCAGGGGAGGAGGTTTTTGACGTTGTTGTAGTACAGTAGACTTGTTCATAGAGCCCTAGAGACGTTACGAAGGCAAGTTCGGCGTTCCAACACAGCTCTTAGGTCAGCGCTCCGCTGAGATCGCATCTTGCCTTCAGCTCCTCCATCGTTCGTCCGGCTTCGCCACCCTCAGCGTACAGGACGACTCGCCAGCGGATAGCGCGCTTCCCTATAGCCACTCAGTCGTCGGAGTACCTCCCTACACCACTCTTCCCGCCTTCGTCAAGCCGCTCGCCCCCTCCTCCTCGTCCAAACAACTTCGCTCTCCTCGACCCGGGATCGTCGCTTTCGGCTCGACGGAATGGCGCCTACTCAGGTGCAGCCGATTCCCAAACGAGGCCCCAAGAATGCCTTCACCCGCACGCTCGCCAAGCTCAGCGATTGGGATCTCCTCGCCGTCTTCGACCCTCGTCGCTCGAAACCGAGTCCTCGCTCGGTGCTCGTCAACGTCGCCGTACCGCACGAGGCGAGTACTACAGCACCCAAGATTAGGATACCAGGCTGGACGGGGCAGCAGCAGATTGAGCAGGCGGACGGGTCTATCGTCACGCGAAAGGTCGCCAAGGGCTACGGCTCCAAGGTGGTGCCCGCTCCTGGGTGGGTCTTCGAGAGCAACCAGGTGTTGACGAGCAAGTACAACATTATCACCTTCCTCCCGCGCAACTTGCTCGAGCAATTCCGTCGCGTAGCCAACATCTTCTTCCTCGGTGAGTCTCCCTTCCCACCTTGGTTCGTCGTGGGAGATCGTCCAGCTCGGCGCTGGGAGCTGAGGAGCTAGCAGGAGCAGCTCGGGATGACTGTAGTGGTCCAACTGGATAGCTACAGCTCGCCCGCTGCCCTACAACTCCCACCTCACTAGCCTGACAATGCGGCATTGAGACTCCGAAAACACGCTCGGCCTTCTCGGGCGGATGGCTGATTCGAGCCCTCGGCTTTCTTCCCTGCAGTCCTCGTCATCCTTCAATTCTTCCCTCGATTCACTACCGTCAACCCTGGACTCTCGGCGCTCCCCCTCATCGTCGTCCTCGTCATTACTGCCCTCAAGGATGGCTACGAGGATCTCAAGCGCCATCAGTCCGATCGTGCCATCAACGGCATCAAGGTGAGCTCTTGCGGTACAGCAGCGGGTTCTATAGCATTGTGGCTAACCCTCACTGCTCTCCCATAGGTCCTCACTCTTCGCGGCACCTTCCACAACCCGAACGTAACGAAGGCCAAATCGCGCTCCTTCGGCCTTCCTGCCTTCCTCCAGAACTACTTCCTCAAGCGCTCCCTCACTCAAGAAGCCAAGCAGAACGAGGAGGACCGCGCGACCGAGCGCAAGCGAGGCTTCTGGGGTCGTCGTCGCGTCCGGCGGCCGACTATCTCCAAAAACAAGGCCGGCGGCTCGACGCCCTCGATCCAGCAAGTGCAGGAGAACGCCGAGGTACCAAGGGATGCGCCTGGTGGAGGAGATCTGCAGAGCGCGAGGAAGGAGAAGGAGAAGGAGAGCAAGGGAGTCGAGGCGAAGGCGCCGGCACTGCACGAGAGGATGGCGGGAGACGATTACGCCGACGAGGATGCTGCCGAGGGCCACCCCGAGGCTGCTCCTCATCCTGCGCACAAGGGTGGAGTCCACGCTCCTCACCTTCATCTCGGCGGACATCACTACGACAAGGCCGTTTGGATCAAGGAGTGCTGGGAGGACCTCAGGGTCGGCGATTTCGTTCGCCTTCGCGGAGATGAGAGTGTCCCTGCCGGTGAGTCTTTCGCATGCTTACCGAGTTGGAGGAGGAGCTCATGCGACTCGCCCTACAGATCTCGTCGTCGTCTCGACTTCCGAGGAGGAGAACGTCTGCTACGTCGAAACCAAGAATCTCGACGGAGAGACCAACCTCAAGTCGCGCCACGCCGTCCCCGAGCTTACCCACCTCCGCACCTCCACCGACCTCGCCACGCAAGCCAAGTTCACCATCGAAGCCGAGCCCGCCAGCGTCAACATGTTCGGCTTCGACGCCGCCGTCGTGATTCACGATGGTCGCCTCGGCAAGGACGGCAGGCCTCTCAGGTGCCCCGTCACCCTCAACACCGTCCTTCTTCGTGGAACGGTCGTGAGGAACACCGACTGGGTCATTGGTTGCGTTGCCATGACGGGCCAGGACTCCAAGATTGTGCTCAACTCGGGCGGAACGCCGAGTAAGCGGAGCAAGGTCGAGAGACAGATGAACCCCATGGTGTAAGTCTGATTGATTGCGCGCCTTCGCGAACTTCGAGCTGACCTAGTCGCCCCTTCGCAGCTTCCTCAACCTCATCCTCCTCGCCATGATGTGTGTCATGTGCGCCCTCGTGAGTCTTTGAAGCGCTCTCAGTCTTCAACTCAGCGCTCACCGTTATTCCGACAGGTCGACCACTACCTCCAAGTCGAGTACGTCAACCGTGGAGCCTACTGGCTCTTCGCCGACGATCGCAGTGGTGAGTCGAACCTCGAGCCCTGCCATCGCGCGCTTTCGCTTACTCTCTTCTCTTACAACAGACGACAACCCCAACATCAACGGCATCATCACTTTCGCCAACGCTCTCATCGCTTTCCAGAACATCGTGCGTGGTTTCCTCGTCTCTCACCGCTCGGCGCTGACCTCCCTCTCCTGCTACAGGTCCCCATCTCGCTCTACATCTCCATCGAGTTCGTCCGACTTATGCAGGCCGCCTTCATCTACGGCGACAACGACATCATGTACCGCAACGGCGACACGAAGCGCCGCACCGTCGCTCGCAGCTGGAACCTCTCCGACGACCTCGGCCAGATCGAATACGTCTTCAGCGACAAGACGGGCACTCTCACCCAGAACGCCATGATCTTTCAACAATGCTCCGTCGGCGGCAAGATGTACATCGGAGACCAGATCGCGCCCGAGGGCACCGTCACCGAGGACAAGATTGGCAAGCTCAACTCGTCGTCGTCCTCGGAGGATGCGACTCGCGTGCCCTCGGGCCACGAGACCGACGTCGAGAAGGGCGACAGCAGCACCGAGGGCGAGAAGGTCAAGACCAAGCTCGCCGACCAGGTCCTCGCTCCCTTCCACGATGCCGAGATCGACGGCGACCTCGCCAACAAGGGATCGACCCAAGCCACCAACCTCTACGCCTTCTTCTCCACCCTCGCTCTCTGCCACACCGTGCTCGCGCAAGACGAGGATGGCCTCATTGCCTACAAGGCCCAGTCGCCCGACGAGGCCGCTCTCGTCCAAGCGGCCGCCGACGTCGGCTTCGTCTTCCTCGGTCGCGACAAGAACATCCTCCGCATCCAGACGCCCCACGACGCCGACGTCGTCGAGTACGAGCTGCTCAACGTGCTCGAATTCTCGAGTGCGAGGAAGCGCATGAGTGTCGTCATTCGCCGCCTCGGCGACAATGAGCACTCGAGCTCGCTGTTCCTCCTCTGCAAGGGAGCCGACAACATTATCTTCGAGCGTCTCGGAACCGGCAACGAGGAGCTCAAGAAGACCACCGACGGACATCTCGAGGACTTCGCCAATGAGGGTGAGTTTGAACGTACTCATCGAGGCTTCCAGATCATGACTGACTTTATCCGCGCCTCCACAGGTCTTCGTACGCTCTGCCTCGCCTACAAGCCCCTCGACGAGGAGGCCTACGAGGCTTGGGAGCGCGAGTTCCACGAGGCGACCACTCTCATCGAAGGTCGCGAGGCTGCTATCGAGCGCGTCGCGGAGAAGCTTGAGAAGGATCTCACTCTCCTTGGAGCCACCGCCATCGAGGATCGTCTCCAAGATGGTGTACCCGAGGCCATCGCCGACCTCAAGCGCGCCGGACTCAAGGTGAGTCGCTCTGGAGTGGTCGAGGGAAACTCTCGCTGATCTCTTCGCTCTTGCACAGATCTGGGTCGCCACTGGAGACAAGCTCGAGACCGCCATCGGTGAGTAGTGACGCCCTTAACCGCGGCCGAGGACGTAGCTGATGCTTCGCTCCCTCCGCGCAGCCATTGGAAAGACCTGCAACCTCCTCTCGCGGGACATGAACATCATCATCATCAAGGGAGGCGAGTACTCGGAACCCAACTCGGCCTACAGTCAACTCAAGAACGCCATCGAGAAGTTCTTCGACGTGGACGACCTCGTCGACCGCCTCGAGAACCAGCCGCCCGGTGCCGACCTCCACCCTGCCGTCAGCCGTAACTCTGGTAGCAGCTTCCGTCGACCCACTCTCAAGCGCGCTGGCACCGGCGTCTCTGGTATCACCGACATCGTCGGCCACGATAACGGCGACCGACCAGGAGGATACGGACTCGTCATCGACGGCTCCTCCCTTCGCCACGCCTTCGCCGAACCCTACACCAAGGACCTCCTCCTCGAGCTCGCCACTCGCTGCAAGGCCGTCATCTGCTGCCGCACCTCGCCGCTGCAGAAGGCTCTCATCGTGCGCCTCGTCAAGGACGGACTCGGCTCCATGTGTCTCGCCATTGGTGATGGAGCCAACGACGTCTCGATGATCCAAGCCGCCGATATCGGAGTCGGAGTCGCCGGAGAGGAGGGACTGCAGGCCGTCAACTCGTCCGACTACGCCATTGGCCAGTTCCGCTACCTCCAACGCCTCCTCCTCGTCCACGGTCACTGGTCCTACATGCGCAACGCCAACATGATTGTCAACTTCTTCTACAAGGAGATCATCGGAATCGGCATCCTCTTCTGGTTCCAGTTCTACTGTGGCTACTCGGCGACGACTGTCTACGAGTACACCTACTTGCTGTTCTGGAACGTTTTCTGGACGCTTAGTGAGTTTGGAGCGGCTACTATCGATTCGCAGCATACTCACCTCCTTTCTCATCAGTCCCCGTTATCGCCATCGGAGTCTTCGACCGCAACATTGGCGAGCGCGCCCTCATGGCCGTTCCCGAGCTCTACGAGTACGGTCGACGAGGTCTGCTCTTCGGCATCCCTCGCTTCTCCATCTACATGCTCGACGGGATCTACCAGGTGAGCTGCTCGAACCGAGCTCTTCTCGGCTCGAAGCTGATCCGCCCCACTTCTCGCAGTCGGCCGTCATCTACTTCTTCCTCCTCTACGCCTACGACACCACCACAGCTCGCGACGACGGCTACGACATCACGATGTACGAGTTCTCGGTAAGTTGAGGTTCTCCCTTCGAGCTTGCTGGCTACTCACTCACACCTCGCCGCCTTCGTAGACTGTCATGGCCATCTCCGCCGTTCTCGCCGCCAACATGTACAACGGTCTCAACACTCGAGCGTGGAATTGGTGGGTGTTGGCCGGTGTCCTCATCGGCCCGGTCCTCATCCTCCTCTACACGGCCGTCTACGCCGCCTTCTCGCCCGGCCTGCTCTGGACCTACATCTATGGCTTCAACCACTTCCTCTGGCCTTCAGCGTACTTCTGGCTCGGTCTCCTCTTCACCATCGTCCTCTCCCTCCTCCCTCGCTACCTCTACCGCTACGTGCAAGAAAACTACTACCCGACCAACATCGACATCCTCGCCTGGACCGATCGCAACGAGCCATTACAGTAGGTCTTCCGGTCTCTCAAAGCCGGGAGCCGTGACTGACCCTCTTCTCCACCCGCAGCGACTGGAAGCACGACCCCTACATGCCCCAGCCTCCCGCCGAGACTCGTTTCGAGAAGGACCCATCGGAGCTGGCCGAGGACGCCGCTCCCATCTTCTCCACCGCAGCTCGCACCTCGAGCAACCTGCACCGAGGTCGCGACTCGTTCGCACTCGGCCGCGTCTCGACGGGTCAGAGCATGACTCACGACATGTCGACCGGCACGGCGAGGGAGGGAGCTGGTCGTGGATACGGCTTCGATGAGGCGCCCGCTGCACCTCTGTCAATGGCGCGGTATACTTCTCGTACGTTGTTACTCTCTTGATTCTGCGCGCGAGACGACTGCTGATCTCCCTCGTCGTCTACAGGCGGCAGCGACCACTCCTCTGTTCGCACTCGCCCGCGCAAGGGAAGTGTTCGTCTCGCCGGAGTCGAGCTCAACCCCTTCGTCCGCTCCCCAAACCGCGGTCGCTCAGGCTCTGGCCTGAATCCCACAAGGCTCTTCGGCACCGGTCGCAAGTCCATCATCCGCGAGGCCGACGAGAGCACCCCTGGCTCTCCTGGATACCTTCAGCACTCGCCGACCGCCTCTCGTCGACCGTCCGTCGCCGCACCTCAACTGGTACCAGACGAGGAGGACGAAGCCGATGCTTCGCGGCCGATGATGGGCGAGGCTAGGTAGCCCGCTTCCCCCTCTTCCTTCTTATCATGGACACATACACATCACATCTCTCCCTAGCCCCTTCGCCCCTTTCTAATGCATATACCCCTCGTGTCTCTCGTTCGGTCAAATAGAGTGAAACCTAACTTGGATCTTAATCTCACTCAGCGCTCGGCGAGCGGAAGTAGAGGAGCGAGAGAGGGGAGCAGAGCTCGCACGACTGCTCTCATCGTCGATGAGATCAGGCTGAACGAGACTGGCGTTCAGAAAAGAGCTAGAAGGCTACACAAGGATCGAGCCAGCGGTCCTCGGCGCGGAGTTGAAGAAGTGGAGAGCCTGCGATGAGGAGGAGGAGCGGGTCAGCGCGTCTCTCGGTCGAGGAAATGGGATGAAAGCACTCACCAGTCGCCTACTCGAAGATGGAGCGACGGACGCGCTTGAGCTTGGTAGGAGCAGGAGGGGCTGCGAGAGGAAGAGGGAGGGGATCAGCGACGGCGTACGACAGCGGGAGAGGGGGGAGCGGAAGGGGGAGGCAGGTATGAAGCGATGATGATGTATCTCACCCTGTCCGTCGGCAGAAGAGGCGGCCGAAGCATCAGCGGCAGGAGGAGCCTCGCTCGCGGCAGGAGGAGCGGGAGGACTCGCTCCTCCTCCAGCGGGCATCTCGATCAAGTCCCCCTTGCTATCACTTCCGATGCTCTTTCCTCCCGTTCCGTGGTAGCGCCTGCCATTGACCTCGATGTCGATCTCGAAGCGGATGTCGATGCTCACGTCCTCCCTGCCGTTGCCATGGCCGCCGTTGTAGTTGTTGCCGTGGCCCATGCCGCCGCCACCGATGTTGAGCTCAACCTTGGGGCCAGGAGGAGTGCGCTTGGAAATCTGGACGACGGCGGGAGCTGCGAGGTGGAAGAAGACGGGGAGAGACGACGAGCGACGAGGTCAGTTGGCGAGCTCGGTGAAGCTGTAGCCGGGGCTGTAACTGAATGTGAGACGAGGCAACTCACGAGCGGCGTCGCGAGGCGAGAGAATGCTCGAGACGGGTTGCGCGACCGAGAGGGAGAGGAGGAGGGTGATGAGGAGAGTCGAGAGCGAGGTGAAGAGCATGGCAGAGGTTGATGAGGAGAGCTCGGTTTGGGTGCTGAGGTACAGTCCTGCTGTCTGTTGTTAGAAGATGCACGAGAGACAGCTGTCAGCTGGCTGCAAGCCTGAAGAGGCGGGGAGCTCAGAGACCAGGGAGAGAGACCTACAGAAGAGTAGAAGCGAGAGGGGGGAGCTTGCCAGAAGCTTGAAAGCGAAGAGAGAAGCTGTAGCGAGCTAGGAGAGGAAGCTCGTGAAGAGATCAGTGAGTGGTAGGAAGTCAATAGACGTCGAGCTGGCGGTCGAACCACTGCAGTGAAAGCGAGTTCGGCTTGGCTCGACGTCGCCTGCAGGTCGACATCGTACGAGAGATGCAGCTCTGCAGCTCTAGCTCTACAGAGGGAACAGATAGAGTGAGTCAAGCCTTTACAACTTCTGTAGCTCGTCAAGCGGCTTCGGCGATAGTTCGCGCTCGGCGATAGGCTATACGGCCCCTTCCTGTCTCGTCGCTCACCTCTTGAAAATAGTTGAAAATAGATAAAGTCGACATAGTGTATCGAAAAAAGTGCTCTTTTTTCCCTGAAGTGATCCCATGAGCCGATTCAAGCAGTACGGAAAGTGGTTTGCGCTTCTTGCCTCTTGCTTCTTCATCGTCTCGCTCGTCTCTCCTACAGTTTCGCCAAGCAAGCAAAGTATCATTCGACACGCAAGCAAGCTACTCAGGATGAGCAAACCAAGCTACAACCTCATCTACCACGCTGGCATCCCTGGCCGCGCAGAGGTGAGTGCGCGCCCCACACAGGCCAGCTCGCTCATCTCGAGAAGCTGTAGTCGAACGAAAGCAGTGGCTGCTCGCCCTTCTCGAGTGAAAGCTGTAGTCGAGCAGAGGCAGCGCTGACCGCCCTCTCTGTCACAGTTCATTCGTCTCTACTTTGAAGGGACCTCCACGCCCTACACCGACTCCGCTCGCGAGGTGGGCCAGGACTGTATTGCGCCCTACAGCAAGGACGGCTTTGAGTATTGCGGTGAGTACTTTCATGAGAGCACCTGCTGCTGGTCTCCCGGCCGGTGCAAGCTGCAGAAACGAGCGCTGACGCGGGGTTCGGTGTCCTTTCCACCTCTCCTGACTCGCTACAGACAAGAACCCCACTCCCTTCGCTCCACCTGTACTCCTCCACAACGACCTCGTCATCTCGCAAACTCCCAACATCTTGCTCTACCTTAGCGGCCGGCTCGGACCTCTCGACCTCGGCGCCGGCGCTGCTGCTAGCAAGGTCGCGACGCTCGACGACCCGTCGACCTTCCACCATCAAGCTATGCTCTTGACCATCCTCGACCTCAACAACGAGGTGAGCTGCACTCTGCCCGTCTCGCCTCGCCCTCCAGCTCGGCGCTGACCTCGTTCGGTTCTCGCACTCGCTCCCCTCCGCTCCTTCTTGATCTATCGCTCCCTCCATTATCACATTGAATTGGCAGGCCCACGACACCCACCACCCCACCGACGTCGGTCTCTACTACGAGGATCAAAAGGATGCCGCGCTGGCCAAAGCGAAGGCCTTCCGCGAGGGCCGAGTCCCCAAGTTCTTCAAGTGGGCCGAAGGCAACGTCAGCAAGTCGGGAAGCGGATTCCTCACTAAGGAAGCTAGCTACGCCGACCTCGCCCTCTTCCAGGTTGTCGACGGCGTACGTCTCGTTCTCTCTGAGTCTCTCCGTCTCCACGGGTCGAGCTGATACTTCTCCTTCCCTTCCACAGCTTCACTACGCCTTCCCCAAGCTCGTCGCCAAGATCAAAGGCGACTACCCCAACGTCTTCTCCCTCTACGAGCGTGTCAAGTCCTCGCCCAAGATTTCGGCGTACCTCGCCAGCGACCGTCGCCAGCCTTTCAACCAGTACGGCGTCTACCGTTACTACCCCGAGCTCGACGAGGCTTGAGGTATCTCTTCACGTCCTTTTGCAAAGCAGCACCCTTCGTTACAGCACTCGGCCAGACCAGTGAGGCGAGCTGGGATGTTGCACCTCGGCCCCCAAAATACTTGCTGGCGCTCTCACTACGATTCAAATGACTCAGGCATTACTTCGGGCCAACCAACAACAGCTTCCGGCTCTGTGAGCTCAGCGACGACGGCTATCTCGCTGACTGAGCCTCTCGCCGTTAGTCGACTCGGAGGACACTGGCATGGGCTGCGGGCAGCGCCGAGAGTCGGCGCAAGGCGCTGATGGAGCGGCGGAGCCTAACACCGTGTTTTTGAAGCTCTTTGCCAAGCTTGACTGTACGCAATCTGGCTGCGTAGGTCGTTCGGCGAAGCCTCCTATCTGAAACTGCTCAGCTCAGCAAGAGCGAGGTGCCCTTAGAGCCTTTTCAACGCGCTGCTCCAGCTCTCTTACTCTCCCCACGTCCCTAAAAAATGCCAGCTCTTACTCTCGAACACGTCCATAGCTTCCTCGATCCAGCCGCTGAAGGTGAGTGCTCGGCAGCCTCCACGACCCCGTTCGGTGGCTTATCTCGCCTCTGCAGGCGATTGGGCACCTTTCCTTGCGGCGATCGATCCAGACGTTCACTGGCAAATCGCTGCGCCTGAGCGACAGCTTGATTCGGCTCAAGGCATCTTCGTGAGCCCATCCGTCGTCCGTCGACTCAATCGCCGAGCGTCGAGCTCACGCTGCTTTCTTATAGAACGTCGCCCAGTGGAAAGAGCTAGTCAACAAGCCTCTTCTTGCGCCACTCGACTCGAATGGCCTCAAGATGGCGGTGGAGAGCGTCGAGGTGAGCTGCCCTTTCTCCGAGCCGAATCACCGAGCTCTTGTGCTGAACGTTGCGCTTAATGAGCAGGTGGTCGGGCAGAAGGCTATAGTAGAGTGCTCTGGTACGGCCACGCAGAAGAATGGCAGGCCTTACAACAACCTGTGAGCCGTTGTTCTTCACCAGAAGCTGCGCCGAGCAGGCTGACGAAGCTGTCTGCTCACACAGCTACTGCTGGATGTTCCACTTCTCCGAGGAGACCGGCAAGGCTGTAAAGATTTACGAGTACCTCAATACCCAGCTTGTCTATGAGGTGCACCGCGATAACTCGGCTTAACGGAATCTCGGTGTTGCAGGTTACAGCAGAGAGAAGGTCAAGTTCGCCGGCGGACAGTGCGCCTGAGAACCTCCAGATTACGGTAGCAGAGCACTGATTACGATTCCGAATGCATATCAATGACTAGTGTGCGAATCTCGCGAGCCTGCTCAGGCGAAGTCTTGGTTCTTTCCCATCTCCTTGAGCTCCTCCTCTGTCCAAAGGTCCCCAAGATCCACCTCAAACTCGACCTCGACCTTCTGCAATCCCTTGGCCTTCAACTTGCTCTCATTCGCCTTCCTCGCCTCCTCAAAGTCCCTCGCCGGCACCTCGGCGGACATGGCTCCATGATTGGCGAGCTTGTCGGCCATCTCGTTGCCATCGATCCCGACATGCGCTTTGACCTTCTTGAAGGAGACGTTGGCGGTGGGCGAGGTCGAGTTGGGAGGCATGCGGAGCGCGATGAGCGAGACGACGTATTGGATGAGATCTTTATTCATGACGGGAGTGCCTCCTGCGGTCTTCCAGCCGCGCCTGCGCCAGTTGGGGATCCATTCCGAGAAGACTGGAGGTGTAGGATGGAGGAGGAGACAAGCGAGATCAGCGCCGAGAAGGAGAGCTGCGCCGCGCAGTGCTCCGTGACCCACCGTTAATGGTGTACTGAGAGTCGGTGCAGATGGTGAGAGGAAGATTGGGTGTAGGATCGGTCTCCAAAATACGAGCGACGGCCTGTACGAGAGGTAGAAGATCAGCAAGTGCCAGAAGTGCGAAGAGCGAACGCTGCCGACTCACATACATCTCCGCGCGGTTATTGGTCTGCAGCTGGCCAGGGAGTCGTTCCGAAAGGTTCCTGAGAGTAGATCTGTCAGCTCACTGTCCCCCTACAGCTTTACAAAGACCGTCAAACTCACGGCGCTCCCGGCTCATGGCTCCAGAACACCCCAATACCAGCCACAGCATCCGCCTTGCCGTTCCCACGCGAACTTCCATCACAGTAGACCTTCCTGTCCTCCTTCTCGAACACCTTATCCCTACTCGAGCTCGTCCTGGCCTTCTTGCTCGCAGGTGCTGGTGCGGCTCCGTCATCCTCTCTCGCTCGCGTCGTGCCCTTGGGTGGCCCTGCTCCAGGAAGCGTACGCTGTCCCGGTGATAGTGACGGCCGAGCGAACGCCTCTGCTTCGGACTTCGTAGGGAACTTCTTGTGCAGCGCGCCGACGAAGCCTTTGATCTGTGCTTCTGCTTCGGGCCTGCAGAGCAGCAGAGTCAGTAGAGCGCTCATCTGAGCTAGTGCAAGCCTCCATACCAGGTGGTGTACACTCCAGGCTTGCGACCGACGCGCACTGCAGAGGAGAAGCGATGAGCTGACGCTCGTGCTGAGCTCTAGCAACGACGAGGAGGGGCTTACCTGCGTAGAATCCTCCCTTCTTGGGTGCCATGTCTAACAGTCCTTTGAAGAGGTTGGTGAAGCGATTCAGAGTGACGAGCAAGTTGGAGAAGGGCAAGCTGGAAACCGAACTTCGCGCTCGCTTTGGCCAACTGCACGTGACCAGTAGCTCATGTCGGCTCTGTTCGAGTAGATCAAAGTTCTAGCTCTACTGCAACTCTACAGCTCGCTCTACTCAAATCTGAAATTGAACTCGTTCTCGAGCACTCGCCGAATCGCCGAGGTGGTGAAGGGGATGTAGGCGACGTCCGTCTCCTCGCCCTTAATGCCCATCTTGGTGTATAGCTTTGCCTTCTGCGAGTCCTCGTCTAGCTTGTCGACTTTGGTGCCCGGCGGTGGTGAAGCGTAAGTGAGAGTTCGGCGGGCGCCAGAGTAGAGGAGGATCGAGACGACCTGCAGCGAGAGAGGTCAGCAAGATGTTCTCATGTCTTCGACGAGAAGACAAGTTCGGGAGATATGGAGCTGCACCGAAACGTACAAAGAAGTTGACGAAGGGCGCTGTCGGATAGCTCTCGCTGCGATGGGGAGGAGAGGTCGGTTCGAGCTTGGAGTCAAGGGAAGGGAAAGGCTGCTCACTTGTAGTAGTTGAGGATTGTAACATCTTCAGGAAGGAGCGTCTGCAGCGTGAAGTGCACGCACGGAGACCAGTACTGCCCTTCCTCGCATTCCAGAAACTCGGCGCAAACGAAGTCGTCCGGAGCACACACTCGGCGATAGAGGGTGTAGCCTGGGGCGGGGTCGTAGATGGTGGGGATTCCATCGACTGGAAGGCTCTCGGCTCGAAGGTGAAAGGACTCGAATTGACCCATCGAGGCGCAAGTCGCCCCGTCCCGAAGCGCGATGCTGTGGACAAGAGGATGAGTTCGGGCGCCTTCGTACAGCTTCGGAGATTCTCACGGCCGGGGCGATCCTCCTCCGCCAAAGCCTGTGTGTTATGAAGCAAGATCAGTCTCGCCCGAGGAGGAAGAAGGGATAGAGGACTCGCCAACGTCCACCATCCATCGCTCGGCGCCGCTCTCCTCCTCGCTGTCCGGCCAGTCCACGATCAGCAGCTCGTGAGTGATGGGCGACCAGAGGTATCCGACTTCAGCAGGGTCCTTGCCGCGATGCAGGTAGACCCGGGTCCCAACCTCGCTCGTTCGAAAGCCGAAACCTGCGCCGAGCACCCGTTAGTCCCGTTCGAGAGCCGGAAATCCGGTGAGAATGGTGCAAGCAAAGCTTACCTCTAAGCAAGGAAGCGAAGAGTGAATTCAACGAGAAGCAGAACCCTGTGCCGTACTGCTCCACAACCCGCTTGAAGTTGCCCTCCCCGAGATCCATGCCTCCCACTCCGTCGACGAATCCCGCTCCGAGCTTAATAGGTTTATCTTCTCCAATCCAATCCGCCTGTGGAACGTGAATGGGCGTGGTGCCGAATGGGACTTGCGTGTGGTGAGCGAAGAGGAGGGCGGCGAGCAAGTCCAACGATGGCGGCTCTTCGATGAGCGTGAGGGGTAGCTGTAGGCGAGCAAGGTACTTGATCGTGTCCTCCTCGTTCAGCGTGGCCAGCGCTGGCGGATTGGACGTGGAGAAGTAGAGCGACTGCTGAGGGCGCATGTCGAGGCGTGTTGGAGCGGTGAAGTTGCTGCGTGAGGGTGTGAAGATTGCTGAGCTGCCTAGATATGACAAACTGAGCTCGCGAGTCGGCGGTGCTGTGGCGAGACGAGAGGTGAAGTGCAGGAAGTAAAGGTTGACTCGGCTCAAAGCGGCGCGATTGACCGTCGGCGAAGGCGAGAGGGGAGCGAGAAAAAGCAATAAGGCGCTGTAGCGGT
Organism: Leucosporidium creatinivorum; assembly: GCA_001600635.1. Lineage (NCBI taxonomy): Eukaryota > Fungi > Basidiomycota > Microbotryomycetes > Leucosporidiales > Leucosporidiaceae > Leucosporidium > Leucosporidium creatinivorum. The sequence continues at coordinate 1,410,326 of BCKL01000001.1, read as the reverse complement.
ACCATCAGTCTGAAAAGTGCAATGCGAGAGCAGAAGATGGCCAAAGCTAAGGTAAACGGACCAGTGAGCGATTCTCGGTGCTCGGCGCTGGCTCGCCTTGCTCGATTGCTGAGCGACGAAACCGTCGGTCGCTTCTTTGCAGTATACTGACACTCTATGTCCCCTTTTTTTATCTACAGATCGATCACTTTCGTGAGCGAATAGCATTCTGCAAGAGGAGTTCAGCTCGGCTCGGCGTTAGAACGAAGGCAAGGGCTCACCGTCGTCTAAGCGGTGATGGTAGCGTTATAGTCGCGTCCAAGGTTAAGAGCGTGGGCAATCCTGTGAGCAGCAGAAGGTCAGCTCAAGCTCACTACAGAAGGCAGGCGAGCTCACTTGAAGGCGATGTCGACCGAGTTCTGAACACCGCGGAACAGCTCGTGTCCAGGGCCCCACGAGTAGACCGGGACGTCGGTGAGGGAGTGGACTCCCTGATCCCCAGAGACGGGGAGCACACCACTGACGAAGAACCCAGCAACACCATCCTCGGGGTTGGCGGCGTAGTCGCCCGACTCGAGCTCGATAGAGTTGTTGCGAGGCCTGCATGAGGGAGAAGAGGTCAGTTATGCCGTTGGAAACGAAACGAAACTCCTTCTACGATTCACAGCGCCCACTCACTTCTCGTGGACCTTGTAGTTCTCGAAGCGGTCGACATCGGCGGAAAGTCCCCAAGCGGCGGCGTAGCGAGGCGACCAGTTGACGGGGAATCCCTCGCCATGAGGACCGACGACCTTGGTGTTGTTGGTGGGGAGACTTCCGGCGGCGACCTGGTAGGCGGAAAGGCCAGAGTTCTGGTCTGTGGGGTGGCGTAAAGGGGTCAGCTCCTCGCCGAGCAGCTTCACCGAGCTTCGACGAGCACGTACAAGTTCCGATGGCTCCCCTCTTGGTCGAGTTGGTGTCTTGGGCGACGAGGAACTGCGAGGAAGAGGAAAACAGTCAGCTCAGCCCCCGAGAACGAAAGCCGAAGCGCGCTCACCTCAGTGTCGGCGGATCCAAAGACGTCGAATCCGTGTCCGTGGTCAGCGGTGACGACGACGAGGGTGTTCTCATCTTCTCCGATGTCCTTGAGGTGCTGGCGAGTAGCACGGACGGTAGCGTCGAGCTCGAGAAGCTCGCCGAGAGCGCGGTCGTAGTCGGAGATGTGCATCTGTCGGTGTGCGAGGAGGGTCAGACTGAGTCTCCAAATCAACAGTTGAAAAAAATTTAGCTCACCTGCTTGTCGATCGAGGCGGCCTCACTCATGAGCATCCAGGGAACGCCGGCAGCCTTGGAGCGGGCGTGGAGGATGTCGATGGCCTTGAGGGTCATGTCCTTGAGTCCGGGCACATCGGGAGTTCCACGCGATCCGTCCCAGGCCTTGTAAGTCTCCATGTTCTTGGTGAAGACGTTTCGGTCGAGCCAGGTGGGCATGGTCGACGAGGAGAAGAGGCCGAGGGCGCGCTCGGTGTTGGGGAGCGCCCAGAGGGACGAGTTGTCGTGTACGACTCCGTAGCCCTTGGCGGCGAAACGGTCGATCTGGGACTCGTTATTGTTGGAGGGGCGGGGAAGGAAGTCGGCGGCGCCTCCTCCGAAGACTGGGGAGGGGTGCAGCGTCGTCAGCAGCAGCTTTGTGAGACTATACAGAGAGGCAGGGTACTTACGAACATCAGGTCCGGACCAAGCACTCCAAGAATAGTTAGAAGTCACTCCCTCGAGGAACTGCTTGACGATGGCATCCGACTGGCTACGTTGCGAGGTGTGCGCAACAGTAGCGGCAGGCGTGGCGTCAGAGACGGCTGCGAGCGAAACGATGCCGATCTAGAAAAACATGTAGATCGAAGAGGTCAGCACCCAGTCGAGGAACTCAGCGTCGAAGGACTCAGCGCCGAGTCGAAGAAGTCAACGCCGAGCACGGGCTCGGCCTCCTCCCGAGCTCCCAACCTTCTGTACCCCGACACGTCTCATCACTACAGACTCACCTGAGCGTTGTGTACACGACGGCCCATTTCGAAGATCGTTTCGAACTTGGGGTGGGCGAAAGCATCCGTGTCCTCCGAAGTGGTGTAGGCGTTGAGACCGTTCACGGTGGCCTTCTTGCCCGAATAAAGCGCCGTGGCCGAGTTGGCAGAGTCGGTGATGAAGCTATCAATCGAGTGAGTCATCTGTAAACCGAATCCTGGTGCGTCGTCGAGGGCGAGGCGGCTTTGGTACTTTCCCTGCGAGCGTCGCCGAGAGCCGAGTGTCAGTTTCGGCCTTGGGGGTCGAAGAGAAGACGCTATACGTACGTTGATAGACTTGTGGCCAAGCATGCGTGCAGCAGTGATCATCGAGGTGGTCATTCCGTCGCCAATGAACAAAATGACATTCTTGGCGCAGGCCTTCTCGGCGAGGGGCAGGACGGTCCAGTGGGCGATGGTGGTCATTCCTCCGTTGTAGGAGAGCCTGCAGAGGGTGATCAAATAGTCAGCAGTGTTTTGTGTGCACGACGGTGTCACAAACGAGACTGTATGCCTCTCGAAGTCTGCTCGGCGATGTGCTCACTTCAAGACGTATTCGCCTGGGTTGTACAAAGTCACGTGACGGTAGCTCTTCGACAGAACGTTGACGGCGGTCTTGGTGTCGTTGCCCTCGGCGTACAGATCTTCATAGTAGCCGAATGAGTGCTTCTCGACGGGGGGCTCGGCGATGTCGTAGAAGTTGGAAATCGGCGTGAGTTCAGTCCCGTGGCCTCCAATCTCGAGCACAAAGTCGGGGTGGGGCACTCCGTTGTTGAAGGGGGCGGAGCCGTTGGCGGGGGCTTGCACCTGTACGAAGGCAGGGGCTCAGTAGACGAAGTGGAAGAGCCTCGGCGAACTCACCTCGAGCCTGATGTCGAAGACTTGGCCAGCGATGAACTCGGTCTGATCAGGAGGCCAGATGCATCCGAGCTGAGGGCTGTACGATGGCGTCAAGATGAGGAGAGTCAGCGAAATGCGCAAGACAAGTGGGGCCCGCCGATCTCGCGAACTCACCAAGCTCCAGTGCGGCGGAAGGTCTGAGCCGAAGCAGAGGCAGCAAGGGCTACAAGCGTAAAGAGAACGGTCTGAACGACCATCTTGACGAGGGGGTTGGACGAGGAGAAGAACGAAGGAGAGAGAGAGAAGAGCGCTGAGCGAGCAAGCCCGACGCAAGATGCAGCTCAGCCACGGCCGGCTGTCAAATTGGCCCTTTCAGGCAATCGCTGCATGGACGCCAAGACCTCCCTCCGGCGCCGACTTCCAGAACGTGCGGAAAGCTCTACGAACGTTCGGCGCCGAGCAGCTCGTTCGAAGGCGCTTGGAAGCTTGTGAGCCGGGTGATGAGCTGGCTGAGGCGCTCTTGAGGTGCATAGAAAGCAGAAGATGGGATTTTGAACCCTCAGCCCTCAGCTGGAGAGCGCGCGAGGGCGGGACATGTCGTCGGGCAAGGGGCAAGGGGCACGTTCCGCCTTCGCAAGTCGGCTTTGAATCGCCGAGGTCACCTCTCGCCAGGCGTCGAGAAAGCTACAGAAGGGAGCACAAGAGCAAGGGGGCGATCTCTGCTCATCATCACTAGCATTAGCTCTTGCCTCTGCACTTGGAATGCGAGCCAACGAAGCTCTGGCTTGTCGAGCCGACCGTCAGCCTCACCGAGCCGCCAAGCTCGTTAGCGCCTCAACGTGCTCGTCGACCTTTCTGGCAGAAGCGCACGGGGGCGTTTTGTCGACATCTGTATTAGATAGCAAGCGAGCGAGTACCCGAGACTACTAGTGATACAAGGGGAATTCTCGGTGGAGGGGTTTCGGGGTAGGGGAGGCTGCCCAGCTCTAGAGCGAAGGGCTTGTGCGCCTTAGAAGGTGTGGTTGAAGACTGCGAAGAGCAAAGAGGTCAGCAAAGGCGTCCTCGAGGGGAGCAGAACAGCTCACGATCTCCGTCTCCACCGCTGGTGGTCGTCGCTGCCGGCTTCGACGAAGTTTGCGCTCCTCCATTCCTCGCTCCAGATTCAGCAGGCCTCGAGGAAGCCCACGCATCTTCCGGTCCCTCGGACTCGAACGCATCGTAACGGCTGGCCGCGGGCGCGGGCGCCGAGCTCCTGCCTCCCTCGTTGAGCTCTCGCTCAAAGTCGTCCTGGTACTCGTCCTGCCTCCTCGACGACGACGACTGTCCTCCTCCCCTTGCAGCATTCATCTTGTCGAACCTATCTCCACTGGACGCCGGCTCCTGGTTCTCGTAGCGATCGCGATGACTGAGCAGGCCCTTGAGCCCCTTCTTGCTCTTCTTGGACCGAACGCTCCTGGGCCTGTCGTCGGTAGCGGCAGTGGAGGGGAAGAATTGCTCGTTGTCGATGGGGTCGAAGCGTCCTCCGCCGTTGCCGTTGACGCCCGAGCGAATGCTGCCCGCGCGCGAGGCGCCCTCGACCTCGTCCGAATCGACGGTGCGATCCCAGGGGGACATGAGGTGCAGTCCTCCTCCTCCGCTGCGACCGTTCTTGCCTTGACGTCCGCTTCCGCGAGAAGGCTCGGGTCCGCGTCCATCCCAGGCTCCGTCGTTCTGCTGAGACGAGGAGACCGAGTCGGCGTCGGCGTAGCCGTGGCGAGACGAGTCGGGGAGGCGCTCTGCGGTCTCAATGAGGTTAGCTGTCTCCTTGCACCGGAAAGGACAGCTCAGCCGAACACTCACCATCGTAGCGTCCCGCCCATTGATGCTTGCCGCCTCGCTTGTCCTCAACCTCGACGAGGCCGTACTTGACGGCCCACTTGGGCGTCCTGGCCTTGGTCTTGTTGTTCCTGATGGTTTGGCAGTACTGTTGTAGTATTACGGGTTTAGCTTAGTCCTTATTCATGTCGGCTGGAGCACCGCGCGGGCCGGGCGAGATGTTGACTTACGAAGCTGGGCGAGGGAGCAGCAGAGGGTCAGCGAGGTGTCCGAACAGCATGAGCAAGTAGCGACAACTCACTTATGGAAGTGACCGGGGAAGTAACCGCAGATGGTGCAGAGGATGTTGATGAAGAAGTCCCTCCCGATACCGAAGCGAATCAAGACGGCGACGGGAGGTGCGATCCATCCAGCCAGCCAGACGAGTACGTAGAAGAAGTGGTGGGTCTTGGGCTGCAGAAGAGGCAAACCGAACAAACGCCGAAGAGGAGTAGGCGAAGGCCGAGAGAGTGAGCGAGCGAACGGTGGGGGCGAGCGGCTGAGCGCCCTCTGTACAGCTACACACCTTGAGCTCCTTGCGCGACTTTGGTGCGCGAGCGTTGATCTTGGCAGCGATGCCGTCCATGGCTGTTGAGGTGCAGGAGATGAGCCGGTGTGCTCTTCGGATGCGTGGTGTGCTCGCTTGAGAGCTTGGCTCGAACTCACTGCTTATAGGATGCCTTGAAACAGGCGAGCACCAGTCGAGAGGCTAAACGAGTGTTGGTTGAAGCGATTCGATGAAGTACAGGCGGAGGAAGCTGAGCAGCGAGGCCGAGTCGAGGGAGAGATGAGACGACGAGGGGCGGATGAGAGGGGTGTCGAAGCAGCGGCGTACTTCTATAGGCTGGTAGAGCGGCTACTCTGCTGTTGATCTTGTCTGCTGTAGGCAAGTCGAAAATGTAGCAAGTGAAAGCAGGAGTTCAACCGTCTTCAGCGCGAAGGACGTTCGAGCACCGCCCGTCTGCCTTTCTCTTGCTCCTGCCGTTTACTCGCCTACAAGAACCCGACTCTCGCGACTCAGGAGGAGGATACAGCCCACTCTGTAGCTCATCATGGCCTACCAAGAGCAGCCCGCCTACCCTTCTTACGCGAATCCTCCCACCGACCAGTTCAATCCGATCCCTCTCGACCGCTCTCCCAACCCGAGCCATCACGCTGGGGATCAGCCCTATGGCTACGGACAGCCCAGCAGCAATGGTGTAGACGCCTACCAGTCCCGTGCATCAAATTACGGCGTCATAGAGGTTCCCGGTACCCCGAGCGCGCCAGGCGTCGACGCGCGGAGAACGAAGGGCTACAACGAACGAGGGAGGGTCGCCCGCTTCTTCCTGGCCTACAACACTCGGAAGCAGCTCGCTTTCCTAGGGCTCATCATCCTACAGAGTGCCGTTGTCCTCAGCATGATTGGATTGATCTACGGCACGATCAATGATGTGAGTTGGGCATCTCGAAAGAGCGGCTGCATTAGCTACATAGAAGCTGACATCTTTCCCCTCGCAGGCCATTGGCGATCTCAGCTTCTCCGAGTCGTTTGCTCAAGCGCCGAAGCTCGAGCCCATCGCCACCTACATGTCCCTCTTCATCCTCGCCGTCCTCTTCGAATTCCTCGTCTCCATGGACGCCCTACAGGAGAAGAACATCCTCTCCCTCCTCCTCTTACTGGTCTTCCAGTGCGCCATGGTCATCTACTCGTCCCTCCTTCCCTCACAACTCGCAACCGCTATCCGAGGAACCAACGCCGACACCGACATTGTGGACGAGCACGTCCGCAACTATGCGATTGTCATCCCTGCGGTCATTGGTGGTTTCACCATCGCTATGGCGTGGTTGATCTGGAGGCTGTACGAGGAGTTCGGCTGGAATCTCTACAAGGTCCTCGGCGCCGATCTCAAGATCAAGAGGATGTACCTCAAGGTGAGTTTTCAAACCTCGGCGTCTGGCTTCGTCTTGTCCTGGCCTTCGCCCTGGTTGTCTCATCGTATCGCCCTCGGCGTAACGTCTCCCTCGGCGACACATCTCGTGCCGGGCGCTGACCACTGCCTCCTCAGTTCCAAATCTTCCTCTCCATCCTCAAGTTCGACTCGTTCCTATTCCTCGGCTTCACGTGAGTTACAAGCCTGTGTCTCATCGGTCGCTCGGCGCTGACCCTCTCTCTCCTGCTCCCACCACCAGCATCCAAATGCTCGTCCTCGTCAGCGGCATCCCAACAGTCGAGCTTGCCATCACCATCGCCGCTCTCCCCATCATCATGGTCTGCCTCATCATCGGAGCCGTAAGCCGTCTCTCTCCTCGTTTCCCCTTCCTCGTCTTCCACACTGACTCTCCTCCGACTCCAGATCTTCGTCCGCCGCGAGTCCCGCGCCGGGACCTGGATCTTCCTCTTCATCCAATGCGTGGAAATCGCCTACTTCCTGTACAAGCTCGTCCGGATCTACGACGACAGCTCGGCCGCTCGTTATGCTTCGGCGAGGAAGACCCTCACGCTCTTTGGCGTCATCAGCCTCATCTTCCTCCTGTTGACGATCGTGGCGACGGGAATTTGCATGATGAACTTTGATCAGGGTTTGAGGGAGAGGAGTGAGTTGCCTCTTTACATCCCGCTTGCGCGCCGAGGGTTTAGCAACCGAGCCGAACGAATGGCTGACCTTCTCCCTCCCTCCCCGGCCCTCCCTCCCCTGCTTCCTCTCCTCCACTTTCTCCCCTCCACCACATCAGTCCCTGGCTACCGCTTCAACTCGACCCCGCGCAAGGACACGACCGGCGAGAAGGTCGACGGCAAGACGGGCGAGCCGCTCGCGCACCAGGACACTCGCATGTCCCTCGACTAGTCAAGAAGGGTGTCGGTGGTCATGGAAGGGCGTGGTGAGCTAGAGGAAGGCGGTTTGCTTTATTCTACAGACGCTTGAGAGGGAGCTGGGTTCGGCGATGTGCGTAATTTGAGGGAGCGGCACGGGCCACCGGCAAGGACAGTTTTAAGGGTGTTGTAAACTATCGGGATTTACTAGATACATGCTGCGAGGCCAGCTGAGGCGTTTAAGGTGCTGAGTAGGCAGAGAAGCGAGCGCCTGAAAGAGTAAGTTGGCCCTTCGCCGAACTCACGCTGGCGTCTCCGCAGCTACGACGTGGCCTCCTCACCAGCCTCTTCTCGGGGTACAAGCAGTAACGTCTCGCCGGATCCCACTTCGTACCTCTCGCCAGCCCTGCCCTGCGGGCGCCCGAAGTGAAGCGAGCGGACAAACGAGCGCCGAGTAGCTCGCCCTCAAGCAAGCACGCTACGATCCTTCCTTAGATCTTCCAGCATATTCCATCCAAATGTGATGCTACCGCAGCGCGTACGAAACGACGGGGAAGAGTTCTGCGAGCGAAAAATGGTCAGCTTCGGGGAGAGCGAGGGCGAGAGGCAAGCGAAACGGACCTGCTGGGAATCCTTGCTGGATCTCACGCTTGATAATCTCGAGTCCAGCGTCGGCAAAGACTTGACGGAAGACCTTGTCGGACCTGTGCGAAGAGCCAGGTCAGCGAGTCAAGAACCGAACCTCGGCGAAAGGGAGCTCACCTCGTGATGGAGCTATCGTCGTCATCGAACAGCTGCCCTGCGCCATCGCCATCCGTATCCTTGCAAATGTTCTCCTTGAGCATAATGTAACCCTCCGTACCGTTCTCCCCTTCCCTCAGCGCCTTCCTACTCCGCTTGAGGAAGTCGACGAGCTGCTTGTCCGAGAGATGACCGATGCACCACTGGATCATGACAAGGTCGTAGCCGTCCTCCAAGTAGAACTGCTCCTCCGGGTTTGGCCAGCTGAGCTCCTTGCTACCGACCGTGGCGACGAGCTCCGACTGTCCGCCGTCGAGAGGGATTGCCGGCGCCCGAGGGTCAAAGAACTGTAGCCCCGCGAGCCACATCCTCACGCCCTTGCCCGTCTTGAGGCTCTTCCATCCTTCTTTCCCCTTGTCCGAGTTGCGCTTGGCCTGATCCACAAACTTCTTGACCGGCTCAACGAGGTCGACTCGGTCGAATAGCGGGAGGAGGACGGTGGAGGTGACTCGGCCGATTCCGGCGCCGCAGTCGAGAGCGCGGTAGGAGCGCCTTGGTGGTGGTGTAGGCGATTTGGTGTGGTGAGGAGGGGTGATGGTGGAAAGGGCGGGGAGCAACGAGAGGATGAGGAGACGAGAGCTGGTAGCGTCTAGCCTAGGTACTGGTGTCGAGCTGTAGCCGAGTGTTGGGGGAGCACGAGCAGCAGTCGGAGTTGGTAAATGGGTGTCAAGGGAAGCAGGAATGATGAGCAAGCGCGAGACGGCGAGCAAGAAGCGACTGGACTCACTGTCCAAAGCCTCCGAGCACACCGTTAACGCTGGCATCCGTGTTGGCCCAGTAAGACACTCCTGCTTGGAAATCCGGAGTCTGCTGAGTTGCCATCGAAGTAGCGATTGGAGACGATATATCGGTCGGAGGAAGAGAAGGACCGGCGCGTCTGTCGCTCTTCTGCTCCCGCCGTTCACTGCTTGCTTTCGCTTCGTTCTGTACTCGACTGGAGAATGTCTTCCTTCTTCACCAAGTTCTTCGCTGGCGGAGCCCTGGCAGCTGGCGTAGTAAGCTCTCCCTCTCCCGCTTCCTCCTTCTCGCGGCGCGCTGATCCTCTCTCGCTGCTGCAGACATACTACTACCACATAGACATCACCACACAAGCAGAGAGGCTCTCCAACGACCTGCACGCCCTCTCTCAGCAGCTCGTCGCCTCTGCTCCCCGTCAACCCACACCGACCGCCTTCCCTGCTCCCGTTCCCACACGAACGGGCGTCGCTGAGGGTGTCAAGTCGAGGGTGAGCGCTCGCAGAATAGAAGGAGCTATCTGTACGCTAACACACCTGCTCTCACAGTGGAACGAGACCGTTGCCGGAGGATTGAGGGTCCTCAGCGACACCGAGTGGAGCGAGGTCGCTGCTTCGACCTTCAGGGCGGTGCAGGCCAAGCTCACTCCCGCACCAGCACCAGTCGAGACTGTTGTGCAGGGTCGCCAAGTTTGAATAGGTGAGCCGCTCTCGGAGCCGAGCTCAAGGGTGAACGCCGAGATCTCGCTGACCTCGACTTTGGCAGATAGCAGTACTGCAGTCATGTAATAGGGTTCGGGACACCACTCTCGCTAGTCGCGCAAGGATACCAGACGAACGAATGCGATGTTGCGAAGAATGCACAAACGACTAACGAGGACAAAACGACTCCGACTCCTTCACTCCTCGACCGAACCGCTCTCCTACCACTAAAGCTCTCCCTCTCAAACGCCCTCCTGCCCAGCCTCAGTCGGCGTCACTTCCTCCCTCGGCCTCACCCAAAAATGACCTTCCTCCTCTTCACCCGCCGCTACTCCTCCCTCCCTCCCCAACTCGACCAACCGCTTCTCATCCCGAATGTAGACGCTCGGATACCTCGGGTTGGGCGCCGGTATGGATGCCGACGAGCGATTGCGTCGATGGTGGCGCAGGAGAGCGGCGAGGGGGTCGGGACCGTCGCTGGAGGCGTCGAGGGAGGAAGGGCGGGAATCGAAGCCGAAGCTGTCCGAGCGGGAGGAGACGGTGGAGGTCCGGCGAAGGTCGTCCACTACGCGCCAATCAAGGGATCCGTCCGCCTGCTCCTCGACGTCCAAGCGAGGGTTCTCGCGCTCCTGGCCTGGCGAGTCCGGCGAGAGGGCGCCGGCAGCGAGCACGACCTCTCCATCCTCGTCTTCCTCTCCATCCTGACTCGGTCGACGCTCTCCCTCCGAGTCCTCTGATCCATACAGATCAAAGACCGAGCCGGCGTATCCACTGCTCCTGTACGAATCGACGCTCGGCGAGAGGGGAGGGCGAAGGCCGCCGAACGCAGCAGCGGTGGGGTCGACTCGGAGACCAGTGGGGAGCTGGGGAACCGGATCCGTCTCGGCGCTGTGGAGGTCCTGCGAGGCTTGTCGGCGGTGGTCGCGAGCGGTAGGAGGGGGAGTTGGAACGCGGTCGGCGATGGAGCGAGAGCTGGACGAGTTGGCGCGCTTGACTCCCGAGCCGCTGGCCGAGGCGTTGCTGAAACCACGACGATGGGCGCCGCGAGTTGAGTTGGAAAGGGAAGAGACTGAAGTCTTGCGTGGCTGCGTCGTGGCATCGTGACCATCCTGCGAACGACGACCGAGAGTCGAGCTCGTCGAACCGGAGTGGGCGTGGCTGCTGGTAGTCGGAGACTGAGCGTAGGAGAGGTTGACGAGCTCCTCGACCTTGTCGCGAGGCAGACCAAGGTCTTCGGCGACCTCTCGCAGCCTGCGCATCGAGTCGACCGAAGCGACGGACGTCCGCGAGCCGCTGTGCTGTAGTCCTGTAGCGCTGGAGGAAGGTCGTGGACCGGGGAGAGGAGCGGATTGGGTGGCGGCGGGGAAGGAGAAGTGTTGGAGGTTGAGAGGCTCGGGAGCGCCAGCTCGATGAGATTGAACGGCGAGAGGGGCGGTCTGGGGCATGTTGGAGTACTCGTGGCTGGCTCCTGAGGAGGTGTCGGATCCCATGCGATGACGCCTGGCGCCAATGTCGTAGGAGATGGGAGCGCGACTGCTCGTGTCGGTGTGAACAGGACCGATTCCGAGTCCGAATGCCTCTTGCTCGATCGAGGGGCGACGACCGACGCTGTCTGCTGGCGAGTAGCTGCGAGCGAGGGGACTCCCGCCGATGGAAGCAGGTTCGGGTGTCGAAGCAAGGCTGCGCGGACCATCGCCTCCGACTACGAGTGTGGACTCCGACTCCCGGTGAGGGCGATGGGAGCTGCCGCGCGCACGAGAGAGTAGACGAGTGAGGGAACGCTTGTTGCTGCTACCTGACGAGTTTGAGTTGGCCGAGGGCGATCCTTGCTCCGCCTCGGGGCTCTCGGCGACGATGGGCAGGCCGCCTGGCGAGCGAGTGCGTAGCTGGTCAATCGAGCGACGACCTTCGGGGACCGATTCGATGGGCTCGGGAGTGCTGGAGGGATTGGGAGTGCTGAACTGGCTCGAGTTGAAGGGTGGCGAGAGGGCGAACTCGGGATCGTCGACGAAGGGGGTGATCTCGTCGCCGTTGAGATGAGGTAGCTGATCGCGGCTCTTCTTGTTCAGGAGGCTCTTGAAGCGCATGCCGATACCTCGCGACGACTTGCCATCGACGTCCTTGCCGTCTTTCTGCTTCTTCGAGCCGGCCCTCCCAGGTGACTTGGGCGACATGAGCGGCGAAGGAGGGATGTCCGGGTTGAGGATGGGGACGGCGGGGATGTCGCTGGTGCCCGACACGAGTTGCGGCGATGAGATGGAACCCTTGCGAATCGACTTCGACTTGGAGAGGCTCTTCGACCGAATGACGGGCGAAGTGGGGGTCTTGGACGGTCCTGCCTTCTTCAGCGCGATGGTGGCGAGCGTCGCTTGGTTGCGAACGTCGCGGATGAGCATCGACTGGGTATTGGAGGGGTCGCGAGGTGCCATCGGCTTGCGAGGAACGCGGAGGAAGGAGTCGGCGTCGAGCTTGGTGGGCTCGCCGAGAGGCTGAACGTCGGTGGCTTCGGTCATGCGCTTGACTCCGTCGGTCTGCTCCGCCTCGTCTGAGGCAGAGAGCTGAGAGTTCGGCGAGTGGAAGGTGTCGGGGACGGGCGACTCGAAATGAGGCGAGTCGAATTGGGCGCGCGAGTCGAACTGGGAGGGCGAGTCCTCGTCGTTGACTAGAGGCGAGGTCTCCTCGAGTTCCCGAGGACTGGCGAGGCGCTCCTTGTGCTCTTGCCATGATCCCGAGTCGGCTGCAGAAAGGCGAACAGGTCAGTGACGAGCGACTCGCGAGATGAAGGCGAAACTCACGAGATCCGACCATGCTGCTGAATTCGAAGGCGTCCGACTGGGTCGTTGACGGCGTAGGTGCGCCATTCGTCCGAGGCGACGAGCCGGCAGCGGAGGTCGAGGTGCCGGTTGCCCTACTCGAGCGATATGGCGACAACCCGCTGTCCAGCCCCGAGCTCCTCCTCCTCCCAAGCCCAGCCAAACGGTCTCCATCGCTCGCTCTCCTCCCCTCGCCATTCGACGCCCTCCTTCCCTCCGGTCCGCTACCCCTCCTGCCATCCGAGCCACTCGCTCGCCTCCCGTCCGAGCCGCTGCCCCTCTTCCCCGCTCCAGGGCCATCACTCTCGCTCCCCCTCCTCCCATCACTCTCACTGCCCCTCCTCCCATCGCTCCCACTCCCCTCCAACGAGCCCTTTCTCGACCAATCATACCCTCCACTCCCTCTCCTCACGCCCAGTCCAGCCTCGCCCTCATCGAAAGGCGAGCTAGGCGCAGCGAGCCCCTTCTTCCTCTCCGCAGCTCGACGACTAGCAGAACGAACGAGCGTCTCCTGGATCACAAGCAAGTCTTCCAGCGCGAGGTCGGCCTCCCCGAGCGCAGGGCTCGAGCTGTTGATGGTCTCGAGAAGCTCGTTGGAGGGTCGTCGGCTCATCGATTCGGCGGCGACGCGGAGGTGCTCGTCGTCTTGAGTGCTGATCTTGTCGGTCGTTGGGGGAGCATCGATGGTCGTCGGCGCGGAGGAGACGACTTTGAGGGAGGAGAGGCTAGGCGAGGAGGTAGGGGAGGCGATGTCGTTCGAGGCGACATGAGGTAGGGTGTCGAGAAGGTCCTCGCCATCGGTCGAAGGCTCTTCCGGTGCAGCGTGGTAGCTCGAGCCAGTCGAGTCGATGGAGGATGTCGAGCGCTTGTGCTTAGACGAACCGGTGGTCGACGAGATGGACCTGCCCTCGATGACCTCGAGCTGCTCATCGTCGTCCTCATCCTCTGTCTGCCCATGATCCTCGGTCGACCCGAAGCTGAGGTCGAACGGCCCATCGTGGTCCGAGAAGGACTGCTCGAGGTCGCTCCTCGAGGGCGTCTTGAGCGAGGCGTGCGAGACGGGCGAGAGAGGGGATATGGTGTACTCTGTCGAAGAGGTACTCAACTCGCGAGAGCGGGTATCTCGAGGAGTTGATGGGATAGGATCGAGGTAGGGCAGGGTGAGAGGGGGCGAGGTGAGAGGAGGAATGGGCGTAGGAGGAGCGGCGGTGTCGATTGATTCCTCGTCGTCGGTGTTGGTGGGGATGTCGAGCGACGGGACTGGGATATGATCCTCCTCGAGCGCTTCCTGCTCGCCGGGATTCGTCTCCTCGTGCTCATCTTCGGCGCCGTCCATCTCCGGCTCCCTTCCTCCGTTACCACTATCCTCCTCCTCGACCGGCGATTCGAAGCCCACATCCGAAAGGCCAGGTGAAGGAGTAGCCGGCAATGGGATATTCGGTGGGAGCGAAGGCGAAAGATGATTCGGCTTCGACGGCGACGAGGGGGGGGCGGGCGAGTTGGTTGCAGAGGATGCTCGTGCGCTGGCGAGGGAGGAAGAATCGGATGGTCTCCTCGAGTTGAAGCTGGACGACACGCCTGGCGAGGGTGCAAGGCGATGGTACTGGGGGTCCATGGCTTCGGTGTCGCTCGTCGGCGAGGAAGGGGAGGGAGGATCGATCGAGGTGGTGGTTTCGGGCGTTTCGTCGAGCCCGATGCGAGCAAAGGTCTTGGAGAGATCCATTTCGATCCCGTCGAGAGCGTACGAGATGCGCTTGAGCTGGTGCTCCGAGAGGGAAGGGACGACCGAGAGATGCGCCTCCTTGATGCTGCCCAGCGAGTCGGTGGTGTCCTCTTCGGTAGTCTCTGCAGATTCATGCTCTTCTGCCGCGTCGACCCGCTCCTTCCCCTTCCCCTTCAGGCTCATCGCCGGCGATGAACCCTCGACACTCTCCTCCTCGCCCGCGATGGTGTGGTCCGAGCCGCTCCTCTTGAGACTTCCTGGCGCCGAGTTGACGCTCGAAGACGATTTGTTCTTCATCTTCATCTGCGCCATCGTCTGCACCCGCCCGCCAAACAGCGAGTTGCCTCCTCGGCGGTAGGGATGGGAACCGCCCGAGCTGGATCCAGCCGAGCCGAGCGGCGGCGAGAACGAGCCAGTTGTCGAGGTCGTCGAGTCGGGGGAATGAGGGAAGGGTACTCCTCCGGCAGCGGTAGTCGAAGAGGAGGAGAGGTTGGATGCCCGACCGAAAGTCGACGCGTGGAAAGTCGCGCCGCCGCTGCCAGGCGAAGGGGTGAGGTCATGGAAGTTGAGCAAGGTATGGTCGTTGGTCGAGTTGTTGGAGAGGTACGACTCGCGACTCGACTCGTCGGCTTCGTCGCCATCTGTAGGTGGTTGCTGACTCCAGTCGCGCCGAGGCGGGCGGTTGATGCGAGGGACGGGCGGGGCGGAGGGCTGTTGAGAGCGCTCGAGTGCGAACTGAGCCAACACGGCGTTGGCTTCCTCGTCGCTCAGCATGCCCGTCTTGCGTTGTGCTCTGTAGTGTGGTCAATATCAGCTGATGCTCTGGCTTTCCGCGGCTCGAGAACTTACGCTAGATGGCCTTGCAGCGTCGAGAGATCCACCAACCTTCCCTCGCTGTCCCGCAAGAGCGAGAAGCGTTTCGTAAGATGTGGCTGTAAAGTCAGAATCAGCTACATCCCCTACTCGTGCTTCCTCCCTGCAACTCACCAGAATCAAGCTCGTCCTGAAATTGGAAGGCTCGGGCAGGAGGAGCGTAGGCGGAGCTCTTGGTGGAGCAACCTCCCCTTCCGACTCTGGCTGACTGCTACTGGCCTCCTTGCGCCGAGTACGAGACTCGGACTTCCGCCTGAAGCGATTCATGGCCGCTCGAGTCCCGCTCTTCTAGAGCCCGGAGCTGGCGAGATGTTGTGAGAGCGGGCGGTGCGGAGAGGATCTGTGCTTTGTGGAAGATGGTGGCGCTGTAGTGTGATGTGCTGTAGTGCGATGCGAATGTCGGTGGTGATGTGTGCTAGCAGACGAGTGAGATGAGGCAGAAGTTCAAGCCGTGGAAGCTCCAAAGTCTCGCGCCCGCTTCGCAGCCGAGCGTTTGAGCAAAGAAAGGGGATCGTTCTCCTCGGTCTCTCAGAAAAAACTCGGACGAATGAGAGGTACTTGACAATCACGGAAAACGGGGGTATAGAAGGTCTACCACTATCATACAGAACGATCTCGCAAAGCTCACCAACGGCGTTGGAAGATGGCGCCGACACGCGAGACTACAGGGCACGCACGTTTAACGACAGTAACCTCGCTCTCCGCTCGATGTCATCCTCACGCTGTTGAGTATCGGTCAGCGATCAGCACCCTGTAGCTCGACCGAGCGAGAGACTCACCTTCTCGTTGATATGCAGTACGAGGACGACAGCGCCGAGCAACAAGATGGCCGCGCCCAGCACAATCGTTACCCAAGGGATCCAATCCCCGGGATGAAGGTACAGCTCTTTCCTCCACGTGCTCGGGTCCTTCGCTCCCTCGGGCTGGTAGGGAATGATGAGAACCTGCGAGTTGGGAATCACGCCCTCGATGTTGATGTAGTGCTCTGGCTGATGGCGAGTGGAGCCGATGAAGAGGTTCTCGACGTAGTTGTTGGTGCGGCCGAGGCCGAAGTAGGAGTAGGGGGTGCTAAGGGAGAGGTAGGTGGATTGGGGAAGTTGTCCGTCTGCGAGGAGGGGGGGAGCGCCGAGGTTAGCTGGGAGCGAGCTTGGGTGGACGAGGCGCAGGGAGACGTACACTGAGTTGATCGTCGTGCTCCAGTGGGATCGAGGACGGTGAACTTGAACGACGCGCCCGAGTAGCTAACGCCGTATGGCTGCCACGAGCGAGGGAAGTGTCAGCCGAGCTTCGACACCGAGCCTCTTCTCCTCGACCAACTCACCCTATACCGCTTCTCACCCTCCCGTGTAGGCTCGCACCATCCTTGACAAGCGCCATTGAGGACTGTCGAGAGGCAAGTCAGTTCGTCGTCTGCGAAGGGGAAGGAGCTCGGCGCACCCAGAGCCTTGAGGAAGAAGGCATCGTGGAAGTAGTTGTTCTTAATAAACACCGCCCTCCTTGACGCTCCCGAGTTCCCACTCCTCTGCACCAAGATATCGAGCGAGCCCTGCACAGTCGTGGTCCGTCAGCGCTTGTCCCCTGGCGCGATCAGAAACCGACTCACATCATCATCCACATCCAACCAATGCGCACTTTCGGCATCATGAATCTTACTCAACACCTCCGCCCCTTCCTCCACGACCCTAAACGCCCTCCTCGCCTTCCCAATCTCAGCCTTCGTACAGCTGCTCACATCGCAAGGCCGACTCTGCAGGATGTTGACCCTCTTCTGCCCCGAGGTAGAAGTGAGGAGTAGGAGGTCAGGGTAGCCGTCGATGTTATAGTCGCCTATTGAGGGAGGGGTGGGGAAGGAACCGCGGAAGGAGGTGGATTCGGTGATGAGGGAGGAATGGGGGAGGAGCGTCGAGATGGGTATGGTGGTGTAGGCCTGTAGAGAGCTCGGGGTCAGTTGCGATCTGAAGAGAAGCAATGAGGGGCCCACAGAGTTATCCTCCTTGATCGTCAAGTCAAAGCTAAAGTCCTTGTCGGCGACGCAGAGCGCTTCGGGGTCGCGGCAAGGCTCAGTCTGGGACTGTGCGCTGGTGCAGAGGGGGATCTGCTGGTTGTAGGCGATGGAGAGGTCGCAAGCGCCGACGGAGGAGCATGAGGTAATGACCATGTCAATCGTTCCATCTCGGTCTGTGGCAGGCAAGGAGGGTCAGCGAAGCGAACGCCGAGCCCAGCGGCCAGAACTCACCCATATCGGCAAAGCTGACGCTCTTGGTACCCCGCGGTAGGTCGCCCTTGCGAGAGAGGGTATAGTTGCCATCTTTGTTATTGAGCCAGATTTGGTACGAGAGGTGGTCGGCCGATTTGCCCTCGCAGGTGAGGAAGAGGTCGGCGAGGCAGTCTCCGTCGAGGTCGATGAAGGCGTTGAAGTGGGGCGAGGGGAACTTGCAGTCAAAGTTCTTGAGGTCCAGTGGAGGGGAGGTGCTGGGAGAGAGCAACGGAGGTCAGCCGAGAAGCCGAGAAGACGAAGAAGGGGAGCTGAGCGCACACGTTGAAGACCGAAGTCGAGTTGGACTCGTCCCAGGTGTTCCTCCAGAGCTGTGGCTTGGACTTGGAGTTGGCTGCAATACCGAGTAGATCTGTCCGCATGTCGCCTGTAGCGTCAAGAATCATTGGCTGAGCCAAGCCCGACGATTCGACATCATGCGAGGCCGCTGAGAGAACGCACAAACCGAGCTGAGGTCAGCTCGTAGCTCGGTAGACGTGCAAAGCAGGAGCAACTCACAAAAGCCACCATCACTCTGCTGCAAGTAGACCTGCATCTCGACCGTCTCATCCTCCCCCCACCATCCTCCGGGGTTCTTGCCGCCCATGAGCAGGACGTCGAGTCGTCCGTCATAGTTGTAGTCGCCTGGGACGACGTTGGTGATGATGAAGTCGCTCTTCGTACGTATCCGGGCCTTCTGCTGCTCGATCCAGCGGTAGGCGGAGCGATCCCAAGTGTAGAGGGAGAGGGAGCGCTGGTCGGCGGAGAGGTAGAACAGGTCGAGCAGCTGGTCTGCATTGAAGTCGCCAAAGGCTGCTACCAATCCATCGTTGGGTAGACCCAATGTCCCAGTGTCGATGAGCTTCTCCTCGACGAATCGTTGCTCGACGCCTGGGAACCAAGCGGTTGCTGGACGAGGGGCGAAGGCGACGAGGGCTGCGAGAGAGGCGAGGAGGGAGGTGTACTTGACCATCCTCGACAAGCGGCAGCTACAGCGCCTTGATTCTGTACGAGAGCTCTTGCTCGGCGTGGTTGTAGACGAGATCAGCGAGCGAGGTAATGGTTCGAAGTCAAGAGAGGGTGAGCGCGTCGCTTTCGCCCTTTGCGCCTCCCGCTCTCTCCTCGTTTCTATTACAACTCGTTACTAAGGCTGAATACAGCCTTCTGTAGTACGCCATGGCCACTCGTATCGCCCACTCGTCAACACGATTCGCAGCTCGCCTCTCTTCCCCTTCGGCCTTAGCAGTCTCCGCCCTCCCCTCATCTCGGCGCACTCTGTTCGGCTTTGGGAAGAAGAAGGCTACAGCAGTAGACGCTCCTCCTACCCCTCTCCTCAGCCAAGATGATCTCTTCCATCCGCTCTCCGCCTCGCCCTTCCCAGAGATGCGCGCAAAGTCGCAACGCATCAAGGACCTCGCCTACTGCCCCGTCTCGATGGACAAGTACAACGAAAAGGTTCATGTAGCTTTCGAGTGCCCCGACTGCGGCTACCCGACGCATGCGACCGAGGAGCGCTGGGCAGAGGATAGCGACAAGGGGAGGTACTGGCCTCGGCTCAGGGAAGCCAACGAGGACGAGCACGACCTCAGGAGCGGCAGGGAGATGACCGAGTTCAACTTGCCTGGTGCGTAGCTATCTCCCTGTGCTCGGCCGAGCCCCCGCTGATCCTTCTCATCCCTCCCAAAGGCTCGCAGCCGTACGAGGAAGCCGTCTCGATGGGCAATTGGGACGTCTTCCTTTACACTCGTGGCTTCCCTTCGGTCAACACGGAGCGCGCAAGACGACACGTTTCCAAGCTCCTCACCTACCCGCTCTCGATCGGCTCGGTCCTGCACGAGAACAGCCCCTACACCCTCCGCAACCAGCGCCTCCTCCCCGAGGGTCTTCGTTCCCTCTTCGGTGCGCTCAGAGCTCCTGCTGTGCCTTCTCCTACTAATCATCTACACCAACAGCCCTCCGCCAAGCCCTGCACCCCGGCCCCGCCACCAGCGACGCGCGCAACTCTCGCCCTCCAACCCCCGTCCGGATCTTCATCCTCGGCGCCCGCGCCGAATCCTCCCTCCCTCCTCACGTCATCGCCCAACTCTCGCATCTCTTCCCTCTCGTTCCCATCCACCTCTTCTTCGTCGGCCCCGAGGCGCACATCCCCCCTCCTCCCAAACCCGCGTTCGGCACCGCAGCCGAAGCAGCAGAGGAGAACACCCGCGTCTATGGCGTCCCTTCCTACACTCGTATCGACTCGGAACAACTCACCATCACCAACCTCCGAGCCAACTATGCAGAGGTGCATGATTCCCTCGGCCCCTTCGACCCCTACTACGACGTCTTCTTCTCCTTCTCCCCCGGCTTCGGCTTCCCCGCCGAGAACGACCACTCGAAAACCCAACTCGAGACCAACTGGTCCGGCGCCATCCAAAACATCCTCGAGACCAAGTGCGCCCTCTTTTGCACGGGGTTCTCGCCGGCTGATGTCGAGAGGGATGTCGTCGCGTTGGACAAGGCCGAAGGCATCAAAGGGGAGTTTGATTGGCTGTTGACGCCGGGAGAGAATGTCTTTGGGAGTGAGAAGTGGGAGGTCGCTGAGTTTGACCCGAGGGTGGCGGTTAAGACTAACTGGGGCATCTGGGGCATCCGGTAAGTTGCTTCGAGCGTGCGCCGAAGTGGGAAAGGAAGCTGACTCTCTTTCTCTCGACTCGCAGTGGCAAGAGGTACGAGGTCAACCCCGGACAAGAGGAGGAAGAATAGAATGATGTTATGCGTATAATCTTGCAACAGTCAACATCCCTACCCTCCTTCCTCAGCTAAAGATTCGTAAGAGACCGAACCCCTGCGAGATCGGAGAGGTCAGCGCGACGCTGCGAGAGAAAGGAGGAGTAACGCACGACGTTGATAAATGCGCCGAGAACTATCGCCATGCTCATTCTGTGGGCAAAGAGGAGTCAGTCGAAGCTCGCAATTCTCGAGAGAGCGAGTCGACTCACGTTCGGCTGAAGATCTGCGAGCGGAAGAAGAAGAAGGGTAGGAAGGGGACGAAGAAGCCTATACATACTCCTGAGAGCATAGTCGTCCAATAGCGGTCGCTGGCGGCTGTTGTAAGAGACGGTCAGCCAAGGCTCGCCGGGCGGATGTGCGCCGAACTCACAAGTATCGACAGCCGCCTCGTTCTGTCCGGTAAGCCCTTCCATCCACTGATCCTCGAGTGCGCGAGCATGTTCGTCGTCGTCTGCATTGGAGGAGCGTCAATTCGAGAAGACAGCTTGAAGCAGTGCAAGACTCACCTCCGTCAATCGTCGCGCCAGCGTTCCGCCGAAACTCGGCTCGCATGCTCGCAATGTCTTCTTCCGAGAAGCCAGCGTCCCTCAGTCGGTCCAGTCCTTGTAGCGGAGTGATTTGTGTCGTCTGTAGGTGGTACAGTTGGTCAGGTCGGTGCACTCGTTCTCAGCTCGGCGATCGAAATCCCGATTCACCTGGATCTTCTCCTTCTCCCCCTCAATCTCCTCATCGTCCATCGGCTCTCCAACCGAGCAATGCAACCACACCGTGTTGTCCTCCTCCGCCTCCAACGCCCCACCGACCTTCTCCTTCCCCTTGCCCTTCCCCTTGCTCTCCTCGGCTTTCCCCTTCTCATCCCTCACATTGACGCCAATCTCCCTCCCCACCGCTTCCAACCCTTCCAAGAAAGCTTCTCGATTCGGTTGAGTCTCCTCCCGCAAGACTTTAGCCCGCCGCGAGAGGAGCTGGACGGTGTACGGAACGAGGTAGGTCCCGTCGGTGAGGAGGCGGCCAAGTTGGATCAGCCGTAGCCGGCGCGGTCGGTCGTCGACGTTAAGTGATGGTCGGAGGAAGCGGAGCTGTTGTAGTGCAGCACAGCAAGGGGAGTCGGTCAGCCCGGGGGCCGCCAAGCATCAACACGACAGCCCGCCCGTGTAGGCTCACCCGTCGTTTCACCTCCCCTACGCTCTCCTGCGATCCGCACCAGAAATCCAGCAGATCCTCCGACCCATCAGTGAAGCGGATCGCGAAGCTCATGCCTGCTGGCCCTTCCTCCGCGCCCTCGAGCTGGCTCTCCTCGTCATTTGGGCTGCTCTGGTCGACAGCTTTGCCCTTGCCTTTGAGCGTACGTCGTGATGGTGGTGGCGGATAGGATGGTGGTGCTGCTGTTGAGCTGAAGGAGGAGAAGGAGGGAGCGCCGGCGGTGACTGGGAGAGGGAGGCCGCCTGCTGACGAGAGGCGAGGGGAGCGGGATGGTAATGATGTTGGCTCGTCTAGCGGTATCGCCGTATAATTGCTGGGCATTGTAGCCCGTCGAGGTGCTCTGCGACGAGGATGTGGCGGAGCTCAAGCCGACGCGACTTGTCCGAGCGCGATCCCCTCCCCCGGCTTGCAATTGGACTTGGACATATCGCTCGGCAACACTTCGGCTTCGCCTACAGGCTCCAATAATTATCGCAGGAGATCACATGACCTCTGAACGAGCCCCAACCCGCCTTCTACGCGCTTCTGATCATCCTACCCCGAGGGGGCGGGTCTCTGCCAGCCTCCCCTCCTCGCTCGCGCTAGATGGCACGTCGGCGCTAGCTTCACTGGGGCAGTTACTCCACGAGTAAGACTTATATTTGCAGCTCAACGCGCAGCAAGGCGGGGGTCACCGTGATGAGGAAAGGCGAGCGCCTCTCTCTCTCCTGCCTTCTTCTTCGTCTCTCCTCGTCTGCTCTGCTTCTCGCTCTTACTCCTTCACCTTCTACTCCTTCAAGATGAAGTTCGCTCTCGCTTCCGCACTGCTGGCAGTGCTCCCTGCCCTCGCCTCGGCGACCTATTTCACCAACCCGACCGCCTCGACCGTCTGGGCTTCTCCTGAAGGCGAGACCATCAGTGAGTATTCTCTCTTACACTTCCTTTGAGCATCGCTGACCTCGTCTCCCACAGCCTGGAAGTTCCAAGCCGGAGGAGCCGCTGTAGGGACCATCGTTCTCGAGACCGAGGCGAGCAATCCCAAGTAAGCGCCCCTTTCAGCCATTTCTGTCCTTCATTAAATACTGACCAACGCTTTCTATTGCAGAGCCAAGACGCAGACCGTCCTCGCCGACTCGATTGATCTCACTGTGGAAGAGCTCGCCTGGCCCGTCGGCCTTTCGCTCCCCTCCGTCTCAACGACCTCCTTCGTGAGTTTGGTGGCTTCTGACAGCGTGTGCGGGCTTTGCTGACCCTCCTACAAAACAACAGCGCCTTCTGATTGTCAACACGGACGACAATGAGACGGTCTACACCACCGTCGGCCCCTTCACCATCGAATCGCTCTCGGGATCCCCTTCCTCATCGGCTGCGACGTGAGTCGAACAGAGCTCGCAGGACGAAGTAGCATGGCTAACACTTTTAGTACAGCACCACCACTCGCGCTACTTCGACCACTGAAGCTTCTTCGAGCTCGACTACGCCGCTCACAACACCCCGAACAAGGTCATCTTCGTCTTCCTCCTCTGTCGCTCCCTCCCCTTCCACCACTTCGACGACGACGACGACAGTCTCTCCTGTGACGACGACAACGACTCGCAGCACTACGACTATCCCCTCCTCCTCCTCCAGCTCAACAAGCTCATCCCCTTCCCCTTCCTCCAGCTCCGAATCCTCATCTTCAACCACCACCGAAGAGCCCTCAACAGCAACCATCGTCTCCACCGCCTCGCTCGTAACACTCACTTCGACCTCCTCTTCCGACAACAATGTCGTCACAATCCTCTCGACCGCCATGGGAGCTGCTCCCTCATCGAGCTCGGCGAGCGGTTCGGTCGGAGCTGCTCAGAGCGCCAGTGGAGCTACGTCGGGAGCGGCTAAGAGGGTTGGAGCGGCGGAGATGCTGTTGCCTAAGGGATGGAGTGCTGTCGGAACTGTTCTGCTCGGAGTCGCCGCGGGAATGGTCGTTCTCGGCTGAGCTTGAGTGAGGAGTGAGGCGGCAGAGAGAGAAAGATGTACATAGACTGTCTGTAGTATTAGGGACGAGACGAGGAGCAGCGCATGATATACAGCCAGTTGATCTTGCTAGACCTCGAGCAGCATCGCCAGAGCCGGCCGAGAAGCGAGCCGCCGAGAGATAGGCGAGTCGGACTGAGGCCTTCGCTGGAAGCTCTAAGCATCAACACACCAGCTGATAGGTTCACTTTGCACGGCAGCTCTTGGCCACAGCTTCCGCAATCACCCTCTCCTCCTCCCAGACCCCCTTCAACATCGCCAAGCTCGCCCTCAAGTCCTCATTCACCTCCTCCTTCCTCCACTTCTTCTCCAACTCCTCACACCTCGGTACTCCTTCCCTCGCCTCCAACACTAGGACATCACAGATCGTCCCAATACTCAACTTCACTTGCGCCTCGTTCAACGGGGAGATGATCTCCTCGTCGCCGGCTACCACGGCGTACCAGGGTGCTAGTGCTTGGGCGAGAGAGCCGGACGGGACATCGTTGGTGTCGAAGGGATTACGGCCGATGGGGAGCTTGAGATGGAGGAGACGAAGGGCGAGGAGGAGGATCCAGTCGGCGCAGGCAGGTGAGTCGTCCGAGGCGGGTTGGAGGGTCATTTTGCTGAGTGAGGGGGGGAAAGTGAGAGGTCAGCGCGGTACTCGTAGTAAGAAACAAAGAGTACGACTCACCCCCAGTACTCCGAATCCTGCAACACGCCCTTCTTCAGCCTCCCCTCCTCGCCCGCATCCTCAAACAGCTGCTCGAGCACCCTCGTGACATCGACATGCGAGTAAGGGTTGGCCGGCAGCGAGAAGCCGTACTCGGTGAGAAGCATGGGGTTCTCGTGCGCTCCGTATGAGAAGGCCAGCTCGTCGCCGTCGTTTAGTTGGGGATCTGAGGACCGAGCTTCTGGGCTGGCGAAGGTGAGGCCGTGGGTCGGTCCTTGGATGGGCTTGGTGGCTCGTCCGTCAGCGTGATTGATCTGTGGTGAGGCGGAAGGGGAGGTAAGGAGGGAGAGGGTGAGGAAGGCGAGAGGACCAGGTCAGCGCTCGGTCGGTGAAGGTGCGGCTCGAAAGGACTCACCATATCGATGACGGGCGCCAGAGTCAAGTTGTTGGCTTTCGGCCCCCCGACGTTGAAGTACACGCAACGTGTGTTGGTGTTGAGCCATCCCAGCGCAAAGTCATCGAAGCAGAGCTTGTCCTTCTCCTCCGGCGTCGCCTCGCAATGCTTCTTCCACTCGCTCTGCACCTTGTCCCAATCTTTTTGGAACCTCGACTCGACTTCTTCGGCCCTCACTCGCACCGACGGCGGCATCGTCTCGAGCAGCTCTTCCTGCCATCTCCTCAGCTTCGGGTCGAGCTTCCTTTCCCGCAGCGAGACATCGTCCTCGTCCAGACCGAATGCGCTTGCTAGCTCCTCGGTTGTCCGTCGACCGATTGACCAAGTGAGAGGTACAGTAGGGAATGTCCGAGGGAGCGTGAGGAGGAACGGCCACCATTTATCGCGAGGGGCCGAGTCGACTGGCGAGGGGGCACGCTCGTGGCGGGCGTATTGCAGAGCGAGGTGAAGCGAGACCCATTGAGTGGCGGAGAAGGTGGTGGTAAAGTGGGAAGGGTAGAACTCGCGCAGAGTCTTGGTGTTGAGGAGCGCTGGATTCGGGATCTTGATCAGGGTCGTATTAGGCTGCAAGAACGAGTCGGTGAGCGTCTTGAGGATGTGCGAGGGTCGCAGATACATACGGAGATATCACCCTTGGCGACAAGACCACGTCCTCCTCCAGCTGTCGAGAGGAAATGGCTCAGCGAGGTTCGGCGAGGAGAAGTCGAGCGGCAGCTCACCCGTAGTTTCCACCAGCTGCACGTACTTGGACGGGTCGGGGCATCCTTGTGAGTCTAGCCATGCGAGTAAGCTCTCCCACAGCTCTTTCGTCGTCTGCTCTGGCGCCATTCAGGTGATAAAGGTGGGGCTGCGAAGCGAAAAGAAGCCGACGTGATCAGTGAGTCGGTTTGGAGGGCCCAGAGAGCAGCGGCGTACTACCTGAGTACTGATGTACAGACTCGAGCTCCTGTAGCTGTCGGCGTGGGGCTGCTGAATGAGGAAACAGCGAGAGAAGAGGAGCAAACGGCGATGGCAAGCTCTGGGAAGGGAATGCGAGTGAGGCAAGGTAGAGGTACAGAGCAGTGCGGGACGCACCTTGAAGGATAAGTCTGAGCTACGAGAAGTGACAACGAGCAGCGAGAAATAGGAAGCCAAGAGCGCGGGCGGAGCTCGAACTCGAGGGTTGCCCTCATCCGGCTCGCTTCTCCCCCTCGACTCTAACATGGCGCCCAAGCAGGCCAACAAGCCTCAAACTAGCCAACGACTCAAGATTGTCGTCCGTCGCCTCCCGCCCGACTTGCCTGAAGCGATCTTCTGGAAGTCGGTAGCGCCTTGGGTCACTCGCGAAACGGCAGCAGAGGGCGAAGGGCAGGAGACGGCAGAGGTAGCTCTTTGGACTCACTACAGACCGGGCAAGATTCGCAAGAGGTGAGCTACAGCTCTTTATTGAGCTGCCTGGCGAGAGCTGACCTGTTGTGAGGGGCCGTTCTGCAGCAACAAGGACAAGGACGACCTACACTCGAGGGCCTACATTTCGTTCAAGACTCCCGATGCTCTCGTTGCTTTCCACCGAGGCTACGACGGCTGGAACTTTCGCGACAGAGCTGGTGAGCGAGCGAGCTGCCAGCACCCCCTCGCCGAGCTGAAGCTGATCATCGTCCCTACAGGCAACGTGAGCCAAGCTGTGGTCGAGTTCGCACCTTATCAACGCATGCCAGCCCCACCGCCGAAGCAAGATCCTCGGCAGGGCACCATCGACCAGGGTGAGCTCTCCCCTCCCCACCTTCACCCCTCTCAGCTGACTCGCTGTTCAACAGACGCCGACTTCCTCGCCTTCCAAGAAGCGCTCACCGCCCCTGCTGTCCCTGAGATCCCAGCCGAGGCCGTCGACAAAGCTGCACAGAAGTCGACTCCCCTCCTTGACCACCTCCGCGCTCAAAAGGCCGCCGAGATCGCTGCTCGACCACCCCGTCAGCCTCTCGCATCGGGATCCAAGGCCAAGGGCAAGAAGGTAGAGAAAGGAGCGAAGGGACAGCTGGCGAGTGGAGCAGGTGGACGAGGGAAGAAGGGTTCGAAGAGCGCCAACGCATCGGAGGGAGGGAGCGGGGCCAGCACGCCAACCGGGGCTGGGCCGTCGAACGGCAAAGGCAAAGGGAAAGGAAAGGGGAAGCAAAACGGTGCGGCTGCCACGGGTGGCCCAGCAGGCCCCGGGGGCAAACGAGCGCCTCCCCCTCACCTCCCGTTCGCTCCACCAGGCTTCCCTGGCTCTTCGGCTACCGCACCAACACCTCAGCAGAGCGTCGCGCAAGCCGACCTGGTCCGCCAAAGGCTCCAACAGCAACACCAAGCTCGTCAGGCTCAAGCCCAAGCTGCTCAGCAGCAAGCCGCCCAACCACCTCCAGCTTCGGCTCCGAAACAGCTCCTCCGCAACCCAGCCCGACCACTTCCGCCTCCTTCTCAGAATACTCCATCGCTCGCTTCTACCCCCGCCCCACCTACTCAGCCCAAACCCCAGCAACAGCGCCAACCAGCTCAGGGTCCTCCACCAGCGCTCGGCCAAGAAGCCGCTGGACAGCGCAGGCAGCTAGGAGCGGCGTTGGGAGCGGCATTGAGTGAAGGTACGGCGAGGAGGAGTCGGCGTGGAGGACAGAGAGGCAGTGCAGCAGAAGGAGGTGGTCCGCCAGGCGAGGGAGCTGGAGAGCCGAAAGCGCCGAGTGCGGGCGGGTCAAGGAGCGGGACGCCCGGAGAGGGCGGCAGGGGAGGGCGAGGGCGTGGGGGAGGAGGAGGCGGGAGGGGACGGGGAGGTAGGGGCGGCAGAGGTGGAGGAGGGGGAGGTCAGCAGCAGCAGCAGCCGGCCGCTGGCAATGCATAATCTTTCGACCTCGCTCGCTGTCTCTCGTCTCTCCCAGCGAGTCGTGAAAACCTATCAATCTGAGCAAAGTTGCAAGGCAAGCTAAAAGACGCTCTTGAGGACGTGCTCCAGCTTGCGCGACGTCGGCTGGACGAACCCGACGTAGCCTAAGTCGCCGATAGCGCGAAGGAACCTCGCCTGCTTGCGCACTTGAGCTTCCTCCTCCTCGTCGCCTTCCTCGCTATCGGTACCCTCCTCGCTCCCTCCTCGTCTCCTCTTCTTGCTCTGCCCGTTCCCGTTCCCGTTCGGCGCTCCCTCCTCTCCAGCCTGCTCCTCGTCCCACGCCGCCGTATCGAAGGCTGTCCACCAATCGCCGAGGTTGATCGTCTTGCCCGTCTCCTTGTACAGCCTATACGCCACAGCCACATCGAGCGAAGGTCCCCCGCCGAGAATCCCTCCCTCGGCCAACTCCTTGCCCTTGCCCTTCTTGCTCTTGCCCTTCTCGGGAGACGATGATGGTGGAGGAGCGACTTCGGCGTTGTCGCTCTCGGCAGCTGGGGCGGGAGGAGCATCGCCGGCGCTGGGCTCCGGTTCGGCGCCGTACGAAGCGTCGGCGGAGCGGAAGGTACGTTGGAAGGACGGAAGGAAGGCTGGGTGGAAGCGCTTGAAAGGGTGGAGATCGTCGGAGAACCAGACTTCGTGAAGGAGGAGGGAGGAGGAAGGACGGAAGGCGCGGCTGTGGGATGGGCGAGCGATGAAGGTCAGCGCCGATAAGGGCTTCCCACTTCGACCGAAAACTCACCTCAGATGCGACTTGAGCGTCTCGGACACCTCTTTCGCGAGCCTCGTGAACTCCTTATCCTCCTCCGTGATCTGGCTCTGCGCATACATCAAACTCGATCCAGGCATGTTCTCGTTGATGAGATTGTTGCGCCCGGTGGGTTTGGGCTTGGCAAGGAGGGCAACGAGGTCCTCGTGTAATTTGGTTAGGAAGTCGTGCAAAGTGGAGGCGGGTGAGGCGTGTTCGGGGAAGGGAGTGCCGGCTTCGGAGAGAGCTTCGGAGGAGGTCGATTGGGGCGCGAGGATGGGCTCGAGGCAGAGGGTAGGGTCCAGGTCGAGGAGGGCGGTGAGGCGGGTGATGAGTAGATCGAGGAAGTGAGGGAGCTTGGCGGACGTGGATTGTCTGCGAGCATGTAAAGGAGCGAGGTCAGTTCGGGCGTCGAGAAGGGAGTGACAGGACGACTCGCAATACCATCCCACACAGCTCATCACTCCAGCTCGACAATCTCCCCTCCTCCAACGCCAGCAAAATCTTCTCCGTGCTCCACCTCTTCTCCCAATACTCCTCCATCGCCTCAAAAACCTCAACTCCCACCCTCCTATCGTTCTGCCAGGCGCTTCTCAATCTCCTGCACTCTTCAATCCCGCGCATGAAGTTTTCTCCCTCGTCCTCTCCATCGTTGGCCTTGAGCATGGCGACGACCTCCGCGTTCTCGCCCTCGGGATCAGCGGCTTGGAGGGAGGGAAGTTTGAGGAGGGTGGAGAAGATCTTGTCGGGCAATTGCTCGAGGACATCCATGCTGACGGGGTAGAGGACGAGACCTTGGTTGCGGGAGCGGATGTGGGTCATGTAGAGGGACTGTGGACATGGACGGTGAGCTGCTGGCGATGAGAGATGGAGCGGGGGCGAGCTCACCTGCAATGCGGAGACGGTGGCGTCGATGGAGTGGTGAGTGTCCTCGAAGGTGTTGAGTAGGTAGGCGAAGGCTTTAGGACCTAGAGCCAGCGGAGCCTCCCAGTCGATGAAGAGCTGTTCGGCGCGAGGAAGCAGGTCAGCTGCCGCCGCTCGTCCTGAGCGACCGTCGACGAACCCCTCGCATCAGAGCGTTGAAGGTGCCAATTCCTGGCTCGACAAAGAAGGTGGCTGTGTCCAGTAGATTGGTGACGCCCCGCCAAAGCACCTGGTTGAGCGCATCGGCCGAGGTAGCCACACCGAGCAGGAAGACGAGAGGAAGTCGGCTGATGTAGCGGCTATGGAGAGGTGCAGAGCATCAGCTCCGACTCAATTAGACACTCGAAGGCATTGATCGAGAAAGCAAAGACTCACGAGAGCGTCTCGAGCATCAGACCGAGCACTTTGCCGTCCATTCCTTCGAGATCTTCCAGCAGTACGACAAGCGTAGGCTCCTCCTTCTCGGCACCTGAGCGAGTCAACGTTAGCGTTTGGTCACTGAATTCTCGAGGCAACGGCATCCTACCCTCCTGACGATAGCGATGAGCGAACCACGCTGTAAGGTTCTGCATGTCCTCGGGCACTAGGGTCGCCGACTTGAGCTTGGAGGTGACGATCTATCGAGTAGAGAGCTATCAGCGATGAGCTACCTCGCCCGGTCTTGAGACAGCACTCACCGCCGGTCCATCTTCATCGTCGTCGTCGTCCAGCATCTCCGGCGCATTCCCAATGAATCCAGCGATCAGTGAGCGCATAGCGTTCTTGATATTGCCGCACTCGCGCGAAGTTAGCCGCGAGACGATGCATGGGTGACGAGCCGAGGAGGATTGGGAAGGAGGCTTCGGCGCAGGCATCTCGGGCGGCGGGGTGCGCTCCTCGAGGTCCATAGGCTCCTCGGGCGAGGGAGAGGCTGCCGTCGGAGGTGGTGGTACTGTCAGTTGACGGCAGAGGGCGGAGAAGAGGAGAGGGGAGGAGGTAGGGTTGGCACCTGCGAAGGGAGGGAGAGTGTGAGCTTGGTTCTCTGGCTTTCTGCTGTCTTGCACGCACCGACGATGAGCCCAGTCCTCAGTGACGCCCTGCCTGCGAGTGCTGATAGAAGAGTCGTGCCAGCATCACGCGACTGGTCGACGAACGAGACGATCTCGTCGAGCGAAGCATCGTGAAGCGAGGAGAGAGTGGCCTGTAGCGAATTGCACGTCAGCTCAGCTCGCGCAGCACAGAAAGTATAATCTCACGTGTATCCTTGAGCTGGTCGCAGCCCATGCGTGCTCGTACAGC
Organism: Leucosporidium creatinivorum; assembly: GCA_001600635.1. Lineage (NCBI taxonomy): Eukaryota > Fungi > Basidiomycota > Microbotryomycetes > Leucosporidiales > Leucosporidiaceae > Leucosporidium > Leucosporidium creatinivorum. Next base: position 1,380,010 of record BCKL01000001.1, on the reverse strand, counting down.
CGGAACCACAGCTCGTCTGCGCGTGACGGAGAAGTGAAGGTGAGCTCTCGCGCCTTGCTGCAGTAATACACCGAGCTGAGCGCACCAGGGCCGAAAGGATCATCCTCTACTGGTGCTGCTGGAGGCTTGTAAGGGAGGTGAAAGACGGCCTGCAGAACGACAGCAGCGATTCATTTAGCGTGAAGCGCGTCAAGAAGTGAGGAAAGGACGAACTCGACTGGTAGAAGCTACAGGCTCGTTGAAGGGGGTGTTGGAGGCCATCTTTAGCCTTTGTCTGTGGCTGTTGAGGCTGTACCAGAATCGAGAGACGAGGAACGAGGAGTCGAAGAGGCAGCGAAGCTCGCGCTCCACTTCAGTTCTTAAGCACCTGCCAATTTGCTCCGTTACAACAATGGGATCCGCCGCATCCAAGATTTCCAAGGCCAAGCCTACACCAAAGGTCCCTACAACACCCACCATGCCCACAGCAAGAGCGCCGAAACCCGAGCCGATCCCAGAGGTCAGCGAGGGAAAGAGCGAAGGTGAGTTTCGTGAGGCGGTTGAGGCCGAGCCGAGCTGACAGGGATGTTGTACAGGTATCATCAAGGACGGCCAGGATCCTACCTTCCTTCAGAACCTCTCCCAGCTGGGCCAGGTGCATGTTCCGCGCACTGGCTTCGCGATGCGCACCGTGAGTTTCCGCTGTAGCCTACTGAGCTGCTCGCCAAGCTCACATTCACCTCGCTTGCAGGACAACCCCATGCTCGAGATTTTGAAGCGGAGAAAGGCTACAGAGGAGGCCGCCGAGACGGTGACGGTGGATCGAGTGGGAGCGCGTACTCTCTCCAACCTGCTAGACGAGCGCAAGTCAGCCAAGACGGTACAGGAGGTCGAGGAGCTGTGTGCGATGTATGGCGTTAGTGTAGAGGTGAGTTTGCCGGGAGAGCGCGGCCTCAGTCACGGCGAAGAGCTGGCCCTGACCTCTTCTGACCGACTACAGGCGCTCAATCAGCTCAGCAAGCACGTCAACGCACCCTCCGTCAGCAAGATTCCTCTGCCAGCAAAGTCGGTAGAAGACGACGATGGCGAGACTCAGCTGGTGAGCGACCTCGGCGCAGCCTCTGCGAGGGGGTGGAGCTGACCATTTCACCTTCAGGCTGTCTGGGTCGACCCTCCTGTGCTCCAAGAGAGGATTTCTGCTTAGCTGTCCAGATTATAGAAGGGAAGCTGGAATCGCAAGAGAACCCCCAGCGACACTTAGACGACTCGGCGAGAGCTGAAACGAGCTTTTGCTCCTACCTCTCACTCGTTTCTTCTCGCTTCGCCTCTTCTCATCGCAGGATGCTCCCCTTCCCGGTCGGAGGGATGCCCAATGGCTACTCGCCTACAGGCCACCCTTCTCCCTTCCCTTCGAGCTCGGCAGCCAACTCGTTTTCGACGCCCTCGCCGCCTTCGTCTAATCTGCTCAGCACTAGCAGCTTGACCGACCATCTTTCTGTAAGTAGGACCCACTGCTGCTGCTCTGCTGTACGCCGACCTCCTCTGCTGCTTCAGACGAGCTTCAGGACGGCGCGCTTCAGCGATCTTGTGCTACACTGCAGCTACTCGTCTGGAGACAGGCAGACTTTGTCCTTGCATCAAGTCATCGTCTCTCGCTCGCCCGTCCTGCGCCTCATGTGAGCTTACTGTCCAGCTACTCCGCCTCGCTCGCTGACCCCCACTCCCAACCGCCAGGCTCGAATCGACTACACCTGGGCTCCACGAGATCGCTCTCCCTCTTCCCGACCCTACCATCAACCACGCCGCCGTCACCCTCGCCATCGCCTCCCTCTACTCGCCCGCCGTCGTCGCGCATCTCGGCGCCGAGAACGCCAAAGCCATCCTCGCGAGCGCCAGCTTCCTGGGCTTGAACGACCTCGCTAGTCTCGCCGCAGACATCTGCGATAGAGAGATCAACCGTACGAGGCACCCGCAGGAGGTCGAGAAGTGGTTCAGCTTCCTTAAGGGAGCGGGCGAGGAGTTCGGCGCGGAGCTGAGGGGTCGCATCTTTGACGAGGAGCAAGCTGGAGATGGTGGCGGAGAGCAACACCACCAGAAGAGCAACTCCAACTCGTCGGGAGGCTCCTCCTCGGGCCACTTCCCTCATTTCGGCGCTGGTGGTCGTTCTCGAAGCTACGGCGCGCAAGGAAGTCGGCTCTGGAGGTGTTTGTTGGAGAGGATTCTCGTGCTTCCGAGCGAGTATGGACTGGTGGATGGAGGAGATGATTTGACGAGAGGATACGAAAGGATGGTGCAGCTGCTGAGTGTCTTGCCGTTCCCCGTTCTCAAGGTGAGCCTTCGCCGAGCTGAGGGCTCGACTCGTTCCCTACGCTTGACCCACACTGCAAACAGGACACCCTCGAGAGTGTCAAACTCAAGATCCCTGGAGACGACGTAGGTCGCTGTACGTTCTGCTTCCACCTCTCAGTCCGCTCAGCTACTTATCGCCGAGCGGCCCCTTCCACAGTCAAGCTCGCCAAAGCCGTCATCGCTGAGAGGAAGCGTCGCGCTGGATCCGCCGAGTTTGAGGAGACGGTGGTGCTTGCTTTCAGTGGAGCGGGGAAGGGCAAGTCGCCCTTGACGTTGCTGCAGAAGGCGAGGATGCCGAACCTGTGGAAGGTCGGAAGCTGAGTAGGAGGGGCAGAAGGTGCAAAAACGTACTCGCTTTGCTACTGAATACCTTCGATATGCTCTACACTTGCTGTGTTTGGACGAGAAGCGAAAGCTGGTCCACTCAACTCGAGCTCCACATCGAGCGCCGGCGAGCCCAGCGCCCTTTCTTGCTCCTCCGCCTCCCTCGACTTCACCTCGTCACTTCGCCTCCGCCTCGTAGAACTTCCGTACAATTCGGACACCTTAGCAGCTCGCCGGTAACAACCTACAGATCCGGCCTGGCGTGAGAGGATGCAGTCGAGCATCCGCGCCGCCTGTCGTCACGTAAGTTTGGGTCTTACGCCGCCTGAGCGAGCGCTGATGCTTCAGCAACGGCAGTACGCTCGCCGAGACGATGCAGTCAATCAAATCGTCCCGTTGCTAGAGCAATACAAGGGACAGCTCTATCACGAGTCGACCGACTTCAGTGAGCGATCCGCCTTCGCGTGCTCTCGACGGAGCAGCAGCTGATTACAGTACACTCACAGCACACGATGATGGCCGGGTGGAGCTTCTCCTACAGCTGACGGGAGTACTACCCGTGACGATTGGCGCGGCGACGTATCACTGCCCCGTCACCCTCTGGCTCCCGCTCGACTTTCCCACCAAACCGCCCATGGTCTTCGTAATCCCTTCAGCTACATTGGCCGTCAAATCGGGCCCCAACGTCGACCCCAGCGGCAAAGTGTCGGTCCCCTACCTCGAGAACTGGGCACGCAAGGGAGAGGTGCGCGCTGGTCGGTCGACTGTAAGGGAGCCTAGCTGATCCTATTGCTGTACAGGGCTGTTCACTACTTTCCCTTCTCAACGAGCTCATTCCTCTCTTCTCCGCGCGCTACCCTGTCGTGACTCGGCAGCAGCCCATCCCCGCCCGTCCCCCTCCTCCCCCCGCTTCGCCGGCTCCTGCAGCAGCACAGGCTCCCCCTCGTCCACCACCGCCTCCAGGAGGAGCAAGGCCACTTTCTGGAGCAGATCAACTTGCTCGGTCTGGATCAGGAGTGCAGAGGGACTCGGTCGGCTCGTCGAGTGACGTGCCGCCGAGACCACCACCGCCTCCAGGAGCCGCTGGAGGAGTACAGGGACCCTCGAGACCAGTGAATGGATATGTGAGTTTCTCTGTGAAGCTTCGCAGCGTGCCCGAAGCTGACCTCTGCGCTCGAAGCAGCAACCTCCACCGCCTGGTTACCCCTCCCCCCCGCCTTTGCCTCCCCCTCAACGCCAGCAGACCACCTTCAGCCCTCTCTCCGCGCAAGGAGGCCCACCAGATCGACCTCACCCTCCTCCTCGGCAGCCGAGCCCGCCTCGTCGCCCCTCCTCCATCGGCTTGGCTTCGCAAGTGCCCCTTCGGCCTCCCCCTCCCCCTCAAGGTCCTCCTCCGCCTACTTTCACCGCAGCTCAGCCTCAACCGCCACCAACATCGGCTCACTCCCAGGCTCCACCACCACCGCAAGAGCTACGGCAGCCCAACGGTCATGCCTACTCGGGCTCGCAAGAGCTTCGAGCACCACCTCCGCCTGCGCCGCCGATGCAACCTCGGCCGCCCAGCCAGAGCTTCTCTACCACCGCTCAGACCCAGCACTACTCCCCGCCGCAACCTCAGCCCCCTCAGCAACTGCCCAACGGTGGACCTCAGCCTCCTCGGCAGCCGGCCTTCCAGGCTCAATCACCCCTTCATCAAGCTATGCCGCCTTCCCAGCAGCAGCAGCGTCAGCAACCTCCTCCTCCGCCACCTTCGTCTCACTACTCGTCGCATTACGAGCCAACGATCCGACCCGACTCGCGCAACTCGAGCTACGACGATCGTTCGACTTATGCGCCGACAGTAGATGCTCGCTCGTACGCTCCCAGCGCGGATGGACGCTCGTACGCTCCGAGCACAGATGGGAGATCGTACGCACCTACCAGCATTGATGGGCGATCGTATGCTCCTACGTTTGACGGCCGCTCCTACGCTCCCACCGACCGCTCCGTCACCCCGCCAGCTCGCGCTTCGCCTCCACCAGGTCATCGCCATTCCTCGGGCTCGTACCAGCCTCGTCAACCTCAACATGCGTATCAGCCGCATGAGATGGGCCACGGCTTCCAACCGGCTCTGCAGGGCGGTCGACCGCGGCCGGCAGTGCCGCCTCCGCCTTCGTCAATCGCTTCGACGCTCTCGGAGGAGTACTACTACCATCAACAGCAGCAACAGCAGCAACATCAGCTAGCTCGAGCTTCGACGATGCCCGCTGGTCCTTCTCGACCTCCTCGCGCCTCCCACCCTCGCAAGCCGAACCTCAACATCCTCGACTCTGAGCCCGAGGACATCTCCTCGACCGAACCCTCTCCTCAATCCCTCCATCACCCCGACGGCTCCATCGCCTCATCCTCACACCACTCCACCGCTCCTCCTCCACTGCCTCCCAATCCCGCTCTCCTCGCCCTCCGCACCCGCCTCCATTCGAAGCTCTCCCTCTCCCTTTCAGCCCTCAACTCGCAAACGCAACAAGATTTGCAGAAGATGGACATGTACGAGGTTGATCTGCTCAAGGGCGAGCCGGCGATTCTGGACGAGATGCAGAGGTTGGAGGTGGTGAGAGGCGTGTGCGAGAATGTGAGGGACAGGTATAGGGTCGTGGTTGAGGAAGGGGAGAAGAGGTTGAGGGACTATGAGGCGAGAGGTGATGGGCCCGAGGTGGACGAGATTGTGTGCTCTTCGACGGTCGTCTACAATCAGTGAGTTTCGAGCCCGTCGGTGTTGAGGCGGGGTGAGGAGCTGACTTGCCGCTTTCCGCGCAGGCTGCTCGACCTCGTTGCTGAGGATGCGGCGCTAGAGGATACCATCTACCATCTCGGCCGCGGTCTCAACTCTGATACAGCCAACATCGACCTCGACCGATTCCTCAAGGTGAGCTCGGCACCCGCTGCCTTCTCGCCCAGCGCATCTCACTGACTCCCTCCCCGATATAACAACAGCGCGTCCGAGGTCTCGCTCGAGAACAGTTCCAGAAGCGCGCCACTATCAACAAGATCCTACTAGCTCTTGCAGCAAGGGGGCAGTCGAGGAGCGGAACCCCTTCGGTCGGAGCGACGACGGCGACGGTCTGAGGTGGAGAGTTGATATGTCTAGGGATGTGTGGAATGAGCCCGCTTCGCTGGCTGTAGAGAGGCTGTAGAGACAGAGTGAGCGAAAGCGCGAGCCTGCTTCGGCGATGGGCAAGGAGAGCAATTTGAGCTGGACAAGGCCGATCTGCTGTCCTACTCTGGATCGGTCTAGTGTTTGATGCTCTGCGGAACAGCGATTGCGGCGGATTCGACGCGCAAGGAGCGACTTCAGTGGAGGAGGCTGAGCTGAGCCGAGCTGAGCGACTCGCGGGAGGGGCTTGTAAGACATCAGCTTCGGATGCTGCTCCTGATATACGGGAAGGCTAGGCTACAGAGGGATTCTGATGAAGGTCAATGAATTGTTGTGCTTGCGGCCAGACTTGACCAATTCCGCTCGGAGTTCAAACTCGCGGATCCCACAGTGATCCCACGCCTTCCCTCCTCCTTCTCGCCACGCCCTCATCGTCTGTTCCGCTCCGACTCGAGTGGACGACGTACCGACCTACAGCACCTGGCCCACACCCTTTCCCTACAGTACACCTTCTCTAGGGCCCTCTACCCCTACAACTCGAGCTAGTTCAACCAACGCTCTCCCTCCTGGTCCACGCCGAGTCGCTCGACCATGGTCGCTCCCTCCGGCCGCTCGACGCCTCTCGGCAACGGTCACCGAAGGGATTCTGTAGCATTACCTGCTCCCGCCAACACGACCTCTGTCAAAGTCGGTGAGCACCTCGTCCTCAACAAGTGCGCTCTCAAGCTCCCAGCACTGACCGCTCCCGCCTTTCCCTTTGCTCCGCTGTCTACTCGTGACCGCTCGCTCGCTGCACCAGTCGTGCGCATTCGACCAGATACCGGTACTGCTCGAGCTGGTGCTCGCTTCCAGCGGGTCGTCGTCCAGCCCGTCAACCTCACCACCCTTCAGATCGAAAGCACTCCAGCAGGCGGCTCTACCTCGGCTTCAGCAGTCAGCGCACTCGCCAAAACCGGAGGCAAGACCAACTTCACCTTCGATAGGGTCGTTGGGCCGGATGAGGGCCAATCTGCCGTCTACGAGGAAGCGGGATCGCTCGTCGACTCGTTTCTCGAGGGCATGAACGTGACGATCCTCGCCTACGGTCAGACGTCGTCGGGAAAGAGTTATACGATGGGGACGGATAGGACTTCGGACGCCGACGACGAGCTTGGAGAGGATAGGCTGGGCATCACGCCGAGGGCCGTCGCCGAGATCTTTGAGCGCATGCGCGAGGTCACTAAGGAGACCAAGGGAGGAACGACGTTCAAGGCCAAGCTCTCCTACATCGAGATCTACAACGAGGACCTCATCGACCTGCTCGCGGGCGAGCACGATACCAGGCCGACGGTGCAGATTCGCGAGGACAAGGGAACGATTATCTGGAGTGGGTTGAAGGAGGTTGCGGTGTCGAATGCGGCAGAGGTCATGAAGTGAGTTGCTGCTGTACAGTGCTAGAACCGGTATCCGAGCTGACGATCCCTCACCTCGCAGCCTTCTCACCGCCGGATCTTCGCTTCGCCAGACCAACGCTACCGATATGAACGCCCAATCCTCTCGCTCCCACGCCATCTTCTCTCTCACCCTCGAGCAAAAGCGCTACACCGGCACTGGAACCCCCGTCGCCCCTCCCTCCCCCGGCAACTCTCGCCTTCAGTCTCGCGCCTCGATGCTCCCTCGCGTTACCAGCCCCACGCCGGGCTCGACCCCTCGCTCCTCCACTCCCACCAGCGACCGACCAGCAAGTCGGATAGGAGGACTGAGGCCTCCGAGCTCCATCAGCGGCCGCGCCTCGAGCCCGACCAGCGACGACGGGGTTGCTTCGGGAACCGACTCGTGGTCGACCCTCACTTCCAAGTTCCACTTCGTCGACCTTGCTGGTAGCGAGCGGGTGAGTTGAGTCTCTCGAGCTCTCGACGATGGACGAGCAAGAAAAAGGGTCAATTGCTGATCACACGCGTCCATCTTCTAGCTCAAGCGAACCGCTGCGGCGGGTGAGCGTGTCAAGGAGGGCATCTCCATCGTGAGTATCCTTCCTGGCGTTTCTCTCTGCGCTCTGTTCTGCGCAGCTCACTCTCTCCTCTGCAGAACTCTGGACTCCACGCTCTCGGCAACGTCATCTCGGCGCTCGGCGACCCCACCAAGAAGACGACCCACATCCCCTACCGCGACTCGAAGCTCACTCGCCTACTCCAAGACTCGCTCGGCGGTAACGCCCGCACGATGATGGTCGCGTGTATCTCGGCCACCGAACTCAACCTCAACGAAACCCTCTCGACCGTCAAGTACGCCAACCGCGCTCGCAACATCAAGAACCGCGCCGAGATCAACGAGGTCGAGGTGGGATGGGACGATGTCGACTACCTGCAGCGCACCATCACCAAGCTTCGCGCCGAGATGGCTAGTCTCAAGGGCGGCGACGTTTCGCTCGGCGCTATTTCCGAGGAGTCGAACCGCAGGAGCATCGTCGGCGCCGAGGGCAACGACCCCGATCTGCAGCGCAAGTACGCCGAGCTCACGACTGAGCTCGTCACTATGAAGGCCAACGCCTCGGCAGCCGCTTCGACTTCGCTCTCGCGGGAGGAGTTCGCCAACGCCATCGAACCCGTCGTCGAAGAGTACGAGAAGTCGCTCTCCGCCCTCGAGAGCCAACTCTCCCTTACTCGGGCTGCCCTCGGACACTCGGAGGAGGAGATCAGGGAGCTGGAAGCTCGCGTCGAGGAGGAGGTTCGCACCAACGAGGCCAGCGGCTCCCTCATCGACGAGCTCAAGGCGCGCGTCTCCAAGCTCGGCGAGAGGGAGGCTACCGTCGAGGCGTACGTTCGCGACCTCGAGGCCAAGCTCAAGGATTACGGCGAGCAGGACGAATCGCATGGAACGGCCGTCTCGGACCTACGCAAGGAGATCACCAAGAACCGGGAGCAGGGCGAGAAAACTGAGCAGTACATCATTGACCTGGAGGCTCGCCTCGCCAAGTCGGACGACCTCAACTCGACTTTGCGGCGCCAGATCGACCTGCTCGAACGCGATGTCCAGCGCAGGGAGGAAGCCTACCAGGAGCTCGAGGGACGCCTTTCCCTCCTCGACACCAGCGGCGACCACAAGCAGCTCCTCGCCGAGATCGACGAGAAGGACAAGCGCGTTCTCGACCTCGAGCGTACTCTCGACGAGCTCAAGAGCAAGACAGTCGTCGCCGAGCAGGAGCAGGAGCGGTTGGAGAAGCTCGCAGCCGTCGAGAAGGAGGCCAAGGAGGAACTGCAGAGCCGAGTCCGGACGCTCGAGCGCGCCTCGATCATCTCGGTGTCATCTCGCGCTCGCCCAGACAGCGTCGCCCTCTCACAAGCCTCCGCCGATGGTCCCGACAGCAGTTCCATCGACGGATCGGCCGGACTCCCCACTCCCTCCACCCACACCTCTTCCTCCTCCGACGCTGTCGTCGTCGCCGCTCTCGAGCACCAACTCGCCAAGCTCCAACAGAGCCACGATGCGACCCTCGCAGAGCTCGAGGCCGCCAACGTCAAGTACCGCAACTCGCTCAAGGAAATCGAGGACCTCAACTCCCAGGTCTCCGACGCCAAGATCCTCAATTCGGAGGACGGCGACAGCTTCTCCTCGGCCGCTCCTTCGCCCGTTCCCTCATCCCCTCGTTACGAGCGTGAGCGTGGACTCGGTCTCGGCGAGGACGAGGAAGTCGAAGAGCTCGCCAGTCCCACCTCTCCTACCTCTCTCTCCACCCCTCCTCCTACTATGCGCACCCCCCGATCGCGCCGAAGCATGCCGCTCGCCCCTCAGCATCGCTTAAGTTTTCTTTCCCGAGGACAGGGAGCACCAGCACACACGCACGCACGTTCTGCATCGCTCTCGCAGGAGCTGTCCTTGGCGGTCTCGCAACAAGCCTCCTCACCACCGAATCCTCGCGCCTCGTCGCCGTCGCCTGGCTCGCTCAATCGCGAGAGTATCTACTCCACCTTGACGGCCTCTACCGGCGAACGGAGCTATGAGCAGATGAAGACGGAAGTCATGAAGCTCCAGTCGGTCCTCCACGAGCGCGAGGCCGAGATCACCGCTTTGGAGTCGACCCTCCTCGAGGTCCGAGGGTTAGCTTCCACCTCTCCTGGACTCTCGCCCACCTCTTCCCGCATCACTCGCAACGGCAACGTCACCCCTCCCATGCTCTCCCCTCTTCCTCCCGATGTCGACCTCGCCCTCTCGCCCAAAACTCGCGCCGCCTTCGACGCCTTCAAGGCCGATCTCTCGTCCTCTAGATTCCCGGGCAGCGGCGACGCAACGCAGGAGGACAACGCCGCACGCCTCGACGACCTCATGCGCGCCATGGCCAAGAAGGAGTCGGCTCATCGCGAGGCGGTCGACGAGCTGCAAGAGCAACTCGGGGCGCTTCGGCGCCAGCACGACGAGCTTACCGTCCTTTCGAGGGATCAGGTCGTCAACATGTCGTCGGAGATCAGTCAGCTCAGGTCGGCGCTCGAGGGGCGACCCGAAGCTTCGCACTATGAGGAGAAGCTCAAGTCGATGCAGGACGACCTCGAGACCAAGGGTGGAGAAGTCGAGGCGTCGCGCAAGCTCGCCGAGACGGACCTCTCTGCTGCCACCTCCAAGCTCGCAGAGGGTGAGCGGATCACTTCCTTGCTTCAAGGAGGCCAGCGGGCGCTGACTATTTCTCTTTCACAGAACATCAACGCGCGCTCGACTCTGCCACCACCGAGCACTCGGCCAACCTCGTTCGCCTGCAGGAAGAGCACGCTGAGGCTCTCAAGCGCACCATCGAAGAGCGCGACGCCACTCTCAAGCAAAAGGAAATCGAGCACGCCGACTTGCTTCGCGCACAGGCGACCGAGCACGGCGAGGCTCTCCAACTTCGATCTGCCGACCACGATGCCGCTCTCAAGGCCAAGGCGGACGAGATGGAGGGAGCCCTCAAGCGCAAGGACGATGAGCATCAAGAATTCTCCAAGCGTTACGAGCTTGAGCGGGCTGCTCTCATCTCGACTGGACAGGACGACGTCGCTCAATCGCTCGAGAAGCTCAACGCCGAGCATACAGCTGCGCTTCAAGCTCGAGAGGCCGACTACTCAGCAGCCATCGAGAAGCTCAAGGCCGACCATACGGAGCAGCTCGCCACCCGCGACTCGACCCATGGCGCCGCTCTCGCGCAGGTTCGCGAGGGCCACGATGCCGCCCTCGCCGAGACCGCCACCAACCACACCTCGATCCTCGATCGGCTTCGCGAGGAGCATTCGACAGCACTCGCTGCCCTCGTCTCTACCCACTCTTCCGCCCTCTCCTCCGCTGGCACCGACTTCGACTTGCGCATCAAGGAGGCTCAAGATTCGCACGAACTTGGTCTCGACTCCCTTCGCCAGGAGCACGCCTCCGCCCTCACGTCCCGCTCGGTCGAGCACGCTACTGAGCTCGATGGAGCCGCTCAGCGCCACGCCGCCCAACTCGAGGAGAAGATCGCCGCTCTTTCGGCCGAGCACTCCAAGGCGCTCGAGGATCTCGCTTCCGCTCACGAGTCAACAACCAAGGGCATCCAGGATGAGCACTCGACCAAGTCAACTTCGCTCATCGCTGAGCACGAGGAGGCGGTCAAGGGATTGAAGGAGGCGCACGAGGCGGCGTTGGCGAGTGAGCGGGAAGGCCATGCTTCGGCTCTCAAGGGTCTCGAAGAGGTGGGCGCGTCTCTTTCTTTTCGTCCGTGCTTTGTGCTGACCCTGCCTCCCTGTTTGCAGAAGCACGCTGCCGAGCTCGACACCCTTCGCCAGACCCTCGCCGAGAAGCACTCGACCGCCACCGGCCTCCTCGCCGAACAACACGTCGCCACTCAGCGCTCCGTCTCCGACCAACACGCCTCCGCCTTCGACGCTCTCAAGTCAGAACATGATCAAGCTTTCTCGGAGCAGCAGACAAGTCACGCCAGCCTCCTCAACGACGTCACCTCTTCTCATCAAGATGACCTTCGCAAGTTGGAGATCGAGGGAGACGAGGCGAAGCAGGCGCACTCCGAGCTCCTTGTCGCGCATGAGGCTCTCGGCTCCGAGCTCGTCCAGGCCAAGGAGTCCACCACGGAGCTTCAAGACACCCTCAACGCCCTCAGCACCGTCGAGAAGACCCTCCTCGAATCCCAAGGCGAGCGCGAGCGGCTCATGCAGGAGGTCCAACAGCTCAAGGCGGCGGAGGGCGAGTCGACCACCAAGCACGAGACTCTCGCCAAGGACTTCGACGTCTCGCGCGCTGCGGTGGCCAAGCTGGAGGCGGAGCTCGCACAAGCTCGGCAGGAGCGCGACGCCTTTTCGACTCAGCTTCGCCATCTCTCGACGGGTCAGCAGTCCCTCGCCATGTCGAACGGTACAGGACCAGGCTCGCCCGACCCCAACGGAGTCGCCTCGCCCATCCTCGAGGCCATGACCCCCGAGCGCGCCATGTCTCCTTCCTCCGACGTCGGACGCAGCTCGCCTGGAAGTCGCCACGACTCGCGCATGCTCAGCAACAGTGGACTCACTAGCGGCAAGCCTCCTCCACCTACTCCTCCTCCTTCGATGCCCCCTCCACCGACACCTACCAATCTCCCTGCCCTCGCCAACGGCGTTCGCGGCGTCGCGAGATCCTCCAGCTCGTCCAGCACAGGAGGTCGCAACTCGGTCGCAGGCGGCGATACTACCCCTGGTACCAGCATCCGCTCGGACTCGACGACTATCGACCCGAGGATCTCGAAGCGGTTCGACGAGCAAGAGACGCAGGTGAGTCGAGCGCCGAGCGGTCTCTGTCGGATCCTGAGCTCACCTCTTCATTCCCTCTCGCAGATCGCTCGTCTCACCAAGCAGCTCACGCACTGCGAGTCCGACCTGCAAGCCAACATCGACCTCGTCAATACGCTCGAGTCGGCTCTCAACGACTCGGAGCGCAACCTCCGCAAGGCTCGTACTCAGATGAACGACCTCGCCAAGGAGCGGGACGCCTTCCTTGGACAGAACGACGCTCTGCGACAGCAGATCCAGGATGCCCATTCCGAGGTCGAGACTGTTCGCCATTCAGTGTAAGCTTCCTTTTCTCGATCGCCGAGCTCGTTGGACGTCGTTGCTGACTCTTTCTCGCTCGCCTCGCAGTATCGAGGTGGAGAGTCGTCTACAGGAGGAGCGTTACGGCAAGGAGCGAGCCAAGCAGGAGCTCGAGCGCCGTCTTGACGAGGTTCAGAAGAGGAAGAGCAAATGTGAGCGTCTCGTCCTCCTTCCCCGTTGCAGCTGCATGCTGACTCACTCCTCCGTTCTGCCTACAGTCGCATGCTTCTAGAGCAAGAGCACCAGATACCTATCTATCCCCCACTTATCGGGCTGCAGCGGCTCGTCAAAGCGAGCCCAGTTTCCCCCTTTCTCAGTATACCTCACCCTTCGTTCGTTCCCCTACACCCCCAGTTCTCGGTTGCTCTAGTCTTGAGTGCAGTTGTAAAGATTCTCAGTTACCAGGTTTGAGTCTTCTTGGGCTATGGGAGGAAAGCAGAGAGATGCGCCGAGCGGTCCTCGCCGAAGCTGCTTTCTGCGTCGCTGTAGAGCATGGGTGCCACTGTGGAAGGACTATATAGCTTTCTAGATCGTACCTCTTCCCTGTTATCCCGCCAAGTGCACCTCTTCACTGCCTCTCAGCTCGGCCATGCGCCTCAATCGAAGCGGCGCGTCGCTCGCCTCTTTCGCTTCTCTCCCCTCCTCGTCTCCTCCTCGTCAGCGGCGTCGTCTTCAAGCTCCAAGCTGGATCAAAGTACAGGGACCCGTAGCGAGCTAGCAGAACTCGAAAGAGTCCTCGCTTACTCTGCCACTCAGCATCAGCCTCAGCAGCAGCTCCCTCCTCCCGTCGCGACCGTCTACCCTTCCCTGCACGGTACTCTGCCGACGACTAGCTCCAACTCGGTCAACAGGACTTCAAGCGATGAACAAGTAGCTTCTGTACTCGCCTATTCGTCTGCAGCACCAGCAGCTGCCTCCCTCCCGCATCCTCCTCCGCCTCAAGTCGCCTCGTCGTCTTCCTCGGCGCTCAAACCCTTCACTCTCGTGCCCAACACCTTCTCTTCCACTACAGACGACATCAGCTCCTTCTCTGCAACCCGCCGCATCCCTCCTCACCTCCCTCCCACTACCAACAACAACACCACCTCCGGGTCAGAGATCGACTCGTTCGGCTCGTCTGTCCAGCAGCAGCCCCAGCAACTCGCCAACAGGATGGATCTACTTCAGGGAGCTGTAGAGCAACCGCAGGACTACGACTACGTCCTCGAAGACAGTGAAGACGAGCGCCAGGGTGAGTCGAGCTTGTCCCGTCTCGACGCGTCGAGCTGAGCCAAGATAGGGAGAGCTGACGGGCTGGCGCTGCTCGCTGCACGTGTCTTTTCACAGGGAGTGCACGTCCCGAAGGCCTCAACTCGTCCGCCTTCCAGGAGGGCGCCGCCTTCGTCGACCCAGCTCTCATCTTCCCTCCCCCTGCCCTCTCCGCCACCACCAAGAGCACCTACACGAACAACGATATCAGCACAGCTTCCTCCAAGGACGTCGAACCCGCCCCCTTCCCCGCTGTAGCTCCCGTTGTCACTCCTGCCGCCGCTTTGGAGAAGGCTCGCAAGCCGACCTCCCTCGGCAAGCAGAAGGACGCCGCCTTCGACCTCGTAATCCCCGCCAAAGGTCCTGGCAAGACCAAGGAGCGCACCAAGACGAAGACCAAGGGCAAGAAGGCCGAGGAGAAGCTCTACAAGTCGGCCGAGATGATTGAGAGCTCGGAGGACGAGCTCGGCATCCAGGCCAAGAAGCAGCCCCCCCCTCGTCGCGGTCGTAGTCGCAGCGCCTCGGTCGCCAGTCACGCCGTCTCCACCCACACCGACTACGACGAGCAGCCTCCTCACGTCAAGCCTCGCCCTCAGAAGCGCGCTCGAGTTCGCGGGCCCTCGGTCGACGATGAGGACGACAGCTCGCGCCCCTCCATCTCCACTCCCGCCGACATCCCTACCACCTTTACTCGTGCTCGTTCCAACTCGGTCGCTTCCGTCGCCAGCGCTGGACCTGCCCCTGCCCCCAGGCGCACCAAGTCCGCTCCCGCCATCTCGGAGGATGAGGACGGTCTTGCAGAGGTTGCGAGGGCTGTTGCGGCGGCGGAGAGGAAGAACGAGGACGATGATTCGGACTTTGAGGGAGGGAAGAAGAAGAAGGACAAGGGCAAGAAGACGAGGAAGCCGAGCAAGGAGAAGGCGCCCGTCGGCGGGCAAAAGGAGAGGAAGCGCAGGGTGCCGCGCCAGAAGAAGGACGCTGATGCGGCTCAGCAGGAGGCGTCGATGCCGACTACGACTACGACCGCTACCGAGGACTCGATCGCCACTTCCTCTCGCCCTGCTCTGCCTTCGCCGCCTCCTCCCGTCGCTCCCGAAGCTCCCGCCGCCAATGGCGAGGACGAGCAGATGGGAGAAGAGGACGCCGTCGTCGTGCCCGCTACCAAAGCCAAGGCGCCCAAGAAGATCGCTCGCCTCGTCGTCGAGTCGGAGGATGACGAAGCGGAGCCTGCTCCTGCCCCTGCCCCTGCCCCTGCCCCTGCCCCTGCCCCTGCCCCTGCCCCTGCCCCTGCCCCTGCCCCTTCCGTCGACTCGACCAGCAAGAGCGCTCGCAAGAAGTCCAAGGATACCAGCGCCAAGAAGAGGGGCAAGAAGCGCGTGATCGAGTCGGATCAGGATGGCGACGATGAGGATGAGGAGGAGCCGGCCCCCTTCAAGCTCGTCTCGGAGGAGGAGGATCACTCGCCCGTCAGGAAGCCTCGCAAAGCGTCGACCAAGGGCAAGGAGAAGGCCGTCTCGCCCGTCATCGCCCAGCCCGTCCCTCTCGCTGCTCGCGGCCGTCGCAGGTCGAGCAACGCCGAGCGCATGGCCGCGGTCATGGCTGCTGCTGCTCAGGAGCCTGAAGAGTCGTTGCTTCTCGCTCCAGACGCTCGCAACAAGGCCGGTCCTTCGCACGGCAAGGAGAAGGCGGTGCCGGAGGAGGAGGAGGAAGAGGAGGAAGCCGTTAAGGTGAGCTCTTAGCTGCTCCAGCTCGTCGCTCTCGCGCTGACTCGCGCTCGCATCCTCCTCAGGAGAACGATGCTCCTCAACGCGCCAAAGCTCCCGCTGCGGTCGGCACGCCCGTCGCCTCTGCAGCGAAGCGAGGCCTCGGCTCGGCCTCTCGCGCTGGAACGCCCGGTCTCTCCAAATCGACGCCCAAGCACCCGAGGAGTGAGCTTCACCGACCTCGCTTCTCTAGTATGACTCTCGCTGACCTCTTCCTCGTCTCTGTACAGGTCTCGCCGGCGTGATCGAGCGCAAGGGTATCTCGGGCTATCGTCCTCCTGGCCTTTCCTCACGCGCCAAGGTCCCTCGTCTTCACATGAACCTCAAACCTCCTCCGCCGCCCAAGGCTGTTATCAAGGAGAAGGAGAAGAAGAAGAAGGGCCACGAGTCGTACTCGGATGAGGAGAAGGTGCGTCGTTGCTCGTCTCGCCGTCTCCTGCTCGTAGCTGACCTCGCTTTCGCCTGCTACAGCCCTGGTACGAGAAGAAGCATCCCGACGAGTGGGACGATGAGGATCACGATAGGTGGAAGAAGCATCTCAGGAGGAAGGAGATGGGCTTGGACTCTGATGAGTGAGTCGATGGAGGAGGGTCGTTGTCGCTTCGCTTTTTTCGCTTCTCGCTGTGCTCGCTTGATGTATCACCCCCTCGTGTCGCTTTTCCTCTGTCCTCCCCTTCGATTTATCGCCTGCCTGCAACCTCGTTCTCGTCGCTTTTCGTTCGGGCTCACTCGGGCGTGAGGCGAAGGGAGCAATTGAGCCAACCAGCCGTATTCGGCTCGTCCGACGAGAACGGCTCGGCCGCTTCGAGTATATTCACTATTACCCGCACCAGCACTCCCTCCGCACCACCATCCCTCGCTTCAACCCCTCGTTCGAGCGCTCGACCGCCTGCGCCGAGCTGGAGTCGTCGGCCTTCTTCACCTCAAACCTCGAGTCCAGCATATCTACCTCTTCCTCCTCGCAAGAACTCCCCACTTGGACTCCGCTTCAACCCCTTCTTCGACCTCGAGCACCTTTTGTGAGTGAGAAAAGCGAACACGAGCGGCGCCGAAGCTTCGCCGAGGTCCGCTGTGTTTCGCCCGTCGGCTCTCCTTCGCAGTACAAACCAATTGGCACGGTGTCAAGCCGGTTTCGTTCTAAAGCAGTTCATCTCAGCCAAGCTCCTCTGCCTCAGTCCATCCTCCTTCCTCCGAATCCGACTCGTGGCCATAGCGAGACCTCCAAAGCTTCTGGTCCAGCCTCCGGTTGGCCCAGTACACGTACACCCTCCTCTTCCATCCTGCTCTGGTAATGTTCTTCAACTCCTGACGAGCCCGAGGGGTCCCGTACCGTGAGCCGAAGTCGTTGTCGAGTTTGATTCGATCCTTTAGGTAGAGCGAGTCAAGCGAGGGGAGGCAGCTGGAGTCGGCGAGCGCGCCGAGAAGGTAGTCGGTGCTCAGGGTGATGTCCTCGATCCAGATAGACTCGACGCTCGACGGGAGGATGCGAAGGATGTCGAGCCGCTCGAGGACGCTCCCAGGCAAGGTCTCCGCAAAGAGCGAGAACTGGCTCAGGTTTGGTAGGCCTTCGACAAGTTCCCTCAGCATCAGAGGTGCGGCCTGAATATCATCGTTCGAGATAGGGCAACACGCCAGAGTGAGGTCGCGCAAAGACGTGTAGCTCGACAGGTGGAGCGAGGCTGGAACGCCGACTGAGTGCAGATCGAGATGGGAAAGAGAGCCCTGGGAGCTGGCGAGGAGTGGACGAAGGGTATCGAAGTCGAGGTGGGACCTGGTCTCGCCGTGGAAGCGCTGCAGAGTGAGGGGAAGGGCAGTGGTGCCGGATGGGAAGTGCACAGCGTTGATGCGGAGCTCGGCGAGGTTCGTAAACGAACTGAGCCAGTCGGGTCGTGTAGGTCGCCAGAGGTCACCGCTGACCGCGAAGTATCGGAGTCGAGGTCCTCGCTCGAAGATGACCTGTTCCACCCTGCTCGGCATGGGCGATGTCGAAGTGTCGGTGTCCCAGGAGCGGTACAGCCTCAAACTCAGGTGGACGAGGGTAGTACAGATGGAAAGCGCCTTGTAGACTACCTCCTCCGATTGCGCGCGGTCCATGGGGGGTCCGAGATGGAGCTCTTTGACGAGCACTCCGAGACGTGGGTTGTCGGTGATGCTGTTGAGGATGTGCTGGGAGCGCCTGTTTCTGGCATCGGAGTAATCCGAGTGTGAGGACGTCCAGCCTATGTCCAGCTCCCGGTACATGGGTGCGCGAGCCATCGCTGCGAACGTCTTGGAGACCAGGGAAGAGGTCGCCAGCATCGTCTTCGAGGCCCAAGCTCCACCGTACGGTATGAGCTCCTCCATGATGGATCCAATGACCTCGGGAGGAAGCGAAGGGACGGGCATGCCGGTGGATGGAGGGCGCGAAGATGAGCGAGCGAGCGAGGGGGAGGAGCTTCGGCGATGGTTGACTGAGCGTCGAGAGCTGTGGGGTGGCAAGAAAGACTCAGCTAGAGCCCATCTCCGTACATCTACTGCACGTAGCACTCACCTGCTGTTGCAGAAGCTGACCGCACTTGGGTGTGCACGAGCCTTGTTGTGAGCGAGAGGCTCGAGCGTCCGAGTTCTGCTCGAGTCGAGCTGGGAGCTGTAGAGATGGAGATTGGTCAGCGGAGGAGCAGTAGAGCAGTTCAAAGCACTTGGACTCGCTCCTGAGCAGTCGGACTGGCGCCCTTTGAGCTTTTAATCCAGCTAGGGCGACGAAGGAGATGAGACGAGCTTGAGGACGAGCAGCTTCGAAGAGAGGTGTAGTCGAGTGGGGAGGGTACGGAGCTTCCAGTCTTCCAGTCGAGCTTCTAGCTAGCTTCCTAGTCGTCCGAGTCCCTGCGAAGCGAGTCGAAGCGAGAAAGTCGAGTGAAGCGCAGGAGAGCAAGCCGAGTCGAGTTGGGCGAGGGAGATGAAGAGGAGACAAGAGGGGTCGGAGGAGCGACTCAGCAGCTGCCCGAGAGAGATGCTACAGATCTAAGAGGTGCTTCCATTGTCACGTCATCACCTAGTAGCCTACCCACTTCAACGTCTCGCCCTGCCCGACCTGACACCTCCGCTTCAGCACCTCGCGCACCTTCTGCTCCACTCCCACCTTGCCGTTCCACTGCTTCACAATCTTCTTGACAATCTCGTCCTCCTTCATGGCGTACTGGCCGCTGCCCTTGGCCTCGCCGGTCACAACGTCGCGAATGTTGGCCTCGGATGGCAGCGAGAAGCGGGCATGAGGGTACTCCTTGTATGGCCGGGAGCCCTTGGCTTGGGTGTGACGGAATGCGAGGCCGGAGAGGGGAGGGTTGGAGAAGGGAGGAGGATTGGCGAAGAAGGTCTTGGTGATGGAAGCATCGGAGACCTCGGCAAGGGTGGAGGGACTCCAAGGGGCGCGCTCGGTCTTCTTCTTCTCGATGAGAGTGTGGGTGACACCGTTTTTGAAGTCGCCGTGAACGCTGGGGCTCTGTAGAAGGAGATAAGAGGTCAGCGAGACAGCGAGGAGCGACCTTCAAAGCGAAAGGCCATGAAGACTCACGCAGCATGCTGTAGCAATCCTCTGATCCATAAGGAACACCTCGTCAATGTCGAGCCTGGCTCCCTCGCGAATCGCCCTCAGCGCGAGCTTGATGCTTGTTGGGCTACGGAACTCGAGCGTCTCCCTCGTCTCCTTCGCCCACCTCTGCAGCGCAGACACATCGGTCGTCTCGCCCTCCACCACAATCTTGTTCATGTCGATATTTCCCTCCTCGAGCGCCTTGAGGCCCTCGACAATCTCCTCGGCCGACTTCTTGCCGAAGATGAGGTCGATGGCCCTCCGCCGAGCGCCGACCAGCTCATACTCGGGACCAGCTTGGAGCTCCTCGGCATCAGCGGCAAACTCCTCGATAGCCGAGTTGACCTGGGCGGGAGTGGTGGATTGGTCGAGCTCGGCGAGGCGGGCCTCGAGAGCCTCGAGTCGCTCCGACGGGACGTAGTGGGAGGCGAAGCCAGAGAGGAAGGCAGCTTTTCCCTTGAGGGTGTGGCCGGTAAGTCCGAGGTAGACGCCGAGGGCGCCGTCGAGGCGAGAGAGGAAGAAGTTGGCGCCGACGTCGGGGAAGAGACCGATGCTCGTCTGCGAAGTAGGAGGGTCAGCCGAGCTCGGCGATTGAGCGTAGGGCGAGAACTCACCTCGGGCATTCCAAGGGAGGTAGTCTCGGTAGCAATACGGAAGGGGATGTGCATCGAAAGTCCGACACCACCGCCGACTACGAAGGAGGAGGTCAGCCGTCGGCTTTCGTCGCGATGAGGGCAAGACGACGACTTACGGGTGAATCCGTGCATGAGGGAGACGACGGGCTTCTTCATGTTGGCGAGGAAGGCGTTGAGTGTGTACTCTTTCTGGAAGAAATCGGAGGAGCGGGCCCAAGTGGCTTCATCTCCGAGCTGCTTCACGAGCGCTGGAAAACAAGGGCGGCATGAGCTCTGTTGCAGTACAGCGAGGGGAGAGCAGGTACTCACTGACGACATCTCCTCCAGCACAGAAGTGCTTGCCCGTACCCTTGAACAGGACGACGTTGGCGAGCGAAGACGATTCGTACTTCTGCAGACGCAAGGGAGCAGCCTCGTCAGCTGCCGGCGGGGCTACGTTAAGGTCGCTGCAGTACGACGCACCTCGAGTTGAGGCTGGATGAGCTCGACCATCTCCGCGCTGAGAGCATTGAATGCCTTGGGGCGGTTGAGAGTGATCTTCCTGAGGGAGTGCGTTGCCTCGAACTTGACGGGCGACTGCAATAGCAAGCGAGGGGGTCAGCTGGAGCAGAGAGCGGGCAGTCGGAGCAGGCGAAAGAAGCGAACCTCGGCGCCTGAGGCTGGAGGCGGGGCAGAGCTCGAGGAAGAGGAGGGCGAGGTGGACAAGTGCTTGGAGACCATCTGTAGGCGTTGAGTAGGGGCCATGCGCGCCAGTAGGGACGGTGAAGTCGATCGAGCTACGCGCGAGAGCATCAAGAAGGGAAAGAGTGGTTGGAGCCGAGAAGGGGTGGAAGGCAAGGAAGCCGAGAAGCCGGCGCTTTGGACTTCGACTTTCGCTGTACTGCTTCATACGGCTCGCGGAGGCTCAAACAACTCTGGAGAGTCGTTTTGACTGTACTGAGTTATCCCTGGTGAAGCGCCGCTCTCTGCAAGAACGCCGAAGCCTGGGTTCGGCGCAGGTCTCCTTTCCATGCTCGCCGAGATGGGCTGCAGCTTCTCTTCTGCCTCCGATGAGCTGTAATGCGGCGGACGGTGTTGGCCTACGCTAAGAATGCGCGAAAGTTAGACTCCGACTCTCGCAGGTTTTCGACTACAGCAGAGCAGGGGCCTCTTGCTCTTCCGCACGCGACTTGCGCTTGAGCTCGAGCAACTCTCGCCCTCTTGGTCCAGCTCGTTCCAGCGAGCAGGCAGACTGCTGCAGTATCATGGCGGTAGGTTTACTTCCCTTGCGCAAGCTGTAGCGCGACACAGGCTCACTCAATTGCGCTCGGCAGGGATGGGCGGCTTTGGAGGTGAGAGAGTTGCCTTCCTGTCGCCTCTACAGCACAGCTGAGCAGCTGGATGCCTACAGATGCTCAAGCGTACTACTCGCTACCTAATCTCACCCGCCTACTTTGCCTCTGATCTCTTCTGGAGTGCGTTCGCACCTCGACGGCGCCCGAGCGTAGTGCTGTAGCTGACCTCACCTATTCGCAGCTGCTCTGGGATACGGACCTTCCTCGCGCCAGCTCATCACCACAGTTCAGCGACAGCAAAGCATCGTCGGATCGACTCGACGAGCAGCCTCAGCGAAGCGCAAGAGCCGAGCTTCGGACGTCCTTAAGGCGGCGCAGGAGGACGATGCTGTGGTGGTGCAGGAGGTGGAGATGGTGGAGATGGAACCGGTGGTGCCTTTGCATGAAGTGCAGGAGGAGCACGATACGCTCACTGCAGCCCCAGCATCATACCCGAGCACCGAGTTCGAGCATTCGAGACGCTCAGACGCATCGTACGGAGCCGTCTCCCTCCTTGACACCCATTCAGAGACGAAAAACACTTCTTCGTCCATTTCCGTACCTCCTCTGCCCTTTCCCACGCCCTCCTCGACCGACACCACGCCCGACCGACCACTCTCTACCCTTCTCTCCCTCTTCTCCCACCGAGCCACAGTCTGTCTCTCCTCCCTCGAGCTACTACTAGACGACAGCTCAGCCTTTACGGATCATTCGAGGGAGCCGACCGCACAGCAGATGAGGGAAGTGGAGCGGCGGATGGCGAGTGAGGTCGAGGTGGTCGAAGCGGCGATTGGAAAAGCTGTGGAGGAGAGAGGGATCGACGAGTCTGTGCAAGTGGAGGAGGGACGGACTTACTTCAAGGACATGGCGATGGTGAGCTCGGTTGAGCTGCATCAGGTGGAGACAGAGGTGCTGACCGAGCTTCTCAGACTTTCGTCGACGTCCCGGTCACGGCGGAAGGAATCAGCACCGAACCCTTCTTGGCCGCGCTAGAATCGCTGTTGAGGTTCTTCGGCGAGCTGCAAGAGGCTCAAGTCGGTCTGAGCTTCGCTGACCCTTCTGCATTGCAGAGCTCTTCGCGCCGGCGGCTGCTAAGCTCGCTTCAGGCGACATCATCGAGGATATCAGGGTCAGTCCGAGTCCATAGTGCCTTACTATGTTGCGCTGACGCTACTCCTCCACAGCGTATCCGCACTCACTACCTCTCGGCGCCTTTCGAGTGCCGAACTCTGGAGCTGCTGGTCAAGCACGAGCAACCTCAACGCCGCAAGCTCGCTACCCAGTCCTTGATGTGGTGTTTTCGGTGAGCATACCGTCCCTCAAGCTCGGTCGGAGGCTGAGTCCTCACCCACAGCGGTCTCAAGTTCATGGCGCTCGCCTGCCGCCTCAACCTCAGCAATCCGAGCGAGGAGCTGTCGGAGAGCTTTGCGCGAAGTTGGGACGCCGAATACAGCTCCTACTTCAGCTGGGTAGTGCGACCTCTGTTCAAGGTGAGCTCTTCCGCACTCTGAGCCCGAACTCGACTGACTAGCTTGCAACTCGGCGCAGCTTCTCGTCAAGGCATGCCCACCTCGTGCTCAGTTCTACGACAAGCTAGGCAGTCCGAAGGAGAAGGTCGAGAGAGATCTTGCTGCCTACCTGACTGCCATCGAGCGGCAAGTAGCTATGTTGGAGCGCTTCTACAAGGAGGGGAAGCAGTAAGCTCTTCGCCGAGCGCCGAGTCTCGGCGCATCGCTCACGCCCTCCACCTGTGCAGCTACAAGTAGTCGTGTCTAGCTATCAGCGTATCCTTCCAATCTGTTATGTAACATGCTCGCATTAGCACTTCGAAACGTCTGCCCACAAAAGGCTTCGGATCGCTTGCGAGCGAACGCTCGGGCCCCTTCTTGCTTCTCGACCAGATCGAGGACGGGCTTGAGAGAGCAGCAGCATGCAGGGAACGGCTTCAAATGCTCCAAGAGTCCGGCGCAAGGTGTGTAGTACATCTTTCCAGCCCTGGTCCCCCTTTCCTCCAGCTGAACTCGCGTCGTGCGCTCCCTCTCTGCGGTCGCTCAGTCGTCGGCCATCAAAGTCTCGCTTTCGCGCGCCAGTGGAGCATCTCGGAATCTCAATTCGTACGACGACGAGCTCGAGAGCCTTGACGCTGCAATGGGAGAGCAGGTGAGTGCTCTGTGTGCTGAGGGCGCCTTCCGTTCGAGCTGACAGCTGTTCGGCATACAGATGGCCATCTACAGCAACCGAGCAGGAGGAGTGGGCTCACAGCTATCGGTACCGAATCAGCCTTCTGCAGGTGAGCAGCTTGCGCTCCGGACGCGCTCAGCGACTCGAGCTCACCCGTCTCACTGCTCGCTGCACAGGCTCCACGCTGGGTATCGCACTCGAGAACCTGCGCAAGTCAATGGAGAAACGACTACAGGCCCTCGAATACCTCAAACGACCGCACTCGAGCGGACAGTTCTGGTTCAACGTGCTTCAGCTCCCTTCCTGTCCGATTATCTGCACCAACTGACCTCTATCCGCATCTCAGACCATCATGATTGGACCAGAAGAAATCAACAAGATCTTTGAACCCGCTCGGATGAGGTCTCGGTGTGTCCTGGTCGACTTCGGAGGCGATTTGAGCTAGCTCACCTCGCTTCTCCCACCAGGACGACTCGCTACGCTGTGCTGGGCATGTCGCTCTCGGCTCTACTAGACATTCCAGCAGCACACGACTTTCTGCGCGGCTTGCTGTCTTTGGTGCAGGAGTTTGAGAGCGTGCCGGACGACAAGTTTGATCGCAAGAATGTGAGCTCCGTTCGGCGGTCGCTGGAAGAGCTGCAGCTGACCAGGGTCCGCCAGCAGCAACGTGGACTCTTCCGAGTAGCATCAAGAGCACGGAAGAGCAACACCGGCGGCGTCGACTTCTCCATGGGCCTGCCAGAATCGGGCGACGCCTCATATCTCATCACGCCGAATGTCGTCCGTTTACCCACTGATGCATCGCAATCGACGCTCGCTGACGATCTCCATTTCCAGCCCTTTGAGCTCGACTACGTCCAAGTCTTCCTTACCCTCTGCGACATGCTGATAGAGACCTATCGCAAGATCCTGGCCCACCTCGGTCCATCCCCTTCCTCGGTTTCCTCGCCATCATCCTTCCCTCAACCTCCTTCCTCCGCATCGACATCCGCCTTTAGCCGGATTGTCTCCTCGACCGAACGGACAGGTGCAGCAGGCCTCAGCCCAGCGTTGACGGATGTGGTTGTCAAGATTGATGCGAGGCTAAAGGTGCGAAGGCGACTCCCTGCGTCTCGTGTCGATGGGACAGCTTGCTGACGCTCGCACACCTACAGAAAATCATCGTCAGCGTGACCAAGGAGATCGACCTGTACGCTCGAGCAGCAGTGAAGCGCGAGCTCGCATCGCTCGACTTCACCGGCGAGGGAGGCGGGGACTGGGGAGATTGGGGAGATGCATGAGGGATGAAGCGGAGTGCAGGTAGTATCATTTGTGGTTTCTGTAGATCAGTGACCCACCATTGTAGTGTATTTGTCTCCTACGAAGATGCTCGGCGGTCGTTTGAGCTCGGCGATTGGAGTTGTCGCTCTTTCTGCGGTCAATGAGAGCCTTCCATCAGATCAAGCAGCTGCCTATAAAGCGAATGAACCTTCTCGCTCTCTCGGAGCAACTCTGTAGCACTTTCGCCAACTCTCGACGTGTCGTTGAAACTGCTCGACTCGCCAGCACCGCCCCTTGGCCTTCTCCCTCATCTTTCGCTCGTCTCTCTTCACGCTTCCGCCCGTTGACGCCTACATTAGACAGGCCACCAACCTACAGACACCCATCGCTCGAAACGAAGCTTCAGCGCGATATGGAGGGCCTCATCAGCACTGTCAACCGCCTGCAGGACGCGTTCGCAGCTAGCGGCCTCACTTCCAACCCTATCGACTTGCCCCAGATTGCAGTCATTGGATCCCAGTCCAGGTGAGCGACGAGCCCTCGCCTACGCTGCTCTGGTGGCACTCGTCGAGGTGGCGCCTGAGCGCTGAGCCGAAAGCTGACCCCGACTGCTCCTCTTTCGGCGTGTTTGCTCTACAGTGGAAAGTCTTCAGTACTAGAGGTGAGCTATAGATGCCAGTCTGGTGCAGTGGGACGTCCCTGGCTGACCTCCTTCGCCCTTCCGCGTCACAGAACATCGTCGGGCGCGACTTCCTGCCCCGAGGAAGTGAGTACTGTCCAGCTACATTCTTGCAAAGCTCCAGGAGCTTACTATATCTACTATCGAACAGCCGGAATCGTCACCCGTCGTCCTCTCGTCCTTCAGCTCATCAACCGACCGGCAGCTTCCAAGAAGGAGGGTGCGTCTGCTGTATTGACCGGGCCTCCGTCCAAGCCAAGCTGACTCGTAGTCACCTCACAAAAGAGGCTGGATCCGAGCCTACCTCTGATAAGGCCAGCAACCAGGACGAGTGGGGAGAGTTCGTGAGTTGCGAGGGGCCGGCAGCGAGACGTGCACGCGAGCTGACGAGCTCTCTCTGTACAGCTTCACCGTCCTGGAGAGAAGTTCTTTGACTTCAACAAGATCCGTGATGAGATTGTCGCCGACACTGAGCTGAAGACGGGCAAGAATGCCGGTGCGTGTTGGTGCAGGTCGTATCGGCTTGCGAGCAGCGAGCTAAGCTCACTCTTCTACACAGGTATCTCCCCCCTCCCCATCGGTCTCCGTATCTTCTCCCCCCATGTCCTCACCCTCACCCTCATTGATCTTCCCGGACTCACCAAGGTGCGCTCGCTTCGGCCTTGCTCGCCGAGCTCGTATTGACGCAGTGCTTCCTTCGCAGGTCCCCGTCGGAGATCAGCCTCGCGATATTGAGCGTCAGATTCGCGAGATGCTCCTCAAGTTCATCATGAAGCCCAACTCGATCATCCTCGCCGTCACTGCTGCCAACACCGATTTGGCCAACTCGGACGGTCTCAAGATGGCCAGGGAATGCGACCCTGAGGGAACCAGGACTATCGGTGTGCTCACCAAGGTTGATCTGATGTGAGCTGTTGCGCTGATACGGTGCGAGCCCGTCGAATGTCAGGCTGACCCCGCTTCGGCGATCTCGTAGGGACCAGGGAACCGACGTTGTCGATATTCTCGCTGGCAGGATCATCCCTCTTCGCCTCGGCTACGTTCCCGTCGTCAACCGTGGACAGCGCGACATCGACCAGAAGCGCCCCATCGCCGCCGCTCTCGAGCACGAGAAGCAGTTCTTCGAGAACCACTCGTCGTACAGGAGCAAGGCCTCGTACTGCGGAACCCCTTACCTCACCAGGCGTCTCAACACTGTGAGTAGAGCGAGCGGATACGACAGCAGCGGCGAGCTCACATCCCCTTCGCTGTCTCCAGATCCTCATGCACCACATCAAGGCTACGCTTCCCGACATCAAGCAGAAGATCTCTTCCAACCTGACCAAGTACGAGCAGGAGCTCGCTTCGCTCGGAGGACCCCAAGGCGAGGGCAGTAACGTACGCTTAGCGGCCCCCTTCAGCGCTGACCGACCGCTGACCTTGACCCTCCCACCTGCAACAGAGCAACGTCATTCTGCAGATCATTACCGAGTTTTGCGCCGAGTTCCGCTCAGCCATCGATGGCCACTCGGGCGACCTCTCGCTCAACGAGCTTTCGGGAGGAGCACGTATCAGCTTCGTCTTCCACGAGCTCTTCTCGAATGGTGTCAAGTCGCTCGACCCTTACGACCAGGTCAAGGACGCCGATATCCGCACCATCCTGTACAACTCTTCTGTGCGTGATCTACCGTTGAAGATTGCTTTGCGCCGAGGCTGACCCCTCCGTTCGCTCCCACAGGGATCTTCGCCTGCCCTCTTCGTCGGCACCACCGCCTTCGAGGTGATCATCAAGCAGCAGATCAAGCGTATCGAGGAGCCCGCTCTCAAGTGTGCTGGCCTCGTGTACGACGAGCTCATGCGGATATTGAACCAGCTTCTGAGCAAGAACGTGAGTCGCTCGCGCTCGTCTCACAGACGTACTCTCGCTGAACCTTCATTCTCTCACAGGCCACCTTCAAGCGCTACCCTGCTCTCCGCGACCGCTTCTTCTCGACCGTTCAGACCTTCTACCGCAAGTCGATGGTGCCCACCAACAAGCTCGTCACCGATCTTGTCAAGTGAGTTCCAGCGTCCTCCCATCTTCGAAAGCATCTGCTGATCCTTCCGCTCGCAGCATGGAGTCGACCTACATCAACACCGGCCACCCGGACTTCATCAGCGGCCACAAGGCCATGGCCATCGTCTCGGACCGTATGAACGCCAACAAGCCTCCTCCCCCAGCACACGATCCCAAGACGGGCAAGCTCGCTCCTGGCACCCTCAACAACGGCAGGGATCTCGATGTTGACCTCAAGAAGGACGAGGGCTTCTTTGGCTCGTTCTGGCCTGGAGGAAAGAAGCCGGTGGCGTCAGCGAACAAGAAGGGAGCCGCGGCTATGGAAGCAGTAAGCTGCTACCCTTCTACCACCGTCGTGGAGCTCACTCACTAACCTATCGCTCGTTCGCCCTCACCAGCCTCCTCAGGTTCTTCGCGCCTCGGGCACCCTTTCCGAGCGGGAGACCATGGAGACTGAGGTCATCAAGCTTCTCATCAGCTCGTACTTCTCCCTGTCGAAGCGCACCCTCATCGACATGGTCCCGAAAGGCGAGTCTGCTCGTATTTGCCGCTTACCTTCGAAGACCAGCAGCCTAACCTGCTTCTCCCTTCACAGCCATCATGCTCAACCTCGTCTTCCACGCCAAGGACGATCTTCAGCGGGAGCTTCTCGGCGAGCTGTACAAGCCCGATACTATTGGTACGCTCTTTGAACTGCTCTGCTCGGCGCACCTCAGTAACTCGGCGCCTTTTCGCAGACGAGATTCTCAAGGAGAGCGACTCGGTCGTGCAGCGCCGCAAGGAGGTCGGCAAGATGGTGCAGGCCCTGATGAAGAGCGAGGCTATTGTCGCCAGCGTTGCCTAAGGAGAGGCGGATGGGAGGGTTTGGTCGTCGACATGCCAATGTTGATCTGTTTACTAGAGCTGGGGACGAGATCAGCCCGAGCTCTTCGCGTTTGAGCCCTGCAGAAGTGCCTCAGACAGAGCTTGAGTACATGCGAGCGGGTGGGAACGGTCGCCGAGCAGTGGTCTGCGGAGAGTGAGGAAGACATGCTGCAGTGCAGCAACTGATAGACAGGCGCAAGGATGACTTAGTTAGCAGAGCCTGTACCGATTCAGCTCACCCGCTCCTCCAACCTCTCTTCTCCCCTCTTGACCTCCCTCGCCCAACTCGACTCGGCTTGCTCTCCTACGCTTCACTCGTCTTTCTCGCTTCGACTCGCTTCGCAGGGACTCGGACGACTACGAAGCTAGCTAGAAGCTCGACACAAAGCTCTACACCCTCCCCACTCGACTACACCTCTCCTCGAAGCTGCTCGTCTGGAAGCTCGTCTCATCTCCTTCGTCGCCCTAGCTGGATTAAAAGCTCAAAGGGCGCCAGTCCGACTGCTCAGGAGTGAGTCCAAGTGCTTTGAACTGCTCTACTGCTCCTCCGCTGACCAATCTCCATCTCTACAGCTCCCAGCTCGACTCGAGCAGAACTCGGACGCTCGAGCCTCTCGCTCACAACAGGGCTCGTGCTCATCCAAGTGCGCTCAGCTACAGCTACAGCAGGTGTGTGCTCGGAGGAATCACATATACCTTAACGAAGTCCAGCTGACCCTTTCTCGCCGCCATACAGCTCTCGAAGCTCAGTCGACGATCGCCGAGCTTCCTTTCCCTCGCTCGCTCGCTCATCTTCGCGCCGTCCATCCACCGACATGCCCGTCCCTTCGCTTCCTCCCGAGATCATCAGCGCCATTCTCAAAAGGGTACCCGCATGGCATGACGGAAAGACCTTGACAACTTGTTGCCTCGTCTCGAAGACGTTCTTGCCTCTCGCTCGAGAGTTCCTCTACCAGGCGCTGGCTGTAGGCTGGGGCAGAAAGTCTCAAGATGGCACCGACTACGGCGCACAACAGTCCCAGTGCTTGCTGGCTGCGCTCGCCCGCAATCCCGACCTCGGCATCCTCGCTAGAAACCTTCGTATCTGCCTCTTCGAGCCGATGGACCCTGTGCTGGCGGAACTCGCTGTCGTTATGGCTCTATCTCTCTGCACCAACCTCACGCACCTCAGTCTCCGCCTCCCGAGCCTGGATACATGGGCACCTGAGCCGATGCCGAGCGCGGTCGAGCGCGCGCTCTCGGACGTAGGACCTCGTCTCCAGTACCTTGTCCTCAGCGGCAATTGGAAGCCCCACGCTAACTGGCTTAGCTCGTTCGTTGAACTCTCCGAGCTCTACATTGACCTTGAGTGCTGTTCGCCGAGCACCGATCCCGCTCCATCCGCCCTCAAATTCTTTCAGGGATGGTCGCACTCCGCGACAATCGACTTGGAGGTCATTCGACCCGTCCTTGCAAGCTCCAACGACTCGCTCCTTTGCCTTCACCTCAACTTAGTCGGCCTCCCCTCCTCGCTCGACTTATCCGCTTGCACCGCGCTTCGCATCCTCTCTCTTGCCTGTCGTTTTGAGCTAGAAGACACTACTCAAGCGGCGTCGCTACGTCTGAGGTCAATCCTCGAGGCCCTCCCCAACCTCCGCGACTTCGAGCTTTGCTCGTCGATGAATCCTCCAACTCCGTCCCCGGCCCTCGAAGACATCGATGTCTTCCGCGCGCTCCCCTCGACTCTGGAGCACCTCAGCTTCAGCCTCGTCCCCATCAGAACCGACTACCTCCTCGCTTCTCTCGCCGACACACGTCGCCTCCCCGCGCTCAAGTCGCTTTGGCTCGATTATCACGTCTGGTTGGACGCCGACACCCTCTACCAAGCACCTCGTCCTCTCAGTGAGATGGTAGAGATCGGGATAGTAGCGCAGAGGAGAGGGGTGGAGGTGGAGTGGGACTACTGGGCTTTGCTCGAGGACATCGATCCTTACCTGGACAGCGAGTTCAAGTGGAGGAGCTGAGGAGGGGCAGAGGTGCCTGTCGGCAGAGTACTTGCTTGAAACGATACCAATCTTCATGTGGCGACGGAGCTGTACTCAATCGTGTCAGCAGCGGTAAACGCGAGACGGCAAGCTTGGCGAGGTTTCGGCGCAGCCCGTGTTCGCTTTTCTCGCTCACATAGGTCTTTTGAAGCGGAGCGACTTGGTTGTGAGGGAAGCCCAGGTCGAGATGTCTTGCGAGTCGACGGAGGCCAACATGCTGCATGTGGTTTTGAGGGCGGGCGACTTCATCTCGGCGAAGGCGGTCGAGCGCTCGAACGAGGGGTTGAGACGAAATGAGGGTAGCGTGGAGGCATTGCTGGTGGGAGTGATAGTGATGATACTCCACGCGTCCGAGCTATCCTCGTCCGACGAGCCAAAGAGAGCCTCAGACTCCTGCTCGTCGGCGCTCCGAGTCGACTCCACCTCTCCTCCCCTTCCTCCTCCTGCACCTCAATGACCGACTCCGCGACTTCCTGCTCCTCGCTGGCGGTCGCAATATTCGAAAGGCAATCGCTGGATGTAGACTGCTCGATAGCAAGCGAGGCGAAGGTCATGGGCGAGTCGACGGCGTTAGAAACGAGCGGGGTTTGCTCGGCGGCTGGAGAAGGGGCAGGGCGCGAGTCGATGGAGGGGAGAGGGCTGCAGTCGATGAAGAAGATGCGATCAATCTCAAAGGCCTGCACAGAAGCCGCTAGACGCCGTCTCCCGGACTCGTTCTCCTGCCCAGAGGTGCTCTTGCCCGCCACGGCTGCTCGGCGCTGAGTTCGGCGCTCCAGCCGGAGGCCATGCTGAGCTCTCCGAGCAAAGACCGTCACGCCACCGCATCCATAACTCACAGGCTCGATCTGTAGCTTTCCGTCTGCTCTATACCCCGTCATGAAGTGCCATCTGGAAGTGTTTCTTGACCTTCCACCGACATTTCACAGAGTACGGCTTCCAACTGGAGGCCAGTTGCAAGGTTCCCGCGCCATGTTCTACCTCTGCCAAGAAGGCTGGGAATGGGTGGAGTGTTGGAAAGGGTGTTGAAAGCTCCACCACCCACCACACCGCTGTAGACACTTCCCAGTCGCCCGCTCGGCGTTAACGTTCGTTCGGCGCCGACAGCAATTCGAGGCCAACGGGGTCCATAGCGTCTTTCAGTGAGCCCTAACTGCCCTGGAGACTCTTTCAACATCCCCTCGTCCGATTATGCCAACTTCTGAAGCTCGGAAATCGCCCAACTAGGCCCAACTCCTATTCCGCACCAGCAAAGCGTTCGCTTTCGCCTCTGAACTCTTCCCTTCCTACTTCATCCTCCTCACGCAACCGTTTCGACCTGCACCAGCACAGCAGCCAATTTCCTGTTCTCCACCAATTACATCGACTCATGTGTACCCTAGCCAACCATCTCCACTCGACGCTTCACCTCGCTCTTCTCCCAGCCTCGTCGACGTCCGCCCTGCAGGCCGCACAACACGCTCTAGCTACCTAGACGCTACATGAACTACCCCTTGCTTCATCGCCCACCTCTGGCGTCTTGTTCGGCGCTCTCGGACTTGAGAAGGTTTTCCTCCACTGGTAGCAAAGATTGCAGCCTGCAGACGGGGAGATCAGGTTTCAGGTTGTCACGGCTGCTCTTGAATGTACTCACCTCTCTATCCTCCTACCACACCCACTCGCTGCCTTTACTTGACAGTCCTCGCCGCCTTCCACTTCGGTGGGCTCAATAGGTGCGCGAGGGATTCAGGCAAGCAATATGAATCACAGGGCATCATTAGAACCGGCTCTTTCTACTACCTACGGAGGGTTGGTGCCAGAAATGACCCTACATCACTTCAAGAAGGAGTGTCGGCGATGGTTCGGCGGAGGTTGACGAGTTGCAGCAGGGCGTTATTTGCTTTGCAACCATCCTTTCATCACATATCTGTCATTGCCCCAGCTGTACGAGAGCGTATGAGAAGCTAACAGC
Organism: Leucosporidium creatinivorum; assembly: GCA_001600635.1. Classification (NCBI taxonomy): domain Eukaryota; kingdom Fungi; phylum Basidiomycota; class Microbotryomycetes; order Leucosporidiales; family Leucosporidiaceae; genus Leucosporidium; species Leucosporidium creatinivorum. The sequence goes on along the minus strand of BCKL01000001.1, from coordinate 1,347,652 downwards.
GAGCCTGCGACAAGCTCTGCGACATCGCGACAAGAGGCCGGCGACTCCAAGCTCCGACTGTTGCTCTCTGCCCACGCCGTCTGTTTCGCCTCGACATGATTATCCTACACGACCTCGTCCCTAATCAGTCCGGTGGACAGCCTTGGTTCTCCCCTGCCACCATTGTGGCTCGCCTGGCGCTGCTGACGAAGCGAGTGCCCTTTGAAACGCGCGATGTGCGATATAACGACCTGCGCTTCGTCTACAAGGAGCAGCTGGGTGTAGAGAAAGCTACTGGTGGGCCATCGCTGCTCGTTCACGCTCTTGGGCTCCATGCAAGCTGACCTCTGCGTGACCAACAGCGCCGTTCATCCAGCGCGATGATGGCTCGCTGCTGATGGACTCGTTCGAGATCGCCAAGTCAGCTCTCATCGACCTACAGAGGCTCTATTAAGGTCCGCTGTCCCAACACTGATGCATCTCGCCGTCTGCAGATGGCTCGAAGAAGCCTACCCTTCCGCGCCGAGCATCTTTCGGCCTGAAGCAGCCCTTCCCATCGACGTCAACTCGCCAGAGCACTTGGCGGCTGTTCAAGAGTCCAAGGAGTTTGGGAAACGTACGCTCTTCTCTTCTACTACATTGGAAAAGAGCTGATCTCGGCGACTCGGCGAAGCAGTGGTCAAGTATCAGGGCTTGAAGCGAGTTTTTATGCCTCGTTTCGCACCCCAGTTCACCGAAGAGGTGAGATCAATCGCTCTTGGCCTACCTACTCAGCATCACGCCTGACCTTTCTCTCGTGCAGGACCGCGAGTATTGGACGTCGGATGCGCGTATGGGCGAAGGAGTGTTCAAGGCCTACTGCGAGTATGATCCTGGTGAGTCTCAGACGTCGTCTAGTACTTTTCAGACTTGTAGGCGAGCTAACATGCATTGGGCCCGCGCAGAGAAAGCGTTGCAAGAGCTCAAAGAAGAGCTCAAGCCGCTGGAGGCTCTACTCAGCAACACCAACCTGTTCTTCTCCTCTCCTACCGCTCCAGGATTCAAGGCGAGGCGTTCAAATCTCACCGCTGAACTTTAGCTGACTAGAGTCTTTCAAACAGGACTTCTTGGCCCTCGGCCCTCATCGCATGCTCCGAAGTGTGAGCGCAGCTCTCGCCGACGATGTCTGGGGACATGGAGAGCTCGGAAAGTGGCGCAAGCGGATGGAGGAGTACTATGGAGAAGGCATGGAGGAGGTGTACGCCAGGGACCCGGCTTGAGCTGGCCTCATCATCGCCGAGATGCTTCCCCTCGGCTTCTGCAAGCGTTTGTCACTGAAGATATTGCTCGCAATCAGTCTGCTATATTATCAGACGTCCTTTTTACACTCCCGAACCCGAGAGAGTACCTACAAGCAAGCTCGACCCTTCGCAGCGAACGCGACTTGGTGAGGCCGCGAAGGCCGGCGCTCACTTTCAGCTTCCCGCCTCATCTTTCGCTCTCAATCTCGCCACGTCAGGAGCCACCTACAGGACAGCAATCTACTGAGGCGTCCTCTCATGACGGAGCTAGTGCCCAACACGCCCTCGCAGCCGGACCAGGCGAGCACTCAGCGCAGCCTCATCGAGTCGGCCGACCGCTCCTACGGCGATTCGTACCTCCACGACGTACTCCAAGGACCCATTCACGGCACTCAATCATCCTCGCCTGCTCCTGCTCGACCAACGCAACCTCTCGTCTCGTCGCCATCCGCCGCGCTGGACGACATTGAGGATCCCGACGTCTCTCGCGTTCCCGAGTCCCAGCAGTCGCCACCAGCTCCCAGCCCATTTCAGGAGCGTCGACGGTCCGCCTCGCAGCCTACCTACGAGGTCAGCGGCAACTTGGGCGAGACGCAGGTGCAGTCGCTAGGTCGCGACATCTCTTTCGCGCCGTATCGCTTCAGGGAGGGCGGCAGCAAAGCCCCCTCGGATGTAGAGAAGGAAGATGAGGCTGCTACTGCTGGAGAACGGGATACGACGGCTGGCGGAGAGCAGTCGCGCTTCGAGCAGGAGGAGGACGGCGAGCTGTCGATGGATCTCACGAGGGCGGCGGGCGGCATTCAGCACGGCGAGGAGGATGTGAGTATGATGGTCAGCGGGGGAGACTCGAGCGTCGCGTTAGAACGCGTCGAGGAGGACAGCCGAGTCGACCAGGTCCGCGCCGACCTGTACTCCCACAAGGAGATGTCGCCCTCTCAGCCTTCTGCACCGACGCAGCCAGAACCACCAATCGTCTCGCCAGCCATCATCGCTGCACCCCTACCTCCCCTGGGCCCTCGTACCTCCCACCTCAACGTCGACGGCGGCACCAGCGGACCCTCCTCCTCGCCCGCCGTCGCCATGAACCTCCTCCAAGGCCGCTTATCGCCCAGCAAGAGGGTCTTCCCGACGCACAACAACGCGGATCCTACCCCTTCCGCCACCACCGAGCCTGCCTCCAGCGGCGACTTCACCGGCAGCTTCCTCCTCCCCGAAAGTCGCCCCGAGCAGAGCGCCGACCACTCCAATTCGCGCTCCAAGTCAATGCCAGAGCTTTCGCAAGATACGTTCGGTCCCGAGGTACGAGCTGGCTCTTCGATTGAATGGCAGAGCCCTCAGCTAACCTCTCTCACCCCTCGGCCAGACGTCTACGCCAGCTTTCCCCGGCGCACCTCCTCCCCTCCCGCCATTAACGGCGGCTCGCACACTCCCCGACTTTTCTCGCATCGCCAAGCCCGTCCTACCAGCTCCCTCCCATCCTCTCCTCTCCCCCGAGCGCAAGGGCACCGCCGTCTATCAAAGCTCCGACGCGATGGCAAAAGTCGCCATCAAGGCGAAGAAGAGGAAGAGCGAGTGGGGAGATACATCGCAGAAAACGCCGGAGAGCTTAGAAGAGAGCCAGGCGGGAGCAGGAGACGACAGCAGGGCGGACGAGGAGGATGGAGATTTGGCCGAAACGGAGGTGGCCGAGGGAGAGAGCTATGCGGCGCCTACGGAAGATGGAGATGGAGAGGAAAGCATGGATATCGACGAGACGGTGCGGGAGGAGGAGCAGGCGATGTCTCTGGACGAGTCTCACGTCGAGACTCCGCGACGCTCAGCGCCGACGAGGGACGCTGGAGCAACGCCAGCCGTCGAACTAGCGCCGCCAACCGCCAAGGACGAGGAGACTCAAGAGTCGGTTGCCACCAGCCACGCCTTCAGCGCTCCACCAGCCCGTCAAGTCAGTCCGCCAGCCGCCTCTTCCGACGCCGACTCGTCCATGCCTCGTCACGCTCGGCCGCTGCAAGAGACGCCGCTCTTCGGCCCCAGTCTCGGCTCCTCGCAGAGCCAGAGTCAGAGCATCAATGGCGATCTGAACGACTCGCTTGGCAGCCAACGACAATCGATGAACCTCACCGACATCGGCCTCCTCAGCAGTCAGGCCGACCAAACTCAGATTGAAGTCGAGGCTACTCAGGTCGAGTACGATGTCGAGCGGCTTCCGCTCATCTCTGGAGATCTGTCCATCGGCAGTGAGCTGCTCCCGTCCTCACATTAGTGTACGAAAGCTGACAAGTCTCGGGTCTCTCGAACAGGCTCGGCTCGCGGCGTCTCCGGTCTTCGATACGAGACACTCGGCTCCAACAACTCGAACGCTCAATCAGTACCTCGACCTGGTCGGGAGCTGCGACGAGTCCCACCTCCCAGCCCCGTCTACAACGACGCTGCCATCAGCTCGGCTCGAGCTGCGCCGCCCGCCTTGGAAGCCTCCTCTCCCGACGTACCTCTCCCTCCCACCGCTCTCGCCTCCGTCGCGCCCTCCTCGTCCTCGCGGCTTCTTCATGAGGAACACTCCTCTTCGCCAGCTCCCAAGGTCGGCTCGGCGCCACCGAAGGCAGCTTCCTCGTCTCTCCAACCCCCCGCCCTTCCGAACGCTCCCAAATCCTCCTTCCATGCCGAGAAACCTCATGCCATCTCTTCCAACGGCGTAGTGCCCGACAGCGAAGGTCCAACACGGACCCCCTCGCCGCACTCGACAGCAGCCCACCCTCCGTCGCCCTCCAAACGCGGCGCAGCCTCCGGATCGGCGCCACCAGTAGACGACGCCATGGACGTCGATGATGCTCCGCAAGCTCTCGATGGACCGCCATCGGCGCACGGGAGGAGTGTGAGGGCTCCTTCGCGCGCGCCGCTCCTCGAGAAGGCGGGCGATCAGTTGGCGGTCAAGGCGGGAGATGCCGCGGGAGTGAAGGGCAAGAGTACGGCTGGATCGCCCCGCAAAGGCGCTACCAAGCGCGACAAGGGCAAGGGCAGAGCTACCGAGCCTTCGCAGGACTCGCCGGACGAGCTCGACCTCTTCCAACCGACTCAGCCTCGAGCCGACACCCGCCGCCCATCGACTGAGCTCAACGACGAGTCGGAACCACTCGTCGAGACCAACTACGAGGATCCGCCTGGCGCCAACAACAGCAAGCGCATTTCGCCGAAGAAGATTCGACCCGTCGCCTCTCCCAGCGCTTCTTCGGTCGCTTCCCCAGGACGTCCTCGCAAGCGCAGGATTTCCGAACCCTTCATTGAGATTGAAGTACCCGCCAAACGCCGTCGCAACGCTTCGAACGACAAGCCTAAGGCCGGCGAGGCGAAGGCCTCTGCTCGCGCCAAGGTCACGACCAAGACCAAGGCCAAGTCGAACGCTGGAGGCAAGAAGCGCGGAAAGGCTCGCAAGGCTACCACACCACCGAGCTCTAGCGATGACGAGGATCCTCTCGCGGCCGGTGGAGAGGATGACGAACGACCACCCGTTGCAGGACCGTCTCGCCTACGCTTCAATTCGGTGGACCAAGTCGCGCCCGACGTCTCTCGCCACTCGGTCGCCTCCTCCGAGCAAGGAGGCAACAAGTCGACCACCTCGGGTCCCAAGATCAAGCTTCCTTCGGCGGCGCCCTACACTCGAATCTTCGGACTCTGGCGGGACGACGGCTGGCTCTACCCTGGTACGATCGTGGGCGTCGTCAGCGGTCACGTCAAGGTCATCTTCGACGACGAGTCCAAGGGCAAGCTCAAGTTTGCCGAGATTCGTCGATGCGAGCTCAAGCGCGGCGACTACATTCGCTACCGAGGCGACGAGATCGACACCGAGACTCAGGCGGCCGTCCTGCACCGTGATGTACGCGTCTACCGAGTCGAACGAGGCGAGGCGGGAGCGGATGTGGAGGGCATCCTCGAATCAGCGGACGTCGTCGTCGTCAGCAAGGAGGAACTGCCTCTCGACCAGCAGCCGGAGGAGTCTCGCCGGGATCGTCTCCAACGACTTGAAGTAGCGGCCATCACCATCGCTCCCGAGCACGCTGCTCAACTCGACGACCGCAAGCCTACGCCCGCCGACATCGTGGCCTTCGAGGGACGACCTCAAAAGCCCATCAAGGCGCTCCCACTCCTCAAGATCCCCGCTGCGCCCGCGCTCGACCCACTCACCAGCAACAGGAAGATCGGACTCTTCAGTCGCATGGCATTCCTTCTCACCAACACCTCCGCCAAGGGCACCGAATCCGAGAAGGCGACCTTCCTCTCTCTTCTTCAAGAGCACGGGGCGACAGTCATCGACCTCGGCCACCTCTTCACCACTCGCGCTGGCGACAAGGAAGGCGAGGCAACACTCGACTTTTCCCGCAGCGCCAGCATCAAGAACATCGACACGATCCTCCTCCTCGCCGATCGCCCATGCACCACCACCAAGTACCTCGTCGCGCTCGCTCTCGGTATCCCCTGCATCTCTTCCCGCTTCATCGAGTCTTCGATCCACGAGGTGAGTATTTCCGGTCCCTCTTTCCGGATCTTCACGTACTCGCGCTGACGTTTCGGCTCAACGTAGGGCGCTCGCCTCGAATGGAAAGACTTCGCTCTCACCTCGGGATTCCTTCAATCCCTCGGCACCTATGCTGTCGGTGCACAGATCCGCTCCATCGCCAAGCCCAGCTTCGACCTCGACTCCCTCTCGACTCTCCACTCTAACGGCGGTATCTTCAGCGGCCGCTCAGTGCTCGTCGTCTCGAAGAAGGGCAAGGGATCGAGCGAGGTGACTGCTCAGTCAGCCTTCTCAAGCGAGCTTCACTAATCTCCCTCGCCTCCACAGCACATCCGCAGCCTCCTCTCGATCCTCGCCGGCGCCGGCGCCGCTACTATCCACTTCGTTGCCAGCCCCGAAGCCGCCTCCTCGGCTGCTGGCTACGACAACGTCGTGCTCGAGGATTCCCTCAAAAAGACGACGGCGATGACGGGCCACTCGGGCGTAGGCAACATGACTTGGCTCAAGCAGTGCTTGATCGCCGGCAGGCTGCTCCCCTCGGCGATGATGAAGGTGGTCGAGGAGTAGGCGCATGAGGGGTTCTCGCTTGCTTGTATCCTTCTCATTAGTGTAGCTTTGCATACTCGTCGTTTTGTCAGGCATCTCTCGCAATAGCAATAGCAGCAGCTTCCTGGATTGCTCTGATCGCTGAGAATCGCGAGCGAGAGTAAGCGAGCCTGCTCAGGCTCGAGTCGCTCAAGAGCCAGCAATTCTCATCCTCTCACGGAGGCGCAGGGATAAGACGGCTGGCGAACGACTTGATGATACAACAGCAGCAGGAAACGGTAGGGAGCGCTACAGAGGGAGGTTCGGCGATCAATAGTCGTCGTCCTCGTACTCGAGGATCTTGCTGTAAGGGTGTAGAGGCGAAGGATCAGCGTTGTGTCCCAATCTCTAGCGCAAAATCAGACTCACGACATGTATGGTCCATCGAGCTTGAAGCCGAGGCGGGCGTCTGCGAAGCAAGAGGATCAGCGATGGAGCGGACACAGGCGAGCCTGAAGCACTGAACGAAGCAGAAGGGACTCACAGTAGCTTCGCACTCCAATCCCCGAGATGACAGCAAGCTTGCGACTGCCATGCTCCTCGCGAGCGATCCTCTCGGCCTCCTCCATCAGCAGCGTTCCGATTCCTTGATGCTGGAAGCGGGTCGGGTCGCGAGCATGAACAGGAACAGCGGTACCGTACACTGTAGGGGAGCAAGACGCCGTTTGAGCGAGCCGAAGCTAGAAGCGGAACGAGCAAACTCACCGTGCAGCTCGCGGACCATCGAGCTCTGTCCGTCCTTCAGCAGCTCCTCCCTGAAGGTACCCTCCTTCGTACACTTGCGCAAACGCAACAGACCGACGAGGATATCACGCTCGGGGTCCTCGTAGCTGAGGAACGTCTCCCATCCTCCATTGGCGACATAGTCTCGGCGGATCAACTCGAGCTCGTCGGGCTATGAGGAGTGGGCGAAGAGGTCAGCTGACGAGTCGAGGAGGGTCAGAGGAGCGAAACGACGCACGCGAACTTTGTTGTGAATCTCGTGCAGGCCAACCTCGCGATTGCGAACGTCGCGGCAGGTCAGTCCGAAGTCGCGCATGCGCTGGAGGGCGAGCTCGCGCAGGTTGCCATTCTCAACTCCCGAAGAGACGAGCGGCATGGGAATATCCCTGATGTGCGGAGCGTGAGTTAGCGACCAGCCTTAGCGCCGAATGAAGCCCATCGACTTACCTCTGCACGCGGTAGATGCGAGTCCAAGGAGGGATGAGGGCGAGGATTCGAGCGACAATATCGACGAGGGCGTTGGGCGTGTAGTTTTTGTATCGTCCAGTGCGCCACAGCTCGTAGAGACCGGTTCCGCGAATGACCAAGGTGGGGTAGATCTTGAGACCGTCAGAGCGGAAGGCGGGGTTCTCGAAGTACTCGTGGAACTGCTCCATGTCACGCTCGACGCCGACGTTCGGTAGATCCGGCTGAGGGAGAGCCAAGGGTCAGCGCGGTCGACGAGGGGAGGCAAGCGCCGAACGGACCATCATGTGCGAGACGACCTTGAAGCCGGCATCCTTGGCCATGTGGAAGCTCTCGCAAGTAGCCTGAACGGTGTGACCACGGTTGGTGTCTCGAGCGACGTCCTCGTAGACCGACTGGACTCCGATCTGAATGGGAAGGGCGGTTAGCGAGTTTCGAACAAGCGCCGAGGTCGGCTAGAACTCACCTCGAGACGAGTGCAGCCGTAACGAAGCATGGAGCTGCGTGACGAGAGCGTTAGATATGTATAGCGATCGGTGCGAGGAGCCAGTTTACCTGAGATGAGGCTTGAGGCAGTAGTCCGGGCGAGTCTCGATGGTGATGCCGATGCACTTGGTCTTGGCCTGCTCGGCGTACCTGTGGTCGACAAAGAGTCAGCGACTGGTCAGACTGGCAGACTATTCGAATGCTCACCGCACGGCCTCATCAATATCGCTGCCGTTGTAGCCCGACAGCGAGTTGTGAAGCTGCGAGACGAACTGCGACCGATAGGACTCGGGCAACGACATGAAGGTTCCTCCCATTATGATGAACTCGACCTGTGGTACCGAATGAACGTCAGCCTGCGGCTAGAGGTACTTGCGGCCGTGAGCAGAGGACTCACTTTGTCGACGCTGTGGCCGAGAGCGCGGAGCTGCTCGACACGGCCCTTGGACTGCTCGTAGGGGTCGTAGCGGGCACGAATGGCGCGCATGGATGTTGGCTCGTATCCCTGTAGGTAATTGGTCAGTCTCTGTTGACTTGCACAGCTTGAAGAAGGACGAACGGTGTAAGATTGAGTCGAGTATTCGAAGTCCGAGTCGGGTCCTCCTGGGCAGTAGCTGTTCACTCGGTGAATCGTCAGCAGGAGTACGAGGCAATTGGGCGTCTGTGGAAGACCTACACGCAGATGTTGCCAGTCATCGCGATGTGAGGGCAGCGATGAGGCTTCGACATGACGGCCACGATGGCGATCTGTGGAGGGGACTAGGTCAGCGCTTCACTCCACAGCAAGACGAAGATGCTTGCACTCACTCCACTGGCAGTCCTGACGGGCTTAGCCCTGAGCTTGGGAAGGAGGATATCGCGGACTTCTTGAGGGACCGCCGAGATGATGTCGACGAGGCGAGGGACGACAGTAGATCCGTGCTTCTTGGCGATAGAGGCCTTGAGAGCGTTCAGGTTGACGGTCTCACCTGTTAAGGAGGCCAAGGAGTCAGCGACCGAAGGCTGAAATGCTCGGCGGGGCGAGGCTGCCCTCTGCAGGTGGCGCTCGCCCTCGTGAGTCCAGTGAGCCAGAGTAAGAGCACGCACCATTGTTGTGAGCCTCAAGCAACGCCCTGACAATGTCGGAGCAGCACCTGATGGTGAGCTCCGCCTGAGGAGTGCTCTTCTGGTTGTTGCTCCTGACCATTGCGAGCGAGGGGCGGACGAGTGAAGCGTAGGAGCTCTAGCAGTCTGCAGCATGATATTTCAGCGAGCGCTTGGAAGTCTGCTCGAGGGCTTTACTCACGAGACGAAGAGATGAGACGAGCGAGCAGAGCTCAAGTGAAATTTGGCCGAGCGAGAGCAGCGACTGTAGGCTGTTCCGATAGTAGGATGACCTCGTAGATGCTGTAGCTTATTAGCTCGCGCTGTGACCGAGAAGCGTTGGTCGAGATGTGCTCGTGCGAAGATGTCGGGAGTCCAAGAAGTGCGGCGCTCGCGCTCTCCTCCTTGATCTCATTCACCACTCCTCGTCTCCTTCATCACCTCTCGGCGACACGTTCAGAGGCTCTCATAAAGCTACAGATCCTTTCCAAGCCTTCGCCGCCCTTGTTTCACCCGCTCGAGCTCGGTAGCTGCTCGTCGCCCCGGATGGCTCACTCGTCTCAGACGTGCTTCGCTGTTCTCGTCATCAACAAGGCTGGAGGTCTAATCTATCACAAGAACTACGCTGGTCAGTAGCTGCTGTAGCTCTGCAGCACGTCTAAAGCTAACGCGGGACACGCTACAGAGGGACTGGCTCAGCTCTCGTCCAACGACTACCTCATTCTCGCCAGTACCTTCCATAGCATCCACGCCATCGCTTCTCGCATCAGCCCCGTACCAGGCTCCTCCGGCGTGGAAGTCATCGAAGCCGAGACGTTCAAGATGACCTGCCTTCAGAGTCCGACAGGTGCGTGTCGACGCGCTGTGCTCCACAGCAGGCTCGCTGTAGCGGTGCAGAGCGCGTAAAGTAGCTTCTTGTTATACCTACTGACTCGCTGTGCTCTTACAGGGACCAAGTTCGTCCTCTTGACCACTCCTTCGCACCCTCACCCCGACCAAGTCCTCCGGAAGGTATACGAAACCTACGCCGACCATCTCAAAGACCCCTTCTACACGGCAGAGATGCCGATACGATCCGAGACGTTTGATGTCAAGATGGCGGCGGTCGTGAGGGGAGCGTGAGGAGCTGAGTGAGGCCGTCCTCTCGGCGCCGAGGTGGGCTCAGCTGGGCCAGGGTGGTTCTGCGGTCAGTTAGATGTATCTGTTGTGACACTAGTACGAAGTCGCTCTTCGACGCCTCTGGCAGCTTCCAGAGGCTACACAGCCGTAGCAGACGAGGCTGCGAAGGGTCGCTCGGCGATCAGGTCTTGAAGCTCGGTCGGAGGTCAAGAGGCGGCAGCGAGCTGCAGAGAACGCGCAGAGCAACTTTTGAACTCCCGCTCGGGATACCACGACACTCCAGCTCTCGTCTCACTACAGCGTTCGGACCCTCCCCCGCAGCCCTCCTCGAGCTTGCTCCTGGCCGATTTGAGCGTTCGCCTCTTCGACTCCGACCACATCTTGCTCGCGCTCTCTCGACCATGGCGCTGCACACGCTGTCAGACACGACTTCGGAGGGCACTACTCAACACTCTCCTACTTCGCCTACAGGCCCCTCGTCGCGCTACGGCGATCTGCTCCAGCTCGACGCTCACATCGCTCGCCTCGAGTTGCAGGCTCGCACCCATGTCGGACCGTCGACTACTACTGCTGCTGCGACGGTCGAAGAGGGAGGCTCGCCTTTCGTGCTTGCCATCGTTGATGCGAAGCAGGTATGCGCTCGTTCGAGAAGGGTGCGACGGGTGTAAGAGCTGACTTGGTGCTTTACTACAGGTCTGCCGTCAAGGAGATGGGTTCATTGCTGGACTGCAGGCCGCCAAGGAGATGGAGCAGCTCGTGTTGAGAGCTCTCGGCGACGTCGAAGCGCAGAGCAAAGCCGAGGCGCTCGTCTACCTCATCAGGTGGGCTAGTTCACCCTTCTAAACGGGTCTATCGCTGACCCTGTGCAGCTGTAGTGACGTCTCCAAGGCCAAGATCCACCGCTTGGACCAACTCGAAGCCTTCACACTCGGATTCAACGAAGGAGGATCGTTTGCCGCCGGTCTCGTCGTCAGCTCGGAGTCGGTCGCCTTCGCCAAAGCTGCAGGTAGGTTCTTAATCTATCTGGTTTTCTTCCCCATCTGACTCGTCGTCATCTGCAGCTCTCCTCCGTCTCCACGGCGCCAGCTCGTCCTGCCTTCGCATCGTCCTCGGCACTCGTTTCTGCTCCCTCGCCAACTCCGTCGAGACGATGAGCATCTTCAACAAGATCGACTACTTCGACGAGCGCTTCCTTCTCGAGTCGTCGGAGGAGCCCGTCGAGGAACAGCCTCGCTCTGCGCAAGCTCACCCTCATCAACGTCGCTCGGCCACCGCCTCCCGCGCCTCGACCAGTACTGCCACTCCCATCGCCTGGGCCGACGAAGAGCACGGTTCCGAGGGTTTCGAAAACGGACAAGGAGTGCTCACTGTCGATCCTGATCTCGTCCGTCGTCGGCTCCGCTCGCCGAAGCGTCGCTGACACGCTGACCTTCCCCTCCCTTTCGCAGGCCATCTGGAGGCAAGACCCGCCCATCTGCCACAACCTCGTTCTCCTCGGAGAGTGCCCTCATGGATCGACCTGCCGCTTCGGCCACACCTACGAGCTCTCGGAGGAGGAGGTCGAAGCTCTCTCGCAAGCGGTCAAGCGCATGCCCTGCGACTCGGTCAAGCCGGTGAGTGACGAGCTGTGAGTGATCTTTGTAGGCTTTCAGCTGACCCTCTCTGCTATCTATAGGGATACCACAGGCCGTGTCCCTTCGGCGAAGAGTGCATTTACGGTAAACCTCGTTTCCTCGCCCATCCTCCTTCGCCGAGCGCGTCTCTCTCCCTCCTACCTGTACCTCGTCAACTCGTCTCGTCACCTCCGACTGCATCAGCTCTTCTCGCATACCTAGCAGCCTACATTGACCTCCCTCGCCGTTTCGCAGGCCACGTCTGTCCCTACGACGCGAGGTGCACCTTCCCTCGCTGCAAGTTTAGCGACGCCGCCCATCCCGTCAGGGCTGCGTTGGCTCGCAAGGCTCAGTGGAACCACGCCAGCAGTCATCGTGCCAAGTTCAGCAGCGGCGGAGGAGGAGGAGGAAGGGGAGGAGGCGCTGTCGGTCGTGAGGGAGGCGAGGGACGTACTTGGCGCAAGAAGTGAAGCGGACGAGAGCTTGTACATAGCTTAGCAGCTTGGTTTGAGAACGTTGATGCGTCTGTGCTTGACTTGTCGGCGGAGGGAGAGCGAGCCAGAGGTTGGTAGAATCGGAAGCCGAGAGCTCGGCGAAGCCCAGTGCCCCGTCTCTCGGCGCTGGAGGTTCATCTCCACAAGCCGAAAGCTCGGCGAAGCGCACTGCGCCATATCTCTCAGCGCAGATCAGCATCAGAACGTCTCGGCTCGCCCTCAGAAACTCTCCTCTCGGCGCTCAAGATCTGGGCTTTTCGATCTTATCCCTTGCACAAAAGAAGAGGTGGTTGCAGGGTGGAAGAGCCTCGGCAAAGGGTGGTAGGTGGTAGGTAGATGGTGTGAAGGAGGTGTTGGGGGGTAGGCGTGGTAGGGAAGGTCGGTGGTGGAAACGACATGTCGAAAGGGAAGGGGAGGCAGGCGACGAAGGTGTCCCGGTAGGGTCGGTCCGGCACTTGATCCCACAACGACGCGCCGATGGTATCCTCCTCGATGGTTCCTTCCTCCCTCGTTCTCCTCCAAGTTCCTCGAATCACAATACTTCCTCCTCCGCCTCCGTTGCTCGTCGACTCCCTTGCTCCGCGTACACGCTCCCCAACATCCAGTCTGACAGCAGAAGAAGGGTGTTTAACCCGACTTGCCCTCGGGCTGCTTGTTCATGCCAGCCTTCTTGCCTCCGATCTGGGTGGTGACCTGTAGAGTTGAGACGGGTCAGCGAGCTGCTCGGCGAGATGGGCCGAGGGAGACGCGACGCACGTTCACGAAGCGACGGTTGTAGACTGAACGCGCGCGAAAGAGAAGAGGTGGGGTGCATTGGTTAGCTGGCTGCTCTTGTGGTATAGCAACGCCGAGGGAAGCTTGAGGAGCGGCCGATTACGCGGCGCCAGTATCGCGACTCACTGATGCGCTTCTTAGCACGTCCGCAAACCTACAGGAGCATTACGAGGTCAGCGTTTCGTTCTGTATGGACTGTACGGGAGGAACACACCTTCTTCTTCTTCTCCTGGGGCTCAACCTTGGGGGTCTGCGACTTGACCTTTCCGGCACGTGCCAAGGATCCGTGGACTTTTCCCCTACATGATCCAAACAGAGTGCAGGGTCAGCGTTTCGTCCTGCCGGCGGTGCTTCGAGGTGTTGCTGGCGCTGGAGCGCGAGTGGCGATTCCCCCTCCCCTCAACGTGGGTCCCTCTACGCCTGGCTAAGATGCTGCAGACGAGCAGCAGTTCCCCCTCCTGATGCATAACCTCCCCCTGCACCTTCCTACGCCCCGCCCGCTGCTCGTTTAGCGCTTGAACGGCCCTCCAGCGCCCTCCATCGTGGGTCGAGCAGGATCTTCTTTCCCAGACGACCTCTGCCTTCCATTCGAGCGCTGAAGTGTAGGTGATGTCGAGGAGGGTTGTCGTGGGTTGTAGAGTGACCGGAACGCAAGGAAATGGTGCTGACATGGTGCTAGAGGATTGAACAGGTCTGAAAGAAGCTCAGGCGAGTTCAGGCCTAGCAGCCCCCTCAGCAGCGGCGAAAGAAAAGGAGGTGTACAAGTTCACTCGACTGGCACTGCTGAGGCCTTGGGACTCGTTCAAGTGATTCAACAGCCACCGAAGTCGACTCTCACTTGTAAGTAGCAGTCGCTCTGACCCCTCGCCGAGCAGCACCGAACATTTGAACTGCCAACGCCGAGAATCGTATTGCTGGGGAGGAAGGGGGTAAAACAAGCAACAAGCTAAAGAGAACTACACGGAATCGCTATCACTGTCATCGTCATCACTACTGCACTCGGCGGCCGCGTCCATCGCCATGCCCACAATCAACGCCTCGTCTCCCGCCTCGTCCTCCTCATCACCACCCTCCTCGCAAGTCGCAAACATCTTAGCCAACCTCTCCTGCGTCTCCTGACTAACCTTCGTCCTCCTCAACCTGCCTCCTCGCATCCCACCGCCCGAGCCCACCGGCCTGCCCATCTTGGTCGTCGTTCCCATCTTGATCTTCTCCGCCTCCTCCTCCTCCTCCAAGCTAGGACCCTTCACCCTCGGCACCCTCGTCCTCGCCTTCTTCCTGACCCTAGGGTTCTTCCTCCCCTCCTCCGCCACCGACACCTTGGCCTCGGGCATCGTCAACCACTTCTCCGTCCTCTTGAGCATCTCGACCTCCTCCTCAGTCCTCATAATCCCCTCCAGCTCGCCCTCATCAAACAACTCGTCATCCCCCACCTCCTCGGCCGTCTTGGCCCAGAGCAAGCGATCCAACCTCGTCGACTTGAGCGCCGAGGAGGGCTCGTATTGCGCTGTGCCCTCAAAGATGGAGGTCACGTCGTGTCCTGCGAGGAGCAGTTGGCGGAAAGCGACGGCTTCGTTGGAGTGTGAGGCGAAAGGGTTGGCGCGGGAGGGGTCGACGAAACGGCGCGTGGCGGCGGGGATGGAGGGAGCGGTGGTCAAAGGAAGCGAGGCGGAGCGGGCGCGAGGAGGGGAAGCGGACGCTGAAGCCGAGGGTCGAACGGTGGCGGAGGAAGGAGAGGAAGGGTCGACCTCGACCTCGGGAGGAGCTGGCGAGGGCGTCGTCGTCGGTCCTTCGGCGAAGGGCGACAGCAGCGACTGAGCGACGCTTTCGATGGTCCTCACGCGCTTGACGGGCCCAGGTCGGTGGCGCATGTACTTGGCAGGTCGTTTCGTTCCTCCTCCTCCTTCAATACGACGAGCGTGGAAGGTCGCGGCGAGTTGGGACCAGCTCGAGAGTTTGGGAGGGGCGGGGACGGCCGATTTGGCTTGGCCGTTGGAGTCGGCGTCGGGGTCGGGAGTGCTGGTGTTGGTGATGGGATTGTTGTCGCCAGCGCGAAGGGTGTCGGCGGCGGCCTGAGGGTTGGAGAGAGGGTCGATGAAGAAGTTGGCGGGGCCTCCGGGCGGGTCGTCCTCGCCCTCGTCGTCGTCCCAGTCCGCTCCCTCGTCGTCGTCGTCCTCCTCCTCCTCATCCTCATCATCATCATCCTCGCCCTCCTCCTTCTTAGCCCTCCCAGTCAACCCCGCCTGCTGCTCGTCCTCCTTCTCCCCCCCCTCCTCCCTCTTCCTCTCCAACCCCTTCCTCAACTCCAAAATGTCCCTCATATTCTCCGCGACCAACTTCTTCAACTTCTTCCCCTTACACTTCTCGACCTCGTCCTTCAACCAAGGGACACTGCCCGCCCAATCCGCCAACAGATGCCCAAACTCCTTATGCCTCTCGCCAATGGTATACGCCTTCATCGTAAACAGATTGCCCAGCTCGTCGAAAAAGTCTGCAGGGGAGGGTACGAGCTCCCTAGCGACCCCTTCCATCGCAATGATGACCGCTGCCGCTGCTACGCCTTCGGGGTTCCTCCCGGTCGCGAGCTTGACTTCCACGGCGAAGGCGAGGAGGGACGTCGCGAGTTGGCGTACGTGGGAGAGGTTGAGCGTGCGGATGAAGGACAGGTTCTGCGGGGTCCAGGTGGTCTTGTTCTTGCTGTTGCCCGAGAGTGGGGGGTTGGACGACGAGGAGAAGAGTTCGGAGAGATGGACGATCGGTCGCTCGAGGAAGATGAGGGGGTCGACTTCGTGCGTCTTGATGTGCAGCCAGTACTTGACGGTGAATTGCGCGCGGGTGAGGGTGACGAAGTCGAGGTCGTTGACGCCCTGTTCCGATCAGCGCGACCAGTGAGCGGACAGCTCGGCGCCGAGCAGACCAGAAAACGGACTCACCGCCAATTCGGTCAACCTGATGGGTTTCCCCCTCTCCCTCGCCGCGATATACACACATGCAGCAGCAATGATCCTCGCATTTTGCCCCCACTTGAACTTGCCAATCTGCTTGGCTTGAGCAAAGAGGGCTTTCGTCCGTTGGAACAGGCCGCCGAAGCCAAAGTAGACGCAGCATTGGCGCATGAACTTTTCGGATTCGGCCTGTGTGGTGTGTTGAGAGTAGAGTCAGCGAGCTGTTTGGCGGAGAGAGGGTGTGTAGAGCACAGCTGAGCGCCGAGCCCGCCTCGGAGCGTCGTCCCTCCCTGCTAACCTCGCTCTGCACGCTCCTTCAGAGCTTCTCCGAGCTGCAGGACGTCCATCTGTACCACAGTAACCATCCCGCTGCATCCCCACCTCTCAAGAGAGCCAAACTCACCTTCCTCTTCTCATGATACACCAACGTCTTGCCCTCGCTCATCATGCCCCTCCCCAATCGTCCTACATATCCCATGCCCCCATCCCACAGCCTCATGCGTCCAGCTTCATGATCCTCCTCCTCCAACACCCTGCCCAGAACCTGCAAGCCCGCAGAGGAGGACGAGGAGAGGACAGAGCCGCAGACGGTGCAGGCCGTGATCGCGAGTTGCGAGTCGTGCTCGATGGTCGAGCCGTCGTGGGTGCATACTGAGGGGTCGGAGGAGAGGGGCATCGCTGGCTGAGGTGAGGTGGGAGGGCGCCCGAAGGCGAGTGTTGTGAGAGGGGGAAACGAGCAGTTGTTGTGACTCGATGGGAGAGTTGGTGTAGAGTAGGAGTAGTGCTGAGGTGCAGCTAGTCGTCGCTGAGCTGGTGCGAGTACAGAAGCGACGAGAGATGGGGTATCGCGGCAGGAAGTAGGAGGGAGAGCAGCGAGCTGGCCGCCTTTCGCTCAAGTCACGGGGTTTCGCTCGTCTCGCAAACACTGAGGTGTACAATCACAAACAGCAGGGCTCCCGAGTTGCGGTATTGCGAACAGAAGAAAAGGGCTAGTGCTACAAGTGGCGGATCCTGCGCGCGAGAGCCGAGAGTCAGCTTCGGCGTTTCAGTGCTCGCTTCCGAGACGGTGAAGAGAACGTACGATCCAGCACAGCAAGCTTAGAGGGCAGTCCCACGCTCGAATGCATCGCGCGTATCTTGAGTGACGGCGTCGTAGTAGCGGTTGAGCTGTGGTATAAAGAGAGAGAGAGAGAGAGAGAGTGAGAGAGAGAGAGAGAGAGAGTCAGCGCCTAGCGTTCGCTGAGACTCAGAGGGAGGAAACGGGAGCTCACCTTCTTGTTGAAGTGCTTGTTCTACATGCGTAAATGGGAAGCAGAGACAAGGACAGTGGTCAGCGGGCGCTCAAGACCAAGCACAGCGAGCTTCGACCCGAGCATCTCGACTCGACCAAGCCCACCAACTCACCTTCTCGTTGATGTAAGTGATATCTCCCTCGTCCTCGTTCTTCCTCTCGCGCGAGCGCTTCTGTCGCTTGTCGAGGCTGTGGTGGTGTGATGAAGAGCGCAAGGGTCAGCTTGGGCGCTCGGTGCCCCCCCCCCCCCCCTCCACCTCGACCATACGTACTCCAAGTTAATCTTGCCAATGACCCTATCAATCGCATCCTCACTAGGCCTATGATCGGCATAGACAAAGCTATTGGCATCGCGATACAGATCCTGCGCGGCGGCGAGGGCGGCGGCGTCGGGGTTGGCACTGCCGGAGGAAGAAGCGACGAGAGCGACGGCCGAGGAGGCGGCGTCGCGTTGCTTGTTGTAGGCCGCGTGGTCGGGCTTGAAGATGTCCATATCCTGTGGTGGAGAGCGGAGCGAGCGGGTTAAGAAGGGAGAGAAAGCGAAGAGCCAAAGCCGAACGCAGAGACGAACCTTTTTGTACTTCCTCCGAGCAATGTCGTCGTAGTCTGTACAGTGGGGAGATCCGTCAGCTCTCTCTCTCTCTCCTGCCACACCCCCACTAGCCCAGCCCTGCAACACCTCACCCGTAAAGCTAAAGTCGCCCCTCCTGCCCTTCCTCGCCTGCTTCTTATCCCACTTCTCATTATCCTCAATCGTATACTCCCACGCCCTCTTGCGCTCCAGATCCTCGCCCGTCTCCCTGGCCTCTTGCTTCTCGCCCATCGCCTCGGCTTGCTTGCGCTTGCGCTCGAGCTTGGCCAGGTTGCGAGCGTTGTCCCGTGCCGTGTTGGTTTCGGTGATGAGGTCCCGACGGTTGGCTTTGGCGGATTCGGACTGTTGTGGTGTAGTAGAGCAGGTGAGTATGGAGCAAGAGAGCCGAGCGCTGAGAGGCGAGCGCTGAGAGACGGAAGCGAGAGAGAGAGAGCGGGACTGACCATGCGTTGCCTGAGAGCCTTCATCTTTGCCATACGATCGTCCATTGAACTCCCTCCTGCAGCGATAGCCTCCTCCTCCTCCTCCTCCTCCTCCTCTGCTGTAGCTTGCTCCTCAGTCGCTGGCTCGTCGTTGGCGGGTGCTGCCTCTGCGCTGGTGGAAGCTTGGGGCTGGTCCTGTACAGGCTGTTCCTCTACCGGCTGCTCTACAGGTGCAGCCTTCTTGGTCTGTTTCTTGGCTGCCTGTTTCCGGGGAGGCATCTTGGCGTTGGCGAGAGACGGGGGCTGACTCGAGGTGAGCGTAAGGGCGAAAGGGCGAGAGAGTGTAGGGCGATAGAGCGGGGCTGGTCGGGTGTGTAGTGAGGTGCAAGTCGAGTGCTGTGATAGAATGTAGTAGTAGGAAGCGGAGATGGGCTGGACTCTCTCAAACTGCGGAGTTGTGGTCGTCCAACACCTTTGGCCGCTGTGCTCCTGCTCCTCCTTACTCTCCCTCCTCACTCGCCTAACTCTCGCTCGTCAGCCCAGTAGCAGGTATGACTCGCTTTTCTTGATACGCCTATTAGAATCAGATTTAAACTGACTCTTACTCTCTCTCCCTTTACTCGTCGCTTGTTGGTGTGTGTGCGTCTGCCACGCTCTCGCATCGTCTCTCCCTCTTCGTCTCTCCCTCTCTCGTTCCGCTCATCTTGGTACAGCTTCCTCCCTCTTAAAGGATACAGGACCGCTTCGGACCCTCCTCCCCTTGGACTTCTGCACCTCGTCGCTTGGCTTCTCTCTCAGAGTGAGTCTCGCTCCCTCTCTGGGCCTCTGCCCCTCTGCCCTCTCGCCCTCGTCTCTCAGCAACGACTGGGAGGGCCAGCCGCTCTCCGCCGAGGGAGGTCACTCGGACCCTGTAGTACTACAGCTGTACACGACCCGCACCACCCGACGACCCCCGCCCCTCGGCCCTCTCCTTGACAACAACCCAGAGGTGGCTTATCCCTCAGTTCCGGCACTCACCCTTAAACCGCCCACGCGAGCTCAAACTCCCCCGGCTTAGCCTTGCCGCTGGGCAAGCTATCAACCTACACACTCGGGTCTCAAGGACTACAGAGCACTGTCACCTCACACGCTCCTCGTCTCAAGCGGCCGGGAGAGGGCCCCATCTCTCAACTCGCCGCTAACCCGCTCTTCTCCTTTACTCTCCTACAGCCTCTCACCGCCCTCTCTACCTCTACTCTCCCCCTTTCTTAACCCCCCAGCCATGCAGACGATCAAGTGTGTTGTAAGTAGTCCCACTCGCTCAGCCTCAGCCTCAGCCAAACGGCGAACAGCGCCCTCCGTCTCGTCACGCGTCCTCGTCCCATCATTCGCTAATCTCACATCTTGTCCTCCTATAGGTCGTCGGTGATGGAGCCGTCGGAAAGGTGCGTTTCCCCCTACTCTCACCCGTCTTGGATCTCCCTCCGTCGAGACGAGACGACGAACAGAAGCCGAACAAGTCGAGCTGACCTCTCTCGTCTCGTTCATCTCGCAATCGCTGCCGCTGCTTGCAGACCTGCCTTCTCATCTCCTACACTACCAACAAGTTCCCCGCCGACTACGTCCCCACCGTCTTTGACAACTATGTACGTTTCTCCCTTTGGCCACATTCCCCCACCTGCGTTCTCGCCTTCGCCATGCCGATCCTCTGTCCCGCGCTGTAAGCTGACCTCTCTGCTCTGTTGAACAGGCCGTGACGGTCATGATTGGCGACGACCCCTACACCTTGGGCCTGTTCGACACCGCCGGGCAAGAGGATTACGACCGCCTCCGTCCCCTCTCGTACCCTCAGACGGACGTCTTCCTCGTCTGCTTCTCCGTCACCTCGCCCGCTTCCTTCGAGAACGTCAAGGAGAAGTGGTTCCCCGAGGTGAGTCCTCCCTCCCCTCCTTCCTCTCCCCTTCCCTTCCCGCTCGGTGCCAAAAGCTAAGTCTTTCGCCCTCGACCGCATTGATTGGAAACCAGGTCCACCACCACTGCCCCGGCGTCCCTTGCCTTATCGTCGGCACCCAGGTCGACCTGCGCGACGACCCCGCCGTGCTCGAGAAGCTCGGGCGGCAAAAGCAGCGCCCCGTGCCCCCAGAGGCCGGCGAGAGGCTCGCGAGGGAGTTGGGCGCCGTCAAGTATGTCGAGTGCTCCGCTTTGACGCAGAAGGGGGTGAGTTTTTTGGTTTGGTTTCTCTGTTGAGAAGAGAAACAGAGAAGCTGACCAGACGACTACCCGAACAGCTCAAGAACGTCTTTGACGAGGCTATCGTTGCCGCGCTGGAGCCACCCGTGACCAAGCGCAAATCCAAGTGCAGCATCCTCTAAACGACTACGACCCTACTTCCATCGCTCTCTCCCTACGCTCTCCTCGCGCCCTTTTGGTCCCCCCTCCCCTCCACCCTCCCTTCCTCCCCTTCGCAGCCCTCATCCTTCCTCGCTCATTTCTAACGACCCCCTTCGCCCTCGCCACCACCACACCGCTTTCACCTCCTCCCTTCCGACATACATTTGGCCATAGAGAATCTACTGGAGGAGGAGGAGGAGGAGGAGGAGGCGCCGAGCTCGAGTTCGGAGATGGGAGGAGCAGGCGGTCGGTCGGCGATGGTTGGTGGATGGATGACAGGATCAAAGTCTCGGTCTCGGTCGGCGCGCGCTTCCTCATTTTGCTCTCTCTCGTCTCTCTTTCTATGTCCCTCCCCCCCTCCCCTCCTCCGCCCCCTTCCCCCTCTGCCTAGTTCTTTCCCTCTCGCTCGTGGCTCGTCATTGTAATCTCAACTCGGTTTGCCTAGTATTCGAGTCATCCGTGAGCCATCGAAGAGCGTGCGCAAAGAGCGACAGAATCCGCCCCCAAGTCGGCTGAGCCGGCGGCAGTCGCGATCCGACTCAAAGGCGAATCGCTGCCTTCGAGCTTCGCGTCTCTCGATCTCCGACCTCTCTCGTCGCTGTCTCTTCGCCTGTAGCGTATCACCAGCATCTACTATTGGACAACATGTCGGGCACCTCGACCCCCGAGCTGCGGCAGCCCACCTCGCTCAAAATCACCGCCCTCCTAGACTCGCTCCCCTCCCCCTCCTCACCATTCTACACCTTTGAAGTCTTCCCCCCGAAAACGTCCATCGGGACGACCAACCTAGTAGACCGCATCGACCGCATGAGCCGGACGTTGGACCCTACTTGGGTGCATGTCACTTGGGGAGCAGGGGGAAGCACTCAGGAGAGGAGCTTGGAGCTGGCGGGAGCTGTTCAAGGGATGGGGGTACAGTGCTGCTTGCATTTGACGTGTACGAATATGGAGAAGAAGGTGCTGGATGGCGCGTTGAAGGTGAGCTTGTTGCAGCCGAGTAAAAGAGCGGAGCGGGCAGGAAGCGGCCAAGCTGATCTCCAGCTTTCTTCTGCATTACAGAGGGCGAAAGAACTCGGCGTAGTCAACCTACTAGCTCTGCGTGGTGGTGAGTTCACCCTCCCACTGCTCTGCTACATGATCTCATCGCTGATCTGACCCCATCGTATCTCACCTTCGCACGCGACCAGACCCTCCTCGCGGTGAGGAGTACTGGGTCGCTGCTAGCGATGAGTTCCAGCATGCTACCGACCTCGTCAAGTACATCAAGGAGCACCATGGCGATGATTTCTGCATCGGCGTTGCTGGTGAGCTTCCGAGCTTCGGTCCATCGCCTCCCCTCGGCGCATCGACTGCACTCCCTCGCCATCACCACCCAGCGAGATCTTGTACTGACCCACCCGACCATCCTACAGGCTACCCCGAGGGCCACGCTGATTCAGAGGATAAGCAGATGGACATCGAGTACCTCTACCAAAAGCAAGAGGCCGGCGCCGATTTCGTCGTCACCCAGCTCTTCTACGACGTTGAGACGTTCATGGCCTGGTACCAAGCATGCAGGGAGCGAGGTGCGTTTGGATCTTCTCATTTCGAACTGACTCGCCGCCCGTCTGTCTCGGCGTTGCAAGAGCTGACGATTCGTTCGCTGCTTCGGCGACTCGTGCACAGGCATAACCATCCCCATCCTCCCTGGTATCATGCCCATCCAGAACTACCAGTCCTTCCGCCGCATGACCAACCTCTGCAAGAGCTTCCTACCGCCTCAACTCGTCAAGGAGCTCGAAGAGATCCAAGTGAGTTCACCCTGCTTCCCGACTACCTCTCGCTCTTCTTCCGACTCCTCCGCTGACCTCGTCTACTACCCAACAGCACGACGACGCCGCAGTCAAGGAGTACGGCGTCAACCTCGCCGTCGACATGATGCGCCAACTTCGCGATGGAGGCGTCAATGGCTTCCATCTCTGCACGCTCAACCTCGAGAAGAGTGTCACCAAGGTGCTGGAGAAGCTCGAGTGGGTGCAGCCGGGGCAGAACAGGAGTGTGGGCATGAGGGTGAGTTTTCGATTGGCTCGGCTTTCGTTTCTCTCGCTTCGGTGGCTCTTCTTCGAGCTTGGAGTAGCACCGCTTGAGCCTCCTACCAGTGAGCTACTTCGCTCACCCTCTTCCCTCTCACACAAATCGCAGACTCTCCCCACCCACGGCGGTCCCCTCCCCAAAGCCGTCAACTCGCTCCGCCCCTCCACTCCCAATGGCACCCGAGGAGGCAGCTTCAACGGCCAAACGGTCGCCAGCCCCGATATCGCTCGCAAGGACAGCCCGACAAGCTGGGACGAGTTCCCGAATGGAAGGTTTGGAGATGCGAGGAGTCCGGCGTATGGTGATTTAGATGGCTATGGCGTGGGGTTGAAGCTGCCGGTGGGTTGAGATTCTTGATTCTGTGGCGCGTGACGCTGATCTCGTTGCTCGCGACGCCCTACAGCCCGCCGAAGCCCTGCGGCAATGGGGCCGCCCGACGACCCTCTCGGACGTCTCCACCATCTTCTCCTCCTACCTCTCCGGCAAGCTCCCCTCGAACCCCTGGTCCGAGGAGCCCCTCCGCGCTGAAACAACCTCCATCTCCTCCTCCCTCATCCGTCTGAACGACGAACGACACTGGTGGACCGTCGGTTCCCAGCCCGCCGTCGATGGCGCTCCCTCTGCTCACCCCGTCCACGGCTTCGGTCCAAAGGGAGGCTACGTGTATCAGAAGGCGTTCGTCGAGTTCTTCCTCAGTGAGGAGGAGCTGGATGAGTTCGAGAGGAGGAGCGCTGAGGAGGAGAAGGAGAGGAAGGAGAAGGGCGAGGGGGAGGAGGGGCTGATCAAGTGGTTTGCGGGGAACAGGAAGGGGGACAGTAGGAGCAATATGCGGAAAGGGGATGTGAATGCCGTCACGTGGGGAGTGTTTGGAGGGAAGGAGATTGTCACGACCACTTTGATCGAGGAGATGAGCTTCAAGGCTTGGAACGTGAGTTTTTGGCTTCCTTTCGATTGCTCTGCTACCCTCTCCACCATCTCCACCATCTCCACTATCTCCATTCCCTTCCTCTCCCGACCCACCGCTGACTCTCGCCTTCCCCATCTCATAGGAGGAAGCCTTCGCCATCTGGCTCGAATGGTCGCACCTCTACCCCGCCGGATCCGACTCGCGCAAGTTCATTCGCGACCTCGCAGACACGAGGTGGCTCGTCTCGGTCGCACATCACGATTACAAGGACGAGATGGGCTTGTGGACATGGTTGTTGGAGCAGGGCAAGAAGTGAGCCGAGGAGAGTTGTGACTTATCAGAAGCGAGGGGGAGCGTGAGGGATAAGGTAGAATATAGGGCGAGAGTGTTATATAGCTTAAGAAGTGAATGGCCTACACAGCCGGCCCAGCCTCCCGCGAGCGACCCTTCCCGCGACTAAGCTCCCTCCGGCATAAGGCGTCGGTCGAGCAACACCTCCCGCATCACCACCTTGCTTCGCTTGACGGATCGTCGAGTCACCTCTATCCTTTCTTGTTTCGACTTGCCCTCCACCAAGCCTGGTAGCCCTCCGCGGTCAGACACGAGCTTGGAAGCTGTTGCGCCGAGCTTTCCCCCAAGCATCCCTTCGAACGACCGGGAAGCATCATACAGTCGACGTACCTACTCCTCCCTTCTCCTGGGTGACTAATCGACTCCTACAGCTTGTGCGAGCCCGAAAGCTGCATGGGAGGACTTGTAGCGCGCCTCCCGTCGACGCCTGAGGAGCACTTGCTCGCGGCTCCTCGTTGCGAAGGCGTGCTGGCTGAGCAGCAGCCTGTAGATCACTACCACCACTAGGATGGGCTAGAGTTGGCGGGAAGGCTACAGCGGCCTTCCCATCGCTGAGGAGGAGCAAATGGCAGCGAGCTGCTCGGGCGCTTCCATGTCAGTTCGAGCTTGCTCGACGAGGAGCAGGCTGCGAGAGCTGTTGGGAGGCTTAAGCGGTCGTCCCAGGATCGTGAGTGAGATTTTCCCAGAGCCCCCGGAGGGAGGAGTACTGCTCTGCGGTCCTTCGCTGAGTAGTTTGGAGGTCGACGAGCACTTCACGCGAGGAAGAGTCGGGCCTTGATCCAGTGGCAGAGCCTCTTACAGAGGCCTGCACTCACTAGAGCGAGAGCACCATGCTTGTGGATGCTGCACGCAACGACCACTCCAGAAGGATGTGGCAGGAGAGAAAGAGAGGAGAAGGTCAGCCGAGCTGATTTTGAGTAGGTCAAGCTCGGACCACCTCTGACGCACTTCGCCTCGAAGGCGGGCGAGAGGACGGGCTAGAGTACAGCTTGAAGCTCGATTGTGCTTTCTGACCCTCTCGTGACAACTGTTGCCCGTTCCCAGACTCGAACTGGCCCCCTCAGCTCAGCGCCGAGCCTTCAGCTGCGGGCAGTGCTTGCTGAGAGGCGACTATGTGGGTCTGCCGCGCAGGAGAGGGCGTGCGATGACTTTGGTGCACCTCGATCCTCTTCTATTAAGAAGGCGACCTTGCTACGCTACGCTGAAGCGAGGGCTTGCCGCGCCGAAAGGGCTTCGAGTCGCTCGGTTTACCCCTCTAGGCGCTAGACCGCGAAGGATGACCTGTGCGGAGCCTCGATTTCTCCTTAAAAGCTAACACGGCTACCCTCTCTGTTGATAGCCTTCACCTTCGCGCTCAGACGAGTGGTAGAGCGCCGAGCACTTCTCGGCTCTCTCGCCTTCGTCTCTCCCTCGCGCTCTCTCCATCGCTCTCGATCCTCAGCACGACATAAGATCGAAGAGGGGTAGTTGAATTATCGCTGAAGCTATTGCGCCTGTCCTACGGGTCGAAGTCGAGCCGAGGGGGAGAGGGCGAGTGCTGGAAAAGGGAAAGGAAGGGGTACTGAACAGACTTGGGGGCGGGATAGTCGGGTAAAGCGTAGGTATTAGGTCGCAGGTAGTAGATTAGTTCCTGCGAGGCGTGAAGAGTCGCAGAGAGCGCGGGAAGGAGAAGTTGGGTGAGAGGAGGAAGGAAGGCGAACGAGGTCAGCGAGGGAGGAGTAGAGAGATGTAAGAGAGCAGCTCACTGGTCCTTGATGGGCACGTCCTTGCCCTGTACATGTATAGAGCGAGTTGGAATGTGAGGATGACGATCGAGTCAGGTTCGATTTGGCGCTAAGCGATATCAAAGGGGCAAAAGTCGTCTCGAGGACGACCAGAGCCAGCAGGACGACGTACGGTGGCCTTCTTGAAGATGGTCTGTTGTGCGTGAAGATGTCTGTCAGCCTACAGCTCTTGTCCGTCCCTCTGGAACGCTCCAACTCTGCTCCAAGCACGTGAGATCGGCGCAAGCCAGGAAAGGCTGGTGTAGCGACTTACGCGAATGCCATCCGAGATCTTCTCAGTCACTCCACGGGACTGTCCCTTGCCGCCCTTCTTAAGGATAGTATCCACGGCTTTGTCGAGCTACATGAGGTTGCGCAAGCCAGGCAAGCGGGTTAGCAGAAGAGCGAGAGTAGCAGAAGAGCGAGGGTGTAGCAGCAAGCTCAGACAATTGTTAGCTTACAGCGTCACCCTGTCCAGCGGCGGGGGCGGCAGTGTTCTGAGCGGGAGCGGACTGTGGTGTTGAGAGAAAGTGCGAAGGCGAGGGGGCAGGTTCAAGTCAGCTCCAGGGTTCACGGGAGGCTGTAGCATAGCAAGAGCATGTTCTCCCAGTAGCTGGACTCACCATGATAAGTTGTAGGTAGTTCGAGAGGTGTAAAGAAGCGAGCAAGTGGCGGGAGAAGGAAGAGAGACGATTCGAGCTCTGTGCTCCAAGTTGAGTCCGTCGAGACGATCGGCGAACTCTCACAATATCTACCGTTCAACATGTTCACTTTGCTGCACCTCATTCACAGCTCACTCCCGCTCGTTCGACTTGGTACTAAAAGTCCCCTTTGCAACTGCACAACAATCCCTACGTCACCGAAACGCGCCGAGGCCCCCTTGCAAGACCCTGTAGCCCTACAGACGACTATGCGATAGTGCAGGGGATACAGCAACATTCTCCCTCGCATCCGCAGCAATCGAAAGGGATGCATCCTCCCCTCAGCTTCATGGCTTCGTCCGATTCGGTCCCCTGCTGCTGCTGCTCTTGCGGAGGCGAGAGGTTGATTTCGGTGGACTCGTTTGGCTTGAGCGCCGACTGGAGCGAGTTGGGAGGGTACGAAGCTTGACTTGAAGTAGACACTGACAGAGTGGAGCCTTCGTCAGTCGAGGAAGAGGCGCCGACAGGCGGTTCGGAGCTCACTGGTCGCTTTGTTGGCTGAGAGCGGTTCTGTGTGAAGGTGCTGTAGGGAGTCTGCACAGCTGGTCAGCTTCTGCAGCCCTCTATGAACCCAGGCTAAAGCTCACTTGGATGACTTGAAGCTGGAGTGGAGTGGCGAAGGGAGAGGGAGGGACGAGCGACTGAAGCGCGTCAAAGGACTGCTGCGAAGCACCGCCTCGGAAGCTTTATGTAGCGAGACGTGGAGTCCATTGAGACTAGTACGTTATATTGATGCACAGCTACATAGCGAGGGGTAATGTATGAACAACAAAGCACAATCGAGCGAGAAACCCTCCAAGCAAGCGTCTGCAACTCCTCCGCCGAGCCCTCCTTCCAAGCAACTGGTCCACACTAAAGCACGCCTCCCGAGCATCCCTTCTCTCACAAGACCTTCGGCGAAGGCGCAGGCGCAAAGCCAACTCCCACCAACGCAATCGCCGCCTGCTGCTCCGCCGAGATCCTATCCTGCTCGGCTCGCGCCTGCGCGAACGCCTCGGTGCCCGTCGTGCTGTTGCCGTTCGAGGAGGAGGAGGGAGCACTCGGTCTCGGCACAGGGTGCACCTCGGTCCTAGCGGCGCTTTCGGCGAGGACGGGGGAGGCGGCGGAAGAGACGGAGGCGTTGAGGAGGGCTTGAGCGGTGGAGCTGCTGCCGAGATGGAGGGAGGAGGATGAGGGATGAGAGGAGAGAGGCAAGCCGCGAAGGCTGGGAGGAAGGGAGGAGGACGTCGACGGGAGGGAGGAAGGACCGCCGAAGCCAGCGAGGGCGGGGTCGAGCGAGAAGTCGAGAGGAAGGGTGTGTGGCTGATGGTGGTGGTGAGATGCCGAGGCGTTCAACCTGTGTGCACCGGGAGGCAGCTTACTGAGATCGTCCTCCTCGTACATGTCGCCCTCGGGGTCCTCGCTTCCCTCCTCGGCTTCCTCCTCCGCTTCCTCCTCCGCTTCCTCGGGGCCGGGCGAGTTGGAAGCTGAGGCGGAGGCAGAGGCCGTGGCGGAGCCTGCAGGGTCGGCCGAGGCGTCGTCTGCAGCGTCGACCATGGTGGCGGAGAGCTTCTTCCTTCCCCTGCGAGTCCTGCGAGCGACGAGGCTGTGAGCCACAAGCCAAGTCATCAATCACCGAAGCCGAGCGACTCACTTCTCGTTCGGTCCTCGACAGATGGCCTCATGTCTCTTGAGCGTAGCTTTGCGCGAGAACGACTTGGTGTTGCACTTCTCGCAGGTGAAGGGCTTGAGACCAGCATGGACGCGACGATGACGAGCGAGCGAGGACGAGTCGCTGAACTGGCGTTGGCAGTCGGCGCAGATGTGAGGCTTCTCGCCCGAGTGGACGCGAGTATGTACGGTGAGAGCCGAGCGCTGTATCGGAACATACGAGGATGGGTCAGCGAGCATTTCTTGGCCGAAGAGTCAGCTCGTAGCTCACCTGGATGAAGGTCTTGCCGCAACCCTGATGCTCGCAGCGGAACGGTCGCTCGCCCGTATGGATCCTGTAGTGACGCAGAAAGTCGCTCTTGCGTACAAACTTCTTCTCGCATCCATCGTTCGGGCATGGGTGAGGGTTGTGCTCGTCGCCTGCGAACGACTGAGCCGCCTCCTTCGCCGTAGGTCCCGATGCCATGTTGCCGTCGGCGTCGAGGGTGGGCACCGTAGGCGCCGGAGGAGGTTTGGGTCGAGCTCTATTCCTGATAGGCTTCGGTGGGGCAGGCTTCGGAGGAGGGGGAGGTGGGACTTCGACCGGCTTGGGCTGCTCGACATGGACGGCGACGTCGGCTTGCGTCGCCGAGGCGAGTAACTGTGCCAGCGTCAACTCGACTTGATGGTCCGGCTCTTGCTGGTTGGTCGTGTCGTAGAGGGAGGGGTCGATCATGACCTCGGTGGAGCCGCTGGCGCTGGCGGTCGGTGCTGGCTGGCTCGAGACTTGGACGTTGAGCGCTTTCTGCAGTTGCTCGAGGGCGGTAGGACGCTGGTAGTCGACGGGTGTGGGGATGGGAGTCGCATCGGTGGTGGGTCCACTGCTAGCGCTAGCGAGGAGACGTTCGAGGTCGAGCGCCGAGGTCGAGGAGGGGTAAGCCGAGAGGTCCGAGAGGTCGAAGGAGAGGTTGTAGTCGCCGAGACCGAGGGAGACGTTGTTGTCCATCGGTCCGCTCGACGCTGGCGGAAGCCCATAGGTGGCTGAGAAGGAGGCGAGGGCGCCATCCCACCCCTCGGCGCCGACGACGGAGGTGTCGAGGTCGTGCAAGGTCGGCGCTACGTCAACGTCCACCTCGTAGTCGCCTCCTCTGCTCCTCTTGGTTGCTGGTGCTACTCCCTCCCTCTCGCCTTGCTCCCCCTCTGCCCCGCGCTTCCCTGTGCTAGCCTGCACTGGCAGCGATGCGTCCTGCTCGCCTAAAAGTGAGAACAAGGCAGCCGCCTCTTCATCATTCACGGAGACATCGTTGGTAGTCGAGTCGACCTGATAGTCCATCTTATCGGTCGCTAGCTGGTCTGTAGAGCTAGTGCGCCGCCGGTTTTAAGGTGGGAGAAGAGCGATGAGAGGGACGAGGGAGGGAGGGCAGAGGACGAGGGCGACTGGCGAAGGCGGGCTAGCCAACGCAGCGCTAAAGCTGTACTGGAATGCTAGCCTGTAGCTCTTGCTCCCGACGAGGTTGCTGGTGCGACGAGGATGTGTGAGCTTGGATCGCAAGAGCGGAAAAGGTGGACAAAGCTCAACGGGCAAAGTCTCGAGTGCCCACGAAGGCAACGCAGGGCGGTGGCTTGTCGGCGGAAGGCGTCGTAGTCGACTGCTAGAGTTGTGCTGGTGCGTATGAGCTCGAGTGAACCTCAGAGCTTGAGCTGTAGGTGAGGTGCAAGAGCGAGAAGGGGACGAGCTCCGAGTTGTCGGTTGTCCCTTGGTCGGCCAGCGCGAGGCATTCGCTGTTGCTGTGTAGGTTCCTCAGGCCGAAGAATATGCTATGGATGTACCGAGTGCGATGTGGGCTTCACTAGGGGTCGCTGCAGCTGCTCTGTCCTACTAGGTGACCTCCGAGCTCTTCGCCGAGCCGTTCTCTCGGCTCTCTCCCTCCCGCTGCTCTGCGCTACTCGAGACCTGTACAACACGGCGTATTTCAAGCGACCTCCCCTCCCCTCAAGCCCATCAAGCACATCTCCACCGCCTCGCCTCCCAAAGAAGCTAGGCCGCCTCACCAATCGCCTTCCTGATCTTCGCGCAAGCGTTGAGGAGCTGCAGCTCCTCGTCCGCTCCATCGGTCAAGCACTTGTCCGTCTCGCCGAGGGTGAGGGCAATCTTGGCTTTGGCGCGAGGGGAGACGAGAGGGTCGAGGATGAGGAGGTCGTGCAGCTGTGGGAGGGAGGGAGGGCGGGTGTTAGTGACTGGGTAGAAGAGCTGGGAGTCACGTTGGAGTCGAGTGAGGGGCTCGTCGGCCGGGAGAGGGAGAAGAAGCGGAAGGAAGCGGAAGGGGGGCGGTTCGAGCTCGGCGGAGCAGACACATTGATCCTAGAGCGACCAAATCGACACTCACCTGCGTCAACACCTGTGTAGCCGAGTATCCCTCCCTAACCACCTTTTCCACCGCCCTCTGCACCGTCTCAAACGCGCTCCTCGTCCTCCCTCCATCCATCTCCGCATCCTCTCCAGCCATCTCCACTCCCAAAGCCTTGGCCAACTCGTTCATCACCGCATCAGGGACGACGCCGCCAATCTCTTGCACCGAGATGGCAGTCAGGGGTGTTGGAGGAGTGGTGGCGCTGTGCAGACGGGAGGCGGATTGGAGGTAGGTGATGGCGCGGCGGAGGTCGCCGTCCGAGGTTTTGATCAGGGCGCGGAGGGCCTGTTGGTCGGTGTAGCGGATGATAGATAGGTGGAGAGAATAGGGGGCGGAAGGAAGAGCGAATCAGTGACCAGCGCCCGAGGAGGAGAGCTAGAACGAGCCAACTTGCATCGTCGGGGCAGTCGACATTCTCCTTGAGGCAGATCTCCTTCAAGCGGAGCTCGGTGCTTGAGACGTCCAAAGGCTTGAAGCGGAACTTGGAGCAACGCGAGGTGATGGGCTCGATGATGCTGTTGGGTGCAGCAGAAGGGGTGGGTCAGCGCCGAGGTCATCGCGGTCGGGCCGGCGGGGAAGCGGGGACAGAAGCAGAGAGGGTCTGGAAAGAGGCAGAGAAGTGTACCGAGTCACGTAGTTGCAGATGAGGCAGAAGCGAGTGATCCTCGAGTGGCTCTCCATGATCCTCCTCAGCGCCGATTGGGCGTCTTGGGTCATCGAGTCGGCTTCGTCGAGGATGATGATCTTGAAAGGAGGGGCAGGGTAGTTGCTGTAATGTAGTAGAGGCGTGGATGACATGGGAAGCGGAGAGAATGAAGCAAGCACGAATCAGCTCCAGCGCCTTCTAGCCGAGAAGTCCCCCTCCCGCCGAACTCGGTACTCACGGGTCATGGTTGGTCGTCACGGTCGTCTTGGCAAAGTTCTTGATCTTGTCCCTCACGACCGAGATTCCACGTTCGTCACTAGCGTTGAGTTCGAGGACTCGCGAGCGGAACAGCTCGGGGCCGAACAGCTGCTTGCAGAGGGCGAGAATGGTGGACGTCTTGCCCGTGCCAGGAGGGCCGTAGAAGAGCATGTGAGGGAGCTGCTTGGGTGAGCGAGATGGTCAGTAGTGATGCACGAGGGACGGATGAGCTGGCGCAGAGCGAAGGAGACGTACGTTCGAGTTGCCGAGGGTCTTCTTGAGCACCTGGACGGTGTGGTCTTGAGCGCTGACTTCCTCGAGGTTCCTGGGGCGGCTGTGTAGGTGGAGGACAGGTCAGCTCGAGCTTCCTCTAGCGGCGATGGGCGAGTTGCGGAGCGCGTCGCCTTGGTCCAACTCCTCTGTAGGCTCGGTAGCAGTGCGGTGACGAGTGAGAGAAGCTACTACTCACTACTTTTCGACCCAGGGCTGGTTCTCAATGTCTGCTACATGCTTGGGACCTGCTCCGAGGCCTGAACCTTTGGGCTTGAACATGGGCGCGACGGCAGCCTTGGTGGCTTTGCTGCTGCTAGAGCCGGAGCCTGAAGCTTTGGGAGGAGAAGCATCTGTAGCCGAGGTGTTGGAGGCCTTCTTGCCTGCAGCAGCTTGACGCATCATGGCGAACGCGTCAACCTTTTGGGTGGTGGAGGAAGGTGCCATGGCGGTTGTAGTGAGAGCTGTAAGGGTGTAGAGGGGTGGACGGAATGTGCTGTAACGAGCTTCAGAAAGTGAGAGAGCCGCTGAGCTAGACGAGCAAGACGAGGGAGGAAGCTAAGCCTTGGAGCGACGCGTCTGATCTCTCTTCCCTCTGTCCACTTCTCGCTGCTCGTCTCTCTGTCTCTGCTCGTCTTTTTGAGTCTGATCAGCTACAGAAGAGGATGGCAACCCCTCAAGCTTCCACTTCAGCCTTACCTTCCCCTTCCTCTTCAACTCACTCTACCTCATCCACTCCCGCTTCCTCCACCCTCAACTCTGCTCTCAAACACCAACAGCAGCAAGGGCAGCCCGCTCAACTCGATTCTGACATGGAAATCTTAGAAGAAAGGAATGGCTCCCCTCCTCCTCCGACCAAGCGCAAGGCTCAAGGTGAGCTATCGATTCACTACAGCACGACGCGCTCTCGTGCTCTTTAAGACGCGTCAAATCAAGGCTGTTCCTCCGCTCAGGCTACAGGAGCGGAGCAGGGCTGTCGTGGGATGAGTCGGAAGCGTTCAATGTACTGCTGCACGCGTGCACAGCAGCTGGAGCTCGACAGCACCGCACGACCGACCATCCCATCCCCTCGCGACGCGCGCTGACTTGACCGCTCTACCTACAGATTCTGCCGAGGCCTCTGACGTCGAGGTGAAGAAGCCCAAAGTCGCCGTCTCCACCCCTCAGTCCAAGGCCTCCACCTCCAAGTCCTCAACCGACAGCGCCAGCAAGAAAGCCACTCCCTCGGCCGCCAAGGACGAGACGGCTCTCGTCGAGCTCAAGAACGGCAAATTCGTCACCAAGCAGAAGCCTTTGAAGCTCAAGGAAGCTGGTAGCGCTATCCGAGGTAAGCTTGCTCCCTTCCTCTTTGCCCTCGCCGAACCCGGAAGCTGATCTCCTTCTTTCCTAGCTCGCATTGCCTTCACCGACTACGTCACCGAGCGCTTCAAGGACGAGGAAGCCAAGCTCGACGAGTGGCCCAAGGAGCACCACTCGATCGTCGCCGCCCTCATCCACGAGTCGTAAGTTCGGCTCTCGCGACCTCGGCGTTCGCTCTGGGCTGACAGCTGCTTCCTCCCTTACCTCGCACAGCACCCAAACTCTCACTGGACTCGTCACTAGCACCAGGAATGGTATCGTCGAGTACATCCAAGGCGCGCAAGGTGCAGTCGAAGACTCGCAGGAGGAGGATGAGTCGGCCACCACCTCGTCGATTGCTGGTGAGTGGCCTCGCTTAAGTCTCTGCGAGGCTTTCACTCATACTCCCCTATCTCAGCTCGCGTCCCCAGTGCTCCCATCAAAGCCCTCATCGAGTCCATCGCCACTCGCAACAACTACGGCCTCGAGGCATCCGACTTGCCTGAAGGACTCCCTGAAGGCGTGACCGAGGTTCCCCTGGTACGTCTCTTTCGCCCCTCAACATTCGCAACCCGTCTTCGAGCCCAGGCTGACCCTCTCCGCTCTTCGCAGGGTCTTCAACTGCCTGCTTGGGAGGTGCACGACGAGGAGAACCTTCCCGCCGAGTTTGAGAGCAAGTTGACCAAGAGGAAGGCTGATAGGGTGCAGGTGAGTGTGCTCTGATTCCTCCCACCTCCTTACTCCGCTCACATCCGTCGCCTGTCCCCCGCAGATCAAGACGCTCGCCACCGAACTCTTCCTCGCCCTCCCCTCGGACGAGCAGTCCGACCTCCTCCACTCCAAGAAGCCCTCGAAGAGTAGTGGCAAGGCCACCAGTACTCCCGTCGCTTCGACCTCCAAGTCCAAGAAGGCTGCTGCCATCGACACGGGCTCCTCGGCGACCAAGCCGGCCAAGGCGGGCGTCAAAAAGGAGAAGGTCAAGAAGGAGAAGACGGAGGAGGAGTTGGCGGAGGAGGAGGAGAAGGCTAAGGTCAAGAGGGAGAAGGAGAAGGAGAAGGAGGTCAAGAGGATTGCCAAGGAGAAGGCGGTGAGTGATTTCCCATCTTCGTCGCCTCGCCGAGCTCGACGCTGATTTCCTTCTTCGCTCGCAGAACAAGGAGAAGGAAGCCAAGGCGGCGGAGAAGGAAGCTAAGAAAGCTGCTAAAGCTAAGGAGGAAGCGGAGAAGCAGGCGAAGCAGGAGAAGGCGCAGGCGGTGAGTTATATCGGTTCGAGAGGACGAGCGAGCGCTGACCCTCTACGCGCGCTGCAGGCCAAGAACAAGCAGCAGAACATGTTCTCCGCCTTCCTTGCCAAAGGAGGAACCAACACCAAGAAGTCGGCGTCGCCTGTTCCCGAAGCTTGTACGTCTCAAATCACCCCTCGCCAAACGTCGACGGCGGCTGACCTCCCCTCCCTCCTCACAGCCTCCTCGGGCAAGACCACCGACTTCGACCGCGTCTTCCACCCTTTCACCGTTCGTACTGGCGTCGTACAAGCCCCCATCAACGCGTTCCATCCCCCCAAGACGGGCAAGGCGGGCAAGGCGAGCAAGGAGTTCTCCGTCACGCCGAACAGCGACGACTCGCTCACCGCCAAAGGTGCGCTCTCCCCCTGCCGAACGCCGAAATGCAGATCGCTGACCTTCTCCGCATACAGACGCCCTTCAAACCTTCCTCTCCACGCTCCCCAAGCACCACATCATCCCTCACCACCCTCATCCCGTCCCTCCCGTCTCGGTCCGTCAAACCGTCATCGCCATCAACGAGTCGCTGGTGACTGGCATGGATGCCACTTCCTACTACGACGTCCTCAAGGACCGCAAGAAGATCCCTATCAAGCTCCTCAAGTTCCACGCTGACGTGAGGCCGGGCTACGTCGGTGAGTGCTCGGCGCGGCTTGATCGAGAGGTTCCTCGCGAAGGATGAGGCTGACCTTTGCTGAGCCGCCCATAGGCACCTGGAGCAAGACGAGTCGCACGATTGGACCTCGCAACCCCTTCGAGCAGGACGACGCCTTGCTCAACTACGCCGTCGACTCGGAGGAGGAGTGGGAGGAAGAGGTCGAGGACGCCGATGCCGAGGATGTGGGCTCGGGAGGCGAGCGCTCCGACGACGACGGCGAGGAATCGGAAGCGCTTTCGGACGACTGGATGTGCGACGACGACGAGATTGAGTTTGAGCCGGGCCACGATGGCGAGGATGAGATGATGCTGCCGCCGCCGGGGGACGATGATATGATCATTATGGAGGATTCGGGGGCGAGGAAGAAGGTCGAGGAGAGGGAAAAGAAGAGGAAGGCGGCGAGGGAGGGGGCCAAGAAGAGGAAGGCGGTGGGCCCGTTGATCCCGTTGGTCAAGGGACCGGTGTGGGAGCACAAGATTGGACAGACGGCCTACATTGGTTTCTCGAGCATGAAGATTGAGATGCTAAACGGTGAGTGGTCTCTGAACGTCTGCTGAGCTGCGATGCTGATCCTCTCGCTCCCCAGGCGCGCCCATTGGACTCGACCCCCTCACCTACGTCTCCAAGTCGTTCGTCCAGTCTGCCTCGGCTCTCGCTAAGGGCAAGGGAGTCGACAAGGACGTCAAGCCCATCATCTCCGCCGACCCCAGCTCTCCCTCCGGCTCGACGACGACGACCAGCGGCAAGGAGAAGGCCGCGCCGAAGCCAGTCAAGGCCATCCCTGCGCACCTCATGCCTCAGTTCATCCGCCTCGTCGAGGCTTCGGACAAGACGAGCAAACCTCTTCTCCTCGCCGAGCTGCTCGAGGGACTGAAGGAGGTGGCGGGCGAGGGGACCAAGGTGACGAAGGTCATGATTGACGGAGCGATCAAGACTTTGCCCGTCACCAAGGTCAAGGCCAAGGAGGAGACGCCCAATGGGGCCAAGTGGCTCATTCCTCAAGCTGTCAAGGTGAGCTTTGGATCGTCCTCTCTGAGCGAGCGAGAAGCTGACCTTCCCTCTCTCGGCGTTCGCAGGACCTCTACGATTCGGCGCCGGCGCCCATGGTCGTCGATTGAGGAGAGTGTGGGGAGTGATAGTGGCTTTTGAGCGTGTCTTTTTGCTTTTGTATTCGTGTAAACCATCTAGCTTTGCCCCCCTCCTCTCCACTCGGCTCGAGCTTATCCCGCTTCTCCGGGCCATCTGAGCTGGCTGCCCCCCTCGCGGCTCTCCCTCCCAACACTGCCTCGACTTGTCTGCTTCGCCTCGATACCCTCAACAACGGTCACCGATACCACTACAGTACCTTCTACACCTCTCTACTGGCCTCGCCTGCTCCACAGCTCGCCTCACAACCCGGCTACAGCGACTCCAAGGCGCGCCAGGAGCTCGTCGCCAAGTGCGCCAGTTTGCTCAGCACTGCACGCGATCAGCGAGCTCAAATCTGGACCCGACAGGACGACTAGACTGACATGCTCGTGGAGCTGCTGTCGCGCGAGAATGTGTCGACCTTGCTGGGCTACAGCAGCATTGTCGCCTGGCTCTTCGCTCAGATGCCTCAGGTAAGCGCTGGCTTCCTCGGGCGACGATTACGGTTTGGAGGCTGATCTGGACTGGTCTACAGGTCTACGAGAACTACAAGAATGGCAGCGTAGAGGGTGAGCTCACTGGAGACTCTGGCGGAAGAGCGGGGAGGGGGAGGACTGTGTCAACGGTCACGGGGTACACGGGAGGCGGACATGGACTCGATACGCTACAGGAGGATCAGAACAGTGAGCTATCGCTCAGAAGAGCTGTACTGACCCCTCTATTACTCCCTCCCTCCCGGTGTCTTCGTCGACCGCAGGACTCGCTCTCCCCTTCCTCGTCTCGTGGCTCTGCGGCGACTTCACTAATCTCGTCGGGTGAGTGCGGTTACTGTTCTCTACGGCGAGGCTGGGAAGCGACTCCCCTGCTCAGGGAGCCGTCAGCGCAGGCCCCTTCGGCGACGTCGCGAAGATTGACCGCTCACTCTCGGCGCTCTCCTTGTCCAGATGCATCCTCACCCACCAACTCCGCTTCCAAACCGCACTCGCCTCCTACTTTGTCGCTGTCGACGTCGCTCTGATGTCGCAGTACATCTACTACTCCTCCAAGCACCCAGTCCCCGGCCTTCCTCCCCTCTCCGAGAGCTACCCTCACGCTCAGGCGCATGATGGCCGACATTCGCACAGCCATTCACATACTCGTCGCTCTTACAAACGGCGACGGAAGAGCGGAACCACCAACTCGCGCGGCAAGAGCACCAGCGCCGGCGGAGATGACCCCCTCACTCGGAGCTGGATGTCCGAGGCGTCGACTGCCACCCACTCGCCAGCATCAACACGCCAGAACACCAACGTCTACCCTTCTCGCGACGTCTCGCGCCAACCCTCTCGCCAAACCTCCTCCCACTTCACCTGGACCACCTCCTCCGGCTCAGCCGCCAGCACCGAGCCTCCCTCACCTACCATTCCCGAGCGAGGTCGGACTCTCACTCGACCAGCTCGTCCAGCCGTTCCAGGTCTCGAGACCATCAGTGGATCGCCGGCATCAGGGTCGCCTGTGCCCGGCTTGCATCAGGTCAACTTTCGTGGGGAGGTGACGGTGCTTGGAGGGGATCAAGAGGAGGAGGAGCCGCGGCCACCAAGTCGGGGACGGCCAACGAACTCGACTAGTAGGAGCAGGCCACCACCGTCAAGGCGGCCAACGTCGTCGATGCTCTTCCTCTCAGTCGGATTGCTCTTCACGTTCAGCAAATGGAGCGGCGCTGCGGATATGTCGAGGAGTGATGAGACTGGCGTCGCATGGGGCGCAAGAGCAGAGACCTTGATGCTGGATGCTGTGCCTACAAAGAGCAGCTGGGGCGAGCTGCGTCATCCCACCTTCTTCGGCGCCCTCGCCGAACCTTCGCATGCTAGCGCAACGCGACGACTCTCCAAGCGCCAAACCTTCCCCATCGTCGTCTCCATCCCCTCCACAACCTCGGACGTTCGAGCACTCAGCACAGATTCGCCAGCGCCCAAGGTGGAGGAGCCCGAGAAGGACGACGACGACGAGCGGCCGCCTCAAGGGCGCGATTGGGAACGCTTCATCGGTCGAGCGAGCGCATGGATGTGCACCACCCTCTACCTTACCAGCCGGCTTCCTCAGATCTGGCAGAACGTGCGTTGTCTTTGACTGCCGACAGAACGAGAAGCTCGCTGACCCTTCTTGCCCGCTCGAAGTTCCGCCGACGGTCGGTCGAGGGATTGAGCATGCTCCTCTTCATCATGGCTTTCGTCGGCAACTCGCTTTACGTCCTCTCCATCCTCACCAACCCGCTCATGGACAGCCCGGGCTTCGTGCTCGAGTCTACGCCCTATCTCATGGGCTCCGGTCAGTTCTGAGCCTACGCCTTCTTCGACTCTTCGCTCACACTCGAACCTCTCAGGTGGAACTCTCTGCTTCGACATCACCATCGTTCTCCAGAGCGTCCTCTACTCGAGCAAGCGCAAGGCCGCCCAGGAGCGAGCACGGCGACGTCGCGACCGCTTCGGCGTGCACGAGGAGGAAGCAGCAGCGCTACTCGACGACGAGGTGGACAACGAGACGGAGACGGACGACTTGACCTCGGGCGCCAACAGTCGAAACCCTAGTCTCGGTCCATCGAGGTCAAGGAGCAGTCGCCGAACCATCTCGCGCAAGAGGAGCGATGCCACCAAGCTCGGCCCAAGGAAGCCGTCGTCGCGGTCGCGTTCTAGAGCATCGCGCGATCCGCTGGAAGATCGGCCGTTCGACTTTGAGACGAGGGAGAGCAGCAGCGCCGGGGCGAGCATCACTGGCAGCGGGAGTGGGGAGAGGGGCAGCCCGAACACCAGTCGGGGACCCACTCGGGCGTCCAGTGTAGTATCATCGAGGCTGTTGGGGATCTCGGAGCAGGGGGAGTCGAGTGTGACGCTTCGATAGAGGTGATCGTATGTTATAGAGCTTGCCAGCTGTTCGCCTACTCTACCTACCCCTCGTATCCCTCACTCGCATTGTGCAACAAAGTCGTTACCTCGCAGTCTCCAGTCTGGAGTAGGCTATCAGAGAGGACCTTCGATATCGAGCACGACCGGGACGTGGTCGGAGGCGCCGTCTGCGAGCGAGCGAGCGAAGGAAGATTAGCTTCGCCGAGTGTAGCGAAGAGGCGAAGACTCACAAATCTCCAACCTGATCTCGCACTGCTTGACTTTCTCCATCACACGCTCCGAGAGCTGCCGAAGAACGGGGATCAGTTTCGGCTCAGGCGTCGACGTCCTTCGGCACTCACCACGAACGAATCGAGCCTCCATCCGATGCCTTTCGCCCTGCACTGGAAGCGCGCCGAAAAGTAGGTGTAGTAGCCGAGAGCTTCGGGGTGCAGTTGCCTCCACGCATCCTTGAGAGGCTTGTGTCCCGAGTCCGCCGAGGGGTTGAGCT
This sequence comes from Leucosporidium creatinivorum, assembly GCA_001600635.1. Lineage (NCBI taxonomy): Eukaryota > Fungi > Basidiomycota > Microbotryomycetes > Leucosporidiales > Leucosporidiaceae > Leucosporidium > Leucosporidium creatinivorum. Next base: position 1,308,136 of record BCKL01000001.1, on the reverse strand, counting down.
GAGCTTCGTAACCGTCGATCTCCGCTTGCGTGCAGCCCGCCGTCTTGTTGTAGTTGGTCTTCCAGTTGCGGACGTCGGCTTCCGTGGGTACGACATTGAGGTCGCCGCCCCAGATGACGGCCTTCTGCGAGTCGAGGTCGCGAAGGTAGGCTTCGAAGGCCTGGTTCCACGCTTCCTTCTTGCCGAGAGTTGCGAGCTTGGCGCCAGCGTTCGGTACATCTGCGACAAGGAGTTTGAGTCAGACTCGTGGGACACGGAGAGACGAGCTATCGAGCTGAGCTCATCGCCGAAGAATGGGCAGACTTACAAGTTCCGATCACATAGCTGTTCTCAAACTCGAGGGTCACACAGCCTACAGTAGTAGGTGCGTTAGCTCTCCCGCCGAGTATACGAGCGGGCTACTGCACTTACGGCCGGCCGAGTCGGCTTGAGGCTCCTTGCTCGTGGGCAGGCCGAACACGACGTTGAGGGGCTTGATCTTGGAGAGCACAGCGGTTCCAGCGTATCCCTTCTTCGGGTCTGTGCCCCAGTAGCGGTACTGTGAGGACGAGACATCGTCAGCAGTCTACTCTCGCGGTTGCGAAGGGGGAGTCGACCTCGGCGCACCTCGTAGCGGTCGTTCACCTCCTTGATCTCCGGGTCGACCGACTTGGTCTCGGTAAGGATCACGATGTCGGCGTCCTCGGCCTCCAAGTACGAGCGGAGACCCTGACAGTAGAGAGAATGAGGCCAGTCAGCTCTAAGCGACTCTCGCCGAGATGCAGAGGGCTCACCTTCTTGTCGCACGCCCTGATACCACACACATTCCACGCACTAAGCCTCACAGCACCGTCCGCCTTCGCAGGGAAAGGCTGCAAGTCCTCAGGGAAGGTCGTGTTGTGCGGCAGCGACGCGTGTAGCGGCTTGACGGGCTCCTTGGCCTTGCTCTTCTTGGCTGCTGGCTTCTTCGTCTGCTCAGACTCGCTGTGGCTCGAGACCTCGGCGTCAGAGTCGACCTCGACCTTGCGCTTGCTGGCTTTGGCTTTGGGCGGCATGACGGCGATGGAGCGATTGAAGGGCAGTAGGCGAGGTGGGCAGCGCGGTAGTAGAGATGTGGGACGAAAGAGACTGTGTCGTAGAAGAGGAGCGAAGCGAAGAATGGCGAGCGAGCGAGTAGTCGGAGGCCAAGAGCAATCGCGAACTCGCGTCGCGTTGACTTGGAAAAGAGAGGGGCTGAGTTACATCTCAATGGCTGCAGCACGGCGTTCTTTCACTTTCGGACTCGCAGGTAAGGGCCTATGAGGTAACAGCCTCGTTGCCCGCTGTTCCAAGTCCGCTAAGCCATCGCCGAGCTCGCACAGCGCTCAGCTCAGCTCAGCTCAGCGCCTCCACCGCTGTCGGTACCAGTCGACGACGGACAGCACCTCGTCGACCTCGGGGAAGCCTTGATCTCGGAAGCCCTCGTGGAAGCGATGCTGGTGGTCCTCGTCTGCGACCACATTCCCTCGCCAGCAGACTTGCAGCCCCCAGCCCTTGGGCATATCCTCGCCCGAGTAGTAGTTGGCGGTGAGCTGAAGGTGACCTTGGTACTCGGAGAGCTTGCAGTCTGTTCGGGAAGTAGCAGAGGTCAGTGGGAGAACGGTAGACCAAGGCCGAAGTGGCTTCGGCGGTTTGAAAGCGCTCACCTCCGAGCCAGACGACGTCTTCCCTCCGCACATGCCTCGAGAGCTCGTCGCCTCCCGAGCCCCAGAGCGAAAACTTGACGTTTTGCCCCGTGGGGTCCATCAAGTCCCACTCGGCGACGTGCTTTCCGTGGCCGACCTCCCTCATCGGGCGAATGTCGACAATGACGGCCAGCACGCTGACCCTCACGGGTTTCCCGCCGTACGGCCTATTCCTGAGCAAGCCGCGGAGAGCGTCGAACTGTACGAGATCCCACTTATGCCAATCGAACCGAGGTGGAGCGCCGACCGAGAGCATCGACATGTCCTGCGAGCCGAGGGAAGTGGGAGTCTCGAGGCGGGCAGAGGTGTCGAGGGTGCGGGACTGGGATTGTTGAAAGTGTTGCGAACGGAGTTGGGATAGCACTTGGGGATCCTGAGTTGGCGGAAGGAGGAAGCCTGCGACGAGGGAAGAGTGAGCGAGGCTTTCGGCTCGTTGGATCACAGCTACAGCGCACCGTGTGGTCTGCTATCCACTATATCCATCTCCTCGGTTCCATCGAACATGCGAGTGCTCTGTCCTGCTCCTCGATAGTCGCAAGACGCGTCTCCATCCTCCTCGCTCTCGTCCTCGTCGGAGTCTCCCGTCTGACCCGGACCAAAGGTAGCATACGGATCATCTGCACTGGTGTCGAGGTCGGTGTGCTGTGCGCTTGGCGGGGGAACGGGCGCTGGGCGAGGCGACGGCGGGCCCTTGAAGGCGGAGAGAGCGGCTTCGAAGGTGTAGTCCTCCTCTGGGACGGCGTAGGAGTGTGAGACTTGGCCTTGTTGCACTGCTATGCAGTACTCGATCCGTGGCGGCTCGTCGAAGATTAGGAAGCGGAGCGGCATCGAAGCAGCGTACCGCAACCTGCGATTCGGTTCGCCGCTCTGAATTCTCTGCCCTTCACCTCGTTTCTTACTCTCAATTATGGATCCTCGGGTCGGTGTAGGAGCATTTGTCTTGCATGGAGACCGCTTTGTTACTGGAGTGCGAAAGGGGAGCCATGGCGCTGGTGAGCTTCAGCACACGTCGCGTCGCTGTTTGACCCTCTAACCTCTCTACAGGCTGTCTACAGCTCCCAGGTGGTCATCTCGAGTTTGGAGAAAGCTGGGAGGACTGCGCTCGGCGAGAGGTTCTCGAGGAGACGGGCCTCGCTGTTCGGGACATACGCTTCCTCACAGCCACGAATGATGTCTTTACGGCCGAGGGCAAGCACTACATCACCCTCTTCATGGTCTGCCGTACCTTCGATGAGTATCCTGCCCCTCAGGTGAGCTCTGTCGTTCTTCTTGACCTCCGAACCCAGCGCCGAGCTGATTCCTCGTCCTTTTGCAGGTTCTTGAGCCGGAGAAGTGCGAGCGATGGGAATGGCACACTTGGAAGGAGCTTCATGCTATGGCTGTGGATCCCTCGGTGGCCCTCTTCCTTCCGCTTCGGAACCTGGTGCAGCAGCAGCCCGAGCTGGACTTGAACAGCTCAGCTTGAGGCGCGGGCAGCGCTTCTTGAGTGGCTGTGGAGTGGTAGGGGTATTGTTGTACTGTATGGAAGGCTTATCTGTGTCACTTCATGCTCCTGGGAGCCATGAAGAGGTGTCGGGCACACTTCTCCGACTCCGCCGAACCGCCAATGAGCCGCCCAAGGCAACTTCATGCCTAGTACTTTCAACACGGTATAGCATGAGGTCCTCAGTTCGATCCTGGGTGAAGGCATTCCGGGGGGAAATTGCTCTCGATTTTGCCAGTTTGCATGCCTGTAGGCTCATACCTCGCCTCAAATCATCTTTTGCTGGGTGCAGAGACTACCACGCTACGGACGAGCTGCGAGCCACCTAGCTGCCCTTCGTAGCGCCCGCGCTGCTTGCGCCGAGCAGCGGACTCTCTGGCTGAAGAGCACATGCACCAACAAGCACGCTCAAGAGCCCTGACGGCGGGAGCCAGGGAGAGAAGGCCTAGATTGCGGCGTAGACAGAGCGTGGATGCTCGCTTCTCCTCTGCCTCCTTCCCTAGACCGAGCGCCGAGCTAGCCTTACTTGAACATGACAGGCTGGGGTCGTTGGAGACGGTCGCGAATCTGTAGTTGTTAGGCTGAGAAGTGTAGAGCTGTGAGATCTCGGATCTGGAACTCGTTGTACCTGATGCGAGGGCTTCGGCGATCTTGCTTGGCAGGAGGCGAGCTCGGGAGAGGCTGCAGAGGCTTCAGGAAGCTTGGGGGAAGGTGTAGCCTATGCTATAAACCTGTACCGATAGTGTGCTCGCCTCCGTGCGCCCGACAAGCTGTACCTCGAGTAGCAACCCTTGCGAGACTCTCGCAAGCTCCGAAAGGTTCGAGTTGCCTGACCCCTTGCTGTGTGACCTGTGCTCGGTGGTGGCTGTTGAGATGGTTGCTACCTTCTCTGGTCATCTCCCGCCATTGCCTTGGGTCCGCTACAGAACTCAAGCGGCTTGCGACCATCTCGCTCGGAGCTCCAAAAGGTCCGCCGAGCCCGCTCCTTGTCCTTCTTTCTCTTCCCCTCGTCTCGACCCTTCTCTGCTTCTCGAGTCTACACTCAAGTCAAAGATAGCACGGATCACTACTTTGGATGCCGTGGACAAGGAGGGAGACTGGCTCGACTACAAAGCTCCCCTCTCAGCTGCGCTTCCCATCGCACCTCGCCGTCAGCCATCTCGCTCCCTCTCCGTGGACACTCACCTCGCCCAGCAAGCTCGGAGGCGTAAGAGGTACTCTCAGCGTCTCTCGAGTAGACCTGTACCCTTCCTCTCTGGCATCCCGAACCCCCTTCGACGACCCGAGCCGACTCGCCGTCCAGCCTCCTTCTCGCACCAGTACCGCCCTCCGACGCTCCTCCAGCGTCCCAGCAGCACCGTGATCGACCTCAGCGCTCCTTCCACTTTCGACACGACGGGGCACAAGGATCGGCCCTTCAGCGGTCGTCGAGGAAGTCAGACGGAGGAGCGGATGGTGACGGGAGTCGGAGAGTGGTTTGGGAAGGCCGCCAAGGAGAGGAAGAGGAAGGATTCAGGGCCTACTACGACTGACACTATGAGTTTGTAGGGTCTGGCTGTCGAGCACAAGCGATGTCTGTCCGAGTGAGTCGCTCCTTCGCCTACCTGGACCCCGCCGAGACGTTCGCCGAGAGCTGATCCCGCCTCTCTGCACCGACTGGATCCAGCAGGCGGCGACTACCGAGCTCGAGCTGGAAGCAGCCAAAAAAGACTTCCAACAGCAGAAGCAGCGCGGGGCAAAGGAGCAGGAAGACGTCCTTGCCGCTCGCGCGAAGCAAAGTCGTCGTCACTTCCTCGGCGGCTTCGTCTCCCTCCTCACCTGCGGTCTCTCCTGCTCAGCCCCCTTCAAATGCAAAAGCCACGGCTCGACTCCCTTGTCCAAGCTGGCCAACAGCCACCCCGACCTCCCTCAGCACCGCTCCTCGCTCCTCGCCGGACGTCTCTCCCGCCCCCTCCATCTCCAGCGTCCGCCTTCGCAACGAGACGAAGCGCATCTACGGAATCTCACGCGTCGAAGAATGGAAGCAGCAGAGCATTGGACCCCAGTGGAGGGGAAGGAGCGTGCCGAGCCTGCTGCAGCCGCCTGCGCCGAGCTTCCGTGGAAGAGCGGTTACGAGGACTCGGAGTGCGCTGGAGCTGGCTGAGAAGTCTACGGGAGGTGGTGGGAAGCATCACTGGCTTGATTATTGAGTCAGAGACTGGCGGTAGGGCTGTCAGACCACTCCCTCGTTTATTGCCGAGAGCGTGTGCTTGTCGTTGCTTCGTAGTGCACTTGATTCCCACAGACTCTCATCTCAGTCCACCTCAAACAGTATGTCCCGAACAGCGAGAGCGCGAACACGAGCTACAGAACGAGCAGAAGCAACAAAAGCGCCGACGCCTTCGCCGAGCACCTTTCCCACCCCTCTCTCTTCCGCCTACCAGCGTTCAGGACCTCGACTCTGATGTCTGTCTACAGGTCTACGAGGGATGCTCTTAGCAGCAGGGGAGCGCGCAGCCGGACCACCTCGCCCGTGACAGCCGGCAAGGAGCAAGACAGAAGCGAAGGCGGCTCGGCGGCAGCAAAAAGAGGTTCGCTGCACCCTGACTCGCACTGGGGTGTAGCCTGGTGGGCTCTAGACCCAGCAAAAGATGAATTAGACCAGATATGAGCCTACAGGCATGCAAACTGGCAAAAATGAGAGCAATTCCGCCAGGAATGCCTTCACCCAGGATCGAACTGAGGACCTCATGCTATACCGTGTTGAAAGTACTAGGCATGCGCTCTACCACTGAGCTATGAAGGCTGGTTACGTTTTTTTAATGTTGAATCCACTTTGTTTGATATAAAATCCAAAACGGCCTAAAGCCAGCTTTTGCTCGCCTCTCACCCGGCTCTTCTCACTTCTGATGAGCTAGCTACAGCTCAGAGCGACTCGGTTCTGCGCTCGTGTAGTAGAGCAGGTCAAGCCTTCGCTGCTCATCCAGTGACACCCCTTCTCATGGTACGGGAGGTACAGCTGCAGGGGGAACAATGGGCCAAGCTCCCTGCTCGGTCTGGTGACTCTGGTCCAGCGGAGGGAGATTGCAGAGCTGCCTACTCTGCTGATTGGGCTAGCAGGGAGCACAGAGCACCGGTATAGTATCGACTTGAGCTGCTTCACACGTCGAACAAAGCGCGGATCGATATGCCGCTCGAGCTCAACGGAAGGCTGCTCATCGCCGAGCACCTCAGGCTCCTGCCCCGAGGAATTCACTGCAGGCCGCGCTTTGAAAAGTTCTTCCTAGTCCCGACTGAACGGAAGGATGTCTACACTTAAAGCGACTACTAGACTACCACAGACAAACTCGCACCCGTTTCTCCTCGCTTCTCGGCACCCGTCACCCGCTCAAGCCCAAGCCTCCACTCAACGAGGGTACCCCGGCACTCCCCATTGCCCCATCATGTTCGTAAAAGCGCCGTGACGGTCAGAGGCTGCTGCTGGATCATCCCTACGGAAGGCGGCGTCCGAGGCTGGAGGGATTCGGTGAGAAGGATGGTTGCGGTCCTTGGCAAGGCAGAAGAAGTCGGTCTCACCCACGCGGCGGTAGCCCACCTACAACATCAGTCTATTCAGTTCTCGGCGCAAGGTAAGGAGACGGCCAGAGAACCCACAGAACGGAAGAGACTGGCGAGCCGCTCGCGCTGAGCTTCAAACTCCTCGACCGGCATGGGACTCCCGTGGTCGGGAATGATGGTGGGCCACGCGAACATGAACTTGGGTCGCTCATCCTGCAGGGGGGGAACGGTGAGGATCAGAAGGCTGGAGGGAGCGTGAGGAAGGAGCTGACGGAAACCTCGGGGATCTGCCAGACCATCTCGAGCACCTTCTTGGCGATCCCACGTCCTCTATACCCCGGCTCGATGCTGATGGTCTCCAAGTAGATGAGACACGAGCCGTTGACCTCCGGCCCCCAGACTCCAGTGCCCTCGCGAGCGAACTTGGTTCGGAGTTGACCGTTCTTGTCGAAGAGAGTGAAGCCAAACTCCATGCACTCCTCTGCAGCAGACAAGGTATCAGGGAAGACTCGCTCGAACTTAGCAGGCGGCTTGCCTACGAGTAGGCTGGTCCATCTCGCCGTAAAACGATCCTCGAATCTCCAGCAGGTCGATGATCCACACTTTGACATATCCGACTTGAGCCGAGGGTGTCTTGATGTGATAGATGACTCTCTGTAGGGGCACGGCGTGAGAGGAGGGACCGACTGGAGAAGAGAGCGGTAGCTCACCTGGAGCCAGGGCCACTCAGAATCTTCGTCGTCACTGTACTCTTCTCCGTCCGAGTCATATTCTGGTTCAGGAAGAGAGATCTCCAGTGAGATAGCGCTGAGGTTGATACGCCGAGGTGGCATCGCGAGCAAGCAGGATGAGGCGAGAGCAAGAAAGAGGTCGGGCCGCTGAGCTCGTTTTCCCCGAGAAAGTCGGGTCCTCGTCAAGGTCTGCAGAAGAAAGGGAATGAAGGTGGTGCTATCACGGGATACTTTCTGTCAAAGGTCGGGATGTGAGCTGCACGATGCTTCCGTCTCGAGAATCTCGACCGAGGGCGCCGCGCGGAGTCAGAAAGGATGGAACACCGAGCTGCCTACTCTTGGGGTTGGGTTTGCAGAGACATAGCCCGACGATGCACTCTATATTCGACGAGGGGGCCGCTCGCCGCGTTTCAAGACGCGTTCGGCACCACTCCCATGCTCGGCGGAGGGCCTCCGTGCTCGGCGCTATCTTGCGATTGCTTGAAGCGAGCCTGGCGGTCGCCGAGCTTGCTGGCGGTTGCTCGGATCTACTCATTCCCTCAAGGTGGAGTCCGGAGCTGCACTCCTCCGCTCTGAGCTACAGGCGATCCATATGTCTATCTCGGCGATCTCGGGCGAGAGGTGTAGCGCCGAGAGAGGGCTGGTACCGAGGAGCCGCTGCGTCACAGACAGAGTTCGACTAAACAGCTACATCTTCGCTCCCGCTTGCCCATCTCGCAGCTGGTTCCGGCTTAGGCGCCCCAAGCTCGCCCCTCACTCGACTTGGACCTTCGCCTGCGCTCGGGGTTGCTCTTCACTCGTCTCGCTGGTCCAGACGGCAACGAGTCCTCGCAAGGGGAGTGAGGTCCTACAGCCTGAGGACGGTAGCTTGCTTGATAACTCAGAGTCTCGCCAAGCGCTTCGCTTCGCGAGAGACAGGCGAATGTTCACGCTCCCCAGTTCTCCGCACCACCAGCGAATCGGGGTCACTGCATTATGATTACGCGTCTTCATGTCCACTTCCTGACCGTGCTAAGCTGCGCTGCTACATCTGCTGAACGAAGTGGAGGTGGTGAAAGGGGAAATAGCCGAGCGAAGGCTGGAAAGGTCGAAGAGCGGGAAAAGGGTATGTCGGAGATGGTACGGAGGTATCGGGAAGAAGGGAGAGTGTAGTAAGATCGAGCGATGACGAGCGAGCGAGGGTGGTCTCGATCTATGGATGGGATTGGGGTGGCGAGGCTGTAAGGCGCCGAGTGGGAGGGCGGAGGGAAGAGAATGTACAGAGAAGTCGGCGAGGCGTCCATCACGGCAGCCAGACCTATTGAACGACGGAAGAGTCAGATCGGCGTAAGGAAGAGAGCTGGACTCGAGGGCCTTACCTTGACCGTCTGGTCGACCGAGCCCGTGGCGATGACATTGACGAGCTGCGCCTCTGCCTTTGCCGCGCCATTGACCCCATTCGTTACTCCGTTCGGCGGTGCTGCGCTCGCTCCTGGTGCTGGTGCTCGGCCCCATGCGAGGCAGGTCACGAAGTGCGAGTGAGCCTCGAGCGTCTTGATACAGCGGCCGGTGAGGAGGTCCCAGGTGCGAATCGTCTTGTCGTCGGAAGCGGAGAGGAGAAATTTGCCTGAAGGGTGGAACACCAAGGCGCGGATCCAGTTGTCGTCTGTGGGCGAGGGGGAAGATCAGCGTTGCTCGATTCCAAGGCGCCGAGCTCGAAAGCTTACGTCCGATCTGTAGAGCAATGGGGTCAGCGCAGAGTAACTAAGGATTAAGGAAGAACGACGTACAAGAGTCTTCAAGCATTGGCCGCTCGCCGTATCCCACAGCTTGATCGTCTTGTCGCGAGAGCCAGTTGCTGCGAAGCTGCCGGCCTGCTTGGCGTCTGCACCAGCCCGTGGAGCCTGAAGAAGCGAATCAAAGTATCAGATATCCGCCCACTCGCTGAAGGAAGATATAATACCGTACGGCGATCCCAGCGAGCTCGCGGATGGCCGCGTAGGCTGCGATTGGCGCGAAGACGGCGACCTCGACGACGTGCTCATGCCCTCGTAGCTCCGACTTGGTTTCTCCCGTCTGAGCGTCCCAGATCCGAGATGTCTGCGACCGAAGAACAGCGTCAGTCTGATATCGAGCGAGAAGAGAAGGGAAGCCGAGACCGACCTGGTCCACCGAGCAGCTGACGAGTTGTCGACCGTCCGAGCTGGGAATCACTCCGCGCACCCATTCGCTATGCCCCGAGAAGGTCTTGACGCAGAATCTGGGGAGGGGAAGGGTCAGCTCAGCTACAGCTTCCCTCCACCAGATCACCCATCGCCGAACTTGGAACTCACCCGCTGGCCACTTCCCACACTCGAATCGTCCGATCTCGACTTGCGCTGACGATGAAGTCGTCGTTCGGAAGGAAGCGTGCCGAAGAGATGGAGTGGTCGTGGCCGTAGAGCGTCTTGATGTTCTTCCAGTCGTTGTTGGTGTCCCAGATCTTGAGTGTGAGGTCCGACGAGCACGAGACTGGCGAGGGAAAAGCGAGTCAGCGTCTTCGCTCCACCATAGCAGCACCGAAGGCCTCCTCAACTCACCGAGAAAGTTGCCCTTGCTGTCAAAGTCAACGTCCTGCACGGCTTTCGTGTGGCCCTTGACCGTTCGCTCAAAGTCTCCCGTCTCCCAATCCCACACCTTCAGACTAGCATCCTCACTGGCGCTGACCAGTAGACTGAAAAAAGGGTGGAAGGCGACTCGAGTGACGGGGGAGCGATGGCCGGAAAGGGTGTGCCGAGCTGGTGCGCGAGGGAGCCAGTCGGGGGAGGAAGCCGAGGGTCGTTTTGTTGGCGCAGACGACAGCTCCTCTGCCAGCTGCGAGTTGCGCGTTTCTAGATCCATAATCTGTGGTAGTAGACTGGGTCAGCAAGGTCCAGCGAGCAGCCAGGGAGAGGCGCATCGCTAAGGAGCCGCCCAACACGCACCTTCTTCTGTAACCGAATCACGCTCGTCCACTTCTTCTCCAGCAGACCGCTCCATTTGGCCTTGGGATCTGGCTGAAAGTCGTCCTGCTTCGCTTCGGCCTTGAGAGCTTCGAACGTCTGATGGAGGCCATTCGTGCTCAGGTAGTCGAGAATGGACTTGTGGCTGCCGAGAGGGTCACTGGTCAGCTACAGCAGACCGGAGAGCTCCTTTTGCCCTGCTCAGTGTAACTTACAGCTCGTCCTTCTGCCGTTCGCTGAGGACGCTGCTCATGTCGGCGAGGTCAAGGCTCGTTAAGCGCTTGACTTGAGTCCAAAGGGTCGAGGGAGGTAGCGGAAGAGCTTCCGAGAGCTACAGAAGTGCGCCAAAAGGTGTACTGAGGTGAGTTGGCCGCCTGCGAGCAGCGACGAGCCGAGAGCCGCGTGTTTGGAGAGGTCGAAGCGAGCGCACGAGAGTGAGAATTGCGGGAGCAAGGAAGCTGGAGCTGTACGAGGGCGGAGATACGGCAGTCTAGAGCGTAGAGAGGCGGAATAGAAGACGAGCAGAAACGGAGGAAGCTGAGAGTCGCCGCCCGCCAGCTGCAGCTCCTTGCCTTCAACCAACACAACACCTTCACCAAGCTCGTCGCTCGCTGTCCTACACATACAGCATCCCCCCAGATCACCTGCAGCCCTCTCAACCACCTTCTTGCCCCTAGTCGCCGAGACTGGCTCAACTTCATCGACTGGGACGCCTTCTCAAGCTCCAGCTCAGCGCCAGAGCGGTCTGCAGGGCATTGCATGCTACACACGCGTGTGTTCGAGCGATCTAACACTCCATGGAATCCTTAGCTGGTCGACGAAGCTGTACGGAGCTAGAGCGGGCGAGGAGCATTGCTCTTCAGGCCACGGGAGCCGTTCATCAGCTGTCGAGATGGACTTTATCGAATCTCGGAGGATGGAGGGGGGCACGTCAATCTCTGCCGACTCGGTACAAGAGGGATGCCGACGGCAGCGTGGTCTACGCAACCAACGCCGAGTGCGCCGAGTGCGCCGAGGATCCTCCGACTCCCTGACTCTCGGATCCCGACTGTTCTGCACTGCTTTGCCCTGCTTTGAAGTGATGTATTTACGGCCCCAATTGATGGACTCGGCTCGGCTAAGCAAACAGCCACGGTACTGCGCCGAGGGAACGGGTCGCGAACAAGGCGTCCTCCCTCCGAGGAGCCTTGGGCTGACAAAGGACGACTTTTAGTCGAGAAGCCGGTGGAGGCGCTCGCTTCTTCGTCTGCTCGACTCTCCTTCGTGAAAAGTCTGCTCCTCCTTGAATTGCTCGGCGATCCTTTGGCATTGTCGGCCTCCGTGAGTCCAAGGAGGTGAAGCTGTCGGACTCCCTCGATCAAGCAGCTGACCTTGCGAGTGCAGTTCTCTCCTCGCGGCCCCGCCTTCTGTCGGAAACTCCCTTCGCCAGCAGTTCCCCCGTGGTTCTCCTCCTCCTCCTCCATCGCCACGTTTGGCTTCCCCTCCTTGCTCGACAGAATTCTGCACCTCTACAAGAGCACCTCTCACCAATCCACTCGGCCACATCGCCGACCCCTCTTGTCATCAACACAGCCTCGGAGCCGAAGGCCGGCGAGCCGTTTCCCGTTCTCCCCTTCTTCCTCCCCTTCCCAAATCTCCACCTCGTCGCTTTACGCTCCACCCACATCACAAGAGACCCATGGCGACCTTCGGAGCGGAATCAGGCCTGTGGTGGGCGCCTCAGAGGGACTTTGCTCAGTGCTCGGGCGGGCTCAGCATCGTGAGTCCTCGAAAATTCCCACGCATTACGGACCGCGCTGACCTTCCCTCTGCACAGTCGGAATGGTGTTCAATCGCACGAGATACTTGCTGCGGTGCGTAAAGAAGCGTGGCGGTGATGAGGCCTCGCTCGGCGATGAGAAGGGCTCGCTAATCTGCCCGGCGAAACAGCTCTTTGCCCTCAACCGCCCATCACTGGACCCGCAACCTTCATCGTATTCACTTTGGGACCCTTCCTCAACTTGGTCATGATCCTCATCCTCACCCAAGAAGCGCCGTACAATTTGGCGCTCGCAACGATTGGAACGGATGGAGTAAGCTCTCCGAGTCGTCTCTTCCTGCTCTGCAGCTCTCACTGACCTCAAATTTCAATAGCTTCTGCTCAGCTCCATCGTCCGAACCTTCAGGAAGGGAGGAGGGCTCTCTTCTTATCACTTTTAGTAAGCTTCGCCTCTCGGAAGCCCTCGCCGAGGAAGAAGCTGACTGATCCTTCTCTTGCCTCACCTACAGCATCGTACCAGTTTTCATCGTCTCATGCGTTCCTCTCGCGGTTGGCGCCTCTCTCACCTCGGTCTCGGCGCTTACGGTGAGCTCAGACGTCGTTCGACGCGAGCGAGGCTGATGCTCTCACACCGATAACCAGGGCGCCGTGGGAGGGGCTGTGGTGAGCCATGATCAGCTCTACGGAAGCTACAACCAGCACGAAGCCGACGACAAGGCAAGTTTATCGTCGGAGGGTTCGGCGAGAACCATCGCTCACAAACGCTCGTTCTGCAGGGTGTCCTTCGGAAAGGCTACCTAGTCAAACGACCAAAGGGAAGGGAGAAAGACAAGCCGGTCTACGCTCATCATGGTCCTCGACCCGCATCTCATGGAGCTGAACACAGGGAGCCGAAGGAGCTCCCTCGGCCGAGGCTGACTAGAGTCGTCATCGTCACCATGGGCCTTCATATCCTCATGTGGCTCGGTCGGTCACTCTCAGACACGCGATAGAGGGTTTCGCTAACCCTCCCGTTTCGCAGTCGCCTTTTCCTACCTCTTCTTCGCTCCCAACATCGCTCACACGCAAGCGAATTGTGACGAGCAGTTCGGCTTAACTGGCGGCTGGAGGATCACGTTTGCCGCAACCGCCTTCTCCTGGATCCTCATCGCCACTCTCTTCTTCATCCCTCTCGCTCTGGGTTTATCGCGGAAGCACCGGCATAGCTCTCTCATGATGTGAGCGCCGCGCATAGTCCGTCGTCTCGCTCGCTCGCTGACGCAGCTCTGACGCAGGATCGCTCGTGCTTCGCACAGCAAGAAATTTGTGGATTGGGTCTGGTCTCATCAGACGCTGTGCCGCTGCTTCATCGCTGGAACGTAAGTCAAATGTCGCCTTTGCCTTCGGCGCCGAGCTAACGCCGCCCTTCACTGCAGTCTCTACACCCTCTGGGTCATCCCCTTCATCTCGTACTACATCAAATCGCTCATGACATTTCTTTTGTACGCTTCGGGTGCCGACTTTCGCTCGAGATCGCTTCAAGCTGACCTTCTCGATCTTTCTCAGGCTCGGCGATGATCCCTTCGAGTGCGCTAGCCTTGAAACTTCGCGACAAGAATGTTGCTGACCTTTCTCCTACAGCTTCGGACAGCTTAACTGGGTCATCGCAAGCTCGTTCTCTTCACGCTCCTCGCCTGAGTCGGCGCTGATCTCTTTCGCTTTTCGCAGAGTTCCCTCGCCGTCATCTTCGTCATCTCCCGCTCGGTATTCGACTACAAGGATGCCACGAGCGCCAAGCATAGCGAGCTGTACAACTACGCGGCCCAACACGAGGCATACACTGCTGGCAGGGCCGCGCTCAGCTCGGCGCCCGCTCATGGGCACCAGCACGCCGTTGCCTCCGGCGCTCTCGGATCGGGTTCACACGACCACACTCCGCACGACTACACTCTCACCGGACACAGTACTCATCGAACCGACAGCACTGCGGCCCGTCTCCCTTCAGCACGAGCGGGTTCGACCGCTTATCCCACCTTGCGTCCACTCAGTCGCGAGCTAGACCCCGCCGAAAGACCCGACAAGATACTGGATCCAGATATGGCGGCGCTGCACGCGCAGTTGTCGCATTTCGGGAGGAGCGACTCGACGAGGAGTGGGTCGAGGCGAGGCGACGTCGAGAAAGGGAAAGAGAGGGCAAGGCCGAGGGGTGGCAGTGTCGGCAGTAGTTCGCATGACGAGGGTCCTTCAAACTCGTAGCGCGCTAGATGAGTAACGAGAAGGGATCGAATACATCTCGAGTGCGCGAGAGCTGCAAAATGAATGAGAAGCGAAGCCTGACAGGCTCGGCGAAGATGAGCTCGCTTCACCTGTAGCGCTTCGTCGTCTTTCGAGGTCGGGAAGCGACTGATATGATTCATTTTACCTGCTCGAGGACCCTGTGCTCCACCTGAACGACGCGATGAGGGACAGCTCGGCGAGAGAAGGGAGTGAGGGTAGCGAGAGTGAAAGTGTCAGGCAGAGGGCTCAGACCAGCAGTAGAGCACTCCAGATGAACTGAAAGAGATACACGACCCCGCACGAGGAACAAGGCTGCCATCGGAGACGCTCCAAGGGCTAACTCCTATCCATCGAGAGAAGGTCTCGAGGCGCCTCTCTGCTCTCTCCCTCCTACTCACTTGCTTGCTCTTGCCTCTCCTCGCTTCCTACAGCTTTTGCTAACCCCCAGCGCCTCGAGTAAGTCAGAGGAGCCGAGCGACGTACAGCAGACACTGAGTTGACCTCTCTTCTCACCCAGCAGCCTTCACCCAACACACGCCAGAGTACAACCACCGCCCGGGCTCGCTGGACCCTCGCTAGATGCCCGTCAGAGGGATTTCCAACCACTCTACCACTCACTCTACCGCCTCACACCCTCGCAAGCGCCTCAGAAGGTCCTCCACCCTTCCCGCTCGCTCGCAGCCGGACGACAGCGACAGCAGCGACGACGAGCCGGCGGGCGACCACGGATCCGAGCCCAAGCACACTCTGAGGCGCAGACCTAGCTCATCCAAGGAGCGTAGACGAGCTTCCAAGCCTCGCGCCGTCACCGTCCCCGTCGTCGCTCGAGCAGCCAGGCGCAACTCGCTCCCTCGTCCCGCTTCGCCTCGGGCTCGCCACCACACCACCGCTTCGCCAGTAGCCAACAAGTCTCGGCCATCGTTCCCTGGTGCACATCGCCGCACCCAGCAGCGCGGTCAAGACGAGGCCTCCGAAGGTTCCTTCACTCAACACTACCCCGCGACCAAGTTTCGTCGCGCAGGGTCCGCTCTCTCCGCTCTCCCGACCAACCACCGACCTACCACTACCGCCGCCATGCCCAGCAAGCGCATCAGGGATCCCGAGACGGCCCTCGTCGCTCCCCGCATGACTCGGCGCACGAGCGGAGCTTTGCTGCTGCCAGAGGAGCCTCGGGAGGAGGGCGCTCGGGGCAGGAAGAGGAAGCGTGCGGTCAAGATCGTCAGCGATACGGAGATGGAGGAAGACGAGCAGGAGGCAGAGGACGATGAGGAAGGCGATGTCGAGATGGTCCCAGAGCGGCCGGGCGTGGGTAGGCGGCTGCGAAGTGCGGGCGACCAGCAGGAGGGCGACGACGACAATACTCGGGAGGGAGACGACGAGGAGCAAAGCGATCATTCTGAGGAATCCGAAGACGGCGACGAGGTCGAGCAAGGTGCGTCTTTCGCCGAGCAGTCTCGGACGAGCGATGGTCGCTGATGCTGTTCTCCCCCTGACAGACGACTACTGTCTCTACCAAGCTGCACCAAGCGAGCTCCGACGCCTCCTTCGCGAGGAGCTGGTCCGTCTCTACACCCACGCCACCTCGCCAACCCCCTCCGCCGCCGCCGCGCTCAACAAGGAGCAGCTCATCCAGGGCATCATCGACGCCCGCCCCGACGGCCACGAGCACGCTGGCAGCTCTGACGAGGACGCTTCTGATGGAGTCGACTCTCCTCGGCCTTACACCAGTCATGAGGCGAGCCCCGTCGCCGAGACTGGCGCTCGCAAAGCCAAGGGCTCGAAGCGTCGAGGCGAGCAAAGGAAGCACGTACCAACACCACCACCAAGCAGCGGTTCCGGATCCACTTCTCAAGGCGACGACAACGCCGAGGAAGTCCCTGTTCGCAACCTTCGCGCCCTTCGCAACCGAAGCCAATCGCTCCCCGACGCTCAACGACCCTCCTCCGACAAGCCCAGGAAAGGTCGCCAGAGCAACGTCGAGGCGCCTCGTCGTCAACTTCGCACTCGTCGCGACTCGCTGAACGAGGAGGAGCTGGCGCAAGAGGCTCACGCTCGCAACGGCAAGAAGGTCCCGGGCTCGCCTCAGCACACGAGCAAGGTCGTCAAGTTTGATCGCGTGGACGAGGGAGATGAGGACGAGGAGTGGATCGACGAGAGCGCCCACAAGACTTCGCCCGTCGCCCACCGCACCCGCCATGGAGCTACCCCTTCCTCCCCCGTCGCCTCGCCCGAAGCTCGTCCCAGCCGCGCCGCCAAGAACAAGGCCGTCGCAAAGCTCAGCAAATCGCGCTCTTCCAAGGGCAAGGAGAAGGCGGTCGATCAGGACGACGAGGACGAGCTGAGCGATTTGACCTCGTCCGACGAGGAAGAGGAAGGCGATGGCGACGAGGAGATGATGGACGCCGAATCTACCTCGCGCGCTCGGTCAGCTAAGGCCTCCGCCTCGTCCTCGTCAAGGCGCCGCTCCAAGACTCAGCAAGTCGAGACACCACCTTCCGACGCCGACGAGGAGAGTGGAGCCGAGCCGGACGATGAGGAGAGCGAGGTCGAGGTCACCTCGCATCTGCGAGGACCGAAGCAGTTGAGGAACGGCAAGGTCGTCGCTCTCAAGCAGAAGCGGGCCAACGGAGATGGGCGAGACGACTCGGAGGAGGAGGATGAGGGCTCGGAGGATGAGCAGATGGACGATGCGGATGGCGGGGATCACGGTGAGTGGTCAGCTTGTGGGCCTGTGGAACCCTCGCTGACTGTCCTCCTGTATTTAGGCGACGACATGGACCTGAGGAACGAGACTTCGAAGAGTCTGCTCCGCTACCGCCGAGACGAGCTGTTGCGCCTCTGTGCTGAGCGCGAGCTCGGCGGAGAGGGCACCAAGCACGACCTCGTTCAAGCTCTCCTGCAATGGGTGAGCTCTCTTTGACCCCACCGCAGCGAGCATCCAGCTGACTATCCTCCACCCCTCAGCGCGAGACTCATGACTCGGACGACGACACCGCTTCCGACACTTCGACTGCCACCGCTCGCGCTGAGACCAAGACGCAGGCTCTGGAGGCCATCAAGACTGCTCGCCCTCGCAAGTCCAAGGATCCACCTCTCCTCATGCGCGGCGGCTTCTCCTCCAGCCCCGAAAAGCCTCATTCGCCCGTTCGCTCCAAGGCCGATGAGCAAGAGGAAGTCAACGCCCTCGACCTCGAGAGCCTGCAGCTTCAGGACAAGGAGATTGCTCCGGAGAAGCTCACCAAGCTCGAGAAGGTCGGCAGTGGAGGCTTCAAGGTGAGTTCTCGTCTTCGTCGACCGCTTTTGCTCTTATGCTCACGCCCGCTCGCACTCGAAGGACGTCTACAAGGGCATCTACCGCAAGAAGACGATTGCCATCGCCGACATCCGAGGGCACCTCACCGACATGGACATCAAGGAGCTCGGCCTTCTTCGCGACCTTCGTCACCCCAACATTGTCCACTTCATCGGCGTCTCCATCCCCAAGGAGCCCTCGTCGGTGCCCGTCATGATCGTCACCGAGCTCTGCGCCAACGGCGACCTCTTTGACTACCTTCGTGGCGTCCCTCACCCTCCCTTCCTCTCCATGCTCGAGATCATGCTCGGCATCTCGCGCGGCCTCGAGTACCTCCACACCCACACGCCTATCGTCATCCACCGCGACATCAAGTCGTCCAACGTCCTCATCACAGCCGAGGGAGTCGCCAAGCTCAACGACTTTGGTCTCGCAAGGGTGAGTTTGGTCTTGCCCCTCATTCCCTCATCTCGACCGAGCTGACCTCACGCCCCTACTCTCGCAGATCAAGACGTCTACCCGCTCGATGATCCGCTCTCTCGTCGGCACGGTCAATTGGCAAGCGCCCGAGCTTTGGGTCGCCCATCCCAAGTACAACGAGAAGGTCGACGTCTACTCGGTCGGGCTCGTCTTCTGGGAGGTGCTGCAGTGGCATCAGCCCGTCAAGAGGTACCCTTTCGAGGGCCTCAACGAGCATGTACGTTTTCATCCTCCTCCTGGTCGTCGCCTATCGCTGACCCCCTTCCTCTACAGGCCATCTACGACCAAGTCGGGCACAAGAAGATTCGACCTTCGACCGCCTCGATGCGCCGCGCTTGGGGAGGAGAGGTCGTCGACCTCGTCTCGGCCATGTGGGATTCGGATCCCGCCGCTCGCCCGCCCATGTCGCAAGTGACGCTCGAGATTGAGGTTCTCATGACCGCCGAGCGCGAGCGTGCCGCTCAGGAGAAGCGAGACCGTGGTCGCGCTTGATTCCTCCTTTTCGCTTTCCCCACTATCCTTTTCCTACGAGCACCCCCTACAGTACTACCCCGGTATAGTGTTTCGCCTCTTTCCCTCCAGCATGATAACCTCCCCGCTCTACCTCATCATCTCCCTCTGTTCGCATCGCCGCCTCCGCCAGGCAGGCTTGTTTCGTTTCGCAATTGACCATGTTACAGCTTTAGACATCGTTTTCAGAGAGAGATGCGCGAGGCTAGGACTGGTGGACTTTGCAAAGGACGAAGGCCTCGCAGAGCAGAAGGTCTCCAGCGAGCTCGGCGCAAGCTTCGCCAGTCGACCGACGAGGGCCCAAGGCGTCGAGTACGTCGATTGACCTAGTCGGAGAAGCGTGTTTCAATTCCGACTATTTCATGTACAGTACTACAGCGCTTCCTGCTGGCCAACAGGCGGCTTTCGGCGAAGAGAGCTCTGCGAGGAGGAGCCGAGGGTCAGCAAGGTCGGCAGGCGAAGCGGGACAGCTACAGAGAGCAGCACACGATACTCACATGCTACGACAGTGATGCGTTGCCCACTCTAGGCTCTCGCTTACTCCTCACCCTTCTTGCTCTTGCCTTCCTTTCCCCGCGACTAGGCTCGACCCAAGCCCCCCTACCTCCGGTAGGCTCGACCCAAGCCCCCCTTCCTTCCTCTCCACAACCCCCCCTTCCTTCGCGACACAACCCCCCCTTCCTTCTCCGCGGAGAAGGAAGGGGGGGTTGTGTCGCGAAGGAAGGGGGGGTTGTGGAGAGCCTACCCCGCGACGGCCTTCTCGCAGGACCGTCGCTACCAGCTCTCATCTCCGATGTTGTGTTGAGGATGACTGTTGTAGGCGAGACGGAGAGGACGTCTCCATTTGAACCTGTATGAGAATTTGGAGCTTGTCAGCGCACGCAACGAGAGCGAAGAGTAGCGACCGTCGAGCTCACAAGGCAGGTCTTGAGCCGTATTTCCTGCACCTCTTTCGATGGAACCAGTCGCCCACCCCTGTAGTTCGTCTCTCATTCGTCTCTCATAACGAGACCCTTACCCTCGCCGAGGCAGCAGTAGTGCGCTGAGGGCGAGACCGCGGCGGCCTCGAGAATCGTTGCTGCTCTGTGATGGTTGCGCGGGGACGACCCTGCTCCGGCATCGGGATTGGCTGGGGCGGTGGCTCGGTAGAAGAGGTCGTTTGCGAGCCGGCGTGTGGGGCGGCGGAGGAAGCTGGCTGTTGGCGAGTAGGCGACGAGTGTAGAGACCGACTGGTCAGAGGGAGAGCGGTCTGCTGCTCGACTTGCATCACCGAGTTCCAAAGCTGTGTCGAAGAAGTAGGGTGACGAGAGCCTCTCAAAGGCAAGGAGCTGCGACCTTCGCTTCTCGCTTCGGTGCTCACGCGAGAGGTCTGAAAGTCACTGCAAAGCGCTTGCAAATTGCAGAGTTTGCTCTAATGGAGAAGTCTAAAGTCAAAGAAGAGGCCGAACGAAGTCACTCATCCGACGGCCGCCAGCTAGTCCGACAAGGTACAGGGGGAGGGGGAAAGACGACAAGGAAACGAAGGTTGAGCGTGAGGGCGTTAACGAGGGATCCGGGGAGAGAAGGAGGCAAGCACTACAGCTGCGACGGGTCGAGCGTGAAGGGCTGTTGTTGTGGCTGTTGCTGATTGGAGAGGACGAAGGAGGCGAGGCGACCGTCGACCTCGCCCATGTACCCGTTCGGCGTGCCAACCTCGCTGTGAGGGTGCGAGAGTAGGCCGTTGGCGTGTTGTGGGACGACTGTAGATATGCGAGAGTCAGCTGCCGCACGGAGAAGAGAGGAAAGGTGAGGAACTCACAAGTCGGGTTCATCGCTGCCTGCTGCAACGCCGTCTGCACGAGATCCGGCGGAGGGGCGAATGAGAGGGAAGCAGGCGAAGCCGCGTCGAACGGTAATGTCTGCTGAGCTGCCATGGCCGCGTAGTGACGATGGAGGTCGGCCTGCGCCTCGAAGGAGGGGTCGAATCCCGGTTGAGAGCCGAGCGATTCGGGGTCGAGCTGCATCTCGTTGGCGCTGGCCTGCATCGCCACATCGATGTACTGCTGCTGCTGTCGCTGCTGCTCTTGCTGCTGAGCCATAGCGAGCTGGAAGTCCTGGTCCGCTTGGCGCTGCTGCTGATCCAGCGACGAGAGGGAGGAGCCGAGCGAGCTGGCGCCCGAATGTTGTGCGGCGGGTGCCATGAGGGAAGGGAGGAGTTGCTGAGGTGGTTGATGCTCCGAGAAGGAGTTGTGGCGGGAAGCGGAGGAGAAGGAACCTGGAGGCATGACGGGCGAGCGGTGGAGGGAAGTGGCCGAGGCGGAGGGGCTTGCGAGTGTCGAGCTCTGATTTGAGGTCTCGATGAGTTGACCAGGCATGGGGATGTGCGTAGTGGGATCTATGAACGAGGGGAGAAGGTCAGCCTCGTCGTCGAGCTGCGAAACACTCGAAACTCACCCTCGTGGTCGTGCGCCGAAGCTACGACGATGGTGCAGGTCATCCTCAACTCGGGGCTCTTGATGCCGCCCTGGAAGGTCGCGATGGCCTCAATCTCGAACGTCTGACCCTTGAGCGATTCGGGCGCCTCCCCGGTGAGCACATTGTCCTCCCAGCTGAGCCACGAGGGGAGAGAAGGCGAGTGGAAGACGGCGTCTGAGGGCGAGATGGCGCACTGAGGGTCCCAGACGCGAGGCGACCAGACCCAAGGAAGACCGACGAAGGCGACGGAGGGAGGAACCCCCTTGATGCAGCGAACGAACTCGCGGAAAATCCACTTTTTCTCGGGAGCTTTCTTGGCTTCGATGGTCCAAATGTGGTTGCCCTTGGACTGTGGGTGAGTGAAGAGAGAGTCAGTCGAGAGCGTCGAGGAAAGCAGAAAGCGAGAGAAGAGGATCTCACCTTGGCCTTCTTGCCGTCGTCGTTGAAGCGCGAGATGCACGGCTGAGCCCAGAGGTACTGGCGGATCTTCTTGATGGGGATCTCGGTCTCGTGGAAGCCGGCCTCGATGAGCTTCTCGCCGAACGCGGTCGTAAAGGCTTGGATGCGGAACTTGAATGGGCGGAAGTCGGTGCTCTGGTCGAGCTTCTCCATCTTCTTCGCCATGAGCGTCTGATGGATGGGCTCGCCCTTCGAATCGGTGGCGTCGACTGGGGGTTCAGAAGAGTCAGTCAAGCGCTCGAAGCGAGAGACGAGTCGCCAACTCACGATTTGAGCAAAGATCGGCGAGGAACTCCATGAAGACGGGGTCCATCCTCGCCTTGAGCTCGGGATCCACGCCCGCTGAAGCTGCGCCCATCTGACTCGACACCTTGACCGGCTGCTCGTGCTCTCCGTCGTCCTCCTCGAGCTCGTCCTCGTCCTCGCGCTCGTACATGTTGAAGACGGAGCTCGCCGAACTGGCGGCGCGCGACCTCGTCTCCAACAGCGATTGGTAGCCCGATCCCGAAGCAGCGCGCGAGCGCGAGCCTGAAGCCGATACGTAGCCTGAGCCCGAGGCGGCTCGAGAGCGAGTTGGTCGACTAGCGAGGTTGGTCGTGGTGGTCGGAGGAGAGGGGATGGACGCTTGCGCTGAGAGTCCGAGGTTGGCGACGCCGGTGGCGGCTGCTTGCAAAGCGGCGTAGTTGGGGCCGGTGCCCCATCCGGTGTTGTCGTCGGAAGGAGGAGGAGGGAGGATCGCCGAAGGAGCGAGGCCTTCCGGAGGCGCCGAGAACGGCGTTCCGTTGTTGCTCATGTGCATCTGCATCACAGCGCCCATCGACATGTCGCCATTGGCGTCGTAGGCGAAGGTGTTTTGCGGTACGAGAGCGGTTTGCTGGGAAATGGTGAAGGGAGTGCCGGTGCGAGAGGTAGGGGAGGCGCTGGCGGAGTGCTGTGACGGGGGTAGATTCGTCGACAGCGAGAGATGGGTAGGTAGAGGGTTGGAGATGGGTTGTGGGGTGAGAGAGGCGTTGTGGGGTTGAGGCGTAAGGGAGAAGTCGGAGCTGAACTGCTGCTGCTGCTGAGGTACGCTGGGGGCTTGCTGAGCGTGTGCTGAGCCGGCGTGCGCTTGAGCTTCGGCGATCTGCTGATTGCGCATCTGCTGCTCGTGTTGCTGGCGGAAGTGCTGCGGAAGGAGAAGGGTCAGCTACGACGCCGAGAGCGGCGAGACGAGAGCGGCAGCTTACCTCTTCCTGCATCTGCTGCATCTGCATCTGCTGTTGTTGTTGCTGCTGATGCTGTTGTTGCTGCGCCATCGCCTGCTGCTGCTGCTGCTGCTGGTGCTGGTGCTGCTGCTGTTGCGCCACGGCCCTCTCGTACTGCTCTTGCTGCTCCCTCCTCGCCGCCGCATCGGCCGCTTCGGCATCTGCTCGCGCCTGAGCGTCCGCCTCCATCTTGAGACGAGCCTCGTCCTCGGCTCGAGCGCGCTGCTCGGCCTCAGCGCGAGCTCGTCCCTCAGCTTCGGCGCGTGCTTGAGCTTCCATCTGCTGCTGCATCTGTTGCTGCTGCTGTTGTTGCTGTTGCTGCATCTGAGCTTGCTGGATGGCAGCTTGCTGGCGCTGTATAGCTTGCACGTTGGCGACGTCCTGCGAGAAAATCGGAGTCAGCGAAATCTGGAGCGAGGTTGCGAATGGGAGCGACGTACTTGAGCTTGCTGAGCGGCGCGCTGGGCCTGTACGTTGACGGTGGGAACGTCTGGCGACGATTGAGAGTGAAGTAATGGTGGATGAGGATGGACGTTGAGGAAGTTGGCAGTGCTTGATGGTGGGCGAGAGTCCATCGGGGTTGTGGGCGTTTCGAGGTCCATCGAGTAGGCGCGCTGCGAGAGGTGAAAGGTCAGTGTAGTTCGCTGAGCTCCAACAAATGCCTTTAACCTACATTTGACGATGCTTTGAGCGTCCCTGAGCGACCGAGACCGCGCCGAGCATCCCTCCGACTCATCATGATCCTCCGCAGCTCTCCGTACGCTCCCTCGACTCCCTTCCAGATCTCCTCCTCGTCACCGCCTGGATCACTCGCCGAGGTCGAAAGCGCAGCCTCCATGATAGGCAAACGATTTCGGAGGAGAGCGATGGCCGAGACGGCGTCGACGAGCTGTATGGCGCTCATTGGCGTTGGCGGGGGAGGTTGCGGGACGTGGTGCTGTTGTGGTGGCGGAGGGGCTTGCTGCTGTTGCTGCTGCTGCTGCTGCTGAGCGAAGACGGGCTGTCCTTGGGAGTAGGCGAACGATCCGTCGAAGAAGCCTGGTTGATCCTCCTGCTTGACGGGCTCGGGTGGGCGGGAATGATTTTGATCCATCTGCCAGTCTCCAGAAGCTCCCTGCGGTGCTCCTTGAGCTACCGTGCCATTCATCTGCGGCGTGAGGCTCGTATCCCAGTCTTGACTGGGTGCTCCGCCGAACGAAGCCTGGCCTCCGTCTTCCATCAAACTCGCCGAGCCCCCGTCTGGATCCGACACTCCGTTGGAGAGAGTGAGGATATGTGCGGGCGCAGAGTGCACTCGGTGTACTCCTGGGGGATCGCCAACGGAGGGCGAGAAGCCGCCGTTCGAGGCTGGCGAGGCGATGGGCGCTGATGGCGGGATATCGGAGGCGGAGGATGTGGGAGCGGTTGGCGGTGCGGAAGCGGGAGTGAGGTAGAGAGGGATGGCCGAGGAGGAGGGTGGCTGAGATCCTCGAGGAGGGTGCGCCGGATGAGCGTAGGGGTGATGTCGCTGGACGGTCGGATGCGGAGGATGGGTAGGGGTACCGGCGGGAGGATAGTAGTAAGGTGTGCGTAGGCCGTTCGAGGCAGGCGTCGCGGCGCCTGTGGACGATCCCGAGGCGGAGTGAGGTGAAGGAGGGAAGGCGGAGAGGTCGATGTCCATGTTGAGGGCGCGGGGAATCATCCTAGACCCTGGTACACCACCGACATCTATTCCCGAACCTGGCGCGCCCGTGTAGTAGGGCGACAGGGTGCCCACGCCGTTCATCTCGCTGCTGTTCTGAGAGTAGGCGGGCGACTGAGGCGAAGCAACCGAGTCGGGGCTGAAGGCGGCGTTGGAGGGAAGGAGACCAGAGAGACCTAGTTTGGCCAATCCCTCGACTTGCGAAGGGGTGATTTGGATGGTTTGGGGCGGAGCGGATCCTGGGGTGGCCTGTCGCCCGCCGCTCGAAGGAGTCGCTGGTGCGTGGACGGGCGAGAAGCCCGCTTGGGCGGCGATGTCGTGGTCGTTTTGCATGCACAACTGCTGCAGAGCGAGGCCCACTCGGCGCTGGAGAGAGGGCGAGACGGCGCTGCTTCTCTATGCGGTGTGAGAAGGCGGAAACAGACGAGGCGAAGCGCTCGGCGAAAGGAGTCGGCTCGGAGGAGGGTGGCGCTGCTCCAGTGTAGCGGTGCAAATGAGGTGGAGCTGTGGTGAGAGTGCTGTACGCTCTATGCCTGCGAGCCAAAAGCTGGATCAGCCAGCTAACCCTCGACGCAAAGACGGCGGAGCGCCGTCGCAGGCGATGAGAACGTACGATGGTGGTGGTGAAGGGCTAGTTGAAGCTAGTTGTAGCTCAGTAAGAGCCTGCGCTACTTGCCCTGGCTATCCGAAGCGCTGTAGTCGAGTTGAGAGCGAGTTGCTGCTGAGAGAGTCTCGCCTGGACTGGAGAGAGGATGGGGAGGGGTATGGAGCCGCGCCTTGAGCAGAGGGCAGGCGGGCGAAGGAGAGCAGCAAGTCCTAGTCGTCGGTCGAGTATCTGTAGTGGGGTAGGAGCCCAAGCGAATGATACGGCGAGAGATCAAGCGGGGAGACGGTCTCCAGCTCCTTCGATCCCCCGACCGCTCTACTTCGTCTCCTTCATCTCTCGGCTGTTCTGCAGCGCTCCTTCACTTCTTGGTGGACATCGAATTGCATTCTTCGCCAGCCCTACCATCCTGCACCTCATCCAGACCACACTGAGCTCGACTTTTTCGCCAGTTCAGCGTCCTTTTGATCGACTACCACTGACATCGCAATTCGACCTCGACAGTCGGCATTAGGATCCTTCTATGACGTGCAGCCCTGGCCATGTGGTCCTGCACATTGTACAGCATTGCTTCGAGTCGAATACTCCGCTACATCCGTCTTTTTTCGCCCGCTTTACGCCACGGGGAAGCAACCGCCGCTTCTTCGGCGATCGCTTCGCCTCCCTTTCCTCATCGAGACGACAACCTCGTGAAGGTCTTTCAAATGTCGTCTTCAAGGATGATGTGCAGGGCACAGCCTCGAGACCTACCATGACTGTGCTTTGAGGTGTTCTGTAGCTCACCGGCTGTCGACTTCGCCGAATCGCCTGAAAGCCTCGGCAAAGGCGATCCGGTCTTGCTGCAGGCCATTCGAGGAGACCCAGCACTTCGTCCTCTGCACATGCGTCGAGGATCACGGAAGACGGGCTCGCAGTGAGACCCGCATCGACGGTAGGCTGGTGCAGCCGGCGCCGAAGAGTCGTGCTCAGAGACTGTTCGCTGGTCGGCCGATGCTCAGAGATAGGGCTCTTTCCCCCTCTCTGAACGGCTATATCAATGCTCAGCTGTAGCCGATCTCTCCACTGTACCATCTCGGCGTCTACGAAGGGAGCTGCTGCCCTCGGCCGACTCGCTCGCCTTCGCCGAATCTGATTCAGCTGTCTCACTGCCCAAAGGGAACAGGATGGGAAACGGCTTCAGCGCCCACAGGGCTTACAGTCCATCTTGCACGTCTGCATAAAGCGCGCTCACCTCGTCAGCGTGGCGAGCAACAAGGCGGTCGCCGAGTTGTCCTACTGCTGGTCTCTGGCTACCAGCTCGTCCTCCGTGCCCCAGGGATCTCACACATACCTGTACATTCTGACACTTGCGATGGACGAGGCAACAAATCGAACGAAGAGAGAGAGCTAGCGAGCTTCCAGTCCAAGTTACCGCAAAACTTCCGCCGAGCAACTCTCCGAGCGGCAGGCAGAAGCTGTGGCTGATGCGCTGAGCTTGAGCCTAGATGAGAAGTGTCACCGAGAAACCGAGAAGGTGATCTTCACTCCTGGTTGCAGCCAAGACCACAGCAAGCTGCTTCAGCGGAAGCGGCGAAAGTCATCGCCGAGATGAAGCGGAATCGTGTGAGGGTGCTGAAGAGAGTCGCATGGCGCCGCAGATCTCACAATGCTGCTCAACAGACCAAGTTTATGATGTACAGCGGATCCGAAAGCACTCTGAAGGGAAATAAGCCCGGGAAGTCTGCTCGGCGACGAGCGTTCGGCGCCGAGCAGGAGAGCAGCAGCTCGCCAGACTGCCATCTCCCCTTTCATGTTCGGACTTACTGAGCTACCTTAACCTGCTCAAGAGTCGTCTCCCTCTTCACCCCCAGCACTCAAGCTCACCTCGCGCCCCGGCTCGCGCTTCTCTCTCTCCGCTGCTCAACTCGCTTTTCTCATCTCGACACTACGACGGCTCAGAATAGACGCAGCGATGAGTAGACGTGCTGTCATCACTGTCGTCGTATGCCCTTGCCTCCAGCATTCCTCCCTCACGCACGCTGACCTCGTATTCAGCGCCATGGCGAAACGGACCACAACCGAGCTAAGATCATTCAAGGACACCTGGATACGTGCGTTGAACCTTGCTTTGCTCTGCAAGCTCGCGCTGACTCCCCTGCACGAATACAGACCGCTGAACACGGAGGGAGAAGCACAAGCTGTGGTTGTCGCGCGGTTCTTGGGCCAGACGGTCAAGTTCGACGAGATGTGGTCCAGTGATCTACAGAGGGCAAGAAAAGTGAGTAGTGGGAGCTGGCGTCTGCTCCTGCAGGCCGCTTGGAGGTGTCGTCGGAAGGCGAGAGTTGACCCGTTCGCTTGTACTTTCGAACAGACGGCGGAGGCTATTGCCAGTCATCAGTCGGCTGGAGTAGAGCTACAGATCGATGCAAGGATCCGGGAAAGGGTGAGCGACCTCGTTCCGTTGCTCATAAGCAGCCGGCTGCGATGCTCTCTAACGCTCGGCGCCGGTCGGTCCTCGCGCCGCTTCGCTGACTTCTTGCTCGTTGACAGTTCCTCGGCGAGCTTCAAGTACTTCCCGAGCTCTATGCCTCCACTTGACCGAGTGCTGATCCCTTGCCTCTGCAGGGCAATCGCCGCGACTCGGCTCCCCCTTCCGCCCATCAAACCATCGAACCGGGACCCGTCCTCTCGCAGCGTCTCATGTCCTTCTGGGATGAGAGGCTCTCTTCTCTCCCCTCCCTCGCCTCCCCTTCCGACATTCCTACCCAAGTCCTTTTCGTCTCTCACGGAGGAGCAATTCGGCATCTCATCGAGGACCTCGTCGTTCGGCGGAAGGACGATTACTCTGTCGACCTACAGACTTCGGATGAAGAGACGCTGCGGGAAGGTATCATGAGGAGGATTGGAAACTGCTGTGTGACGGAGGTGCAGTTGGAGGAGGTGGACGGGAGATGGCGAGGCCAGCTCGCCAAGTACGCCGACGAGGAGCATTTCGTAGAGAGCAGTCGCGCACCGTCGAGGACGGGAAACGAGGACGTGATAGACTAGATGCTACCACTATTATCCCACAGAGTCACGCGTAGGAAGAGTCCTCGCGAAGCTCGGTCCCGCCTCAACCATTCGCTCGCTCCCGCTCGCTCGGCCGCAGCCACGCTCGAGGAGTATGGACCGCACACAGTATTTGGCACTTTATCTCGATGTCTCGAGTCGACTATTTAAACGTGGCCGATAATCTGACGAGGCTGGTAAGGCGAGCTGATGCTGGCAAGCTCGTCGTCGGTCAGCTTGATGTGAGTCGCCTGAACAAGCTCCTTGATGCTGTCGAGCTTGGTGGATCCGATGATGGGGGCGGTCACATTCGGGTTGGACAAGACCCAGGCGAGAGCGACCTGGTGAAAAGAGGATCAGCGCCAAGTCCGAAGGCTTCGCCGAAAAGGCCTCTCACCTGCGCCATACTGTATCCGCGGGCGTTGGCGACCTTCTCAATGGCCTCGTTGATGGCAGAGAGGAACCCCTCCTCCTTGGGGTTGCCGAGACCGACAAATTTGCCGTAGTTCGGATCAGTCTGAGCGCGAGTGGTATTGTTCTCCTGCGATTTCCAAGGGCGAGTGAGGTAGCCACGAGCGAGGGGAGACCAGGGGATGATACCGACGCCGAAGAGCTGACAGGGTACATCGGTCAGCTGGAGTGTTTCAATAAAGGACTGAGACCGCCTCGAGAGCAGGAAGGGGGAGGGAGGGAAGAAAGCAGCAAGAGATCAGCGCACCTTGCACGTAGGGAACATCTCGCGCTCCTCCTCTCGGTACACCGGGTTGTAAAAGTCTTGCATCGAGACGAACTTGGTTTGCTGCAGAGTGGATGGAGTGTTAGCAGCCGCGCTCCTGAAGCGAAAGCGAACGCCGAACTCACATTCCGGCTGGCGGCGTAGGCCTGCATCGCGTGGAATTGGTAGGCGTAGCAGCTCGACATGCCGATGTAGCGAACAAGACCCATCTTGACGAGCTGCGAGGACATGAAGGTCAGCAGATCACACGGCCGGAGAAGGGTCGGCGACTGACATCGTGAAGAGCGTCCATGGTCTCCTCAATGGGAGTCTCGGGATCGAATCGGTGGCACTGGAGGAGGTCGATGTACTCGATCTGTAGGCGCAGCAGCTTCAGCCGATGCGCCAGTCTCGGCAGACTTGAGGGAGAAGCTCACATCCATGCGCTTGAGCGAAGCCTTGACCGAGTCGAAGATGTGCTTGCGGCTGAGACCCTTGGCGTTGACATAGTCGCGAGAGTTGGAGTCCTTGAGCGCGGAGGGGTGGGCGTTGACGTCCTGCGGTGGAGCAGAGTGAGAGTCAGCGCCGAGTCGCACTTTGGGAATAAGGACCTGCGGCGAGATCGCTCCGAGAGTTGTCGAGCGCACTGAACTCACCTTCTGAACGACCATGTGAACCTTAGTGAGGATAACAACCTCGTCGCGGGGCATACCAATCGCCTTGATTGCCTTGCCGACGATGCGCTCCGACTCTCCGTTCGAGTACTGCAGCAGAGAGGTCGTACATGAGGATCAACATCTGTATGAGCTCACACTGAGCTTTCTGGAAGCCCGAGTGCCCCTCGAGACGAGCGAACGCCGGCCGTCGGCGAAGACGAGTCGAGGGCTAAGCGAGTGACCTACGACGTTAGCGGTGTCTGCAGAGCAGCAATAAGTCAGCGAACAAGCTCCAAAGCCGATCTGCTGTCTGTTCAGGCCGCTCTGCGACCAGGCAACTCACCCCAAGTGTTGATGCCGGCCTCCCACGCCGCCTGGAAATGCGGGATGGCTTCGTCCTCCTTCAAGACCCAGTTGGCCCATCCCTTGTTGCCATAGCTCATGGTACCTAGTATAACCTGCGGCTTCAGGTGAGCGAGAGAAGCGAGGAGAGGCGGAGAAGTGGAGGCCGCACCTTCGAGACCTTGAGCCCGCTGTTGCCCAAGCGGGTGTATCCGACGGTAGTAGGAAGGTCGTAAGACATTATTCGTGGGCTGTCGGATGAAGTGGGAAACAGGGCAGTGAGACGTAGGAGAGAGAAAGGCATCTCGGCAGGTGGCCTCCACTCCCCGGCACAACGTTTTGGATTCGACGTCGCAAGCGTGAGAGGCTTGACCAGCTTGGAGAGCTGCAGAATGTCCTGTGCGAATAACCAGTCGTCCCCTGCGCAAGCTCGATCTCGACGCCCCTTTCGCCAACGCCGAGCTCTCCACCGACCGACAAGTTGTGGCCTCGGTCTCGGTCGCGCAGGCCCTCGACAGGGCGAAATCGACTTGAAACTTGCAGCTTGACGCTTTAACCTCGGTCTACATAGAAGGACGAGGGACGTAAGGCGAGCTGATCTCGGCGATCTCCTCGGTCGTCAATACGATGTGAGTAGCCTGCACCAGCTCCTCCAACGCCTCCACGCGAGTAGTGCCACAGATAGGGGCAGTGACGAGAGGGTTGGAGAGCGACCAGGCAAGCGCGACCTGGGCAGCGAGGAGGAGCAGGTCAGTCATTGAATCGCCGAGCTCAGCCTTGGAACTCACCTGCGCCATCGAGTAGCCTCGCTTCTCGGCGACCTTCTGCACGGCGACGTTGACGGCCTTGCACGACTCTTGGTTGTCCTTGGTCATGTAGGCGAGGTAAGGGTCCTTTTCGCTGCGAGGCGTGCTCTGCTGCTCGGCGAGGCTGCGAGTCAAGAAGCCTCGAGCGAGAGGAGACCAGGGAATGATACCAGCGCCGGTGAGCTGCAGGAAAAGATGAGCTCGAGCTTGGAAGAGCGAAAGGCGACCTGCAAAAGAGCTTACCTTGCAGGCGAGGAACATGTCCCGCTCCTCCTCGCGATAGACCGCCGAGTGAGGCGGCTGCATCGAGATGAACATGGTTTGCTGTGCACGGCAAAAGAAGATAGAGTCAGCTCGGGTGCGCTAAGTAGGACGCGCGGAGGCTTCGACCACAGTTGAACATGACGAAGGAGACCGAAGCAGGCGCCGAGCGCCGACTCACGTTCTTGCTCTTGGCGTAGTACTGCATCTGCATAAACTCGGCGGTGCGGCAGGTACTCATGCCGATGTAGCGAACCAATCCCATTTTGACGAGCTGTGGAAGAGCGAGAATGAGCGACTGAGGTAGGGCAGGAAGCTCGGTGCTCAGCAACTCACATCGTGAAGGGCGTCCATCGTCTCTTCGACGGGCGTCTCGGGATCAGAGCGATGACATTGGAGAATGTCGATGTACTCCATCTGCGTTGACACAAGTCGGTCAGCTCAGCCAGCCCAAAGAGACTGAGGAGCTCGGCGCTCACCTGGAGCCGATCGAGCGAAGCGCGAACAGACTGAAAGATGTGCTTGCGCGACAGGCCTTGCTGGTTGGGAACACCAGACGATTGGGAAGAATCGGATACGGGATAATAGACCTTGGTGAGGATCACCAGCTCGTCCCGAGGGATCTTGAGCTCGCGAACGGCTCGACCGACGACACGCTCCGAATCGCCACTAGAGTAGACGTTGGCGGTGCTGCGGCGAGGGAGAGGAAGGTCAGCGATGATGGTGAACTCGAATGAACCCCCAACTTACTCCCAGGTGTTGATGCCGAGCTCCCAGGCCTTGCGGAAGTGAGGGAGGGCGTGCTCGTAGTCGAGACACCAGCCGCCGTTCCACTTGGTATTTCCGCTGCAGAGTGGAACGAGACGAGGAAGAGTTGGCCAAGAAGAGTCGAGACGAAGGAGGACGGGAAGTGAAGGAAAGAAGGGTCAGCCGAGCTGACGCGATGAGCGGAAGGAGAGGTGGGAGAATCAAACCGCACTATGACATGCATCCCAAGATGACCTTCGGACGTGTACAGGACGGTGACGAGTCAAGCAGGCGATGGAGGAAGACCCACTTATCAGCGAGAGACGAGCGCTCAGATCGACGAGGGAAGGCTCACCTTGGAGACCTTGAGACCCGACTGGCCCATCCGAGTGTATCCGACTTTGAGAGGAAGAGACATTGCTGTGATCTGGGTGAACGGAAAGAAGCAGCGACGTCGAGCAGTGAGGTTCGGGAGGGAAAGAGGCGAGTGCAGAGTCTGGGCACATATATGGCTCGACCTTGATTTGGATCGATTTTAATCGTCCCCGAACCTCCGAAGCCGTATATAGCCCTCTCGGAGCCGGACTGCCATGAAACTTCCTCTCCGAAGGAGTCGACCGTCTCCGAGATCGCCGAATACTGATCTAGCGCTCTTAGGTGAGCATCATGCACACCAGAACCCACTGAAATGGCTTCCACCAGCATTCATGACGACCTGCAGACGACGTCGAGACGACAGGAGGTAAACGAGCTTCCGTCGGTTGGCGGAGAAGCAGCCTCCCCCCGCCGTTGAGCTCTTGCACTCCGACCACAACTCGACTCGAAGCACCAACATGTTCAGAAGCAGCTCCAAGGCCCTTTTGAACCTCGCCAGTAGGCCCAGCACTCGCTCTGTATCCTCCTCCGCTCGTTCCCTCTCCTCGCCAACCTCAGCCAACCTCGCGGCCAACGCTCAAGCCGCCGTCGTCTCGTCTACGCCGACTGTAGCCACCTCGTCGTTGCTCAAGAATACGCGGGAAGATGCTCTCTGGACGCCAGGCTTGCTTTGGAGGGATGAGGAGACGGTGGACGTCGGAGCCCCACCACGAGACGCTCCTCACCTCGTCGAGGCGGATTTGCAGCCTGTAGAGGCCGGCGGAAGGGAGACGACCAAGATGAAGTGAGTTTTGTATGGAAAGACACTGCTGATGTGCTACCGCTGATTCCGACTCCCCAACAGCATGTACTCGGCGATTCGAGACGCCATGGCGTAAGTCCCCTGAGCTCTCTGCTCACTATAGAGACGTCGGCTGACCTCGTATCCCTCCAGCATCACTCTCCGTAAGGATCCCAAGTCGATGGTGTTCGGAGAGGATGTAAGTCGCGCTCAATCTCGAGTTGCTCGGCCCGTCGGCTGACCTCCCCTCGCGGCAGGTGTTCTTTGGCGGAGTCTTCAGGTGAGGTGCATGATCCTCGAGTATCGAAACGAGTCTAACCGGCTTCTATAGGTGCACGATGGGTCTCGCCGACGAATTCGGTGAGTGTTCCGCCTCGACGAACTCGCCCTATGATCGCCGAACTGACATCTCACAACTACAGGCCAGGAAAGGGTCTTCAACACGCCGCTGTGGGTCACCGAGGTATCTGAACGGATGAGCTTGATCTCAAGCTGACCCGTCGTATCGCAGAACGGAGCAGGGCATCGCTGGCTTTGGAATCGGACTGGCGGCGATGGGCAAGACGGCCGTCGCTGAGCTCCAATTCGCCGACTACATCTTCCCGGCATTCGACCAGATTGTGAATGAGGCTGCCAAGTACCGTTACCGCTCGGGAGGCATGTACAATGTCGGCTCCCTCACCTTCCGCAGTCGTGAGTTTCGACGGCCTCGGCGACGAGGGCGACGAACGCTGACTTGTCCCCTTTAAGCCTGCTCGGCGGTCGGACACGGAGGTCTCTATCACTCGCAGAGCCCCGAAGCCTTCTTCTTGCAGGCCTCTGGTCTCAAGGTGGGCTCTTCGCCTCTGTCGGCTTTCGCTTGGCGAGACTGACGATGTGTAATCTCCCAGGTCGTCGTTCCTCGCTCTCCAATCCAAGCAAAGGGCTTGCTTCTTGGTACGTACTCTTCGACCGTACGCTAGCTGTTGCTGACTCGCCTGACCTCTCTCGCAGCGGCCATTCGCGATCCCAACCCCGTCGTGAGTTTTCCCCGAAGAGCGCCTCGAACTCTATCTAATCCCCTCTATCTGGCAGCTCTTCCTCGAACCCAAGATTCTATACCGCTCTGCTGTCGAGCAAGTACCAACAGGCGACTACCAGCTCCCTCTCTCCTCCGCCGAGGTGCTCCAGGAAGGCTCCGACCTCACCATCGTCTCCTACGGACCACCACTCTACACTATCGAGGGAGCGCTCCATCTTCTCAAGAACCCTACAGAGGACATTCAGAGCCTAATCCCTGAAGACCTTCGTGGCCTCAGCGTCGAGCTCATCGACTTGAGGACGATTGCTCCCTACGATGTGAGCTCTCATCACCTGTGAAGGAGCTTGCGTTGCTGACAGTTCTCTGCCACAGATCGAGACAGTCGTCAAGAGTGTCAACAAGACCGGCCGCTGCATTGTCGTGCACGAGGCGAGCAAGACGGGCGGCGTAGGAAGCGAGCTCGCCGCCGAGGTGCAAGAGAGGTGCTTCCTCCGACTGGAGGCTCCCGTTGGACGCATCACGGGCTGGGATACCCCGTTCGGACTGGCCTACGAGAAGTTCTACCTGCCGGACCAGCTCCGCATTGTGAGTCGGCTCGGCTCTCTCGCTCAGCTCCTCGCTGACTTCGGCGCCCTCTCCCTTCTTACAGCTCGACTCTGTCATAGAGACCATGCGCTATTGATCGTAATGAAGAACTTGTGTTTACTACATGCACCTAAGAAATAACGAAGCGCCTAGATACGACTCGAACTCCTCCCTAAGCTCCCTTCACTCGTCGTCCCTATAGACGAGCTTCTTGATCTGTACAGGCGCCGGCTTGGCGAATCCAGTCGCCGTGTTGGTCGAATTGCCGAAAGCGTCGAGTGGGATGCGCTGCGAATGGAAGGAGGAAAGTCAGCGACGAGCGAGTGAAGGAAGGGACGAGCGCCGAACCCACCTTGATGATTGGCTCGGCCCTCGAGCTCGGCTTGCCCAACGGTCCCTCGTACACCAGCGCTTTGTCCCATTTGACCGTCTTCAGCACCAGCTCAGCCGCCGACGACTCCTTCTTCTTGTTCTTGAGCACCTTGCTCGTCCGAACCGGTGAGAAGAACTCCTCCTCATCTCCTGGCGCTCGGTAGTGCACTACGGGTCCCTTCGGCTCCTCCTCTTCCTCTCCTGCACCCAACTCGCGCTTCGTCAACTCGAGCTCACTCCCATCCGTACTACTCCTCAGCGCCCGCCTTCGGTTCGCTGCCCTCGCCTCGCGACCCTCCTTAGTCGTCGGCCGACCAGCTGCTCCTTCCTTGCTGATGGACCGACGGATCTTGCTCGTAGGAGAGGGAGGCCGGTTGACGTCCATGATGATGGTCTGCACGTCGTGCTTGTTGAAGTGGAGCTGGTTGCGCTTGGTATTCTTCTGCGTGAGGCGACTGAGCTCTTCTTGCGTGAGAGCGGGCGCGGGGTTGAACGTGATGGGTGGGCGAACGATGGCGGGTGGTGCAGGCTCGGGTTTAGGCTCTTCTGCAGGCTCCTCAGCGACGACTCGGGCGCGACGAGTTGGACGAGGGAGGAGGGGGAGGGGCTCGACGACAGGCGCGGGGGTAGGCTCGGGCTCGACGACTGCAGCCATGTCCTTTGCCCGCCGCGTACGAGTAGTCCTGGTCGGCGCTCGGAGGAGCTCTGGGGCGGGAGGAACGCCAAAGAGTCCTGAGACGATCTCGGCGTCGACTTTTTCGGGAGCGGCGGTGAGGAGTGAGGGTTGCTCGACCTTAGTCGCTGTGGGGAAAGGAGGAGCGACGACAGTGACGCGATTCGGCTTGACTGGCGAGATGGGAGGAAGAGACGCCATGACGGGCAGGGAGAGCGTTGCGCCGAGTGCCGTTCGATGCACTCTGGGAGCGACCGACTGGCTTGCGAGGGACGAGGAGCTGCCGTTCGAGGCGAGCTGACGGGGAGCCATGTTCTCCGAGTCCGACTGTGGAGAGAGCGGGCGAGATTAGCGAGACTCGCGAAAGTCGTTGCTAAGCGAGCACTCACCTTGGTCAAACGATCCGCTGGCACCTCGCGAATGACACGCTGGGCTGTCCTCTTCTCGGGCGAGCGAGGAGTAGGATTGAGTGGTGCCGGCCGTGGTAGAAGAGGCAGCGTTGGCTGGACGGGGAGGGGCGAAGGGGCGGGCGAGGGAGTGGGGAGAGCCTCACTCGAAAGCACCGAGGGAGCCGAATGAGTGGGAGCGAGGGCGGGGAGAAGGCGGGGGATAGGGAGAGTAGTTGGAGGAGCGGAGGGCGGCCGAGGGAGAAGGCCCGTTGGTGCGGCGACTGCGGGAGTAGTCGAGGATGATGGGAGAGGCGTACGGGCTGCGAGCGCCGAGGTCGAGGAAGGTGGACGAGGTGAAGGTGCGATACCCGTGCGCGCACTCGAAGATAGAGTAGGAGCAGCCGGGCCTCGTCGGGCTGCACCAGTCGCCGCGTTTGGCCTGGCAAGGCCGGGAGCGGTTGAGGCCGAAGGTGCGCCCGCTCCCTTTAGCGATTTTGCGGCAGCTGGTCGGGGCCGAGGGAGAGTGCTGGTCGGCGCAGATGTACCGCTCGAGTTGGAGGCTGCTGAGCCTGGTCGGCCGTCGGCTGTGGGCGCGGTCCTCCGCACTGTCGGAGCCATCATGCGCGACGGCGCCAGTGACCTCGAAGCCCTCGACGAGGGAGGCGCCATCTTCGAAGGGGCGACCGAGGACTTAGCTTGGCCTGCGAGCTTGCTGCGAGCGATACTCGGCGTTGGGAGGGCGGATGCGCTGGGGAGGGAGGAGGTGGAGGGGAGGGCAGACGTCGATTTGGCGATGCGGGTGGTTCGCGAGAGGGTCGAGGAGGATGGTGGGGAGGAGCGAACGGGTAGAGTAGACTTGGTGAGTCCGAGACGGCGTTGGTTTGACGCTGCCGAGGAGGGGACGATTCCACTGAGCACCTTTCCGGCATCGCCTGCTGAAGCGATGGGGCGGGCAGCGGGCTTTGAGGTAAGCTTGGTGAGCTGCCGCCTTGCTGTTGGCGCGGCGAGGACGGGCTGGCGCTTTGCTGTCGTTGCTGAGGGTGTCGACGAAGCCTTGGCTGTCTTTGATGGAGTCGCCGAGGGGGGGCGAACGGGTGTGATGGCGGAGACGAGAGGCGTAGGCGTGGGTTTGAAGGGGCTCCTTCGAGGAGTGGCGCGAGTGGCGTTGCTGATGGGGAGAGCGGGTGCGGTGCGGACAGGCGAAGCTGGTGGTGAGACAACGGGAGCCGACGAGACGAAGGGCGAGGGAGGTCGTCGTTGCTCCTCGAGTACTGTAGCAAGGAGAAGATGAGCGTTTGCGCCCAGAGAAGGAGTTGAGTCCTGTACGTACTTCGCTCGTAATCTCTCTGCACCTTTTGCTCGCGCGCTTCCTCGACCCGAAGCCGCTGCTCCTCGACAAGCGGCTCCTCGAGCGTTCCTGCGTTCTCCTCGAGAGCCAGAACGTCGGGCTCAACGACATCGGTAGCGAGGGTTGCGGGAGTCTCTTCTCCGCCGATTGAATCCTCGAGCTGCGCCTGCTCCTCGGCGTCGACGTCGACCTCCGTCTCAGCGGCCTCGAGATCGGAAGAATCCACAGACTCCTCGCTCTCGAGCTCCGAGTCGCTCTGCTCCTCTTCTTCCTCAGACTCCTCCTGCTCCGTATCCTCCTCCTCCAGCTCCTCCTGGACAAGAGCAGCCGGACTCGGCGCCGCCGACTCGACCCTCAGCTCTTGCAACTGCGAGAGAACGTCCTGTACATCCTCATCATCGTCGACTTGGGCATTCTCATCCACCTCGTCGTCTGAGAAGATCTCGTAGGAACCTTCGGCGTCGGTGTCGGTGAGCTCGTCCGAGTCGTAGCTCAGGGCGTGGCGGATGGTGAGGTGGGCTGGCGGGAGAGAGTAGGACGTGGCGCGAGGAGAGTCGAGGAGGGTGTCATTTGGTAGGTAGGGCGATTCTGTGATGATGCAGACGGGTTAGCGCTGCTGGAGGTTGCTTCGGCGCTACAGGGCTGCTCACCGAGTCCCTCAAGGACCTCATCAGCACCCTCGTGCAGCATAGCCTCAAAGTCCTCATACGCTGCTTCGCCCTCCTCATAGAGATGCTCCTCCGCGTTGTCCTCCGCCGAGAGCGTCCCGCTCTCGCTCAACATCGCCGCTCGGTCCTCCTGGTCGACATACACCGGCGTCGAAGGCTGCTCGACAGTAGCTCCATCCGATTGATCTCTCCGTGCAGACTTTGGTGTTCCCGAAAAGCGAAGCGAAGGACTGGGCGAAGCGGTTGAGAGATCGTCGAGGGTCGAAGTGGAAGAAGCGGCCTTGCGCCTCGACGAGCGGCGAGGTGTAGGGTTTTCCTTGTCGGGTGAGGAGTTGGAAGAGCTGGCGGAGGAGCGGGTGGACCGAGGTGTAGCTTGCTGGGGGATGAGCGGCGAGAGGAAGCGCCCTTTGGTTGGCGATGCGGATCGTGTGCTGCGAGGCGAGGACGAGTTGAGCAGTAGATGTGGTTCTGTAGTATGTCTATAAGCGTCAGCCTTCCCTCCCGATGTCGTGCATGGCGCGCGCGAGCCGGTTCTGACGACGTACCGCTGTTGTTTGTCGCGGCTGAAGGACTATCTACGACCAGGCTCTTGCCTCGTCCAGCAAAGCCCTGGGGGAGGATGAGGGTCTCCCTACGAGATATGGGAGTGAGAATGTTGGCCTTGCTCGGCGAAGGGGAGCCTCCAGCGCCGAAGATGACGGAGCTGTCGCCTGGCGAGTCGAAGTAGGGCGACGAGGTTGGATGATAGCGACGGGAGGGAGAGGCGAGGGGAGTGGACGCCATGGCCGCAGAGAGTAGCGTTCGCTGTAGTAGAAGAACCTGCGCCGAGTCTGTGAGGTGTGGCTCGGAGGTGGTGGTGAACTTGAAAGGCAGAGCTGGTGGTCGCTCGACTTGGGCGCTCGAAACTCGGGGAGCCCAATTCTCACGTGACTTGAGCTTTTCGCTTGTCTGTATGAAATCTGCGCCAGTCGGAGCAAGATGAAGTACAGAATTACACCGAATCCAGACCGGCCTATCCACCATGAGTCCCGCTCAGTCGAACGTGCCGCCATCTGCGAAAGGTCAGAAGTTCGGGTCAGCTTCTGTAGGGGACCTCGGCTCTATCAGAGCTGAAGCTCACCTTCATCTCCTCCACCGCCCAAAGCATCGCCATCTCCTCCATCGTCCTCGCCGTTGTCGAAGTAGTTGTCCTCGTAATCGTTCTCCTCCTCCTCTTCCTCCTCGTCCAGCATGTCGGGGTCCTCATCCATGTCCGAGCCAGTATCGTCACCATCCTTGCCCTCGCCTTCTCCCTGTTGGTGATGAAGGTCATCAGCTCATGCCCTCGACCTCTGCGGCCCCAAAGGGAGGCAGCGCCGAGCTCAAGCAAAAGGCTCACCTCGCCGCCGGCAAGCGCATCCGACACCTTGATCTTCTGTCGACGAGTCTTGGCTGTGGTTGAAAACGAGTCAGTGACACTGCCCTACGATCTACCCAGCTTAGCAGGGCCAACGGTCGCAGCCTTGCGACCTGCCGAACCGTAACCTCGAGACGAGCTAACTTACTAGTACCATCCCTGCCACGCTTCTTCTTGTCCTTTGCGATGATAGCTTCGAATGCTGCGCTTGGAAGCAGTCCACGATCATAGCCACGAGCGTCGTGCAGCGTAGAGAGGCTGCCCGTCGCAGTGCCGTCCGCCGAAGATTGCCCCAGCTTGAAGCGATCCGAGTAGCGTTCGATGTCTAGAGGAGAGAGACTTCAGGTCAGCCGCTGAGCTCGTGGACCGCTCCTGCACGCCGACACAATGCCCTGCGAAGCGCACCTGTGCTCGCCTTGACCGGAGCGTCAATCCAGAACGGCGTGAACTTCATTTCCGAGGTCATAGTGTTGTAGCGAGCAGCAATCCTCGCTTCCCTTTCTGTAGGGTACTCCGTGTTGGGCACATCTGCTGGCTGTGCAATGCGAAGTAGAGGGAGGTCAGGAAAAGACGCGCGAAGACAGCATCGCTGAGCCCTGTAGGACAGTCAGAAGCTCACTGGGTAGAGCACATCCGTCCCTTCACCAGAGTAGGCGATAATGTCTGCGTAAGCGAGGTGTCCAATGGGCATTTGAGGCTTGCCCGACGCTCCTCCTCCCCTGCCACCGCGTCCGCCTCCTCGACCACCGCGAGCTGCCATGTTGGGTTGTAGAGTGTGCTAGAGAGGTGCTGAGTTGACTTCTGTCGAAGCGGTGGTGCTGGAGCGGGTGTCGAAGAAGCGAAGAAAGCGGACACAGTGAGAGAAGCTCGCAGGTTGCAATCCGGCTGACGTCGAGCGAGAGAGCCACAAGATACCGAAGAGGTCGCAAGCGTATCGAGCTACCTCTGTAGAGCCCCCACCGCTTCGATGCATAATATTTGGCCACTAGTTCGAGCCCCGACCCCTTTCACTTCCTCGCCGAGCTCCTTGCTTCTGCGTGAGCGCTGCTCAGGCGCGTCTCCTGGGTTAATCTGGTGTTCAGCATCATTAATACCCTCCAGCACTAGACTTGGTGCACTGAAGCTCGTCTGAGGAGCCGAAAAGGGTCGAGCCGACTTCTCGGCGATGGTGTCGGGCGTCAGGGCAGCTGCGTACGGCTGGGAAAGCAGTTCAGACAATGGGAAGAGCTACAGTAGGTATATAGAGCAAATTCCCACGAGCTTTGAGCACGTTTCGGAGACAAAGTGGTAGCAGAGAGGGCTTATGAGCCTTCGCCGAGCACAAGGCTGCGAGGAGATGAGAGGAAAAGCTGCCTCGGAGTGTTCTGCTCGGCAGTGGAGCAGTAGAGTGGTAGTCTCACGTGTTGCTGCTTGGTCACATCGACCCTGCACCCCCTTTCCACGTCTTCACCTCGTCCTTGCCGCCTCCCACTCGGCTTCCTCTCCGACGCTTCACTCATCTCGCTCGCTTCGACTCGATTCGCAGCACTCATAGGATCAAGATCCAGCTGGAAGCTCGACTGGAAGATCTCAATCCCCCGCGCACTCGACTACAGCTCTCGTCGCTGCTGCTGCTCGACTCAATCGTGCTCGCTCGCTCTTGCTGGATGGGAAGCTCGTGGGCGATACTTCGACTGCTTAGAAGTAAGTTGAGCTACCCCATCTTGCTCTGCTGCCTCCCCGCTGACCTAGTAAGCTCGACTACAGTTCCCAGCTCGAATTGAGCAGAGTTCGGACGCTCGCTCCCCCGTCTCACAACAAGGCTCGTGCGCTCATCTTGTCCTCAGCTTCAATCAAAGAGTGTGAGTATTGCAGCGAACCCGCAAGGAACTCTTGTAGCTGACTTTACGACTCCTGCAGCTCCCAGCGCTCATTCGACCATCGCCGAGCTTTTCGGCCGCCCCTCCTCTCGCACTCTCCCCTCTTTCCCTCTTCCCCTCCATCATTCTTACCCAATACATCCATCAACATGCCCGCCCCATCACTTCCCCCTGAGATCATCGGCGCAATACTCAAGAAGACTTCGCCGAGCCCAGGCTACTGGACGCCGAAGACTGATCTGGCGACCTGCTGCCTCATCTCCAAGGCGTTCTTGCCGGTCGCTCGCGAGCAGCTCTACGCCGTAGCGTATCTGAACTGGGATAGGGCCCCGAASGGCATCAACGAGCTCGACGCGCAATCCCAGCGGCTTCTGTCCTCCCTCCTCAGCAACGCCGAGCTCGCCACGTGCGTTCGGGAACTCMACATTGCGACGTGRACGAAGAGCCCCGATGCTGCTACCGTCGTCTCCCAGGCGCTCGCCGCSTGTAGCACTGTCACCGGCCTCAGCATTCTTCATTCGCCGGAGGAGGAGCCTTCGTTTTCGCCGATGCCGAGCGACGTCGAACAAGCCATCGCCAAGCTCGGTCCCAGCCTGATGTCACTATCAATGGCGGGAGGAAATTGGAAGCCAACAAGCGTCGAGTGGCTTGCCACCCTCACCGGCCTCGAGAGCCTCTCGATGGACACCTCTTTCCTCGCACCTCGCCCTGCAACCCCCACCTTCAAGCTGAAGAGCTTCGTTGGATCCCAAGGCGCAGGCAACACCGACTTCGCCCCCGTGGAGGAACTCCTACGGAGCTCTCGCACCTCTCTTACGACCCTGRATCTTGACTGGCTCAGCATCCCTTCCTCCCTCGATCTCTCGGCATTCGCTGCGCTTCGTAGCTTTCGCCTCAGCTCCGATTTCGACTCGGAAGGCAGGGGTATCTCCGCTACGTCCAGGCTCAGAGGCATCATCAAGTCCCTCCCCAAYCTCACATCTTTCTCCCTCTGCGCCAGCGGGGGGSCCGACGACCCCACYYCCTCCCTCGAAGACGTCGACATTCTCCGCCTCCTCCCCTCCTCCGTACAGCATCTGTCCTTCTCCGGAATCCCGATCAGGAGCGACTACCTACTCCATGCCCTCCAAGATCACCGCTGCCTGCCTTCGCTAGAGTGGCTCGGGCTCGAGTACGGCATCAGACTGGAGGAGGA
Organism: Leucosporidium creatinivorum; assembly: GCA_001600635.1. Lineage (NCBI taxonomy): Eukaryota > Fungi > Basidiomycota > Microbotryomycetes > Leucosporidiales > Leucosporidiaceae > Leucosporidium > Leucosporidium creatinivorum. The sequence continues at coordinate 1,265,767 of BCKL01000001.1, read as the reverse complement.
CGATGGAGAGCTCGGACTACGCCCTCGGAGCGAGGTGAGAGCAATCACTGAGGTGACCCGGGGAAGAGGCGTCGCGATTGTCTGGGATTGCTCTTCTGTCGAGGGCTTCTTCGACGAAGACGAGTCGGGGTCGGGTTCAGAGTCGGGTTCGGGGTCGRAGGATGRTGRCGAGGTATGAGGGATGTMGAAGGGATCTCTTAGCATTATTATCTTGTTACAGTATTRGAGGCGGACTCGTGTACCTCGCAAGGACTCGAACCGAGAGCGCTGAATGTTCGGCGAAGCCTCGGCGCAGCTTGCTTCGCTTTTCTCGCTCTTCGTGCTCGTTCTAAGCTGCCGCTCATCCGCGAACAAATCCTCCCAATCTCAAAGGTCCTAGACATAGACTCAAAACCACGACTCACTGCTCATCACTGCTCAGCCCACGCCTCGCTCCCTTGCCGAGCAGCCTGAGCCGAGGGAGCCCGCCTTCACTTTGTCTCTTCCTCCCTTCGCGCGCCTCAGACCAACGGGCACACTGTCTACGCACCCCTCACAGACTGCAGCATCTGCCGCGTCTTTGAGCTCGACGAGCGGATGAAGTGAGCCGACGCGGGAGGTCAAGAAGTTGGATCCCGATCTCGGAAGCCGAATCTCGGCGCTCCAAGATGATTGCATAGGCGGAGAAGAGGGTTGTGGGGGAGACATTGGGGAGCCTAATTGTAGTGAAGATGGTGTGAAGTGATATGCGAGCTGAATGCAGTGCAATAGAGACCTCTTACACCATCGCCGAACCCTTCCTCCTTTCGCCGAAGTGGATTCTCGTCCGAGCTGGCCTCTGTAGGTTAGTCTTCGGGAGTCAGCTCAAAGCCTCCCTCGTCTAATGTGCATATTCGCTACATGAATACCTCGGCGCCTCCCTCGAGAGCTGATGAGAGGGGAAGGAGAAGGTCGGTCGAGCGGGGTGCAGAGGCGGGGAAAAGCGAGCGACCATGCTGCAGAAGAGGTCAAACACTCTCGCATAGACCTAGAGCATTTTTTGGTAACGTAGAGCATCGGGAGGGCTGCCCACAGAGAGCCGACTGCATAGAGTGAGGGGCAAGGCGCTCAGCTTGGGAGGAGCGGGAGAGCTCGGTCGCCCCCGCTGCCCCACCTTCGCTCGGCTCAGCGCTCTTAAGGCTTCGCTCTGCTTCCCTCTCTCTTTCCTACACTTCACTCGTCTCTCTTCTCTTCTCACACAACTCTCACAACAACACTCTCAACACCATGTCCATCCCCAAGACTCAATCAGCCTGCATCTTTGACAAGCACGGCGGGCCCGAGGAAGTTCGCGTGAGTCTCTCAGTGGGGCTACCGTCGAGCTCCAAAGCAGCACCAACTGATCCTCTACATCTACAATAGTTCATCAAGGACCACCCTGTCGTCCAACAAAAGGATCTCAAGCCCGGAGAGGCGCTCGTCAACGTCGAGGTGAGCTTTAGCCGCTGTTGTAGTGCACCTGAGACCTCGGCGCTAACTCTGAACGACTTCCACAGTACACTGGAGTCTGCCACACCGACCTCCACGCGCTCAAGGGAGACTGGCCTGCTCCTCCCAAGCTTCCCCTCGTCGGAGGACACGAGGGAGCTGGTCGCATCGTCGCCATTGCCGACAACACCTCCACCACGCTCAAGGTTGGAGATGCCGTCGGTATCAAGTGGCTCGCCGACTCGTGCTTGAACTGTGAGGTCTGCCGCGAGGGCCAGGAGGCGACTTGCGGTCACTCGCAGACCTCGGGCTACTCGGTCGACGGATCCTTCCAGCAATACGCCGTTTCCTTCACTCGTCACCTCACTCCCATTCCCGAGGGACTTCCTCTCGAGGTCGCCGCTCCCAGTGAGTCCTTCTTTCTCAATCTAGTGCCTTCGCCGAGCTGACCTTCTCCCCCGCCGAACAGTCCTTTGCGCTGGAGTGACCGTCTGGAAGGCGATCAAGCAATCCAACACCAAGCCTGGAGATTACATCCTCATCGCTGGAGCTGGAGGAGGACTCGGTCACTTGGCTGTTCAGGTGAGAATCGCAGCCTCTCGCTCGGCTTTTCCCCTAGCTGACCTCTCTCTCCGCAGTACGCTGCCGCCATGTCCCTTCGTGTCATCGCTGTCGACTCTGGAGAGGACAAGAAGAAGCTGTGCGCTTCCTACGGCGCAGAGATCTTCCTCGACTTCAAGGTATGTGATTATCCACTCCACCTCGAGGACTTCGGCGCTGACCCTGGCTCCTTCCCACCGCTTGCAGGACTCTGGCAACTTTATCGACCGCGTCAAGGAGGTCACCGGCGGACTTGGACCTCACGTGCGCTCTTTCTTGCTCTCTGCACCTCAATCACTCCAGCTGACACCCTCCCCCCTGCTCCACAGGCCGCCCTCATGACCTCCTCCTCCGGAGCCGCCTACAACGAAGCTCTCGAGTACCTCCGCCCTCACGGAACTCTTGTGGCCGTCGGACTTCCCCCCGACACCTGGATCAAGGCCAATGTCTTCTGGACCGTCTTCAAGGCCCTCCGCGTGAGTTGCCCCTCCGAGCTCGGCGCTCCTCRTCTCTYCTCGARCTTSSACTGATCTCGCCTCTCRCCTTCRAYAGATCGTCGGWTCGTACGTCGGAAACAGGCAGGAYGCYGTCGAGGCYCTCGACTTTGCTGTTCGCGGCAAGGTYGTCCCTCAGATTGCCATCGAGCCRCTCGAGAACCTCAAGTCGGTGTACGAGCGCATGGAGAAGGGACAGGTCTCCGGTCGYATCGTCCTCAAGTGCTAAAGCGCTCTCATCTACGCGGCGCAACATCTCTCGCTTAGTCGGAGGGCAGGAAGGGAGATGGCAATGAACGGGGCCTCGGTCGACGACTCGGCTCGAGGGTGCCCAAGTGTTTCTTAGTGTCTCTTGAAGTCGAAATTCAGTCTCAGCAGTTTCATACATATTTTCTTCTTCTCTAGCATGCGAGCTCGAGCACTATCCGCTTCTCGCAGGCCAAGCCTGCAAAACGACATCTCGGCGATGCTGCAGCGGCTGTCCTTTTGCGTGAGCGAACTCGGCTTCGGTGTACATTATGTAACCCTTTCGGAGTGCTCTCTACCGCTAGGCTCCTTCTGCCTCCACGAGCAGCTGTCGTTGAGGGCCACAGAGCCGAGTCGAGGTCGAGCGTGGCCGCGAAGCGTCGGCCGAGAATCCGAGCCTGATGCACAACAGGCGCTTCCGACCCCGCTGGAAGCCTCTTTTGCCTGCGAAATGATCATAAGAACTCTGATGTAGTCGAGATTCGACCCTACTACAATTGGCCTTCTCCGCCTTCTCGCGCGGCCAGGCCCGTCGCTACTCTTGCTCCTCTTTCATCCTCTCGTTTCTCGACCTACAGCAGCGCGCGCCCGGACAGCAGCGACAAGGAGCTACCATCTCACTTGTTCATTTCCAGTAGCCCAGGCCTCTTCCCCCTCCCTCGCCAGAGCTCTCGGATCCAGCGCCTCTTGCTTCAGCGTCTGCCTCTCCCTCTCGTGCATAGATGGCTACGTCGTCGTCGTCGTCGTCGAGCTCAGGCGTTGTAGGGATTCACTACAGGGTGGGCAGGAAGATCGGTGAAGGCAGCTTCGGTGTCATCTTCGAGGGTGAGTCGAACGAGCGGCTACCTGCCCCTGCTCGACCAACGGCTGACGCTACGGCTACGGGGGCTCTTTGCGCTACCAGGGACCAACCTGCTCAACTCTCAGACCGTTGCCATCAAGTTTGTACGTCCCAGCGAGGTTCAGCCGACAGTGCTGGACCGAGTGAGCCCCACGACGTCCAAGCTCACCCTGCTTGCTCTCTTCGCAGGAACCTCGCAAGAGCGACGCCCCTCAGCTACGGGATGAGTACCGCACTTACAAGATCCTCACCGGTTCCCGTACGTGGCTTTTGCTCAACTCGGAGCACAGCGACGAGCTAATGCGCTTTGTGTTGCTCCAGCCGGCGTGCCCCAGGTCTACTACTTTGGCCAGGAAGGGCTACACAACATCCTCGTCATCGACCTGCTGGGCCCAAGTCTCGAAGATCTGTTCGACTTGTGCGGCAGGAAGTTCTCCATCAAGACGGTCGTGATGACTGCCAAGCAGATGGTCCGTCTTCAAATCGCTCAACCCCCGCTCCTCCAGCTCTCCGCCCCTCGCTAACCCTTCCTCTCTTACACCGTACAGCTCACTCGCGTCCAGACGATCCACGAGAAGAACCTCATCTACCGCGACATCAAGCCCGACAATTTCCTCATCGGCCGACCCTCGACGAAGACAGCTAACACCGTCTTTGTCGTCGATTTTGGCATGGCCAAGCAGTACCGCGACCCCAAGACGAAGCAGCACATTCCTTATCGCGAGCGCAAGAGTCTGAGTGGAACGGCGCGCTACATGAGCATCAACACTCATCTCGGTCGAGGTGAGCTCTTCGCCGAGAGGCCGTGACCGTCACCAGACCGGCTCGCTGATCATACTCTTCACCAGAACAATCGAGGCGAGACGACCTCGAAGCGCTCGGCCATGTGTTTATGTACTTTCTGCGCGGAGGACTGCCCTGGCAGGGACTTAAGGCGGCGACGAACAAGCAGAAGTACGAGAAGATTGGCGAGAAGAAGCAGAGCACGCCTATCAAGGAGTTGGCCGAGGGTTTCCCTGGTGAGTGCTATGATTCTCTACTGCATCTTCGTGACGACAGCCCAGCTGACCCCGACCCCCACCCACGTTCGGCTCGCCCTTCACGCAGAGGAGTTCGCCATCTACCTCAACTACGTTCGCAAGCTCGGCTTCGAGGAGACGCCCGACTACGACTTCCTGCGCGAACTCTTCACCAAGGTCCTCAAGAACAGCGGCGAAGCGGAGGACGGCGTCTACGACTGGATGCTCCTCAACAACGGCAAGGGATGGGAAGCAGGGGTAAGTCCAGCTTTCACTTCGCTTCGTCTTCCACGCTGATCTGTCGTCGTCTGTAGAGCACGAACAGCGCGCTCACACAAGCAGGGCAGGGCTACGACTCTCGCCAGCGCCAACCTCGGGACCGGGAGCGCGAGCGCGAGCGCGAGCTGCGTCACCAGCAGCGCGCCAGTGCAGCTGTGGCGGCGGCAGCTGTCGCTCAAGGCTCCGACGCATCACCAGCAGGGCGCGACGGCTCCAAGATCGGCCGGAATCCTGCCTCCTCGGCAACGCCTGGACCAAACGCATCGGCCATGGCCGTCAAGGGAGTCGTACCGCCGGGCAACAAGCGGGCTTCTGGACAACACCCTTACGCTGCTGGTCAGAGCGCCGACTACGGCGGAGGAGGCTTCCGCTCGGGACAGGCGACGCCGGCGCAGGGCATGTCGACCTCGGGCGTACAAAACCAAGGCGGCCAAGGCATCGGCAATGGCGAGTACCGCGAGGACAAGGGTGGCTTCTCTCTCATAAAGCTCCTCACCTGCCGATGCGGTTGAGCTTTCCCTCGACCGTTCCCTCGCTTCCCCCCCCCCCCCCCCCCCCCCCCTTCTCGGCGATCTCATCCCTCATCCCATCAGTCTTCTTATCTCCTCCTTTGATTCCCCTTCCTACTACGTCTCTTCTCATTGGGCTCCCCTCGCGGTTGTGATACCCCCTTTTACCCTCGTAATGTTAGCTAGAAACCCCTGCAAGACACTTCACTATCTTTCGGCTCGGCTCGGGGTCGAAGCGAAGGTTGCCAAAAGGCTGATAAGAGCTTACAGGGCTGCATCTCAAAGCTCGGGCTCTCTCAGAGCAGCAGCGTTCCCTTTCCTGGCCCGAGCCCCACTTTTCTGAAAGAGGATCAGCGCTGGCTTGGCGCGCTCTTCATCTCTCCCGCTTCCCTCGTTTCTGCTCGACAGCACCCAAGGCAGCAGCAACTCGTACAGAGATGCAAGAGGAAGAAGAACATCCCGAGCACATTACCCGCTACGGACCCGGGCTCGTCTCCTTCGTTGAAACGCCTGCTCAAGCTCGGTCGGCGCGGTCAGCCCGCTCGTCGCTCAAGGACGATAAGAGCAGTAGCAACGTTGGGTGCGACTTCGCAGATGACTCGTGTAAGCCGCCTCGATTTAACTCCACACTTCAAGCTCACCCCGCTCCGCTCTCCAGCCGTGACCTGCCTTTACGACCTCTTTCAGCCTCCCGTCGTTCGCCAGTACATCCAAGGCGGCCGGTTGTTCAGGGAAAGGGAAGAGCGCACGCCCGACAGATTCGAGCTCTTCCTTGACCTTGTCCTCGTCGGTATCGTACATCAACTAGCCGAGTCGGCCTCGGAGTCAACCTCTCCCGCTACCATCGCCAAGGTCATCCTTACGTTCTGTGAGTTGCCTCAAGGTCTTTTGATCTCGCTCCCAGTACACCCGACAACTCTTCGGCCTTGCTGGGAGGTAAAGAGCCGCTCGGAGAGCCACTCATCAATGCTCGGCGCTGACCCCGGACCCTTCGCGCAGATCCTTGCTGGAGCATCTGGACCGACACAAGGACCTGGCTCAATCAGTCAGGGGTCGAGTGAGCTCTTTACTACTTGTACAAGTGACTACTTGTGCAAGCGAGCGAATAGCTGACTCTTCCTCTCAGCGACATCTCGCAGCGAATTCAAGTCCTCGCTCTCCTCATCTGCCTCGTCGGCTTCAGCGTGAGCTTTGCAGCTTTGCCACGACAACTCAGCTGATCGTGATTTGTGCTCTCAGGTCAACGCCAGCGCCATTGAGGTAGGAACAGCATCCGAGGGAGCCGCCTCTGAGGTCGCACATCGTCTCCTCCGCCGAGCTGTCGAAGCGGTCACAGGAGAGGAGTCCACGTCTACGGGAGGAGCTGAAGAGCTTCATCATGGGCCTCAACATGCAGTCGCTGCTGCTACTGGCTTCTTCCTCGTCGCCAAGCTCCTTCGCAGTGAGTTTGGCTGGGCGCCGAAGGAGAACGCTCGCTGACGGTCGTTTTTCAGTTTTGACCTACGTCGGCTACTCGGTCCTCAGTAAGCTCCTCCTCTCCCCTACTCGTCTTCCTTCCTCTACTTACTACTCACCTACAGTGCCCGAGTTCCGTCGCCCTCATCTCGTTCGCGCCGCTGGACTCATCCTCGTCTCGCTTATCTTCCTGGGCTGCGCCTTCGTCGACACCATCGGCAAGGTCGCCATCTTGGCATCGATTGGGTATGTCTGCTCCTGGTTCTCCGACTACCGGCGTACTAACCCTAAATCTCGCAGGATGGTCGTCGAAATCGCCTTGCGCTTCGGCGTAGGCATCATCGTCTGGCTCGACAGGCGCAAGACGACGCGCGAAGATATAGCTAGGGATGCTTCTGGGGTACACCCTGATGCTCAGCCCTACCTGATCCCGCTACAAGTGCGATTATTGCCTGCGTACAACCTCGAGCACATGGTGGAAAGACAGGCGGCATTCGTTACGGTCGTTCTCGGGGAATCGGTGGTCTCGCTGCTGTTCGTGGCTTCACAGGGTACAATAGGCTTGAGCGAGTAAGTGCACCTTCGCCTCCCCTTCGCCGTAGCCCTCGCCGAAGCTTCTGGGAGTGGAACTCTTCGCCTTCGCCGAGCCCTGTTCTCGCCCGCGCTAATCTCTTCGCCTGCAGTGAGTTTGCTCGAGCCGTGTTCGGGCTTACAATCACTTTCCTCTTCAATGCCGTGAGCTCTCACCCAATGTATCTCACGAGCTGCCTTGCTAAGTCTCCTCGGCGGCCAGGTCTACTTCGACGCCCTCTCACGCAAGTTCCGCCACGCCATCCGCCGCCATTGGTTCACCCATCTCATTTGGGATCTCATCCACTTCCCCATGTGTGCTGGCTTGATCACCGCATCAGCTGCTCTCAATGTCAGTCAACCGAGCGCCGAGGTCTTACGAGCTGGGCCTCTCCGCTCACTCCTCCCTCGCAGAAACTCGTACTGAACGTCGAGGTCGAGCAAGGCATTCGATGGCAGTACGGCGGAGGCATGGCGGTAGCCGTCTTCTGCGTTACGATCACGGGAATGGTGCACGAGTCGCTCGACCCGGCGGGAACGACCAAGCTGAGCCAGGTGAGTGGTTTCTTTGTCCCCTTCTTTCCGGCCTGGGCTGACCCCATCTCGTACACAGAACGCCCGAGCCATCCTCCGCCTCCTCGTCGCCGTGATCTTCTCCCTCCTCCCCCTAATCAAGCACCTAAACGACCTCTCCTTCCTTGGAATCTTTCTCGGCGTGTTCTCCGCCATGGTGCTCGTCGAGGTCTACGCCAAGCTCGGACACGAGGAGAGGGAGACCGAGGATCATACGGTGGTGAGGGATCGAGAGGGAGAGCGCGAGTTGGAAGAAGTCGAGGAAGAGAGCGAGTCGCCTGGAGAGCAGAGCAAGAGGACCGATTGAGTCTTCGCTGAGCTGCGGTCTTGTAGGAAGCTTCTGCAACCAGTCTTTGATTCTGATTTTCACTCGGTCTTCCCCTCGGGCATTCCAAACCGTTGGCGCCCTCGCAAGGCTTCTCCCACGCCTCCATATTCTTGGTAAACAGCTCCAAGACGGGGCTGGGGAGGAGACCGGGGTTGAAAAGGCCTATCCATGTGTGAAAATAGTGCGTGTATTGAGTGAGAGGATATGAGGGAAGGAAGAAGGTCAGCTCGGCTCGGCGATCAGGTTCGGCGTTCGTTGGACGAGCTCCTCGAGAGGTGTTCGGAGGCGGACAAAGAAAGGTGCCTCACCAGCGCGGACGTAGTTGACTTCCTCCTTGCCCTCGACCCATCCACGGATAGGGCTGCTCGGTCGAACCTTCGGTCAGCTTCCCTCGCTCCATCCTCATCGCCGAGCAAGGACTGAGACTCGCCTGCCACAAGTCTCGCAGAAGGTCCTAACGAGGGTGTTCCCCGAATCACATTCCTTGTCAAAGTACTCCTTGGGCTTCGCTCCCTCGGCCGAACTGATCTTGTAGGCCGACTCGGGGATGACGAGGACGGCGGCGAAGAGGGAGCCGGACGACTTGCGGCAGTTGGTGCAGTCTGTATCTCGTAACACGCTCGAAAGGTCAGCAAGAGCTCGGAGGAAGCGAGAGCGGCGTGAGAAAGGACGCACGACAGAGGCCGGGAGTCACTGCTTCGAAGGCGGCCGAGGGGACGGAGACTGTGTGCTTGCCGCAGTTGCAGCTGCCGACAATATCGGTGGTGGTAGGGGTGGTGAGCATCTTGGTGCTGTTGGGCGTCGAGGCGAGCGAAGGAGGGAAAGAGGCGAAACGGCACGAAACGTCCTCTTGACCTCTCCTCGGAGTTCGGCTCTCAGCCGAACCCTCGGGCCAAAAGCGGGAGAAGTATGTACATGCGAAAGCCAGTTTCGACTTGATGTATTGGAGACAAGGAGGAGCGAGAGATGCTACACAATAGCGGGGAGGAGAGCGATAATATTGGAAGAAGGGGGAAGTCCGTTTCGTCGTCAAAAGAGTCCATCATGAGAATCACACACACAGCTATGCACACAAGCACACCACCCTCTCGCCATCTACCACTGCATCTTCACATCCGCCTGGGTCTCTCCCCTCTCCCTCACCATCTGCCCCTCTCCCCTCGCCAACGCCTCCCATCCCCGACTCATCACCTTGCCCATGACCTCATCATGCAGCTGCCTCTTCTCCCACTCGTTCAACTCGTCATCTGTCCTCTTCTCCAGGAAGCGGGAGGAGGAAGAGCCACTGAGGCCGCCGGCGAGGGAGGAGAGACCGCCAGATTGGAGCAGGCCGGAGATGTCCTGTTTTGAGTGAGGGAGGGTCAGCAGGGAGGCAATTCGGAGGGAGAGATGCGAGACATACGGATTCGGAGAGGGGACAGGCGAAGGAGGCGGAGGAAGAGAAGCTGCGAGCAAAGACGAACGCCGAGGTCAGCTAGTGCTCGGTGCGAGAGGTGCAGACCTCGACCTCGACGAGGGAGAGCACTCACGAAGGACTAATCGACACGGCCAAGACCTTGAGCTTGAGGATGATCTTGTAGTTGACGGTGAGGTCGCCCGTGCCGGTACTCGTCGTCGTGAGGAAGCCACACTTGGTCGCAATGTCCTTGAGGACGGAGAGGTCGCTATCGTACGACTGTGTGTAGTTGACTTGGAAGGGGAAGTGGATGGTCGTGCTGTGAGGGGGGGCAGAGAGATTAGCGCGGCTCGGCGAAGAGGAGTGGACGGAGACAGCGCACTTGGAGTTCTTGTCGATTTTGACGTCGCTCAGACTTCCTCCGCCGAAAGAGGTCGAGGGCTTGAGAGGGTAGTAGGCGGTCGCTGAGATCTTGTTGAAGTTGGCGCCGAAGACTGCGAAATGAGAAAGAGCGGAGGGTCAGCCGGAGGTCGTGCTGATGCGCAGTCTACAGCGGCGTACAGTTGGGGTTGATGACGCCGATCTGTGGAGATTTGACAAGTCAGCTAGGATACTCGAGACGAGATCCAGGCGGCAACTTACGTTCAAGCGGAAGTTGAGAGCGAAGCCGTTGGACTGCACCGAGACTTCGCTTCCCTCCGACGGCGCCTCGATTCCGTTGAAGCTGACCTCTGGCGGCTTGACCCAAACTGCGAATCAAAAGAGGAGATTAGCGAGCGTGCCCGTCTTCTGGCGTCGTCCTTCGCGCGCGCCGTTCGGTGCTGCCGAAACGTCTCCCGAAAGCCGAGGGAAGCCTCGGGAGAGCTGCGCAGAGGCGAATTAGACTCACGGAAGAAAGCAGCAACGATGGAAACGATGATGAGGATGACCAGGATGATGGCACAGCAGCAGACGCGCCCACAGCAGCGCCCTCTCCCTCCCTTGGTGAAGGCTCCCTTGTGCTCGTCTGACCTCCACATCCTCAATCCCTCCTTCTTGGGAATCTGTCCCTCTGCTGCCATCTGTGTTCCGAGCCGAAGAAGGAGGGTCAGCTCCCTCCGAACGCCGAAATTGAGGTATGCGCGTCAAAGGCGCAGGCGAGCAAGGACTGACCTGCGCTGCAATAGATCCGCGAGTGACGGGGTTCAAGCCCTTCTCGTAGGCGTAATCATCGTTGTTGGGAGGGTAGGTAGCGCGACTCCTGCCTCCTGGTACAGCTTCGTCTCGGCCGACGAAGGAGGAGCTGTTGGCGGCGAGGTGGTCGGTCGAGTCGTTGTAGCCTGGGTATTCCGATGCAGGAGTGGCCAGGTTTGTAGAAGAGGGAGGATACGAGTAGGGTTCTGGATCCGACGTGTTGGTGTCTGTTTTACGAGTCAGCCGAGTGGGCATCGTTGGCTTGACGAGGGAGGGGAGGGAGACGAGGGTCGCGCGCAGTGAGCGAGTCGAGGCTGCTGTAGAGTTGGGGCGGGCTGTAGGTCGATAGGGCGGGTTATGTAGGGCGATACGAGTGGTGCTGGTAGAGCGAGCAACGAGACGAGTGAAGGGGAAGAGAGCAACCCTTGGATTGGAGCGAGCTGCGAGACTTAGAGAGCACCGCCCGTCGCGCTTCTTGAACAACAACCAAATACTCATTACAACTCGCTACAAGGGATCTACTACACCTTTGAATCACCTACAACTTCACATCACCCGCTCTCTTCCTCTGCTGCACCACGATGGCTTCCGCCCGTCGCCTCTTCTCGTCCTCTTCCGCTCTCGCCGCCCGCCCGCGAGGCCCACCGTCTCGGGGCGCAAAGGACCCGCTCGACATCACCAACATGTTGGCTCCCGGTCAGCAATTCGACTTTCCTTTGACCCGCCCTACCCTCCTCAAAATGGAGCAACGACGAGACTTTCTCCATTACCTCCGCTTGGAACACTTGCAGTTCAAAGATCTCGGTCAGTACAGCAGGGCAGGAGTCCAAAGGGCTCCAAGCTAGCTGCAGCTTGCTAACACGTCCTCCTGCGCATCGCAACAGTCGCCTTCCGCCAACGCTTCCTCAAGCCGACCGCTTCCCAAATCATCAAAGTCCGACACCAGCACTACCAAGGCGAGGAGCACCCCGCCGCTCGAAAAGTGACCATCGAAGTCGCCGTCGCCAAGCTTCCCCTCTCGACCGACGCTGCTCGGCACAAGTTCAAGCTCCTTGCTGGACCTAGGTGGAATAGCGAGACGGATGAGCTCAAGATTGCGTGCGAGATGTACCCTAGTGCCAAGATGAATGAGAAGTGGTGCTCGGATACGTTGGACAAGTTGATCAAGGAGGCGGAGGTGAGTTTGCTCGGCCTCATTCGACTGCTCGGCGCCGAGGGCTGACCCTCCTCCTCTCCATCCTCGCTCTTCACACGGAGTAGAACACCACCGACTCAATGTCCGACATCCCTCTCGACACTCGTCCCACTCTCTGCAAGGTCCGCAAGGCCGGTTCTAAGCGCGCCGCCTCGCTGAGGGACTTCCCCAAGGAGTGGCTCTCGCCGGCACCTTCACCAGCAGCAGCAGCACAGGACCTCCCGAGCGCGGGCGTAGGGAAGCAGGGTGGAGCGGAGAAGCCATAGATGTTGTGCAGAGATGGAATCGCCGAAAGGTTGAACAGAGATATGGGAGTTCAATTGCTCGGCGACGGGGAGAAGCTACGCCAATGGACCGTCGCGAGTAGGGAGTTCTGGCTCCTTGGGCTCCTCCTTCGCGGCAGAGCCCTCTTCTGGCTTCTTGTCCTTGCTGTCAATTTGTAGGAAGGTCAGCTTGGCTGGACTGCAGAAGCGGACGAGCGCCGAGATGGGTCACTCACGCAAGAAGCTCCGTCACGCTCGCCACCTTGGCCTCCAGCGATCCTTCTTTGTCAGTCCTTGTACCAATGCGGATGTCTGTCGTGAGTTAGAGGAGGGTCAGCATGTGGAAGCGGAGCGCGAGAGAAGAGCGAAGCTTGCCGGTCGCGATCCGGGGCTGTGAGCGATAAGGAGAGGTTGCAGCCACAGAAATAGAGTCAGCTCTTGAGACGCTTCAATCAGCATCCAATTCGCCTCCAGAAGCTCCATTCTCCTCGGCGATGAACCCCCCATCTCCCTCACGCCGAAGAGAGAGCCAACTCACGCATCCCATAGCATGGACCGCCTCGTGGCACTCCTCAATAACCTTCATCACCGCACCGTACTCTCCCTGTACTCCAGTACCATCTGCGCGAGCGCCGAACAATCAGTTTCGAGCTCTCTACATCGTTCTGAGCGGTTTCAGAGGGCGTGAGACGTACAGCCATGTAGTTGATATGATAGGCCTGATTTCTCGAGTACTCGTTGAGCCTCAGCGATGTACTGGAGCACGAAATCGGGGTTAGAACTCCCTCCCAGCGATCGGAGGCTTGTAGCTGCTCACCTTGGTCACGCCGACGGTGTCGACGCCCATTGGGACGAGGCAGAAATCGGCTACCTATTATCAGAATGCCGAACGAGGTCAGCACGGCTCAACGGAGAGCAGGACGGCGGAGAAGGGAGCACCAGCGCGTCTCGATGACGATGGTGGAGGAGCGAGCAGAGTCGTAGATGGGAAAGCAGAGCAGGAGAAGAGGCTTACGCAATGCATTGTTGTAGACGGAGCGAGTCGGAGAGAAGCGAGGAAGACGAAGGAGAGCAGAAAGCGATTTCGCTTCTCGCGTCGAGTCGGGGCGGAGGATCTCCCGGCTCTCTCGTGAGCTCAGGTATGGGGGCATACGAATTGCAGTTCGGCTTGAATCCAACTTCGGGACTGTGCTCTTCTCAGCCACGAGCAAAGAACGCCAGAGCGCCGAGCACAGGAACTGCAGCAGCCAACACCGAGCCTCCCATCTTCCCAGCGAACGAAGCTGCCGTAGCACTAGCACTAGCACTAGCAGCCCCCTCAGCTACACTCCCCGTAGCGTTAGTGGTCGCCGACGTCGATCCCTTGCTGCTCGAACCCGTCGTCGCAGCTGTCTCGGCGGAGGAAGAAGCGACGACCTGACCGGTACCGCCGGTAGCTGCAGAGAGAGCGGAAGCCTGGATGGACGAGTCGATGGCGGTGGCGGTGTTTTGCGAGGTGATGGAGCCGGAGAAAGTGGAGTCGACGCCGATGGTGATGTAGGCGCTGTTTGATGGAGAAGAAGGGAACAGCGAGGGCAGGGTCAGCTTCGGCTCGAGGCCGCGGGATAAGGTGAGAACACTTACAGCACACCATCCTCGATACTAGATCCAATGAGCGACGTGTCGGCGTAGGCGTTGTTTCCGTCGGTGTTCTCGGAGGAGAGGATCGTGTCGTCAGCGTTGAGGGTGCGAGTTTGAGTCGTATTGGAGTAGATCGAGGTCGCGAGGACTTGAGTGAGGAGATCCTCGTCATAGAAGACTTGACCGATGTGGTAGATCGTGCCAGCGGCGGAGTTGATCGTGCCGTCGTCTACGAGAGGAGGGCGGATGGTCAGATGAGCCCGAGCTGAGCAAGATGAGGATGAGGGGCAGGAGCAACGGGAGACGCACCCTGGATGGTATAGTTGTCGTGCACCATGAGATGAGTGTGGACAGTGCGACCGGTGTAGAAGCTACACCAGTGAGGAATCGGTCAGCTCGGCTCGACTCTCCTCTCTCGCTCAGCGCCAACCTCGACTCACCCAGGGAACGTAGTTGTGAACTCGACGACACCTTCGTCATTGGTAGGCCATCCTCCACGACCAAACGAGTAGTCATCAGTCATCGACGTCGACATGCCTTGACGCTTCTGCATGCCCCCGCCGCCCGAGCTTCGAGCGGTGGTGAAGCCCGAGTACTGGCCGGTGGCGTTGCATGCCCAGCTGTTACACGAGGTATGCGAAGAAAGATAGAGCGGAGAGTTGTCAGCGTTGATTTCTGGGCGAAGAGATCGGTTCGGCGCGAAAGCGGCAACTCACATCTCGACGTAGACGTTCTCAAGGGGCTCGCAGGTGTTGATGTCTATCACACCGATGTCGAGGACGAGGTCGATACCAGCTTGCGTCTCCCTGAGGTCTTGGCGAACGAGCTCGTTGTTGATGTAGTCTGACAAAGCGAAGACGGGGATCAGCGCCGAGCCTGCCCCCTTCGTGAAGCCTCGACTCACAAGGTCCTTCAGTAACCTCAGGTGCCGTAACGCAGCTCGAGTTCTGGATAGTCGAGTATCCCTTGTACTCAGCAGTAGTCAAGCTACTGGCGGGGATGTCACGCTTCTTGAGGGCCTCAGCAGCTCGCTTGGCCCTCCTCGCGCGCTTGTTGGCTCCGATGTGTTTGGCGCACTTGGAGGCTACAGAGGTACGCTTGGCCGCTTGTTGGGAGCGACGGAGAAGCTCTGCGCCGGTAGGAGCGTGATGCTCCTCGCCGGGGTGGGCTGGAAGGAGGAAGTCAGCGAACGATCGCCAAGGGGAAGGGGGATGGCTCACCAGCGACGAGGAGGGTGGATGCGAGGAGGGTGGATGCGAGGGCGAGAATCTTGAGCATGGTGAGGAAGCTCATATTAGGAAAGGAAGAGACGCAGAGCTCGCAGAAGAGCGCCTAAGAGCCTGCTCGGCCCCTCCCCTCTCGGGCAAAGACCACTCCGAAAAACGTCGTTCCCATTGGCGCAAGACTATCGCAGTACAGCGCCAAGACTTGCTGTGGATCTGCGGGCCCCGCTAGCTCAGAAGCTGTTTGCAATCGAAGAACTGAGTTGCAAAGGCTTCCACGAGTGCGAAAGGCGAGGGAGAGAACTCGGCTCTGAGAGGTCGGTCGCGCTTTGTTCTCCGACCTCATCGTTCTCGCTCGCTCGCCTCTCGCATAGTCGCCTACAGCTCCATAAACGAAGTTGACTGCAGGGAGAGATCGCGAGCCTGGACGGCGAAGTCTGAGGGCTGCGCGACTGCGAGACTGCTTCTGTACTATCCTGGTTGGGCTAGTTGGCGTTGCTACTGTAGGTCCTTGGCGATGACGGCGAAGCGCAGATATGAGGCGATGTAGAGCAGCAAGAGCTGAGGAAGRAGGGGGGGGGGGGGGGGAGTGTTCGGGCCAGCTCCGAAGGCGGCCTGCGCGGTCCTGGAGGCCGAAGAGAGGTAGCAGAGTTGACACGGAGATGTCATGTAGCAGTTGCTGAGCCGACAGAGCGGGCACTGAGGAGCGAGAGATCGAGAGCGAAGGCAAGAAGGGACGGGAGGCCGGCCCCTCTTGATCAACAACCACCACGACCTTTGAGGGCGCCAGAGAGATCTGATGAACTCTTATGGGGGATACGACCCGCACCAGCCAGGCGACGATTTCACTACAACCTACCGCCCTTTACCACCTTTACCGGCTCACTTGCACCGAATCTACCACTCGAATCCTCCCTCTCCCGATCCTCAGCCTCGTCCCATTTCATCAGCAGGATCCACCCCAGCAGGAGACTCGGACAAGGCTTCGCCTAACCTCAACGGTAACCCTGCACCACCTCCAACTGCCTCCGGATCGGCTTCCAAGAAGCGGGAGCGAGGCAGAGCAGCGGAACGAAGCGAAGAGGGTAGCAGCAGGGTGCAAAGTCCGGCCAATGGGGCAGCAGCTGGGCAGGATGATGCTACAGGCAAGGAGGGTAAAGCACCGGCTAAGCGAGTCAAGGTCAAGGTCAGTCCCAGGTCTCCAAGCTGGATCGCGCTCGCCGGTAGCTCACCCTGGCCTCCATCTCACAGGTCGGAGCTCGTGCAAGTATAGCTTGCATTTGCTGCAGGTAAGTGTCTGCTTCCTGCTGTACGGAGGGTCTTGGAAGGCGGGTTCGGCGATTGTTGTGAGCCCAGAGCTCACTCCCCCTCCCTTTCAACAGGAAACGGAAGGTTCGATGCTCGGGTGAATGGCCTACGTGCAAGTTCTGCGAGGGAAGGAACATGACCTGCGTCTACGAGGGTCACCCTGCCGAGAATGGCGGTCCAACGAACCCGTTCGTGTCTTTCTCCCTTTCCATCGCCGAAACGTGCTTCTCGGCTCACTCTCTGCACCTCGGAACAGCGTCTCGGCGGCTTTCGGCTTGGGAGGTTTGCTGTCACCATCCATTGACCCCATCCTCCCGCCGGAAGCGACCATCCTCGCCGCCATGGACATCTTCTTCCTGCACAAGTGAGCTGCTCCTTCTCATCTTCAAGGCAATCAGATCGCTGACGACCCCCTCTGATAGCTACGACACCTTCTACTTCCTGCACCGGCCAACACTCATCGAATCGGTCAAGAACGGCTCGGCGCCGAAGGAGCTCGTCTGCTGCATCCTCGCCTTCGCGGCTCGGTGAGTGCTCTCCTCTCCAGTCTCTTCCGGTCGCGCTGACATACGGATCTCACAGCTTTTCACAACCTCTACGGGAGCTCCACCCCTCCTCCTCGACCGCCGCCTCCGAGCACTACGCCGCTCTCGCCACGCAAGTCCTCGCCAACCCTTCCTCCGCGTCGGCCAAGGCGTCCACCTCGGCTCAACCCACCTCCTCGGATGGTGAGATCTCGCTCACACGATGCCAGTGCTTCCTCATGCTCGGCTTGTACGAGTGCACGGCGAGTCAGGAGAACAAGGGATGGCTCAAGATTGGCTATGCCATTCGCATGGCACAGGTGCTGCGCTTAGGTGAGCTTCCCCTTCTCTGAACTCTTCCTCCGAGCCTGACTGACAGCTCTGCTCTCCACAGGCTTTGAAGACGAGGACGAAGGCGGCGCCGTTCGAGCGCCGAAGGATCCCCTTCGCTCCGAGATTCGACGACGAACCTTCTGGGCCTGCTTCCTCGTCGACCGCACCGTCTCGGATGGAAAGGAACGACCATGCTCCCTCAAGCCGCCATTGCCGTCTGCTCTGCGCATGCCCAGCTCCGACGCCGATTTTCTCGCGAGTCGTCCTTCCCAGGGAGCGAGGTTCGATCCAGATCCGCCAAAGTGGAGCTTGTCTGCTAAAGCCGAGTCGGAGGGAAAGGGACCGGAAGCTGATCTCTATGGACTGGTGAGTTGCAGTCTTCTCGGCCCTACAAGGTAGCTCGCTGACGCCAATCCTCTCCGCAGACGCTCCGAGTCGCCGAGATCTGGCAACGAGTAGCGACCTACATCGGCTCCGGCGGCCGCAACATCGATCGAAGAGCACCCTGGCTTCCGGAATCGACCTTCGCAACGCTTCAGCGAGATCTCACGACCTTCGACGAGCGGTTGCCCGCCGAGCAGAAGTACAGCGAGGCCAATCTTCTCGCGCACAACCTCATCGGCCAAGGACGACTTTTTGGGATGCTCCACTTGCTGTTTTCGACGTCGAGACTCGTGCTGCATCGTGATTATCTGCCGTTTCTTCCACCGCCGAACTTCAAGGTGAGTCCAAGTTCTCGTCCTGCGACGAGCAGGTTCATCGCTGACGTTGTACGCTGCGCAGGCTGGAGATGGACCTGTCGATGGCGAACCGCTCTGTGGAGATCCCGTAGAGCCTACGAAGTGGTGGCAGACATCCTTCGTGAGTCGCCTCGCCTTCCTCATTCTCTTCGCCGTCGCTAACCCGCATCGCTTGCAGAACCATGCCGCTCAAGCATCGGGAACCGTCGCCGATATTCTTGGAAGCACTGCAGGCCACGGAGCCATGATCACCCACCCCTTCGCCGGCTTTGCTGCTCTCGCTTCCCTCACGATCCACCTTCACCTGTACGTTCTCGGTATTCGCGCTGCGCGGACACACAAGCTTACCCCTTTTCATCAACAGCAAATACTGGCCGCAATCGTCCGACACACCCGTCAACAATGCCTTTCACATCGAGCAGACGACGTCGATTCTCACTGCGCTTCGCGACGTTTGTGAGTCTTCCGCGCTTGCTCGCTCGACGACCCCAGCTGAGTCGGTTCCTTCTCCTAGATCCTATTGCTGCCGGATGGTGTGATGGCATGGCCAAGCTGCAGCTGCTCTGTGCGTCTCCGAGCTCGGAAAGCCTCCGCCGAGCATTGCTGACCTCGCGCGCTCGCCCACAGACTACAATCTCGTCCGCGGCGTACTTGATGTTGATCCAGCCAAAGTCCGCGCCTCCGTCGTGCAGCTCCTCCGCACCGTCAAAGAAGAGGATCATAGCCACTCTCCCACTCGTCCTCCCGTCCTCACCACCAACTCCCTCCCGCACCTCACCTCCGCCTCCAACCCCACCGGTCCCCATCTTCTGACCAACCCACTCAGCACCGACGTCTTTGCTCCTCCCTTCCCTCGCACATCATCAGCTCCTCACAACCCCTCCCTTCACGCCCCCGCCGTCGCCTCGCCTCTCGACCTGAACACCGAGTTCGACTTCCTCCTTCCGGCGCCGGGGATGGATCCGTTTGATCTTTGGGGATCAGGTGCGAATGGTGGATGGGCGGATTTGAGCCTCTTGTCGTCGGTGGATTCGGCGTGGGGGTTGGGAGGACCGGCGCTGTGGCAGCAGGGAGGGGCGCATCCTGGACATTACTACGGTTGAGATGTGATCTATTTGATGTTGTATCTCCTGTGAGCGATTCGCTCCCGGTCGAGAAGAGAGCACAGCGACGAGCAATGAGTTTGTAAGAGGGTTCGGCGAAGGAGCGCGGCCGTCTCTCGAGCTCTCGTGGAGCAGAATGGGGAGAAAGTACTTATTGCTCCAGCTCGCGCGCCGAGGAACGAAGAGCTTTATGTATGAAACTGCTGAGACTGAATTTCGACTTCAAGAGACACTAAGAAACACTTGGGCACCCTCGAGCCGAGTCGTCGACCGAGGCCCCGTTCATTGCCATCTCCCTTCCTGCCCTCCGACTAAGCGAGAGATGTTGCGCCGCGTAGATGAGAGCGCTTTAGCACTTGAGGACGATRCGACCGGAGACCTGTCCCTTCTCCATGCGCTCGTACACCGACTTGAGGTTCTCGAGYGGCTCGATGGCAATCTGAGGGACRACCTTGCCGCGAACAGCAAAGTCGAGRGCCTCGACRGCRTCCTGCCTGTTTCCGACGTACGAWCCGACGATCTRTYGAAGGYGAGAGGCGAGATCAGTSSAAGYTCGAGRAGAGAYGAGGAGCGCCGAGCTCGGAGGGGCAACTCACGCGGAGGGCCTTGAAGACGGTCCAGAAGACATTGGCCTTGATCCAGGTGTCGGGGGGAAGTCCGACGGCCACAAGAGTTCCGTGAGGGCGGAGGTACTCGAGAGCTTCGTTGTAGGCGGCTCCGGAGGAGGAGGTCATGAGGGCGGCCTGTGGAGCAGGGGGGAGGGTGTCAGCTGGAGTGATTGAGGTGCAGAGAGCAAGAAAGAGCGCACGTGAGGTCCAAGTCCGCCGGTGACCTCCTTGACGCGGTCGATAAAGTTGCCAGAGTCCTGCAAGCGGTGGGAAGGAGCCAGGGTCAGCGCCGAAGTCCTCGAGGTGGAGTGGATAATCACATACCTTGAAGTCGAGGAAGATCTCTGCGCCGTAGGAAGCGCACAGCTTCTTCTTGTCCTCTCCAGAGTCGACAGCGATGACACGAAGGGACATGGCGGCAGCGTACTGCGGAGAGAGAGGTCAGCTAGGGGAAAAGCCGAGCGAGAGGCTGCGATTCTCACCTGAACAGCCAAGTGACCGAGTCCTCCTCCAGCTCCAGCGATGAGGATGTAATCTCCAGGCTTGGTGTTGGATTGCTTGATCGCCTTCCAGACGGTCACTCCAGCGCAAAGGACTGTTCGGCGGGGGAGAAGGTCAGCTCGGCGAAGGCACTAGATTGAGAAAGAAGGACTCACTGGGAGCGGCGACCTCGAGAGGAAGTCCCTCGGGAATGGGAGTGAGGTGACGAGTGAAGGAAACGGCGTATTGCTGGAAGGATCCGTCGACCGAGTAGCCCGAGGTCTGCGAGTGACCGCAAGTCGCCTCCTGGCCCTCGCGGCAGACCTCACAGTTCAAGCACGAGTCGGCGAGCCACTTGATACCGACGGCATCTCCAACCTTGAGCGTGGTGGAGGTGTTGTCGGCAATGGCGACGATGCGACCAGCTCCCTCGTGTCCTCCGACGAGGGGAAGCTTGGGAGGAGCAGGCCAGTCTCCCTTGAGCGCGTGGAGGTCGGTGTGGCAGACTCCAGTGTACTGTGGAAGTCGTTCAGAGTTAGCGCCGAGGTCTCAGGTGCACTACAACAGCGGCTAAAGCTCACCTCGACGTTGACGAGCGCCTCTCCGGGCTTGAGATCCTTTTGTTGGACGACAGGGTGGTCCTTGATGAACTATTGTAGATGTAGAGGATCAGTTGGTGCTGCTTTGGAGCTCGACGGTAGCCCCACTGAGAGACTCACGCGAACTTCCTCGGGCCCGCCGTGCTTGTCAAAGATGCAGGCTGATTGAGTCTTGGGGATGGACATGGTGTTGAGAGTGTTGTTGTGAGAGTTGTGTGAGAAGAGAAGAGAGACGAGTGAAGTGTAGGAAAGAGAGAGGGAAGCAGAGCGAAGCCTTAAGAGCGCTGAGCCGAGCGAAGGTGGGGCAGCGGGGGCGACCGAGCTCTCCCGCTCCTCCCAAGCTGAGCGCCTTGCCCCTCACTCTATGCAGTCGGCTCTCTGTGGGCAGCCCTCCCGATGCTCTACGTTACCAAAAAATGCTCTAGGTCTATGCGAGAGTGTTTGACCTCTTCTGCAGCATGGTCGCTCGCTTTTCCCCGCCTCTGCACCCCGCTCGACCGACCTTCTCCTTCCCCTCTCATCAGCTCTCGAGGGAGGCGCCGAGGTATTCATGTAGCGAATATGCACATTAGACGAGGGAGGCTTTGAGCTGACTCCCGAAGACTAACGTACAGAGGCCAGCTCGGACGAGAATCCACTTCGGCGAAAGGAGGAAGGGTTCGGCGATGGTGTAAGAGGTCTCTATTGCACTGCATTCAGCTCGCATATCACTTCACACCATCTTCACTGCAATTAGGCTCCCCAATGTCTCCCCCACAACCCTCTTCTCCGCCTATGCAATCATCTTGGAGCGCCGAGATTCGGCTTCCGAGATCGGGATCCAACTTCTTGACCTCCCGCGTCGGCTCACTTCATCCGCTCGTCGAGCTCAAAGACGCGGCAGATGCTGCAGTCTGTGAGGGGTGCGTAGACAGTGTGCCCGTTGGTCTGAGGCGCGCGAAGGGAGGAAGAGACAAAGTGAAGGCGGGCTCCCTCGGCTCAGGCTGCTCGGCAAGGGAGCGAGGCGTGGGCTGAGCAGTGATGAGCAGTGAGTCGTGGTTTTGAGTCTATGTCTAGGACCTTTGAGATTGGGGGGATTTGTTCGCGGATGAGCGGCAGCTTAGAACGAGCACGAAGAGCGAGAAAAGCGAAGCAAGCTGCGCCGAGGCTTCGCCGAACATTCAGCGCTCTCGGTTCGAGTCCTTGCGAGGTACACGAGTCCGCCTCYAATACTGTAACAAGATAATAATGCTAAGAGATCCCTTCKACATCCCTCATACCTCGYCAYCATCCTYCGACCCCGAACCCGACTCTGAACCCGACCCCGACTCGTCTTCGTCGAAGAAGCCCTCGACAGAAGAGCAATCCCAGACAATCGCGACGCCTCTTCCCCGGGTCACCTCAGTGATTGCTCTCACCTCGCTCCGAGGGCGTAGTCCGAGCTCTCCATCGTCCTCCTCCAGTCTGATGCCGTACTCGAGCCCGAGCCACTCTAGCGAAGGCAGGCAGCGGTGATCTTGGAGGGCATGGAGTAGGTAGTCGCTCCTGATCGGGATTCCGGAGAAGGACAGATGCTGTACGGAGGAGGGGAGGAGGCGGAGAATGTCGACGTCTTCGAGGGAGGRRGTGGGGTCGTCGGSCCCCCCGCTGGCGCAGAGGGAGAAAGATGTGAGRTTGGGGAGGGACTTGATGATGCCTCTGAGCCTGGACGTAGCGGAGATACCCCTGCCTTCCGAGTCGAAATCGGAGCTGAGGCGAAAGCTACGAAGCGCAGCGAATGCCGAGAGATCGAGGGAGGAAGGGATGCTGAGCCAGTCAAGATYCAGGGTCGTAAGAGAGGTGCGAGAGCTCCGTAGGAGTTCCTCCACGGGGGCGAAGTCGGTGTTGCCTGCGCCTTGGGATCCAACGAAGCTCTTCAGCTTGAAGGTGGGGGTTGCAGGGCGAGGTGCGAGGAAAGAGGTGTCCATCGAGAGGCTCTCGAGGCCGGTGAGGGTGGCAAGCCACTCGACGCTTGTTGGCTTCCAATTTCCTCCCGCCATTGATAGTGACATCAGGCTGGGACCGAGCTTGGCGATGGCTTGTTCGACGTCGCTCGGCATCGGCGAAAACGAAGGCTCCTCCTCCGGCGAATGAAGAATGCTGAGGCCGGTGACAGTGCTACASGCGGCGAGCGCCTGGGAGACGACGGTAGCAGCATCGGGGCTCTTCGTYCACGTCGCAATGTKGAGTTCCCGAACGCACGTGGCGAGCTCGGCGTTGCTGAGGAGGGAGGACAGAAGCCGCTGGGATTGCGCGTCGAGCTCGTTGATGCCSTTCGGGGCCCTATCCCAGTTCAGATACGCTACGGCGTAGAGCTGCTCGCGAGCGACCGGCAAGAACGCCTTGGAGATGAGGCAGCAGGTCGCCAGATCAGTCTTCGGCGTCCAGTAGCCTGGGCTCGGCGAAGTCTTCTTGAGTATTGCGCCGATGATCTCAGGGGGAAGTGATGGGGCGGGCATGTTGATGTATGTATTTGGTAAAGATGGTCGGGGGGAAGAGGGAAAGAGGGGAGAGTGCGAGAGGAGGGGCGGCCGAAAAGCTCGGCGATGGTCGAATGAGCGCTGGGAGCTGCAGGAGTCGTAAAGTCAGCTACAATATTTCCCTGCTCTTTCACTGCAATACTCACACTCTTTGATTGAAGCTGAGGACAGGATGAGCGCACGAGCCTTGTTGTGAGTTCGAGCGACGGGGGGAGCGAGCGTCCGAACTCTGCTCAATTCGAGCTGGGAGCTGTAGTCGAGCTTACTAGGTCAGCGGAGAGGCAGCAGAGCAAGATGGAGTACCTCAACTTACTCCAAACCAGTCGAAGTATCGCCCACGAGCTTCCAATCCAGCAAGAGCGAGGCGAGCGATCACGACTGAGTCGAGCAGCAGCAGCGACGAGAGGTGTAGTCGAGTGACCGGGGTAGTGAGATCTTCCAGTCGAGCTTCCAGCTAGCTTCGTAGTCGTCTTAGTCCCTGCGAAGCGGGTCGAAGCGAGCGAGACGAGTGAAGCGTCGGAGAGCAAGCCGAGTCGAGCTGGGCGAGGGCGAGGTCACGAGGTGGCAAGGGGCCACAGAACGAGTGAGCTCAGAACAGCGGCAGCACAATAAAATCGAAAGCTCTTCCGCATCGTTCGGGAAGCAGACGCCGAGCTCCGAGAACCACTACTCGACCCCGACAGATGCTCGGCGATGGCTCGGGGAACTCTTCAGTCTCCCTGCGCATCGCTGCAGTCCGTGATGAGATGGATAAATAGTGTTGTGATTTTTGAACAAGTGTAGGAGAATCGATGGTATATGCTGGGGGAACAAACGATGCAAAAAACAGCTCTAAAGCGACTCGGTCTTCTCCCCTTCCCCTACTGCACACAGCTACCGACCTGAGGATACTCCAACTCGAGCCTCATCGCCATCGACACCAACGAGAAGAAGACGGGACCCTTCCTCTCCCACTCCTCTCCCTCCTTGAAGATGAAAGCCTCCCTCACGCGAAGGAGGTTGGCCTGGAGGTCGGCTAACCGGTCGTCGGGGTAGGAGGCGAGGATGTCCTCGGCGCGATGGGCGTCTGCTTCGGGGATGGTGATGGAGAAGCGAGAGTAGTCGAGGATGTCTTGGAAGGGGAAGAGGTTGCGGTCGACGACGAAGGCGGGGATGCAGCCGGCGTAGATGGCTTCGAAGGTGCGGGTTGTCCTGTTGGCGGGTGAAGAAAGAGGGAGAGAGAGAGATGGGAGGAAAGAAGGAGGCGAACGGTGGAAAAGGGAGGAGCGCGAAGGAAAGCCGAGAGTCAGCGACCCAGGCGAGGAGGAAAAGGCCAAAGATCCGCAACTCACCAAGCTGGAATCCCTCTCGGCAACAAGCAGAACTTGCTCGAGTTGAGCGTCCCGAGGTACCTCTGCCCCGGCGCATACTCCTGGTACAAAATCCTACTCTCGCCCTCTCCTCCCGCACTGCCCACATCCGTCGTCGTCCTCCCGCATCCAATCTTGGTGCGCACGATCGCTCCGAACCCTCGCACTCCACCAGCGAAGAAGCCGAGATGCTTCCGCTGAGAGGACGGAGTGACGGCCGAGAAGGAGCCAAAGGTGGTGAGGAGCGCTTTGGTGTGCTTGGTTACGGCGGGGATGACGACGTCGCGGTCGGGTTTGACGCAGTGGGTGTTGTAGTCGCCGTTGACCTGCATCAGGATCGAACCAGTCAGCCATCGCTCCTCGAGAACCTCGCTCCTCTCGCCGAAGCTCAAACTCACCTGCCACGCGATGGCCTGATCCATGGGAGAAGGTGGCGACCTTCCGAGCACATCCTCGAGCTTGGGCCACCAGCCGGTGCAGGATCCAAAGTCGTGGGTGAAGGGGATGACGATGCGACTGGCCGAGATGTGGCCGGCGGAGGCGACTCGAGTTTCGGCGTAGCCGACCGTGTCGGCGAGCTTCTTGAACGTGTTCTCTTGGAGGTAGTTGTAGTAGCAGCCCTGTTGTTGTGTCGTGTGGAGAAGAGAAGCAGAGAGAGGGAGGGAGCAGGGAGGACGAGGTCAGCTCTGGGTTCGGCGACGATGAAAGTGCGATTCGACTGACCTGGTAGTACGGCACAACGACAAAGTCGGCCTCATCCATATTGACGCTCCTATTCCTCAACGCCTCGACCATGAAATGATCCCCCATGAACGGCAACGGGCTCTTGTCCAAATTCCAGCACGCCGCGCTCGTCAAATGATTGTCAATCGACTCGGGCAGGTCGATAACATGAGCGGCGGGAAGGTCGTCCAGCGGCGTCGAGAAGGCTCGTCGAGCGCCAGGGAGGATGAGGCTCTCCCATGGAATCGCCTCGACTCGTTCGGCGAGGGAGGGAGGCGAGGTCGGCGCGTCGGTCTCGTTGAAGGACTTGCGCGACGAGTGTTGGAGGGAAGGGAAAGGACCGTTGGCGAGCCTATCGCCACAGCGATCGCGCGTGCACTTGCACGTCTCGGACGCCATGCAAACGAGGGGTGCCGAGCAGTCGATATGACATGTCGGGAGGTCTTTGGGGGTCCACTCGTGCGCGGTGCCGCGGTCGGGGGTGCAGAGCGTGTCGGAGCGGGGGGAGGTGAGGAACCGTTGGAGCTTGATGAGTTGGTCGTGCTCGGAGCGGAGGTCGGCGCAGCGTTTGATCGAGAGGGTCGATTCGGAGAGGGTTGTTCGACCGTCTTCCGACGGGTAAGTGACCTGGGAGGTGAGGATGGCTGTTGGGGCGATGAGGGAGACGATCAGCTTCGGCCGCCTCCAAGGTCAGAAGCGAGCGCCGAGCAGAACAGAACTCACGATCCTCCTTGAAGAAATCCCACACGTCCTTCCTCCTATCGCTCGCCGAGCAGCAGATGGGATTGACTCTCCACAGTAGCGCCCTGGCCTCCTCAGTCACCTGCTGGAACATGACATCCCTCCTCTGGCTCACCGGATCCTTCAACGTCAACCTCCTCTTCGGCTCCTCCCCCTCGGGCACTCCCTCCGTCGGCGGCAGCGTCAACGTAAAGCTCCTCGAATCGCGATGGACAAAATCAATCGAGTACCACTCTGCAATCGCGTGGGCGCCCTCTTTGCTCTGCTCGGCGAACTCGCCCCCGCGCTCCGTATCGGCCCAAATGACCACCTCGCTCTGTCCCGTCAACTTGCCCTCCTTATCGACGGTAGGGCACCTCAGCTGCACGTCGACTTTGCCCTCCAACCCCCTCTCGGCGAGGATCTCGACGCCTCGGACGCCCTCTTTGAAAGGGACGGCGGGGACGATGGCCAGCGGCTCAGCGTGCGGCGCTTCGAGGCCGGCCGAACAGCCGAGGGTGTGGTACGCTCCTTCGATGACGGTGAGGAGTTGCGAGTTGCATCCGCTGAGAGCGAGGAGACCTTCCTCGAGGACTGGCGTCGAAGGAGGGGAAGAGCAGGCGACGTTGATCCGCGACGAGAGGTGCGTGGCTTGCAGTTTGAGGAGCGAGGTGAGGTAGCGTTTGAGGGAGGTGCGGATCGAGGTCGAGGGGGTGAAGCCGAGGACTTTGGAGGTGACCTTGCGGTGCGAGGATTGCTCCGAGATGGAGGCGAGGGAGGAGGCGGTGGGGTTGTCGCTCGAGAGAGGGATTTGAGCGTAGGCGGATTGCGACTGCGTGAGTGCGATGGCGGCCTGCGCGACTTGCACGAGCGGCGAGATGCCATGTCGCTTGTTCGGGGGACCGACGACGGCGAGCTCTGCGACGAAAGCGAGGGGCCGGAGGTACTCCTTCTTGCTGGCCAATTCGAGCATCCTTGCTCCTTGAATGACGGCACGGGAGGCATCGTCGATGGCGAGGAAGGGCTCGGTTTGCAGCGGGGAGGTGTAGATTTGGATGGGGAGGTGGCCGAGGGCGGATTGGACGAGGTGAGGGATGGGGTCGAAGCGCGGGGAGTAGGGGTCGCCGAGGATGGAGTCGGAGGAGGGGAGGCGGAGGAGGAGCGAGTGGAGCGGGTGGTGAATGGAGAAGGATCGGAGCGCTTCGTCCGAGGCGAGGGTCGACAGTGCCGAGGCGTTGGCGTTGAAGGTATTGGGAATCTGTCGGACAGTGAGTGAGGAGAGCCCCAAAGTCAGCTCCGCCGCTCGGGCGCCTCTCCGCTCGGCTGGCCCATCGCCTCGCCTCGGCCGAACTCACCTCCTCCCAAGCGTCCCGTCTCCTCGGTACCACCACCCACGGCCTCTCGGCAATAGCTCCCTTCATCCCATCCAGCGTCGCCGGCTTATCCAACCCCTCCCTCCCCAAGCTCGCCAAAATCGTCTCCATCCCCCTCGTCTCGACATCCTCGCAATCGACCAGATTCCTCCTACAGCTCCTCGGATCATACGCCGCGAGATGGATGATGCCCGACACGGGAGGAATGACGATCGTCGTCGTGAGGTGATTGCCGCTGCCGCTGCCCTTGTTGGGGGGGCGACCGAGCTTGGCGTTCAACAGCGCGGCGGCCTGCTGCGACCCGGTTTGGGTGATGGTCGTGCCTCCCGCCGCGAGGATGGTCGCCATCAGCTTGGGGTCCCTCACATCTCCCACGAGGGTCCGTAGTTTGCCCGCTCGTTTAAAGTTGTCGACGGAGCGTTCCGACGAAGTGAAGGCTTGGGTTCGAGGGTCCGTTCCCTTGATCTTTGGGCCTTTGTCGATGGGCGCGGATTGGAGGAGAAAGTTGAGCTCGGGGGTGCGGTCCTTGACGTCGAGGACGGTGACGAGGATGTCCTCCTCCTTGCCTGCTCCTGCTCCTGCTCCTCCTGCTCCGCCTTCGCTCCAATCATCCTGCGCGGCGCTCGTTCCATACCCCGAAGACGGACCGAGCAGTAAATCCCTGACGACGTACTTGCCCAACGACCCAAAGCCTCCAGTGATGAGGATATGCCGCCGCGGTCGAGCGGCGAGAGCATCCTCATCCGCCGCGGCGTCGTCTTCGGCAGTGGCAGACTCGGAGGGGGCGTCGCCGTGCCCGAGGACGCGGGTCGAGGTGAGCTTTATTCGGTCGAGGGAGGTGCGTTCGTCAAAGTAGGCGGGGCGGGGGGAGGGGTTCGAAGTCGACACGAGCTGGGAGATGGCGAGGCGTGCGCGATGGGGAGCAGAGGTCAGCGAGCTGTACCGCTCTAGTCTAGCGGGTCTGCAGGGTGCATCATCTATCCTCTTGCCCCCTTGCTGCACCTTGCTCTGAGCCCTCTAGCCCTGCTCTCCAGCACGACTTGGGACCACGCACTCGCAACTCAACTCAACTCACCTCATAAAGGCTTCCCAACTTTGTCCCCTTGACACCCCACCCTAGTCCCCCCTTGATAGCTCCCAAACCGCCTACGACCCTTCCCAAGCCATCGCCCAATCGATGGGTGACGCCTTGCTCCCAATCAGCATAATGATCCAACCCGAGGCGCTCTGACCATCCCCCGCCTCCCGCTCCTTGGTCGAGTTCTTCGGGAGTGTAGCCGGCGTAGGATTCGGCGGCTGGGGAGGTGGAGGTGGAGAGAAAGTGGAGGATGAAGAGGAACGAGACGAGGGCGAGCGAGATGCGAAGGAGCGAGGTGAGGCGGAGGGGCATCTCTTGGCGTGGCTGCTGTAGGAGAGGGAGCAGGGGGTGATGATGTACAGACTGAGAGGTGTAGCAGACTTCTCTCTCCCCTCTGCTGCTGCTGCTGCTGGACGAAGTAGGCTCTACGGCGAGTTGAGACGAGGCCAAGATGTGAACGGAGTCCAACCGCCAGCGCCTCTCGTCTCGGACTTGGAGCCCTTTCGAAAGTGCAAGCGCGTCGGTAACCTTGTCGGCTCGAGCGTCTGTAGTAGAGCAGCAGCAGTACAATTCTCTACGAATGAAACACCCCTCGTCTCCCTTGCTCGCCCCGCTCGCCTAAACCCTTCGCAGCGCCTCCTTCCAGCGTTCATCGCGATCGCCGACCAACCCGTCGCGTCTGAACTCTTTTAATATCACAAGTCGAGGGAGCGGGTCTGTAGGACTGTAAAGCTTCTGTAGCAGTACAGAGATAGAGAGGAAGGGGCAACGGGCTTTTCGTTTGTAAGGGAGGGCGACTTTGGAGGACAGCTCGGCGAAGAGGGGACGAGCAGCTCTATGGAGAAGAGGCGAGCGGGCGTTGGGAGGCCTGTAGCTCGTCTGAAAGCTGATACGACATGATTTCTTGGAGGTCAAGAACCCAGCCTCGAAGCCTCGAGAAGGTCTGAATCCTCGAGCCGAGAGAGACAGCTGAGCGGAAGCGCCGAACCCCGCTCGCTTCGGCGAGGCTGTCCACTACAGGTATACGAACCGCTTGCAGCTCCGTAAGGCTTCGGTTGCGTCGACCATGATGAAGCAGCAAGGCTGAGCCTGTCGGCGTCCGTCGAGGACTGAGCAGCCATCTCCCATTCCCGAGCTGAAGGACTCTCCCCTCAGGCCTCAGCGCCGAAGGATCCTATTCGAAATCGGCGTATGTTGCAGAAGAGCTATCGTAAAGCGGGAGTCACGGGGAGGGGGAGAGGGGTACTGATGGGAACGATGTCGTGTCGAGGCGTTATCCAAGCGAGTCGAGTCGATCCGAGGCGGGTTCGGCGAAGAGAGCAAAGCTCAGCACTTGGCGCACTTGCAAGCCCCCGGGGAGCAGGTGCAAGTGGTACCACAGCTGCAGTCTGTTGGAATTGAAGGGAGGGAGGGAGCGTCAGCGACCAAGCCGAGCGAGGGGAGAGAGAGAGAGAGAGGGCCGGGAGAGGGGGGACGTACTGGCGTTTCCACAGCCCTTAGCCTGCGTATCGGTCTTGCTCTCGGTTGAGGTGGTGTCCTTGGATCTATAGTCCATCCGAACCCTCATCAGCTCAGCTCTCGGCGCCGAAACCCCGAGCAGCAAGAGTACGGGACTCGAACTCACCCACATGCACAGCTCGCGCCCTCGCTCTTCTTGTTGGCGGCGCAGTTGCACGCTCCGGGAGAGCAGGTGCAGGGGTTGGAGGATCTGTGTTTCGTTCGTTCGTAGTCCCATCTCGTTGAGCTCTCGTCGTCCAAGGAGCCCCAAACAGAGGTGCAACTCCACTCCACTCACCCCTCGACAGCGTTGCGGCACGAGCACGAGCCAGTGGACTTTGTGGCGCAGGTGCACGAGGAGCCGCACTGATTGTCATGGCCGGAGATGGAGATGGGGATGAGCGAGCGCCAGGCCAGGGAGAGAGGGAGATGAGATGAGAGGACAAGAAACTAACGTTGCAAGATTGACCACAGGCGCAGGGGGAGGTAGAGGAGGAGGTGGAGCTGTAGTAGATGAGCGGAGAGGGTTAGCTGGGAGGGTAAGCGAGAGAGTGGGTGGGTGGCGAGTGACTTGCGTAGACTGTGAGGGAGGGAGGGAGGTCAGGTGCGTCAGTGGGGGTGTTTGAGCTGTAGCAGAGTAGAGTAGAGAGGGAGCAGCGTACCATGTTTCTGTAGCCGAGTTGAAGGTGTGAGAGAGAAGAGAAGAGCGAGAGAAGAACGAGGAGCAGCGGGTGGCAGGAAGAAGAGAGAGGGAGCCCAGCTTTCGACGAGGGCAAGCGAAAGACACGGGAATTGGCGCAGAGCTGTTTCCAGTGGTACAGAGCTCGGAAGCATTCGTAGTAGCTCACAGTAACTTATAGCTACCCCTCTTAGCCTGAAGCCGAGCGAAATGTACCCTTCTCCCTCATCGCCGAGAAGAGTGCGAAAGCCGAGAGGGGGTCCGAGCGGGAGTTGGTTGATCGGGAGCAGCTCGGGTGCTGCTGGCTAGAATACAGAGAGCTGTGAGATTGTAATTAGCTACAGCAAGTAGCTGTACCATCATATGATACCGGTGAGGGGTCCCATCTCTCTCTCCTCACGAGCGAGTTGGAGACGCGACTCTCTTGCCCTTCCACCAGTTACTCTACTCGCTTCTGCTACTTGTGCAGCAGCAGCCAGACAGCACAACATGTCTTCAATTGGACCAGAGGACGCCTCTCTGCCTTGTGTACCTCTTCAACCA
This sequence comes from Leucosporidium creatinivorum, assembly GCA_001600635.1. NCBI lineage: Eukaryota > Fungi > Basidiomycota > Microbotryomycetes > Leucosporidiales > Leucosporidiaceae > Leucosporidium > Leucosporidium creatinivorum. The sequence continues at coordinate 1,234,382 of BCKL01000001.1, read as the reverse complement.
GCACCCTCAAGCCAGGCGCCACCCTCCCCAACGGAACCTCCTCCCGCCGAGCAGGACAGGCCAATCGTGCAAGGGGAACAAGAGAGTACAGAAACAGTATCAGAGGATAATGCAGTAACCCCTGCTGAAGTGGGAGCAGAGTTGAGCAGTGTAGCGACTTTGGATCTTCCCCTTCAAGAAAGCGCGACTGCTCCTCCTCCTTCCCCTTCCCCTTCCCCTTCCCCTTCAGCTACAACTACTCGCCCTCTCAAGTCGACACACTTCAGCAATACACCAGAGTACATTCATTCGCATACACCTCCTACTCGTCAAGTAGCTCTACCCACTCCAACAACTCCAGCTCCCTCTCGCCCATCCCCATCCTCTCGCCGCTCTTCAACTCAGGGCTCCATCAGCCCACCTCCTCCTACCACCCGTCGCCCTCCCCCAACGCTCAAACAAACAGCTCAAGACCTGCGCACCCTCCTCCGCACTTTCCTCCTCTTAATCCCCTCCTCCTTGCGTCGCATAGGGCGCATCCTCCTCCCCCCTCCCCTCCGTCGCCTCTTCTCCCTCCTCCTCAACAAAACAGCAATGGTCCTCCATAAACGAGGTGCATTGGCTAGTTCCCTCTTCTACGACTTGATGGTCTTCTTGTGGAAGTCGGTCATCACCATCTTCTTCCGCGAGATTAGGAGTAGAGGCGCTTGGAAAGTCCCCGGCGAGGGCGAGGGGGCCGTCATCTTTGTCGTCGGGCCGCATCATAATCAGGTGTGTGTGTTAATCTTGCTCTCTCATCCCCTTCGCTGCTCTGCTCTGCTCTTCGCGCTCCAGCTGACCCCCCCCCCAACCTCGCTCGCTCGCGCTCGCTCGCATCAAAGTTCCTCGACCCCCTCCTCCTCATGTCCGAAGTCCGCCGCGAAGCAGGCCGCCGCATCTCCTTCCTCGTCGCCGCCAAATCCATGGACCGCAAGTTCATCGGCGGCGCCGCCAAGCTGATGCAGTCGAGTGAGTAGTGCTTTCCGCTTGCTCGGCGTTCGCTCGCGCGCTAACCTTGCTAATCTTCTCTTCCTCCCTCTTCTCCCTCCTCATCCACTCACTTTCAAACGATCCCAAACACCCTCCAACAGTCCCCGTAGCCCGCGCACAGGACCTCGCCTCCCCCGGTCCCGGCACCATCTCTCTCTCCCCTTCGGATCCGACCATCCTCCTCGGCACCCACACGACCTTCCTCACCTCGTTCGCGACGCCCCGTTGTCAAATCATGCTCCCCCGCAATCTGGGCAACGTGAGCGTCGAAGTGGTCGAGGTGTTGGACGAGGCGAGGTTGAGGATCAAGAAGGAGTTTGCTAAGAAGGCGATGGAGGGGTTGAGGGAGAGGGGGCAGAAGGGGGTTAGTTATAAGGTGCGTTTCGCGCTTCACTTGCGTTTCTTTCTTCTCTCCATTCTGCCTCGCCATCCTTGCTGGGCACCGAGCTCGGTTTGGGCGATCCCTCCCTCCCGTTCGGTCGGTCCGCTGACCCCCTCCCCCTCCCCCTCCCCCTCCCCTCAAACACCAGATCCTCCCCCACGTCGACCAAACCAAAATGTACTCGTCCGTCTACCAAAAGCTCACCGAAGGCGGCTGCATCGGCATCTTCCCCGAAGGCGGCTCGCACGACCGGACCGACCTCCTCCCCTTGAAGGCCGGCGTGTCCATCATGGCGCTCGGCGCGCTCTCCTCCAACCCCAATTTGAGGTTGAGGATCGTTCCCGTGGGGTTGAGTTATTTCCACCCTCATAGGTTTCGCAGTCGTGCGGTCGTCGAGTTTGGGACGCCGATTGAGATTCCCGGAGCTATGGTCGGCGAGTTTGAGAAGGGGGGAGAGGCTAAGAAGAAGGCGATTGGGGATGTCATGGAATTGGTGGTGGATGGGTTGAAGAGCGTCACTGTCAGAGCACCGGATTACGAGACGCTGATGGTGAGTCTGTGCTTTCTCCCTCGGTATCGCTTCTCGCTTCTCGCTGACCCCGCTCGCTCTCAAAACACACCTCAACAGCTCATCCAAGCCACCCGCCGTCTCTACCGCCCTCCTGGCCAACATCTCACCCTCGGCCAGATCGTCGAGCTCAACAAGCGCTTCATCGCGGGATATGAGGTCTACAAGGACGAGCCGCGGTTGATTGACCTGGTCAAGAGGGTCAGGGAGTATAATACCTTGTTGAGGTATATGGGGTTGAAGGATCATCAGGTTCGTCCCTCGCTCCCTCTCTCTCTCTCTCTCTCGTCTTCCTCAGCTTTCTCGAGCGAGGTCGAGCTCGGCGGTGGAGCTAACCCGCGTTCTACACAGATTGAAGCCGTCGCCCGCCCCTGGTGGCGCTCGTTCGTCCTCCTCTGCTACCGCCTCGGCCTCCTCTCCGCCTGGGGCATCCTCGCCCTCCCCGGCGTCGTCCTCAATGCCCCCATCTTCATCGCAGCAAAGATCATTAGTAGGAAGAAGGCCAAGGGTGCGTTGTGTCGCTCGCTGTCTCTCGCGCCGCCGCGCGGGAGGAGAAGAAAGAAAGAAAGAGGAAGAGCGAGAGCGAGAGAGCTGACCCCCCCCTCCCCTCCCTTGCGCGCGCCGAGCAGAAGCCCTCGCCGCGTCGACGGTCAAGATCAAAGGCAACGACGTCCTCGCGACGTGGAAAGTGCTCGTCGCGCTCGCGGGCGCGCCTACGCTCTACACCATCTACGCCATCGGCGCCGTCGTCCTGGCGCACAAGATGCAGCTCGAGTTCAAGTACAAGCTGTGGGCCCCCGTGGCCACGATGGCGGGACTGCCCGTGATTGGCTACTCGGCGCTCAAATTTGGCGAGGTGGGGATGGATGTTTACAAGTGGGCTCCTCTTTCCTCTTTTCCTCTTTCCTCGCGCCCTCGCGCTCTCTCTCGGCGCGCGCCGAGCTAACCCCCTTCTTCCTCGTCGTCGTAAGATCCCTCCGCCCCCTCCTCCTCTCGGTCCTCCCGGGCAACACGCACCAACTGGACCACCTCCGCACCCTCCGCTCCTCGCTCCAACTCGAGATCAACCACCTGGTCGAGGAACTCGCCCCGGCCATCTTTGACGATTTCTACACGAACCGCATCGTCCCTCCTTCGGCGAAGCCCCAGCCTCAGCTGCAGGGAGGAGGTGGGGGAGCGGGAGCGGGAGGACAGAGGCCCGGAGGGATGCAGAGGAGGAGAAGCACGTATGGACCCAAGGGGGAGGGAACGTTCTTTACGCATCCGATGAGTACGCCTTGCTTTTCTTCTTCTTCTCCTTTCCCCTCCTCCTCCTTCTTCCTCGCTCGAGCTGAGCTGACCGCGTGCGCTCGAACGAACGAAAAACAGGCTGGGTCGACGAATACCTCTTTGGCTGGTCGGCCTCCCAGGTGCCCAAGACGCCTGGTGTCGAGTCCGATGCCGAGGGAGGAGCGACTTCCGACTTTGACGGCCCGGGAGGAGGAGGAGGAGGAGGAGGAGGGAGCGGGACGAGGAGTGGATATGTTTCGGGATATACTACCGAGGAGCCGGATTATGATGAGGTGCGTTCTTCGCTTTCTCTTCTTGAGCTCCGAGCTCGTCTGGCTTCGGCGCTGAGCTGACTCGCCTGCCTCTCTCTTCCCTCCCTCCTCCCTCTCCTTCTCGCCCCACCGCTCCCCACCACCAACCCACGATAACCAACACAAAAAAACAGGTCATCAACATCCTCTCGCGCGAGCAAGGTCACGAGCCGACCACCACGGACACCGAGTCGCTCCATCGCTACCGCCGTAACTCGCGCTCGCGCTCGAGGAGCCAGTTGGACCTTACTGCCCTTAACGCTGTCGTCAAGGATCAGGATGGGTCTGAGGCGAGGACGACGGGGAGGGAGGAGAAGGATGGCGAGGGGGTGAGGGAGAGGACGACGAGGGGTGCGGAGGAGCAGGAGGAGGAGGAGTAGAGAGGTGATACTCGGTTCTTTGATTCGGTTTCTCTTTTAGTGTGTATGTTTTTGAGCAATCCGCTTTCCTCTTTTTCGAGATCGATCCTTTGGTACAAGCAGTCAGAATCAAGCAATTCAATGCTCCGTTGATCTGTCCTTTCTCGCTTCTCTCTTCGGCCGAGAAATCGCGAGCGACCCGAGGCTACGACCCAAGCTCAAAGCATCAACGAGTCGTCCCAAGGATGCCTCACCACCGCGCTATAGAGGTCGCTATCCAAGTCCCCGACGAACTGGACCGCCAGGGGAATGATCTCCCTACTCTTGAGCGGCGGGAACGTGCGAAGGAGCTTCATTGGTCTGTTCATTCCAAGAGGGCTCGGTCAGCTCTCTCTTCAGCGTCGAGGGAGACTAGAGAAGGCGAGGGGGGAGACGCACGAACTACTCCTCATCAACTCCTTCTTCATAATCACCACCTGCGCCACCACGCACAATACGTTCAACCCCACTCCCCACGCCAGGAGGAAGTCCCACAGTTCGAGCACCTCGGCGAGAGGAGGGGTCGAGGCGGAGAAGGTGAGGAGAGAGGGGAAGGCATAGAGTTCGGCTGTTAGGTTGTGGGAGAGGAGATGGGCGTAGAGCTCGGGTTCGACGGAAGAGAGGGAGCGGTCGACGAGCTGTTTTTCGTCGGGGAGGGGAGGGGGTCAGCGAGCGCCGAGAGGGAGGAAGGAGGAGAAAGAGGACGGACCTGCAACCCGAGATGAACGCCTTCTAATGTGGGTCGGACGTAGCGAGGTGCTTGGACTTCAATGAAGGAGCAGAAGCAAGCAAAGGCTTCCAATTCGGTCGGGAGGACGTAGAGGAAGGGAGCGGCGAGGACGTTCATCCCTTGCACGTAAGGGGTCCCGGGGTCGATAGTCGGCGGTGCAGAGGCGGAGGTACGTAGACCTGCGGCGTCGGAGGCGGCGGAGTCTGTGGGTCCGTATGGATTTAGCCGTCAAGCGGAGGAGAGAGGCCGAAAGGGAGGCGGCGCACCGAGCTGCCGCCAGACAAAGGCTTCCAGGCAGCGCACTAGCCGTTCTTCGCCTACTCGTTGACGGAACTCGAGGTCCGTGGCGAGGGTGCGGAAGGTGTCGTTGCGGATTTTGGAGAACATGGGACTGGCCGAGCGGGAGCTGTCGCCGAGAATGAGGGAGAGGGTCAGCGCGTGGCTGCTGGGCGAAGAGGCCGTGACGACGTACACGAGGTCTAGATATGTCTGCGAGTCTAGTAAGGGGTGTATGCCGCTGTGCACGTCTTGCGGGACCGCGTTGAGTCGGAGCAAGAGCTTCCAAACGAGCGGGCGGATGATGGCCGCTTGAGCGGGGTCTTTGGGTAACGATTCGAGGAGGATGAGTTGGCGAAGTTGGGTCATCCGCTCGGCGGTGCTGCTGGGAGAGGCGGCGGGAGCTGTAGGAGGGCAGAGGATGGCGAGGAATGGCTCTAGAGCTGGAGAGTGCGGAGGGGCCTCGCTGGGAACGGACATCATCTTGGCTGCTGTAGGCTGGGCTGTACGTCGATAGCTTGCAAGGTGTTATGCTGCTGAAGAGAAGGAGACGAATGAAGTGCAGAAGCACAAGGAGCGGCTGCTGATTCGAACTCAGGGTAAACAGCTCAGCCTCGGACGCGCTTCGCTCTCTCTTGCGCTTGCATTCGTCTGCACTTCGACTCGGATAAGCTACAGGAGTGTAGGAGGACAGTTCTCTGTACTTTGGTATGTCACAGCAGCCGTCTCGGCCCAGCTGCCTAGCCTGTGAGCTCTGCCCTCCACTTCTCTCGTCGCTCTCGCCCGTGACCTGACAAGTCGCTCCTCTGCAGGCGCACAACTGGAGCTCGACGACACCCCCTGCGATGGCCAGTGTCCTTGCACTACTTGCACTCGCACCGCCATCCCTTGCGCCTACCCTCAGCCGCCGCCTTTCCCTTCCCCTTGGGCGACGCGAGAATTGGATCAGGTCGAGAGCTGGTCCGAGCCGCTCTACTTGTCCCAGGGCACTACCGGCTCGGCAAGGCTTAGCACCACCCTCAATAAGAATGGCGAGGTCAAGCAGGTCGACTGGCAGGCCGCCGTTGAGCAGCAGCATGGTGCGCAAGGAAGGGAGCGATTTGAGGTTGAACGAGCTCACCAGCTCACCTTACAGACCTGCGGATACGGCCTCGAGCTTTCGAGCCGGTTCACTTCCTCTTCCCACCTACCGTCACCGGCGAGCATGAGCACGAAACGACGGACGAGCTCGGCGACCGAATGACCTTCGCGCGAGACGCCGAATTGATGGACAACTACGTGCGCTCTTCGCTCGCTCGCTCGCCCGGACGTACCGATTGCTCATCTTCTCCCCTGCAGACCTACCTCGCCCCGAACGATCTCCTCCCTCCCACCATCCTGCTCAACGCCGCTCTCGCCGACCGACCGCCGAGAACTTCCCATCGCATCACGACCGCTTTCCAACCTTGGAATCTCAACGTCGGCAACTGTATGAGCGTGGTCGACCTCCCATCAGGTGATGGAGGTTCAGGCTCGACCTTTGCAGCCTGGCGACGAGGTGACGAATCTGGTCGAGGGACGGCGGTCGGATGGGGAGCCTTCGCCTCGAAGCAGGAGGATCTGGAAGAGCTACCAAGCGCTTCCGACTCTTCCTTCTCTCGTCGGTTACCTCTCCTTCGCCCTCTCGCCGCTCCCCTCGCCCGCACCATCTCCCCCATCCTCCAACTACAACTCGCGCCCCTCAGCTCGTCCTCCTCCCTCCTCGCCATTCGCACTCAAACCGAACTCAAGCTCGTGCATCTAGGCCACTACTTTCCAGCTAGTCAGCAGCCCACCACCCTTGCCTCATTCGACTATAGCGGCTCCTCCCTTGGCCGACGAGCCATCGCCGACGTCGCGCTTGGAGGTGTCGCTCATCGGCAGGGCGAAGCAGGGGGAGGGATCGTAGTAGATGTTGATGGAGGGTTGTTTGGATGGGGACTGGGAGTGCGGGGAAGTGGAAAAATTGGAGATGTAGGAGGGGACTGGAGGGGAGGGACGCCGGAGATGTTTCGATTGAGGAGGGGGAGGAAGAAGGGCGTGAAAGGGTACTCGGGGTTCGCGCGAGTTGGGTATGGTGGTGCGAGAGGGAGTGATGCGGTTGTTGCGTTGGAGGATGAGGTGCTGTTGTATGATCTTAGGGTGAATCGGCCTTTCGCTTTCCCCTGCTCGCTCCTTCGCTAACCGCCCACGCTACACCAGTCTCCAACCTCCTCCACCTCTCTCGTCGACTCCGAACTCCTCGCCCGCCACATCCCCTACGGCCAAACCGGCTCCTCCCTGCTCACCTCCCTGCTCACCCGTTCTCCTCGCTCCACCACCCCGCCTTCCGCCGTCCACCTCTTCTCCACAACCCGCGACATCCTCTGCATCGACGAACGGATGCCCTCGAAAGAACTCTTCCGATGGGCCCATAATCGAGTAGGCAAGGAAGGGAAGGGACCCGATCGGACGTTGAGCTTGCTTGAGATCCCCTCCCGAGCAGGTGATCACGACGCTCCTCAGCGTCTCGCCCTTCATTCAAGGATCCACCCACTCATCACTGTTCATACGCACTCCGCTTCCCCCACTCTGCCACCACGATCTCTCCTCGACCCATTCTCCCTTCCTTCGCCTACGATGGCTTCGACCGAGCAGGCGCCGTTCGTGAGGGCGGGGCTGGCGGTGCTGCCGCTGTCGTCTGTTGGGAAGAGTGGGAAGGAAGAGGAGGAGGAGAGCTGGATCGTCGCAGAGGTGGGGAACGATGGAGCGGTGTATCAGCGAGTTTGCTCAACTGCCGAGGAGGAGGTGGATGAAGGAGGGCGAGCCGTCGAGGAGTGGAGCGAGGAGGTGGAGCGGGTAAGGGCTGAGTTTGCTGGGAGGAGGAAGGAGGGCCGCGAGGGAGGCCCGGTCGGAGGGAAGGAGATGGCTGAGACGGCGGTGCTCGATGCGAGCAAGGTGGTCAGGGCGTTGAGGATTGGGAGAGCCGAGGGAGGAGATGGGGAAGAAGAGAAGGAAGTGGAGAGAGCGTTGGAGAGCAGAGTGGAAAGAGCGGTGGAGTTGATGAAGAGGGCAAGGGACGAGGCCGAGGAAAGAGAGGTCGGAGTGCTGACGGCGTGAGTTGAGGTCCCTCGTTGTAGTCGACTGCGCTGACCTCTTCTCACATGCAGGCAAGAGCTCCTCACGTTCGCCGAGCGCGACAGGGACGAGGCGAGGGAGGACAGCATGGACATCGACAACGAGGCCAAGGCCGAGTTCGCTCTCAGCTCACTCCCTCCTCTACCTCGACCATCCACCTTCGCCGATCCGTCACGACCTACTGCGCGCTCAATCCCACTCGCCACCTCCGCTTCTCACCTGCAACACCTCGCCACGGCCCTCTCCGACACCGCGGGCTACGCCTCCACCCACTTCGAGCCTCGCTCAAGCCACGTCGAGTCGGGCAATCAACGCCTCGCATACGCTCCCGACCTACCAGCCAGCTTTCTCGACATGCCCTGGCAAGCAGATGTACTCAAGCGGCGCTACGGATCGGTCGTCAACTCCAAGGAGGGCGAGGAGATCCCGCTTGTGCGCCGAGCCATGGCCAATGCTACCGAGGAGGTCGTACTCGATATGACCCTGAGCGCTCAGGTCGTCTCGAGTAACGCTGTGGAGCCCAATCCGCCTCCCTCCTTCATCAACGCCCCTCATCCTCCCGACCAATCGCCTCCTCCCCTCCACTTCACCTACTTCCGCCCTCGTCGCCATGTCAACGGTCGGATCGTCGACGATAGCGACGCTTCGGACGACGACGACGAGATGAGCAACTGGAAGAAGCCCTCGCTCAACTCGGTCGGCGTTCGCGCGTTGCTGAGCGAATGGCACGTCGGCAGCAATCCTCAATCATACGCATGGAGCAACCCTTACGCCGACGAGCAGAACAAGGACGACCCCTTCTCGCAGTCGCAGTCGACCAAGAGCAAGAAGGGACGCTCGCGGCAGAGGGAGAAGGCGTCGGCGGCGCCGAACTTCGCCCCTTCGTCCCAGATGTTCTCGCAATCGCAAGCCACCACCTTTGGCTTCCCCTCCTCCTTCCCTGCGCCTTCCTCTCAGGCCCCACCAACCTTCGCCACCTCCCCAGCAGCCACTCCTCAACGCCTCCGGGTACCCACCATCCTCGAGCAGGCTCCGTCCTCCCCCTCGGCTCCCACCTTCGCAGCCAGCCAGCCTCAGTTCGGCGCGGGAGCGTCCAGCTCATTCGGATCGCAGTCGCAGTCGCAGGTGCCGGGCGCGTTTGGTCCTGCTGCCTCGCAGATCTTGCCTGGCGCGTTCGGCGGAAGCGAGAGGGAGAAGAAGGAAAAAGACAAGAAGAAGGGCAAGAAGCGGGTCTCGGGATTTTAGCTCTGCACTGCTATATACGAATGCATGCTCGTACTGCGCTCGAGATCACAGCGAGCGAGATGATGCAGTGTATCGGCTTGACTCGGCTGGTGCTCCTCCGGCTCGAGACCTCCGCACTTTCTTTACCTCTCGCTTCGTTCTACTCGTCTCTTCTCCCTCGCTCACCACCGCTCGTTGCCCACCACGTCGATCACGTTGAAGGAGAAGCACACACTGCCACCAGAATGCAATCTGCTGAAGTGGCAGGCATCGCCCCTGCGCGAGGAGCAACGCCCTTGCCATCCGAGCTCAGCGACTGGCTCTTTGGTACGTCTTGCTACAGCTCGAGGGGCCGGGAAAAGACTCGAGAGATGTACTCGCATCTCTCCAGAGGTCTAGCTCGTCGGATGGTGCAGCAGGAGCTGAATCCCTTCCTTTCGCATCACGCTCTCGCTCGTCGTCGGAACAGTCAATCGCAACACGGTAGCTGCTGCCACAGGATCGCTGGTCTCGACCATCTCTGGATTCCCGTTGGACAGCGTGAAGGCTCGGCTGCAGGTCAAGCGGTGAGTTGAGAGCTGAGTTGCTGCTCGTTGGAGGCTAGCGAAGGGGCAGAACGTTTCTGACGCTCTCTTGATACAGCTATTCGAGCGTGCTGGACTGTGTACAGCGCACCTTCCGGGATGAAGGGATGGGTGGATTCTTTCGCGGGGTAGGTCCGACCTTTCGCTACAGAGCACCGGCTTGACCGCGGCGCGGCTAAGGAATCACGCACTGACGCTTGCTATATCCTTACAACACTCGCCACCTCTCTACAACACTCGCTGTATCTTTACTCTTAGGTCACCATCCCTCTCATCACGATCACGGCAGTCAGGACGGCCTCCTTCTCCATCTACTCGGGCGTCAAGGATCGTCTGTACGACGATCAGTGGGTTCGGCCGCACAAGGCGAGCTCGGTCGTCGCTGCAGGCTTCTTGGGAGGAGCTGCCAGTGGATTGTTGCTGTCGTGCGGAACCTCGGCGTTCGAGTATACCAAGGTGAGTCGCTCGCTGCTGCGTCAGAGAGGCATGAAGCTCATGATTTCGCTCTTCCTCGAAACTAGATCAAGCTTCGTGAGTTTGGCCTCGTTTTTGCTGGACTGGAACCTCTGCGCGTTGCTCGAGACGCTGCGACGGCTCGGACACCTTGGTGCTCGGCTGGGCTCTGCCACTTGCTAAAACCCTTGAGACGACCTGGAGACATCGCTGACCCAGTCTCTTCGCCCTCTAGAGCTCGAATACCTCATTGCGTGAGTCCCAGAGCACGACTGCCGACGCGTCCGAGATGAAGGCTGACCCTTTTCGGCACATGTAGGGTCAAGAAGGGCATCCCTTTCGAGCCTCGAGGAACTGTCCAAGGCTTCTTGGATGTGCGTACACTCTTTACAGGTACTCGATCCAGCTCGAGCCCGCACTGACGCTTCAAATCGCCGGCAGCTGTATCGGAAAGGAGGAATTCGAGGGCTATACACGGGCTTCAGGCTGCACGCTTTCCGCGACACTATCGTACGTGGGCAGACCTTCCTCTGAGTGGAGTTCCTACTGACGCTTCCCATCCCCTCTCCCGCCCCTTCTCTTTCGCTTCTCGCCCTTCGCGCCTTTCCCTCCTCCGCCATTATCATCTGCTCTCCCCGCGACGACAGGGCACTGGATTCTACTTCTCCTTCTACGACAGCGCGCGCCACGCCATCGCGCAGAACCCCGACATCCCCCTCCCCCAGTTCATCACCACCTTCGGCTGTGGCTCGGCGGCCGGACTCGCCAGCTGGACCCTCATCTATCCTCTCGACCTCGTCAAGGCCAAAGTACAGCGCAACGCCCTCGCCGACCTCCCTTACGAGAAGCCATGGGCCATCTTCCGTCGCCTTTCGGACAATGGCTTCACTCGCCTGTATCGCGGTCTCGGCGTGAGCGCAGCGCGCTCAATATTCACCCACGGGCTTATGTGTGCGTTGTACTCTTCTCTCCCTTCGCTTGGCTTTGAACAGTGCTGACCCTCCGGCGTTCGCAGGGACGGTGCTCGAATCGGTTCGAGGGCAAATCACTCGCCGAACCGGCCACAACCAATCCGAAGACCTAGAAGACCCATCCCGATAGATCTTGACGTATCAATACACCCTTGTACTACCTGCTGTTATACCAAGACCCTCTCTCCCCGCCCTCATTCCTCGTCCGCCCTCGTCCGAGTGCTCGAGATCGTGCCGCCGCCGAGACACCAAGTACCGTCGTAAAGGACTACTGCTTGTCCTGGAGAGACGCCTTTGATCGGCTGCAAGAGCTCCACCGAGAGCGAGCCGTCCGAGAGCCGCCTGACCGTGCAGTCAGACAGCGCGCCGGCTTGCAGCGACCGAGTCTGCGCCGAGACCGTAAAGCCCTCTTCCGAGTCAATGGCTGGTGGCGGGTGGTGAGGTGAAGACCAGATAAAGCCTTCGGTAGATAGACGAGTGACGCGGAGGAGAGGCGAGCTGTAGAGGAAGAGCTGTCAGCGATGCTCAACCTCGACGAATCGGAACCAAACTCACTCTCCCGGAACGATGACGACGACGTTGCGTTCAACATCTTTCCGACCGACATACATCTTGGTCGGGAATCCTCCAAGACGAGCGCCTTCGCCGATGGTGTAGCGCCAGAGCCCAGTGTGCTGACCGACGACCTTGCCCGAAGCATCCTCGATGTTGCCCGGTTTTGGCTCGAGGTAAGAGTCTGCAGAGGGCATCACAGAGTCAGTCATACTCCTACAGCACATCGTGATCAGCCGAGCGCACCAAGAAAGGTCCCAAAGCGGTTGCGAACGCCGACGAAGCAGATGCCCATGCTCTCCTTGCGCTCGGCGGTGTGGAGGTTCCATTTCCTCGCCAGATCTCGCACAGCGTCCTTGGTGAGGTCGCCGAGCGGGAAAAGGGTACGGGAAAGAGCGGATATTGATGAGGTAGAGAGGTAGTAAGATTGATCCTTGGGAAGGGAAGAGGCCCGGTGGAGGGAGGGGAGGGAGGGGTCGATGGGCGAGGGCAGTAGGCGGGCGTAGTGGCCAGTAGCTAGCCATGCATGTGGGTCCTTCTCGAATAGTCGATCTGGGAGTTCGCGGAACTTGATCTGCTGGCTGTGAAGGGCATTCTGTCAGCGACCTGGAGAAGAAAGCTGAGCGCCGAACTCACTTGCAGTTGACATCCGGGTTCGGCGTCACGCCTGCAGCCCAGTCGTCGAGCGCCTCTTGAAACACCGAGTTCCAGTACTCTTTGGAGAGGTCCACAAGCTCAGGCTGAACTCCGCCGAGCGATTCTCGACAGATGCGCTGGACTGCTTCCCAATCACGCTCCCATTCGCACCCTCCTGAATCCGAGGCTTCATCCAGGGTGTCCCAATTCCTCATAAAGACTGGCGCGACGTCGTAGCCTTGCTCAAGGAGCATCCTCGCCGTTACAGAGCTGTCGACCCCTCCTGACATGGCGGCGAAGACCTTGGTTCCCGGCGGTGGTGGCCCCCATGACTGTTGGACCGGTGTTGACGCAGTGCTGTAAGCTTTTCGGATGCGGTGGTGCTTGGCGAGCGCGGCTTGAGCTCGCCTCGCGAAAGTGCTCATTGGGCTGAGCGAGAGAACCGCAAAGCGAGCGGCGGCACTCTTCGCTTTCGACGTTCACCTCGTCTTCACTCCAATGTCAGCTACAGAATTACCGACGAGGCTACACGACCTACCGCCCGAGCTCATCGCTACCGTGATATCCGCCTGCACCCTTCCCAGCGCCATTTCCCTCTCGCAGGCCTCGTCAAGACTTCGCACGATCGCCGGCGAGTCGATAGCCTGGCTGGAACCTCTGGAAGCTGCCGCCGAAGCTGCTGGAGTACACATCCTACGCCCTGCGCCAAACCTACCTTACTCTGACGTCGACTGGGACTGCCTCGCCGCCGCTGCAGGTCGGCCGATCCCTGCAAGAGCGTTCGTGCAGTTGCTGCCAGTACTTTCTCGAGACTTCTTACTCAATGCCGAGCTCCCACGGCTGAAGAATCTGCAGTGGAAGGAGGTATGCGAGCGGCGCTTCCTCCCCGGAGTGCTCTCGCGAGAGGTGGAGCGCCGGGGCGAAGACGACGGGAGTCTGTGGATGAAGGGGCGTTGGAAGGCTGTGTTCACCAGTGAGTTACTCAATACATCGTGCTTTGCTCCCGAGCGGGATGTGGAAGCTGATGCGGAAGCCTACAGAAATCATTGGCCGACTAGAACACCGAGATGGGACCGCCTGCGCGCAAGAGGATCATTCTGTAGGGCTCAAGCCTCCGAACGTATTTAATGTTGTCGCTGACTCCACTCGTTTGCAGTGCCGATACGTCGTTATGCATCGCAAGGCTGGCATCACTCGGAACCGCATGGCGACTCGCGAATACGACCCTTTGCGAGTCTTTGAGGAGCTCAAGTGAGCTATAGTTCGCCTCAAAGCGCCCAAAGCTGCAGCTGACCCCTCTTGTAGACGACAGAACTCGCTCGGCCACTACACTACGGTCCAAGTCGTGAGTTCGGCGATCTTGCGGCGGAGGATGCAGAGCTGACAGCTGTCGCTGCAGGTTATACCTCCTCGGCTCTTGCCTGTGGATGTCGCCATCTCCCTCTATGTGACCATCGGTCGAAGCGACGCCTTCCTCACGAACAAGAATGTGATGGACGTGCTCGACCAGCTCGGCGGATGGAGACGAGAGGGCTCAGGACCTTCTCATGCGATCCTTGGACCCGCGCTGTGAGCTATTGACCATTCATGTCCCAAAGCAAGAGCTAGTGCTGACCGGCTGCTTTCCCCAGCATCGCAGCCACGATTCGACCCTCGCCAGGCTGTCGCCGAAGCGAGTTTGCCCCTCATCCTCCCATTTCACTCGACGTCGAAGATTTTTTCAACGTCTGCGCACGGTCGGGGATCACTAGTGAATGGTGGGAGATGCACTGCTCGGTCAAGGACGGTGCAGGCTTTCGCTGAGGGTGGCCCGCCGAACGAAGCGGGCACACGCACTTCTCGCTCAGCAGGGCGAGCATGGACCTCTTAGGTCGGCGATGAGAGATGGGGCGCTTCGGAAAAATGTAGCTGTGGTTGTGTAGCTTTCGTATGCATCTCTAGCAACTCGCTTCCTCTCTATCTTGAGGGCCAACTCGATCGTAAATGTCGGCGAGCAGCTGGTCCAAGCTCTTCTGCCTTCTCCGACATCGTTCCAACTCCGACTCTCACCTTTGCGCTGCACCTACCGCCTCTCGACTACTCTACTACTCGACTACACCCTCTTCGACTGCTCTCGGACCACACCAACGTCGTTTTTCGTCTCGGGCGCCGCCCCCTCCAGATTCCCTCTCCAAGAGCTCAGTCGCCGCTCATGTCGACCAGCAAGTATGTGCCACCCGTGGAGACGTTCCACTCGTCCATGGACCTCGTCTTTAGCGACGACGAGGGCGACGACGAGGAGCAGGGCCCTGTAGCGCTCCCTTCCGTCTCGAGCGTGGCTGAGACGACCGCCATCAAGGGGCGCAACACTCCCGCGACGCTGCCTCGACCGGGAGCTCGGGCGAGTAAAACCAATGCTCTGGCTGCGCTTAATACTAGCGTACAAAAATTGGCGACGGCAGGGCCCTCGAAAGCCGAGGATTCGGATCGTGGCTCCCCCCCGCCTGCTGCCTCGACAGCAGCGACCGACTCGAGCTCGACAACGACGACGGGACCCAAGGCCAACCCGTCGAGAAGGGCTGCAAAGCTCGCCAAATCTCCTCCCCTGGACTTCTCCACCATCCGCACCCATGCGCCACGCTTCCCCAATCCCGCCCCTCGTCCCAAGAGCCGACCGACTCGAATCTTCGGGATCCCAGAGGCGCCCGTCTACCACCCTTCGGTCGAGGAGTTTGCGCACCCCATGGAGTACATTGAGAAGATTGCTGTCGAAGCCAAGGAGTACGGCATCTGCAAGATCGTCCCGCCCGAGGGATGGCGCCCTCCCTTTGCTCTCGACTCTGAGGTGCGTCGTTCTTGGCCGGGAAGCTCGGCTTTGCCGCTTGCGCTGTACGCTAACGCTCGTGAGCTCCGGTGCAGACCTTCCGGTTTAAGACTCGTCTACAGCAGCTCAACTCGATGGAAGCCTCCGCCCGCGCCAGTCTCAACTTCCTCGAGCAGCTCTACCTCTTCCACCGACAGCAAGGCAGCAGCGGAATCTCGATCCCTACCATCGGCAACAAGCCCCTCGACATGTGGAAGCTCAAGCGAGAAGTGACCACTCTCGGAGGATACGCCAGTGTAGGTTTTGGAAGCCTGTGGCCCACCATCGAGAGAACGAAAGCTGACTTTCGCACTTTTCGGCGATGATCAGGTCACGAACGAGCGCAAGTGGACCGCGGTCGGCAAGCAGATGGGCTACAACGTCACCGTCAACACCACCGTCTGCTCGCAGCTCAAAACGGCTTACCTCAAGATCGTTGTGCCCTTCGAGGACTACGTAAAGCGAGTCAACCTCGCCGGCGGCGTTCCTCCTCCCGACCCTACCATCCTCAATGAAGACGTTCCCATCCTCGATGAGCTCGCCAGTAAGCTCAACGCCACTCCCAACCCCGGCAACGGCGCTGATTCGCTGGCTACGCCTCGCTCCGACGCCGAAGGACCCGCTGGACCTTCCGCCGCTACGCACGAGAAGGTCCGCACCGCTTCGGACAAGCTCAACGAGGCCATCGAGATGGAAAACAAAGGATCAAGTGCGTCTCCTGTATCTGTGGACAAGCGACGAGTTGTTCGAGCTGACACTTCGGCCGCTCGGTCCGTAGCCCCCGTCACGAAGCTCGCCGGTCTCCTGCCTTCCCGCGACGTCAAGAAGGCTGCTGCTTACGACGACACGCCCGGAGAGGTGAGCTTAGCTGACCGGCTCGGCTACGAGGAGCGGTGAGCTGAGACTTGCTCCCCTACAGGTCTGCGAGATCTGCACCAAGGACCACGACCCTCACAAGATCGTCCTCTGCGACGGCTGCGATCGTGGCTACCACCTCAACTGCCTCTCCCCTCCTCTACAAGAAGTTCCCACCTCCCAATTCTTCTGTGACACTTGCCTCTTCCTCAACGGCGCCGACTACGGATTCGACGAGGGCGAGGAGCACAGTCTCCACTCGTTCCGCAGGCGAGCGGATGCCTTCAAGCGGAAGTGGCTGCAGGATCACCCTATGCCACTCGACAAGGGCAAGGGTCGCGCCATGGACATCGACAGCGCCGAGGACGAGCTCGACGAGCAGCTCGCGATTGAGGATCACTTTGAGCGGGAGTTCTGGCGCCTCGTTGAGTCGCAGCACGAGACGGTCGAGGTCGAGTACGGTGCAGATGTTAACTCGACGAAGGACGGAGGGTGAGTCCACTTTACTGTGCCGCCGGAGCGATCTCGGCGCTGACGACCTTCGCCCCTTCGCAGAGGATTCCCCAACCTTGAGGTTCATCCTCAGGATCCATACTCGCGCGACGGCTGGAACCTCAACAACCTCCCCATCCTCGCTGGCTCGCTTCTGCGCTACATCAAGTCGGACATCTCGGGGATGACGATCCCTTGGATCTACGTCGGCATGGTCTTCTCGACCTTCGCCTGGCACAAGGAGGACCACTACACCTACAGGTCGGTCGAGCTCTCATCCTCGCGACCTTGAGCTATGTAGCTGACCCGTCTTGACCCTCTGCAGCATCAACTACCACCACTGGGGCGACACTAAGACCTGGTACGGCATTCCCGGCGCCGACGACGAGAAGCTCGAGGCCGCCATGAAGCTCGCCGCTCCCGAGCTCTTCGACCAACAGCCCGACCTCATGTTCCAGCTCGTCACCCTTATGAGCCCTGGACGGCTCAAGAAGCACGGCGTCCGCGTCGTCGCCTGCGATCAACGCCCGAACGAGTTCATCATCACCTTCCCTCGCGGCTACCACTCGGGCTTCAACCACGGCTTCAACTTCAACGAGGCGGTCAACTTTGCCCTCCCCGACTGGCTCCCGACCGGCCTCAAGTGCGTCAACCGCTACCGCGACATCAAGAAGAACCCCGTCTTCTCGCACGATGAGCTCCTCGTCACCATCGCTCAGTACGAGAAGAGCCCTCGCAACTCGCGCTGGTAGGTCTTCTGGACTCGTTTGCTATTGAGCTACCGCTAACTTGTATCTGGACAGGCTGCTCCCCAACTACAAGGAGATGGTCGACCGCGAGCTCGTCTCTCGAGCTCGCATCCGTCGCCTACTTCCCAACGCCGACGAGGACGTCGACTCGACCGAGCTCGACGAGGAGGAGTACCAGTGTGGCACCTGCCGCGTTCTGTGCTACCTCTCGCAGATCATTGTCGAGGTCGGCAACGAGCAGAAGATCTCCTGCCCCGACCACTACTCCTCGCTCCCCAAGGGCGACATGTTCTACCGCCTCCGCTACAGCGACGAGGACCTCAAGTCCATGCTTGCCAAGGTGAAGGCTCGCTCCGACAAGGCAGGTCGCGTCTCGGAAGGACCCATTGGCGTCAGCGATTTGGCGAATGCTCGCAAGCGCAAGACGTCCAGCGTTGTGGCCGATGCTGCCGCCGAAGTCGCCTTGCCATCCCTCGCCCAGAGGCCTAGGTTCCCCGACGACGTCTCCTCGGATGGTTCGGCCGCCGTCGCAGCCTCGTTGATGGGCGGTCAGCAGTCGGCGCCGAGGAGCTGGCCTTCGCACCCTGCCGCAGCCTCGTCGATGCACCAGCACCCCGTCAGCATGACTTCCTCCGGCTAGTCGAGGAGTCGGCTTCCCCCTCCCTTATCTCTCCCTCGGATCCCCATTAGCATCTATCTGCGACTCCCCCTCGTTCTTCCCTTGTCGTCGATCCCCTTGCGCCGTCTTACACGTCGAGCCCCTCCTCCTCCTCCTCCTCCTCCTCCATTGTGTACCATCCCTGTTTTGCTATCATTAGGACTACCTTGATTTACCGTCTCCTTGTTGCCGCTGCGAGGTCTCGTTCAGAGCGAACAAGCGAAGCCGAGAAGTGCGAGAGGAGCAGAGAAAGAAGCGAGCTTCTCCAGTCTCGGCCAAAGCAAACAGTGAACCGCATTGTACATTATTCTGACCTCCTCGGCGCTAAATCAAGGAGCCTCCTCCACCTTTCTCCGCTTGTCGCTACGATCCTCTGCTCCCTCCTCATGAGTCCGCCTCGACGAGCTCCGCTTCTCGTCATCCTCATACCTCCTCGAGCTACTGCGCCTCTCCTCATCCTCCCTCCTTGACGACGGCCTCCTGTCATCATCCTCCCTTCGCGAACTACGCCTATCATCGTCTTCCCTCCGACTCGACCGGTGGTCCCGCTCGTCGTAGCGCCTCGAGCTGCGACTATCCCTCTCATCATATCGGCTACTCCTGTATCCGTCTCCTCGGTCGTCTCGGCGATCACGGTCGTCCCGACGATCCCTATCCCCTCGGCCGCTGTTTGATCCGCCTCCGCCCGACGAAGCGGGTACGAATCCTGGTGCAGGAGGGCCGTGGATGGACGGAGGGCCGTGGATGGAAGGAGGGCCTTGAGGCACGCTGTTGGAAGGGATGGGGCGGAAGGACATGGGAGGGGGAGCGGTGATGGGAGGGGGAGCTGCGGTGGCAGGGGGAGGGGCGTTGTAGCCTGGAGGTCCGTTGTGCTGCATGGAAGGAGCGGGTCCAGTGGGGAGGGGACCGCGAGCGCGCCACTCGTCCATCGTTTGACGAAGTTGAAGGTAGCCGAGATGCATCTACGAAAGCCGAGAGGTCAGAACGAGGCGCGAGAACGAGAAGGCGCCGAGAAGCGCACCTTTCCACCAAAGTGGTCGGCGAGACGACGATCCGAGTCGAGGACCGAGAGGTAAGCACCACAGATGTCGCAGACGCGAAGCTTCTGGTGTCCCGAGGCTCCCGACGTCTCGGTGAGCTGCTGCAGCTCGCGCTCCTTCTCCTGCTTCTCGCTCTTGAGCGCCTCGGCCTTGGTGAGCTGGGTCATCGACTCCTCGACCTTTCCCTCGGATCCTGTATGAGTGGTAGACGGTCAGTGGGGTGTCGCGCGCGAGGAGTGAGCGAAGACGAACCGAGCTGCTCGACCTGAGCCATGGCGGCCTGGTAAGCTCCCTCAATCTCTCCAATCTCGCGCATCTGGGGGATAGCAGAACGTTAGCATGCGCAAGAGCATCGGCCAGGAGGCGTAGATAGCACGAACGAGGTTGGTAGTGCGGTTGTTCTCCTCTGGCGTCTTCTCCAGCCTCCGCTGAGCAGCACGAATCCTGCGGTCGCACTCTTCAACAAAGCCGAAGATCTGACAGCATACGATGAACGCGTCAGTATGCTGTTCCTTTCTCCAGCACGAGCAGCAGAGCGCAGGGGAGCTACGCACCGTTTGCTCGTAGTCGACCTTGAGCCTGTTGAGCTCGGCCACCTTGGGCTCATCCTTGTCGGCCTCGGCCTTCTTCATCGACGCTTCGTACTCGTTCTTGAGCTTGACCGAGTGGGTGCGCGGGCAGGAGCCGAGATCCATTTTCTGTGAGCGGAGGAAGCGAGGGGAGCAGCGGGAGCTCGTCAGTCTCTCGTCTCGGCGTGGTAGGGCAAGCGGAAGCGACGTACTGTGTTGGTGAACAGATCGTGAGGGCAGATACCAGAGACGAACGGGCGGCAGACCTTGGGATCCCACATGGAGATGTCGCTCTGAACGATTCCCATCGCCTCTGTTGTAGCGGAGAGCACAGGACAGCAGCAGAGGTCGGAGGGCAGTGGGGATAGTGTGGTGGTGATGCAGAGAGGTACAGCAAGGTCAGCAGAGCTCTGCATCGCACAGAAACGGACAGAGACGCACCAGCTCCCATCAGCTGCTCGAGCAGCTTGCGCTGCACTTCCTGTAGGGTGTGCAGAGGAGTGTCAGCTAGCTCAGAGAGGTCGTCATAGTTGACTACATACAGCCATGCGTCCCATGTTAACAAGAGGGTCGCGAGCGCGGGTGTGGAAGAGGGCAAGCCGGCTTGGAGCTTGGAATTGCCTCGACTATCGGAGTAAGGAGCCGTGCTAATTAATCATGCTGCACCTCTTGAGGCTTCGAAGAGCGATTCGAGGGGTTTTGCAGAAAATTTTGAAATACACAGCTCACGCTTCAACGCTATTGACACCCTCGAAGCCCCTCACAACTCGCCCGAGATGCTCCTCCTCCTCGCTCTTAAGCGCCCATCGCAATCCTGAAGCCCTTGGCGATCTTGGGGGCAGCTTGAGCGTAGAGCTGCAGGTGTTAGAGCAGGTCAGACTCGGCTACCGAAGTCGAACGCGAAGTAGAACTCACCTCGGCCATTTCGGTCTGCTCGGCGAGCTCCTTGGTGATGGCGTTGCGAAGCTTCTTGTGGCAGCGCTTGCCCTGAGCGGGACGGTCGGCGACTGGGGACGATGAGATGTTTCGTCAGCGAAGTGACCCGAATGCATCGTCCGCCGCTCATCGTCTCCACCGACTGAAGCCGCCAGCGCCGAGCGAAGGAAACGACTCACGATGCTGCTTGACCTCTTCGTAGAACAAGTTGTTGGCGGGGTCGAGCTCCTCGAGGATCTCGTCGAAGATGGTGAGCTGCTCCTCGGCCTCGACCTTCTGCTTTTCGAGCATGGTCGCGTAGTGCGCCGAGTCGTCGCCGCCGAGCGAGATGCTCTCCTCATCGAGCTTCAGGCTGAGAACAAACTGGTCGCTGTGTGATCGTTCAGAGTTAAGCGGCGGTCAGTGGAGGAGCTCGGTGGTCGAGGAGAGCAGTAGACGGACCACTTGGCCAGCTGCTGCTTGATGTTGGCTTCGGCGCTCTTCTCGGCCGAGGCGAGGAGGTTGTCGCACTGCGAGGCGAGCTTGGCGGCGCTCGCTTTCTCCTTGGAAGCCTTTCCCTTCGAGAACGCCTGTGAGGAAAGTCAGCAGGGAGGCGATGAGTGACGGAAGAAGGCGAGATAGCTCACCTTGATGACCTTCTGCAGCTCGGCAGTGCTACAAGTAGGGCAGGGATGTCAGCTCCGCGCTTCTATGTAGCTCTAAGTATCTTTCAGTATCCTCAGACATCCGGTCACACCCTCCTACACGTCTCTCAAGGCGCTCTAGCGAGCCCTTTCGAAGCGCGCGCCGAGCTTTAACTCACCTCACAGGGTCCACCTCATCATCGTCGTCATCGTCTCCTCCCCTATCCTCTCCTGCAGCAGCACCATATCCCTCTCCATCATCAATCTCCTCCTCCTCCTCGGCGTAGTGGACGGTATGAGCTCCTCCTCCTCGAGTCGCACGGCCTTTCGTCTCCTTCGGGGCGCTCTTGCTGGCGGTGGCGCGCGAGGTACTCTTGGGGGCCATTCTGGGTGTACTTGAGTGTGTTGAGTAGTGTATGAGCCTTGCTGAGAGACGAGATCTGCAGCGAAGCGAGTGGCAAGAGAGAGGGAGAAGAGCGAGACGAGCTCGAACTTGATTTCTCCCTCCTTCCACACCTCGCTCTTCTCGACAGCTCGCTCAGGCTTTCCCTGTACCTCTTTAAACAGCTCTAGCTATCAGCTGCACCTCTACTACTCGACATGCCGCCTCAGCTCGCTCCCCTCTTCCGCCCTCGCAACGAGATTCCCGAACCGTTGCCCAACAACCCGCTCTCTTACCCTCGAAAGCCCGACAACAGCTACAAGCTCGCAGTCTGGAACGTCAGGTCGCTCGCCGACTGCAGTAGTGCCAAAAAGAAGGTGAGCGATAGGCTGCCGCGTGCGAGACGAGAGAGGTCGGGCGCGGTGGGAAGACTGCGAGCTGACGAGCTCTTCAAACCACGCGTCTGACTCTGTAGCACTGCTTCAGGAAGTACACTGAGGCTGGTACGCTCTTTCTTTCCGCTCTTTCTCTCCGCCCTGCAGAGCGAGCAGCTCGCTCGGGCGCCGAAAGCTGAGCTGACCGCTCCTCCTTCTCGTGCAGAGGACCCCGACATCATGATCATCTGCGAGTCTGGCTGGGAGAACGCTGAGGATGCCGACGAGCTCTACTACCTTCGCCCTCGCTACCTTGTAAGTTGCTTGGCTTCCGGTCGCTGACTCTCTACGCTCGCTCGGCGCGCTGACTCCCCACGCGCCTGCAGTACCGCTACTGGAAGACGGGCGTAGCCATTCTCAGCAAGTTCAAGCCTGTCGCTGACCCACAGTATGGATTTCCTGGATCGTTCAACTACATCCAGGAGGACGCCGAGAGACGTGAGTTGCGCTGGTGTGCACAAGTCGACCGATTTCTGACCTCGATCTCATCTCTCTCCTAAGCTGCATCACCCTCGAGTTCGAGCACGTCGTCGTGATTGGCTCGTATGTCCCCAACAGCGGCAAGGAGGGTCAGGTGAGTCAGCTTGCCTCGGCCGAGGCTCGACAGCGCGAGAGCTGCCTGCCGAGGGGTCTGCAGTTCAAGGAGAGGCGCCAGGACTTCAACTCGACCTTCAAGACGCACGTCAGCTACATCAGGAAGCCCATCATCTGGGGTGCAGACTTGAACGTCCTTTTCCACGAGAACGGTAGGTCGCTACCTCGCCTTGCTGGGCGTTGCCCTTGCCCATTGCTGACGCCTCTCCGTCCGTCACCGCAGATGTCGAAGGCGAGAAGTTCGGCGACTGCTGGAACCGAATGCCTGGATGTATGGGCTGGGAGCGCGTCGAGCACGGTCTGCTGCTCGACCAGACGGGGTTGGTCGATGCTTGGAGGGCACTTCATCCTACGGCGAGGGAGTACACGTGAGTCTCTCGCTGATCGCTCAGGTCCTTTGCGGGCCTAGTTGACCCTCTGCCTCAACTGAACAGCCACGAGAGCGTCCGCTACGGCAAATGGAGGCTCGACACCTTCCTCATCTCGCCTCGTTCGTCATTTCCTGCCTTCCCGCTTGGTCAAAGTTAGCTCACACCCTCCTCTCGCGAATACAGAGCTACAAGACCAGATCCTCAGCTGCGACATCCGCCACGACGTGAACGCCAACTTCCCCAACGCGAGCGACCACTGGCCTTGCACTCTCGTCATGGAGGGTCAGCCGTAGGGTCAGTTCAGATGGCTTTCTGCTTGCGAGAGGGATTGAATCAGATACTTTCTGTGTGTAGTGTCAGGAGCGGAAGCGAGGAACTGAGAGATCGACCCCGAGATGAGAAGCCGAGAGCTAAGAGAGCGAACGCCGAGCACCGAATCGCCTGATCGACCAGTCCTCTTCGCTCGCGCCGAGTCTGTCAAACAAACAACAAAGCGTTTCAAAAGCATATACACGGTGAAAGAACGTCGAAATAAAACAGCCTGCCCGCGATAGCATCCAAGTATCTCCCGCCAAGCAACTCCCTCCTAATCTTCCTCCCCTCGCCACCGAACCTCTCCCCTCTCCCAACCTACTCCCCCTACTCCTGTCCATCTACTCGCCTACCCACTCTTCTTCCCCTCCCCCGCCGCAGCCCTCGCAAGCACCTTCAACGCCTCCGAGCTCTTGCCCTTCGTACAAGTCGTGAAATGCGCGAGGACTCGATTCTTGCGCGTCTTGTGGCCGATTGTGGTGGACGACCAGTAGAGGTGGGAGGGGGGAGAGAGGGGGTGCTGTTCGGTCGGCGAGGAGGAGGTGAGCGCGAGACGGCGAGGAAGGCAAGGCCCGGGGGAGGGAGCAAGAGAGAAGATGAAGGCGTACACGTCCCATGCAGACTTGCGCGCGCCACCACTCGCCGCTGCCGATTCTCACTGCTCCCCCCTCACTCGCGACGGGTACAGAGTACGTCCCCACCTCAAAGAAGAGGATCCGCACCCCCTCCCCTTCGCGCTCCATCGCCGAGCTCCCGCGCAGCTCCAACTCGACGTCCCCCTTACTCTGCACCACCTCATACACCTTCTTAGGCGTCTTCTGTCCCTCGTACTCGAACCATCCGAGGCGGAGGATCTGCTCCTCCGACTCCGAGTCGAGCGCCGAGGGGGAGGAGCCGGAGGGGAGAAGCGAGAGCTCGTGCATCTCGAGCTTGGGTGATTTGGCCTTCGTGTCGAGTGCCGAGGAAGGACGAGTGAGGAGGAGAAGGTAGAGAGCGGTGGTGTTGAGTGGTGGGAGTTGGGCGGTACGAGCGGGAGAGGGCGAGGGGAGGGAGGCCGAGCGGACGAGAATCGGCCCAGGAGCGGAAGGGGAGAAGCTGCTGCTGCTGCTGCTGCTGCTGATGGAAGCAGAGCGTGCGAGAGAGGACCACGGGGAGAAGGAGGAGCCGGGAGCCGTGGGCGTAGGGAGGGGAGTCGGGAGTTGGAGGAAGTTGCCGATGGGCTCGGTCGACGCCCCTCCTCCGAAGAGTATTGGCGAGTCGAAGAGGCTTATACCGCCGCCCGGCGACATCAGACTCTTCGAGCTCGAGAACTCCTCCGTAGCTGCGAGGATGGAGTCGAACACCGAGGGAGCGGGAGGGTCCACGAGAGTCATCCCGACCCAGGGTTGCTGCTGCTGCTGAGTCGGAGGGAAGGTCGGCGGCGGAGGGGCGAGTATCGTAGGAGGGATGAAGTTGATGTATTGCGAAGGTGGCTGCGATTCGTAGTGAAGAGATGCAGGGGCGTAGTACTGTTCAAGCCGAGTGAGTCAGCTCGTGCGCCGAGGGTCCGAGAACAGCGACGGAAAGCTCTACAGACCTCGGGTTGCGCTCCAGCGGAAGTGAAGATACTATTGATGAGAATGTAGTGAGTCTCGGTGAGGTTGCCGCTGTGGTTGAGGAGCGAGAGCGTCTCTTGCGCGAGTTCGGGCGAGGTCTGACAGACTGTTGTAGCGAGTCAGCTTCGTATGACGCCTGCGGAGAGCACTCTTCCAGCACTATAGACGACTCACCTATCCTCCACTCGCTCATGAGCTCTTCCAACGGCAGCAGCAGCTGGTGGAACCGAGCTGCGAAAGCCGACCCCGCTCCATTAGTCTCAGGAGCCAAGGGCTGTAGCGTTCCGCCTCCGCTGGTGGTGTCGAAGTCGTAGGGCGAGCTGTAGTCCATCAGCGGCTTCGTCCTTGGTCGTTGTTGACTGAGGAAGACCAGCGAAAGCGACCGCTCTGAAGGGGACACGCCGAGTAGAGTCGAGTGCGACTTCGCTGATCTTACGAAGCGGGAGAGCGGAGGTGAAGACGCGTAAGGCCGTTTAGATGTCGTGCTGAGCTCTGCTGACGACTACTGCGCTACAGAAGTTGAGCGCCAGCTAAGCAGCTGTAAGCTGAAGCTCGAGAGGCGAAGGGGGCTGTAGGACGGGCGGAGAAGCGGCTGAAGAGCGAGCAGGGGGTCTGTAGGCGGTCATGATTGCTGCTGGAGATGCTAAGATACGAGATTGCAGTCGAGTAGGATGCGGTCTGAGTCTAAGCTTGAGGACGCCCTCCGCTTTCGCCTCTCTCCCTCCGACGTCTTCTTGCTCCGCTCTCGCTCTCGACTCGTACTCGCTTCTAGCTCTCAGCTAACAATGGGCAAGCTCACTGTGAGTACTGCTCTGCTACAGCTCCACCCCTCTGCGAGAGCTGACTCCCACCTCTCCGCTGTCCCAGTTCAAAGGCGACGCGCCTCAGAAGAAGAAGAAGAAGGTCAAAGCACCCATCACAGCGCAAGAAGAGGAGGAAGAGCTCTCAGGCTGGATGGCCGTCCCTTCCGCCTCGCTCACTCTGGGCCCAACCTACCTCACCCTCCCCTCCACTTCGCTCACCCAACAGCCCATCTGCCTCGCCTTACAACCTACAACAGGCAAGATCTACCCTTTCCCCATCCCTGCTTCCTCGCACTCGACCCTCGCCGCCTCCGCCGCCGCTGGATTGGAGCAAGAGGAGCTGGAAGCCATCGTCGAAGCGGAAGCAGGGTCCGAAGGCCCCGCCGACGTCAATCATGTATGGGTGTGCACTCGCATTCCCGATACGATGAACACGGTGACGTTCAGGTCGGGGTCGGGCAAGTTCCTCGCGGTGGATGAACTGGGAGTGGTCAGCGCCGAGAGGGAGGCAAGGGGAGTGCAGGAGGAGTTTACCCTCGAGGAGGCTACGGGGGGCAAGGGAGTGGTCGTCAAGAGCTCGTATGGGAATTATCTGAGTGTGGATGTGTTGGCGGGAGGGAAGATGGAGGTTAGGGCTGATGAGACGGAGGAGGGAGAGACCGAGAGGTGGAGGCTTTGGATGCAGGGGGAGTTCCTCACCAAGGCCAAGAAGCAGTTGATGGAGAGGAGTGGAGTCAAGGCGGCGGTGGCCAACGATGGGTTGACCATTGTGGGAGATGTGGGAGCGGCTGAGAAGGATCTCATGTGAGTTCGGAGGTTCGGAGTTCGCTTAAGTCGATGGCTGATAAGTCGATGGCTGATCGCTTCTCTGCCCGCTAATACAGCCAAAAGTACCAAGCTCGCGGTCAAGGACGTTACGTTGGATCGGCTGAGGACAAGAAGGAGCTCAAACGCGCCAGGCAGGACGGCAAGCTCGGCGAAGCTATGCTCGAGCGTCGTGTCAAGCTTAAGAGGTGCGCTCAAGGGTCCCTTGCCCTCTGCCCTATCTTCCGCTGACCTCGCCTCTCTCACAGTGATCGCTACTGCTAGTTCTATCCCTCCCCTGTCATGTATATACTCTCGCTCTCGCTCTGCAAAACCGCTTTGTCGTAAACTTCATCTTTATTGCTCCTCGCGACGAGCACTGGGAGAGAGCGACTACAACAATCCCTGTCGCTTGAGGTCCTCCCACGTCTACGAACGAGCGAGCGATAGCGCGAGCGAGGGGAGAAGGTCAGCGTTCGCTCTGCAGGTGGAGCGGTGAGGGAGAAGTGAGAGGAGAGATGCTCACCTTGCGGTTGTACACATTACCATCCTCGTCCTCGAGCTCCTCGGTCAACTCGCTCTGCGCCAACTCGGCCTTGCCCTCCTGCTTGAGCTTCTCGGCGACTGTTCACGGGTCGAGAAGGGTCGTGTCAGCTCAAGCTCGAGCTAAGGAGAACAGAAGGAAGGGAGCGAGAACGCACGAGCAATCGCATCCTCGATCCTGGTAATCTCGTGGAAATGCTTGGTGTTGGGCAGCCCGAGGGCGCGCATACCGAAGGCGTGACGAGATTCCTGGAAGTGGCGCTCGAAGACTTTGCTGTAGGTCGAGAAGAGAGAAGGTGTCAATACCTACCTCGGCCGAGCGAGCCAAGAGAGAACAGAACGCACCGTCCCATGTAGATGAAATCCGAGCAAATCTCGCACTTGTACTCGACGCCCAAGCCATGCAGCTTGTACAACCAAAAAGGAATGGGCTTGCCATCCCACCCCAACGGCAGCTTGAGGGGGTTATAGATCCTCTCCTCCTCATCCTCCTGTTCCTCCTGCGGCGCCTTGGCCTGAGCAGCAGCAGCAGCAGCAGCCGCTTCGGCCGCCTCGCGCGCCTCGAGCTCCTCGATCTCGACGGCTCGTTCTTTGTCGGTGAGAGCGGAGCGACGTTCCGTGTTGGAGAGAGTGTCGGAGAGGATGGTGGAGAGGGGACCAGGGGGGTCGGTGGAGGGCGAGAGGAGAGAGGTGATGAGCGCTTCTTTGAGGGCGAGGGCGCGGTTCTTTTGGTGTCGGAGGGTGGCGAGGGAGGAGGAGGAGGGAGCGGAGGCTGATGGGGTGGAGGAGTCGGTGGTGGAGGAGGAGAGCTTGGCAGCGGCTTTGACGTGCTTCTTCGATGTCAGATGAGCCTGGTAGACCGTGTCCTTTGAGTACATCTTTTGGCCTGTGGTAGAGCAGAGGGTCAGTCAGGTCCTAGAAACGGCTTGAGCGAACCAACTCACAAGCTGCACACCAGATGCCCTCGCCCTCCTTCTTCTCCTCTCCCTGCTCGTTCGGCTTGGCCCATCCCTCGATCTTGCCCTCCTCCCATGCCTTGGCAAACTCCTCATCGGCCTTCTTCAGCACCTCATCCAAATCTCCCAATGGCTGCGTCTTCTCGTAGAAGCTCGAGAGGTAGGAAAGGAGCGCCGTGAGGTATTTGGAGTACTCGGGCGTCGACTTGAGCGTCGGCGAGAGGGCGAACTGGGTGAGGGCGGCCAAGTATTGGAGGTAGGTCATGCGCTTCCATCCTCCTGCCGTTGCTGCACCCGAGGATGAGGCGGGCGCCAAGTTGTTCCACATCTCGTGCAGCTCGTGCAAGTCAACATAACGGCCCAGCCCTTCCTCGCCCGTGAACTTCTTGTCGAGCCATTCGTCGTCGCCTTGCTCCAATGCAGCAAAGTCGACCTCCCGGTCGCCCGAGACGCGGACCTGCGCAATGTCCGGGTACTTGCGATGGTACTCCTTGACCTTGGCCAACCGCTGGTAGAACTCGGCGAGGTCGCCCCCAGTTTCCTGGCCGGTGAGGGCGTCAATCTCGCGGGTTCGTTCTTCGTTGTCGGGCGAGATTGCGGTGAGGAGGGCGTCGGAGCGGTGTACGATGCGGGAGAGCAAGTCGGAGGCGCGGTGGGAGGTTGCGAGCTTGTCGCGGTGGGTGAGGGCGGGCGTTTCGAGCGAGAGGAGCAATTGCGTGACGGAGCGCTCGTACAAGTCGGCGTCCTCGGCCTGCTGACGGCAGTCTTCGATGACGGAGGACGACATGGTACAGCGAGACGACGAGACGAGGCGAGGCGAGGCGGGAGCTGCTGGCCTGGCTGAGGTCGAGCTGTAGGAGAGCTGGTTAGCGCTGTGATTCTGATGAGCAGGACTGCAACTCACTGCTGAGCCTAGTCTAGTAGTAGCGAGGTACAGAAGCGGAGCAGGAGAGCGTAAGAAACAGAGCTGTGAGCTGGCCAGCTTTGAGAAGGGAGACAGTCGCAGAGAGAGCAGGTCTGATTCCCACTTCATCCTCATCATGTCGGTAAGTGTACAACTCACAGCTCAGTCTACCCTAGCCCTACCGCCCTACAGCCTCGTCTTGTCGCTACAAATTCGCGTGGACTCAGTCACCTCCCATCCTCCCCTCGCCTCTCCGTCTCGACTCTCGCCTTCGCCGTCTACTCGGCTTTCGCGCGGTGGGATCAACTTTGAAGTTAAGAAGGAGCATGCCGGGTTATAGAGGAGCAGCTGGGACCAGCAAGAACCGTCCAAGTCGATTGCAGGGCGAGTTGGGAGGGAGCAAGGCGGGCCACCAGCAACTCATCTCGGTCGAAAGGCTCAGCAAGGGCGACCAGGACGTGTAGCTGACTCTTACAACTCCACTACTCATAGATCGACCCAGCAAAGGACTCCAAGCTCGTCTTCGAGACCTCCGAGTCTGTCTCCATCGTGCGCTACTCGCTCCGCCCTCCCTTCTCCGCCGAGCCCTTTCGCTGATCTTGGGCTGTCTGCAGGCCCCTACTTTCGATGCTCTTGGGCTCAAGGAGGACCTCCTTCGTGGTGTCTACGCTTACGGTCCGTCCATCTCTCATCAAAGACGCGCTTTCGCTTCCTTCAAGCTCCCACATGCTGACTCTCGCTTTCGCCGGACCACAGGATTCGAGAAGCCCTCGGCTATCCAACAGCGTGCCATCAAGCCCGTCACCCAAGGTCGCGATGTGATTGCTCAGGTGCGCATCTCATTCCCTAGGTTGAGAGCCCGCCCCGAGACGTTGGCTGACTTCGCTCGCTCGGCTCGTTTCGCAGGCTCAATCTGGAACCGGAAAGACCGCCACCTTCTCCATCTCCATCCTCCAGTCCATCGACACCTCCGTTCGCGAGACCCAGGCCCTCGTCCTCTCCCCTACTCGTGAACTCGCGACTCAGATCCAGAGTGTCGTCCTCGCTCTTGGAGGTGAGTGCCGTTGGTTTACTTCGCGGCGGTGATCAAGAGCTCACCTTCTATTCGAACAGACTACATGAACGTGTCGTGCCACGCCTGCATCGGAGGAACCTCGGTCGGCGAGGACATTCGCAAGCTCGACCACGGCCAGCAGGTCGTCTCGGGAACCCCTGGCCGCGTGTTCGACATGATCAAGCGTCGTCACCTCCGCACTCGCAACATCAAGATGCTCGTCCTCGACGAGGCCGACGAGCTGCTCAACCGAGGCTTCATGGACCAGATCTACGACGTCTACCGCTACCTCCCTCCTCAGACGCAGGTCGTCGTCCTCTCCGCTACGCTCCCTCACGACGTCCTCGAGATGACCACCAAGTTCATGACCGACCCCATCCGCATCCTCGTCAAGCGCGATGAGTTGACGCTGGAGGGCATCAAGCAGTTCTTCGTCGCCGTCGAGAAGGAGGATTGGAAGTTCGACACCCTGTGCGATCTGTACGACACCCTCACCATCACCCAGGCCGTCATCTTCTGCAACACACGGCGAAAGGTCGACTGGCTCACCGAGAAGATGCGCGAGGCCAACTTTACCGTTCGTCTCTGGCGCCTCTCCCTCCTTCTCCCCGCGCTGACCTCTTACCTCTTTGCTGTGATAGGTCTCCTCGATGCACGGCGAGATGCCACAGAAGGAGCGCGACACGATCATGGGCGAGTTCCGCTCGGGAACGTCTCGTGTGCTCATCACCACCGACGTCTGGGCGCGTGGACTCGACGTCCAGCAGGTCTCGCTCGTCATCAACTACGACCTGCCCTCAAACCGCGAGAACTACATTCATCGCATCGGACGCTCGGGAAGGTGAGTCGGTGTGGCCTTGTGGACGGGGAGGAGCTGGTGGTCGAGGAGCGAGCGAGAGCTGACCCGAGATTCTGTACTCTGTACTCAGGTTCGGTCGCAAGGGAGTCGCCATCAACGTGAGTGCTGCTCTAGCTTGTCTCTGTGTGCTACTGCTGACCCGCTACATCCCTGCAGTTTGTCACCAACGAGGACATCAAGATCCTCCGAGTTCGTCTTCTCGGCGCTCGTTCTGCTGCTCTCTATGAGCTCTGTATGCTAACCTCGCTACCTCTACCACTCACCTACAGGACCTGGAACAGTACTACGCTACTCAGATCGTGAGTGCACCTTTCCACTGTACTCCAGCGTCGCCCGACGTTTCTCGGCGCTCGCTTCCACTCGCGTTTCGACCGCTAACGGCCCTTGTACACCCTTCTACGCCCTTCCCACTGCACAGGATGAGATGCCTGCGAACCTACAAGAAAGTATCGCTGCGTAGGGTACGTAGGACGTGTGCTGAGGTGGCTGGGAAGGGGAGGGAGGGGTGACCCCGTGTACGAACGAAGCTGGAGCTTGAAAAGGGAGGGATCCTGCTACTCTGTCTACTACTAGAGGAGCGGCTGAGCGATGGAGAGTACTGAGAGAGATGCGAAGAGACTCTGCGAGCTTGTTCTGGTACAGGTAGACTCCTCGGATAGCCCACATGCCAGCGCCGAAGCTCGGACTCGTCACCGAAGCGGTCTCGCCTGAAGGAGAGCAGCCTCGCAGACCTTTCTCATCTGACAGCAAGCAGAAGGCGTTTGGATGGCTCACAGCGCTCGTAAGCCGGCGCCGAAGGTGGCAGTCATCGCCGAGGTAATGGTCCTGGCTCGCAGGGAAGGACGGCCTTGCGAGTGCTACGACTTTGCCCATACAGCTCTTCTAGCTATGCAAATTGCTCACAGACTCCGCCTGGCTCTACGACAGCCCTTTCGTGATGAGCGAGGAAGGCCGACAGCTCGGCGCTGATGCTCGGCGGAGCTAACAAAACGACTGCCTTCGCTATTACGACGGGCAGGGTCCTGTACGGTCTGCAATGATGTCAGATGACTCTGGAGATGCTGACCTGGCTCCAGGGAAAAGTCCCTCTGGCTGCTCGCAGAGCACTCCCTCCCTCCGAGTCCACCCATCCGGTCAAGTCAGCTGCTCAGCTCCAACCTCCGCGACGGATCGATGTCTGGCAACGTTCTCGTACCGCCATAGGATGATGCTGTTGAGCAAGTTTCCCGCGGCCAAGGCCTTTCCCCTCCCTCTCCCCTTCGCACTGCCTTCACACCAGGTCGAGACTCCGCCGAGCCTTTCGTTTCCGTCCTCGACCCCCGTGCCGAGCTTTGCCAGGCGATACGCCGATGGAATCCGCCATCTCGACAGATCTCCTCTGGCATCAGGCGCGATTCGAGCGATTAGGCTCGGAGCCTGCACAGCCCGGAGCTGTGACGAGGTTCGGTCGAGACGGAGGAGCTCGACGGGTTGGCGTTCTGTAGCTCTTTGGCAGCTCGGTAACTTCGGTCGGGGTGAATAGACTGTACTTGAATACTCTGTTCAAGTTTCACACCTGCAGCTGCTGTACACGACCAGCAAGCAACGCCGAGAGGGTTACCAGCGATCTCGGCGCTCCATGTCTCCCATGATTGTCTGAGGCCTTGCCCAGCCTTCTGGGTTCAGATTTGGATGCCATGCAGGCCGTTGCAGTGCTCGGGCAGCCTCGGAGGCTGAATATGACCTCTGTACAGCGGCACGCCGCCCCTCCCCTTCCCCGGACTCTTGACCGCCACCTTTCTCCCTTCTCCCTCTTCGTCGCTCTCGCACTCGACTACATACGAGCACCACCAACTTCAACTCGACTATAGCTGCTGCCTACTTTCATGGACGGGCGCTCTTCCCAGTCCCTCGCTGCTCCCTCTGGTGCGTGCTCTCTCTCGCTCCTCGCGGCATCGCTTTCACCGCAGAGCCGAGATGACTCACTCTTCACGTTCTGCAGCTCTCGCCGCACGTCTGTTGGCACTACAACAGAGTGAGGAAGCTCTCGCCGCTGCGCAGAGGACCAACGCCGTGGCCATCGCCGCCTTCCGGGACGAGGTCAACTCGAGTGAGCCGAACAATGCCCCTTCCAGGTGATCCGAGCTCGATAACTGACTTGATCCTGATTCAGTCTCGGGCCAGCAAGATCCCCTCATCTGGGAGAAGGTGCAGAGGGAGCTGGAAGCCCACCGAGAGCAAGGCAACCCCTCGTTCGCTCGAGGCCACTTTGCCGGCTTCACCATGCAGCAGAATGCTCCGCTTGACGAGGAGGAGTTCACCATCGGAGGAGAGTTCAACGATTCTTCGACCTGGCCGACCGTGTTCGACGACAGCCCTCTTTTTGGCGCCGTCGACGCTCTCGGGTCGACCAACGCTTTCGGCGCGGCTCTCCCTCCTCTCGACTCCCTCCCTCCCCTCGACGGCATTCCTCCTCTCCCTGTACTTCCATACGACAACACCATCGACCCCGCCTTCCTCCTCAACCAGCACTACCCTCGATCCAACTCGAGCTGCTCCTCGGGGCCTTCGCCGAGCCGCTCCCCGTGGCTCTCGCCTTACGCTGCCTTCCCCGACCTCTCGTTCGTCAGCGGCTCGCAAGAGCTTCTTGACAGCCCTTACTCCTCGCCTCCCATGTCGAACAGCTTCCCCGCTAGCCTCGGCGTCGACACTCCCCTCCTCTCCGCGCCCTGCCCTCCTCAAGCCAACTCTTCCCTCCCCCTCTTCGCGGCCGCCAGCCCCAGCTCATTCGCGGCTCAGCTTCAGCAAATTCTCGACTCGTCGCTGGGCACCAGCTTGCCCATCCCTCACACCTCGCCTGCCCTCACCCGCACGAGCTCGAACGCCGGCAGGGCACCTCGGCGCGGATCGAGCGGTCGCGACGCTCCTCGCTTCAACCCTATGGCTTCCACCTCCAACTGCCACAGCAGGTCAGCTTCCTTCTCGGAGAACCTCTCCCGATCCCTTCCCATCGCCATCGGCAACAATGGAGGCTCGGCGCAAGGCGTCGCCAACATCGCCCTTCAGATGTCTGCCCTCTCTACCTCGCCTGTTCCTACTAGCCCGCTTCTTCCCCCCAAGGACGGCCTTTCGAGGAGCAGCTCGGCCAGGATCCGACAGAGGGCGCCGAGGCCAATGGTCTACAACGAGGCGGTGGCCGCCTCGGTCACCATGAACCAGCACCACCTTTTTGCTGTGCACATCCAGGTGAGCCATCCATCCTCTCGCTAGCAAGAACAACCGCTAACTCTATCTCACTACACAGTCGAAGACCAAGGTCGACGTCAGCGAGGCCAGCGTTTCCCCCATCGTCCTTTCCGATGAGACTCTACCAAACCTCCCTCTCGCCCGCTGCGTCAACACCGGCATCGAGTATAGCTCGGCTCTGTTCCGCGAGGACTGCCAGCAACGCAACGCGTACCTCTTCCACTCGCAAGACGGCACCATCGGCTACAGCGTCAACTTCTCCCAATTCGGCCCTCGCATCCTTCCTTCCGCCCCAGCTCGCTCTTCGTCCGACCCCACCTCCGCACCCACGCCCATCTACACCTTCATCCACTTCGAGCCTGGCGACATTGTCGTCACACC
Organism: Leucosporidium creatinivorum; assembly: GCA_001600635.1. Lineage (NCBI taxonomy): Eukaryota > Fungi > Basidiomycota > Microbotryomycetes > Leucosporidiales > Leucosporidiaceae > Leucosporidium > Leucosporidium creatinivorum. The sequence continues at coordinate 1,199,904 of BCKL01000001.1, read as the reverse complement.
CTCCTACCCGCTCGGCTCTCGCGCTTGGTGGAGGACTCAGCAATGCCAGCAGACTCACCCGAGCTTCCCCCTCTCGGATGGCCACTGGACCTGTCGCTACGATGGCGAAGGACAGGAGAAGCGCAGGCCAGTCAGGGTCATCTCCCACTTCGCCAGCTGCCCTTCGTCCAAGACCAACGAGTTCGGCGCCGAGGCTTCGTGGTCCCTCGGCAGGCTCGCCAAGGCCATCCTGGAGGTGCTCCCGGCTGGCCGAGTTTGAGCTCAGAACTGTGAACCCAATGTACAGAATAGGTGAGCCTCTTTCTCGCTCTCTTGTCGAGCTCGGCGCTGACGTTCTTTACCTCCAGTTTCTCCCTTTCGTGCATAGCTGTACCCTCATCATGTCGTGCCATTATTCATCTACATCTAGTCATGTTCCATTCCATCATTGCCATACTCTCGTCGTTGCAAGTCAGTGTCGTACTTTGTCTACAGAAGCAGAATCGAGAGGCGGCGAGGTGAGCAGGCTCTCCCCAGCGAACAAGGCTCGAGGAGAAGCAGAAGGCGTCGAGAAACGGAGCTCATATCAAAGACGTGCACCTCAGAACGCCTAGATCGTGCTCTCCACCGCCGCCGAGCTTGCTACTCGATTCGTCTCGTCTCGGCGCCTTCAGTGCCTCCTTGTCAAGCCCTTCCCACTGCACAGGATAGCTGCCCGCGAACCTACAAGAAAGTATCGCTGCGTAGGGTACGTAGGACGTGTGCTGAGGTGGCTGGGAAGGGGAGGGAGGGGTGACCCCGTGTACGAACGAAGCTTGAGCCTGAAAAGGGAGGGATCCTGCTACTCTGTCTACTACTCGAGGAGCGGCTGAGCGATGGAGAGCGCCGAGAGAGATGCGAAGAGACTCTGCGAGCTTGTTCTGGTACAGGTCGACTGCTCGGAGGGCCCATATGCCAGCGCCGAAGCTCGGACCCCTCACCGAAGCGGTCTCGCCTGGAGGAGAGCAGCCTCGCAGACCAGCTCTCCTTCGCGCCACAGCGTATCCATCGGCTCTACAGCTCTCCAGACTCTCAACGATGATAGTGAATAGCTCATTCGAAAGCTTTGCAACTGGATAACACTCGACAGCGAAGCAAAGCGACTCGATCCCTCCTCAACAAGCAAAGCATCGCCCTCAGACCTCAAGCGCAACAGCTTCGGCACACCTCCTCGTCCTTTTGCTTCGCCTCGTCGTCACGCCGACCTGCTCCTCGAAGTCGGACATCTCGGGCTGCCCCGAAGCCTCGTCGGCCGCGCGCTTGCCGTTCGACTTTGGGGTGGTGGTGGAAGCTTTCGAGGGCGAGCGAGTGACGGGTGTGAGAGGGCGGTAGGAGGCGGAAGACTTGGCCGAAGAGGCAGCAGCAGCAGCGGCGAGGGCGGCGGCGGGCGGAGTCTCGATGACGGTCTCGGGCTCGGCCTCGTCGTCTTCGTCCATGTCGGTCGAAGCCTGCTCGGGGATGCTGACGAACTGCAGGTGACCGGGAAAGCAAAAGTCAGCCAGCGCGCGAGACGGGGAGAGACTTGAGCAGACGTACCTTGGCCGACGAAGCGCGCTGGAAGGGCGAAGTGCCGCTCGTCGTCGCCTTGCCCTTGCCCTTCGAAAATTTGGGCACGTACGGCGCCTTCTTGACCTGCTGCTGCTTCTGACTATGCTCTTCATCGGTGTCGATCGACTCGCCCGCCTGCTCGACCTGCTGCTGCTGCTGTTGAGCGCAAGGAGGCTCGAGGCTCTCCCCGTCAAAGTCGCCAATGGGGTCGTCCTCCAGCATCTCGGCGTCACGCGAGGGACGAAGAAGCGAGGCGGGAAGGATCTGACTGCCGTTGACGGGTCCAGCCGGCGCGAGAAGCGCAGGGTTCGAGGCAGTCGACGACGTAGTGTCGATGCTCGAGAAGGGCTTGGGGGCGGCTTGAGGAGGCGCCGACTTGTCTCGCGTAACAGTCGAGCGACGACTCTATGTGACAAAAGTCAGCGAAGGGCCCTGGAGACGCGAGGCGACGAAGCACTTCGATCTCGCCCTCGGCATCGGCGTCGGTGGAGGTGAGCAAGCTGGTCAAATCGGCCTCGGCGCCTTTCCCAGGATTAAAGTAGGTCTCGTTCTTGAGGCGCTTCTGCGGAGCCGACCTGAAGTGCAAGGAGAGCGTCAGCAAGCATCGCAGGAGCTGCGAGAAGCGGCTCGACTCACCTGCTGATGCTGACTTGAGGCTTCTTGCGACCTTGCGACTTGCCCTTGCCCTTCGGTGGTGCTCTCTCGACGATGAAGCGCTCTTCGCGCAGGCGAGCGATGAGCTGAGCGGCGGTAGAAAGATCGACGGCTGCGAGAAGGTGAGCGCGACCGTTCGCAGAACGCGAGACGAAAGCTTACCGAGACGGGCGCTGAGCTGGTTCTGGTCGAGAACGCCATCTTTCCACACCGTATCGATAGCTGTGATGAGAAAGGAGTATCAGCGAGCAGCACTCGTTGCGAGAGACTCGAACCCACCTCGGCGGAACAAGGCGAGGCTGCGAAGGTCATCGAGAGCGCCAGAGATCTCGGGCATGCGCTTGGGGTTAAGCAAGGCCTCGACGGGACCGATGTTGACCCTGCAGGGGTAGCAGACGAACTCCTCGGGGATGCGCTTGTCAGAGGCGCCGTCGAAGCTGCGAGTCGAGAAGTCAGCGATGGGCGGCGTTGAGCGAGCACAGTCAAGGGCTCACCCGTAGCAGCAGCAGTGCTTGTAGACGTCGCAGTCTGTGTAAGCAGAGGTCAGCGACAGCACGAGAGGCTGGATCAAGTGGTCGGCGCACCAGAGCACTCGATCATGTCGCCATCATCCGCCGAATCGCCTGCGAAGGGAGCGAGGTCAGCATAATGAGTCGCGACGCTTCTGACAATGGAACTAACCACACTCGCAGCATCCTTCCTGACGATGCTCGGGCAGAGCCGCCTTGTGCGCTTTGCCAGCGGGCTGAGCGGCTTGAGGAGCAGGCAAGCGAGCCGCCTGAGCCGACTCGGGAAGAGCTGGGCTCGCGCCGACGTGTTGAGTGTCTGTAGGGCAAGAATATCAGCTGCGTCGAGCGAAGAGCATCGGGTAAGACTCACAGTCGATGAGCTGGGTCTCGTCCTCGGCGACCTCGAAGGCATTCATCGACGAGACGGGGAAGCCTTGGGCAGCCGCTCGCTCTTGCACGATACTAGAAAAGATACGAGAAGGGTTAGCGATGGCTCGAGAGGTTGGCGGAGGTCACTCACGACTGGATCGAGGCCCCTTCATTGACAGTCTCGGCGACAGCTCCGTGCTCCGCTGTCCCATCTTCCATCTCCGCATCCTCATCCACCGTAGCGAGACGCTCTCCATCGAGGTCGGAGAGTGATTGTTGGCTGAGCTGCATCGAAGCGGCTGCCTGAGCCGATCTCTCGGCGTACGCTTCTGGCGCCTCATCGAAGAGAGGGACGGGAGGGCGGAAGGACTTTTGACGGGAGACGATGGGTGCTGGCTGAGTCGCAGGGACTTGACTCGAAGCTTGGTCGACGGTGGAGGCGAGCTGCAGAAGAGGGCGGTCAGCCTTCTGAGCGCCGATCCGAGCACCGAGCAAGCTCACCGCCTGCTGAAGAGCCTCGTTGTCCGAGAGGTTTTTCGACCTCGCCGCCTTGTCGGCCTCTCCCTTAGACAGCACCATCTGCTCCTCCTCATCAACCTCGAGCCCGACCTTTATGCGAATCTCCTTGAGCGCCTCGTCGCGCTGCACCTCCTCGACCGTCCTCAGCTTGCCCTCCTCGTCGAGAATGCCCACAGGATCGAGCAGCTTGATCTTGGCGTCCTCGTCGGTGATGGACGAGACGAGCTCCTCGGCGTCCCACACGACGTTGCGAGTGGCAGCTTCGCGCTGGTTGCGGTCGAGGCACTCGGCGCGGGTGATGTTCTCGTCGTACTCGGTCTCGAGGAGATGGGCGATGGAGATGGTGTGGAGGGTGACACTGTATACGCAAAAGGTAAGCGGTCGTGTTCGATGAAGCTCGCGAAGGCCTTACCCATGAAAGCCGGTGTTCAAGGCGCCGAGCGTGCCAACCTCGGGCTGCTCTGAAGCCTGAGACGTCGTGATGCTGTAGTCCGCTTGAGAAGGGTCGACAGGACTGAAGAGAGAGAGGTCAGCGACACTCCCGATGCTTGCGGAAGCAGGTCGACGGGAGCACTCACCTGAAGTGAGGAGGGTGGTAGTCGGGCGGGCAGTCCTCGGTGAAGAAGACGCGCAGGTTGACGAAGCGACGACGAGGGAGCTCGTCCAGTGCTTGAGTGTTGGTGATGAGGCTGCGAGGTGGGGCGCATGGGTCAGCGAGGCGTCGCAGCGAGCCGAGACCGAGAACACCCTACTTCTTGATGAGGCGCTGCACCTGACGCTTGACATCGCTGTCCTTGATCTTGTTCTTCTTGCTCCCAGATGACGATGAAGACGAGATGACCATGTTGCCCAGCTTGTCGCGAACGTCCATCTCGGGGCGCTGTTGAAGCCGGTGAGATAGTCGTCACCCGTCAAGTCCACACTTCGGCGAATTCGCCGCCATGCGAGGGAGCGGAGGAACCCACCTTGTTGCCTTGGGCATCCGTCTCGTAGCTGAAGGTGAAGGTGTAGGCTTCGACGATGTTGGTGGGCTGCGAAGGGTCGAGGTAGATGACCAAGACTGTGAAGCGAGGTCGACCGAGCCGAAGAAGAGGGGAGAGGGGAAAGAAACGAAGGAGAGCTCGGTCAGCTTGTGCTCGGCACTCTTCAGCGAGGTGTCGTATTGTAGGTTCAGAAGGGATGGTAGCATCGGCAGCGGAGAGGTGCGGGGCCAGAGGAGAGAGAAAGAGAACAGCGAGCTCGGCGCCGAGAGGCGAGACGTACTGAGCTGATGGAGGTATCCTAGACGGATGGCATCGGCTGCACCATGCTCCTGTAGATCTCGGAATCAGCTCTGTGGTACTCGAGTGTACGAGCAAGAAGCTCACCAGAAAGTCGAGCAGCTTGTCGGCTTCCTCCGAGTGGCCGCGAAGGAGGCGCTTGACCTTGACGCTGGTCGTGTCTCCCTTCTTCTGCTCCGCCTTCTGAGATCCTGCTGGGTTACTCGACGACACTGGAGCACGGGGAGCGAGGATCTGAGCCTCCGAGAAGGTGCTCTCCTCGAAGATGCCTCGCAAGTAGGTGATGCAGGCCACACCCGTATCCAGCAGCGTCTGTAGGGAGTCAGTTGATCAGCTGAGCTCTCTGTACTGTTGTAGCCCTCCTCCTCACCTTGACCTGCTGTAGGCTCGTCTCCATCGTCACGTCCTGCTCGACTGCTTGCTTGGGCCTCACGCGCTGTAGGAGAAGCGACGGCTTAGCTTGCTGCAGGGTAGTCTGAGCAGGGAGCTACAATACTCACTTGTGCCATTTTGCTGCTGTAGGCTGATGTAGCGTGAGCCTAGCGACGTGGTCGGAATTCAAACCTTTCGACGCGACTACTCTCTCCCTCCTCTCCTCTCCCGCTCTTTCGGTCGCTTCAACTCTGGAAATGGCAAAGAATCGCTCGGCTTGAACATGCTTTGACGCTAGACTCGCTGTATGGCGATACGAGAATGTCTCTAAACCACGAGATGTTCCTCTTTCCACCCCCGCCTTCCAACGTCACCTCTCCACACACCCAAAGCATGTTCAGTTTCGCATCATCCTCGCTCGCCGCCCGTCCGTCCATGCGCTGCAGCGCCTGCCAGCTTTTCCTTCTGTCTCCTCCCACATTTTTCGCTCGAGCACCAACGCTCCATGTCTCGACCGAGGGCGACCAGCCGACTGGAGAGCACAACCGCTCGTCTCCCCTCTATCCGCACCAACACCCTCGAAGACCGACCGCCTCCTCCCAACGTGAGCGGTCCGCAACTCGCTGGAACCCTTCTTGCTCGCCGAGGACAACTACCACAGCAACAGTCGTATCGCTCAGGAAGCTTCACGGGAGGCTCGGCGACGGGAGGAGGAGAGAGGGAGCGCTCGCCCGTCTGGGGCGTCGGTGGTGTGTTCCCTCGAGTCAGTCAGAAGAGGCAGAAGCCCAAGGCGAGGGACTTTGAGGAGGAGCGCGCTCAGCAGCAGGCGAGGGTACCGAGGTACACGAGCGAGACGTTCGGCACGGCGGGCAGTCCCCAGTTCGAAAAGCCCGACCCCTTTGCCGGCGCCACTCCTGGCACCAACTTGGATAGGCAACCCACTCGACAATCGACAGTACACTCCCTCGCCAACGCTCGCACTCACTCTGGCGTCCCAGCCAGCGTTCGCTCCCACGCCACCACCGCCTTCGACGAATCATCGCCGAAGGAGAGCGACGAGGCCGACGCTCGCTCTCATATCGGTACACTGAGCCGAAGGGGCACAGCATCGATTGCTGGTACCAATGATGAGCATGAGGAGGAGCAAGGACAAGTTGGAGGGCCTCTCAATGAGGACGGAGAGCAGTGGGAGGAGGAGCTCGAGGGAGACTTTGCGGAGCCGCCTGTTCGCAACAAGTGAGTTGTGGCATGTACTCGATCTTGAGCATGTAATTGACCTCGAGCTGTGCTGACCTACTTTCTCTATAGCTGGGGTCGACTGCGCTACGCTCTACGCGAGCCCTTCGCCGAATTCCTGGGCATGTTGGTCCTCATCGTCCTGGGCGTCGGTGCGGATTGCCAGGTTAAGATTTCGCAGACGACTGCAGGAGACAGCTCAAGCGTCAACTGGACATGGGGGTTTGGTGTCATGTCGGGGATCTGTGAGCGCGATTTGGCTCCTTCGGTGGCTCCACGGCTCGCTAATCACGACCTCTCCCCGTAGACATCGCTGGAGGAATCTCAGGAGGTCATTTGAACCCCGCTCTCACGATTGCGCTCGCGTGCTTTCGAGGCTTCCCCTGGAGAATGGTGAGTTCAAATCCTCGCGCGCGCCGAACGCCGAACTGACCCTTCCGACGACAGGTACCTCGCTACATCCTCGCTCAAGTCCTCGGCGCTTTCGTTGGCGCCTTCATCATCTGGGGGAACTATAAGAAGGCGCTCGACAGCTACGACCCCAACAAGCTCATCTACGACGCGCTGGACGCCAACGGCATGATCGTTGGGAACGCTTCAGCTTCGCTCTTTGTGACAGTGCCCAACATCTCGGTTGGAGGAACCGTTCAAGGCTTTTGTCAAGAGGTGCTCGCCACGGCCGTCCTCGCCATCATCGTACTTGCCCTCGGAGACGAGGTGAGTTCACCGCCGCTCTTTCTCGGCGCAAGCTAATCCTCTCCATCGCAGAACAACGCCCCGCCCGGAGCTGGACTCGGAGCACTCGTCCTAGGCTTCGTCGTCACGGCCATCGGCATGAGCATGGGCTGGATCTCAGGCGTGAGTAGAATCAGCAGCTTCATCGCCGCCGAACCGCCGAGCTGACCCTTTCTCCCCCTTCGCAGTACGCCATCAATGTCGCTCGTGACCTCGGACCTCGCCTCGCGCTGTGGTGCTTGGGCTACGGCACTGAGCTCTGGACTCACGACAGCTGCTGGTGGCTTATTGGGGTGAGTCCTGGACGAGGGAGCGACTTCGACGACTGAGCTCGGCGAAGCTGACCTCCCTTTGCTTCTCTCTTCGCAGCCGATATTCGGCACGATCCTCGGTGCGCTCGTGGGCTGCTTCATATACGACCTAATGGTCTTCACTGGCGGCGGATCGTAAGTTGTGCTCCTACCTCACGGCTCGCGCCTGAGGCTCACCTCGGTACTTCTGCAGGCCCTTAAACACCTCGGCAAGAGAGTTACGCTACGCTCTCCAGCTCCCCAAGATTCACAGCATGGTCCGAGCCGCCATCGTTCGCGACCGACCTCTCTCCGCCGAGCAGGAAGCTCGATTGGAGAGCGGCCGAGCGTTCAAGGACGACTACAACCGCCGAGCTGGTCAGGACCACATGGCGAAGGACAAGGCTGGCTTCGGTCAGCGGTGGGAGGCTAGTCGGGCGAAGGTGGAGCGGGAGGATGAGGCCATCAAGGAGCGGCAGCAGGAGAGGATCCAGGCTATTATCGAGGAGCGGGAGAGGGAGGTAGCAGGCGCCGAGGATTAGGAGTTCAAGCAGGTCTTGACTCAACCATACACGACATTCCCAACTCTGTTGTAACTATTAGCACAGACATTTTCCTATCGAAGCAGCTCGGCCATTGCAGTACACGAAGCGGTGAAACGGGACAGCGCCTCGCTGTTTCGACTTCGCGGCCTCGCTTGGCGCCTGTTCATGACGAAGAGGCAGCGTTTGTCGCTTGTCTTCCTGATTTTCACTCGCTTTACAAGCTCTCTATACATCGTGAGTGCTGCTGTAGAGCTGTAGTCGACCAAGGCTGATCTTCTTTTTGCAAGGCCGAACTACCTAGTACCCCCCGCCCTTACTACTTGAACGCCGAACAGTGAGCCGGCTATCTGCAGAGCAGTGCAGAGTATCGTTGCTCACCATCAATGATCTAAAGTGTCCTCAATTGCGCCCGACACCACCGAGACCGCCTCTTACCCTCCTACTTCGGTCAACTTGGACGCTTCGGCGACGCCGAATGGTTCAGCGGACGTCTCGCAAGCTGCAGAAGAGACGGACGAGGAGGTCCTCCGTACCAGGGGAGGCTGCTGTGTTGATGTATGCTGCTGTTGCGATGTAAGTACCTCAATATACAGTTACTAATGGCCAAAACCCGCGCCGGGAGGCCGCCGAGGGAGCTTCGAGCAGCCAAGCGCTCGCAATCGCTGACCCCGCGATCTTTCAACAGAGCTGCTCGGTCCTAGTACCTTGCACTATTGCTTGATGGATCAAACAACCGTCTTCAGGATGCAACGACGTGTAGGAAGACGAGGCAGGTTGTCGGCGAGGACCCTTTTTCGGCCGAGTTTGGAGAGAACGAGGGGGGTGAGATGGGACCCACTGCTGTATAGTATGAGTGTCTGTATACATCCATTTCGGCTTGTCCCACTTCTGATGACGCTAGCAGCAGCTCTGAAGCAGCGAAAGGGGCCGGCCTCGGCGTTGAGCAGCTCGCTCGCCGCGCCGAGAACTGCGTGCTCGCAACGACTCAGCAGCCCTCCCTTTGGAGCTCAAACATACTGTTCAGGTGTATCAAAGCTTCTTTCGCCTGCGATCCTCCCTTTCAGATGGCGAACTCGACCCTCGGGGCGAACTTGCAAAGTCAAGGTCGAAGTTCAAGGTCGAGTGCAGGGGAAGTCTGCTTCTACATCAAACCCAGGGATCAACTCGACACCCTTCTTCTCGCACAGCTCATACAGCTCCGACCAATCCTCCGTATCTCCATGAGCGGTCACTGAGAGCTCCACCAACTTGGGCCAAACGCTCGACGGCCGAAGGAGCTCGACAACATCGGCGACCGTCTCCTCAGCGCCGGCGCCAATCTCCACAACGCCAACGCCCTCGAGACATGACCAGAACTTGATGGCCGATGTGACTCCAGTGTCAATTTCGAGAGCCAGTCGGTGCAGGTGAGGAAATTCGTCCGAGGCGGGGGTCGGTCCCTTGGTGGCTGTCCAGTCGAGCTCGCCACGTTGACGAATGACTAGCGACTCCAGAGTCGATTTGTTGGCTCTGAGTAGGCCCTGGAGAGCCTCGACTCCATCCCATTCCCGCTCGGAGAGCACGAGATGAGTGAGGTTGCTCGCTCCCCATCTGGTGACCGAGTATAGATGTTGGGAGGTGAAGGATCCAGAGAGACTGTGGTGTTAGTTGGGGCGGTCATCTTCAGTACGAGAAGCGAAGTAGAGCAAGATCTTACTGCAACGCTTGGAGCTCAGACAAGGACGGCGGTGGTGGCTCTTGCCGCTTGCTTGTAAAGCCCCATGTGTCATCGGGCCTGTAAGGGAGATGCTTCAGTACTTGCGTAGCATGTACCACCTTCAACCCAACTCACGTGGCCCTGACGTGCAGTAGGCGAAGCGTGTGCAGATGTCGATGAGGCGCAAGAGCCTCCATGGCGGCATCGAGAGATGCTGGCTGCATCTCAGACATGGACAAGTCTTGACTAGCACCAGCGCTGCGCAGAGTGAGGTGCCGCAACCCTTGCCATTGCGAGAGAGCGTCAAAAGCTGCCAATCGAGAGCGGTCAGCCGAGCGCCGAATCCTGGGGAGGCGAGCCAGACTTACTCGATGCCCAAAGAGGAAAGCCCTTATGATCGACATGATCCTCAGGTATGGTAAGGTTGAGGGCAACGACATTCTGTAGTGATTCGAGCGCTCGAGCGAACGTGGTGTCGGCCTGGACGAAGAATCTCCAGTTAGGCGTCACTCCGTCGGCACGGAAGTGCTTCTTGGGAGGCCTGTGTTGGTCGCCATATAGAGCGAGTGTGGCGAGGTCGTCTCGCTCGGGGATGGCATGCGAGATGGAGAGCACGTAGTGGTGGAACCGAGGAGCGATGGCGGAGGCGAAGGTCTCAACAGCGCCGAGGCTCTTTCCACGAAAGTCGACGTGCTGTAGAGTGGTAGAGGTCAGTGGGGGGCTCGCTCTTGGTCAGGGGGGGGGCTAACGAACGCGGTACAGCTCTCGTCTGAGGAAGTTCGGAGTCAACGAGCATCCGAGGGGAAAGCGAAGGCCGGTACTCACCTGCAGACCTGAGCAAAGGCTGAAGAGGTGTTGAGCAGCGAGAGAAGTGTATGTTTGTCGCCGTCTATCCCCAGCTGCTCCACGACGAGGCCCTTGATCTACAGAGCGAGAAGTGAGCGGGGAAGCAATGGGGGCGGGCGCTCGTTCTCACCTCATTGGGCAGGCTGGGCGCATTGTTAGCAGCACGGCGCGACTTCCTTCCCATTCTTGGTGCAGCTCAGAGTCGAAACCGAAGAAGCAGCAAATAGTGAGCGAGCAGAAGGAGACAAAGAGGTGGCTCGAGCTTCGCGCCATCTTTTGAACTCAACCTTTGACCATGTCGCGACTCTTACTACAGCTCCGAGCACGACCGCTACAGCCAAGACTACTCACACCACTCCTTACACCTCGCTGCCTGTCTACCACCCCGTTTCGCCGCCAGCTCTCGCAACCTCCCCCTCCGCCAACCTCCGCACTCGCTTCTACACCATCAACACTTCCGGCAAAGCACGACTACCCTTTGCCACCATGGGCTGAACGACTGCCGAAAGCTCTGCGCTGGACTCATCCTTACATCTCGTTGGCAAGGATGGACAAGCCGATCGGCACCTGGCTGCTCTACTGGCCTTGCGGTGAGTTGCCACAGAAGTCTGAGGCGCGAGAAAGGGCTGATGTAGCTCAATCAACAGCCTGGGGTATCACCATGGCCGCCTACTCGAGTGCATTGCCCGTAACGAGCTGGGCATGGAATCTCGCGCTCTTCGGGACGGGCGCACTGGTGATGAGGGGAGCAGGATGCACCATTAATGATATGTGGGATCGCAAGATTGATCAGAAAGTCGGTGAGTGCTCTGCTACGCTATCTCGTAGTTGGCAAGCGAAGAGCTGACGCTCGGCGCAGAGCGGACCAAGTTGCGCCCGTTGGCTTCGGGCGAGATTGTACCCTTCCAGGCTCTTTCTTTCCTCGGTCTCCAGCTCTCCGTGGGCCTCGGTATCCTCACCCAGCTGAACTGGTACAGGTGAGCTGCGAGATCTCGTGCGAAGACCGAGCCGAGCTGATCCTTCGCCTTTCGCAGCATCGTTCTCGGCGCCTCCTCGCTCTCTCTAGTGGTCGCCTACCCGCTGATGAAGCGGATAACATACTGGCCGCAAGCCGTCCTCGGCAAGTTTCCTCCCAGCTTCCGACTTCAGTCCTAGCGCTCATCTTGCTCGCTCTCTCGCAGGCCTCGCCTTCAATTGGGGAGCATTGCTCGGCTCTTCTGCGGTGCTCGGACACTGCGATTGGACTGTCGCGCTGCCTCTCTACGCTGGCAGTGTCGCGTGGACCATCGCCTATGACACCATCTACGCTCATCAGGCGAGTTCGGCTTTTGACCTGGCGCTCCCTCGTCGCTAACACCCACCCTCTCGCAGGACAAGGCCGACGACATCCACGCCGGCGTCAAGTCCACCGCTCTCCTCTTCGCCGACAAGACCCGCCCCATCCTCGCCGGCTTCTCGACCTCCTTCGTCGGTCTCCTTGCGCTCTCGGGCTGGCTCAACTCGCAAGGACCGGCGTTCTACCTCCTCAGCGTCGGTGGAGCTGCTGCTCATCTGGCATGGCAGCTGAGGACGGCCGACTTGGAGACGAGGGAGAGCTGCTGGAAGGTCTTCAAGAGCAACAGGGATTTGGGAGCGATCGTCTTCTCGGGGTTGGCCGTTGATTATGCGTTGCTGTCGGCGGGGCTGATGTAGAGCAGTATCGGACCTCATTTGCTTGCGACGTTACGGCTCAAGCTCAAGCTCAAGCGAGTTGCAAAGTTATCGAGCGGCTCAACTACGCGAGAGCTGCGAGGCAAGCCTCGACAAGCTGCTCCTTGTTCACCGCTCCATCGCTCATCAGCGCTTTCAGAATGACCGCGAACCTGTCCGACCTGCTCAGTCGTAGTCGTCAGCTTCTCGTCTCGCTCGCAGCAATCCAGCTCGACTAACCTCTTGGCCAACGCCCTCGCTTCCATCTTCTCCTCCAACTCCTTGCTCTTGACTAACGCCTTGGCGAGGACGCTCTCCGGCAGGTCGGCCAGTCGAGCGACATTGAGTCCGTGGGAGCGAGAGGCGAGGCCGTCCTTGATGGTGTAGAGGAAGGTGACATCGACGAAGCCGTCGGCGCGAGGTGATTCGAGGCAGGACATGTGGTGCACCGAAAGCGAGTCGGGGAAGCGCTGCAGATGTAGGCGAGGGTCAGTCGCTGGTATTCGGGAGGGGAGGGAAGCTCGAGATGCTCGACCGACGCACCTTGACGAGGTCGGCGAGCGAGGGGTAGTGTGTAACAAAGATGGTGGTTGACTTGAGGGTAGCGACGATGTGCTGAAGGACGGCGGAAGCGATGGCTTGCCCGTCACTCGTCGAGGTGCCTCGGCCGAGCTCGTCTAAGATAACGAGCGTCCGGGGCGTCGCCATCTTGAGAATTTCGCTGCACTCGCTCATCTCGACCATGAAGGTGCTCCGCCCGCGCGCGATCTCGTCAGAGGCGCCCATACGAGTGAGGATCGAGTCGAAGAGGCTCGTCGTGCACGACTCGGCGGGCACGTAGCAGCCGATCTGAGCCATGAGGGCGATGAGGGCGACCGAACGGGAGAAGCTACTCTTGCCGCCCATGTTGAGGCCTGGAGACAAAGAGGTAAGCCTCTATCGCCGGGTACAGGAGCACAAGACGTCGAACTTGCCCGTCAAGATCATCTGCTTCGTTCCTCCTGCGCCAAGCTGCACCGAGTTGGGGACAAATGGTTGTGGGCTGACGACCTCGATGATGGGATGTCTACCGTCGACGATCTCGATTCGACCTTCGTCTGGGACGATAGTAGGTCGACAGTAGCCGGGCGAGATGGCGGTGATGCCGAAGGAGAAGAGGACGTCGGCTGTAGCTAGGTTGGAGATGACGAGGCGGAAAGATTCGTAGGAGGTGGTGACGAGTTTGAGGAAGTCCATGTAGGCGACGTTGGCCGCTGTGGGTGAAAAAGGGGAGGCTCAGCAAGGCGTGCCGAGAAGGCTAGCTCGCTCCGAACTCACCAGCGGCCATCCTCTCCCTGCACTGCCCCAGCTCTTCAATCTTGCTCTGCACCGCAGGAGGGCGGAAGCGATATACGGCTTTGGTCGAGTTGATGCGGACCCAGTTGGCCGGGACGATCTTCTTGGATTCGGCGATGCGAACCTCGAGCAAGTAGTCCTCCTCGCCCACCTTGATGAACTCGATGTTGGGCTTCTTGAGGAGCTTGCGAGCGTCGGCGAGAAGCTCGCCCAGCTCGTAGTGAACGGCGTCGAGGCAGTCGCGGCAGTCCTGTTCGAGGCGAAAGGATGAGCTCCTTCTCCAGCACCGAGCTCGCGCAAGCTGAGAACGGAGAACTCACCTGCACTTCCTCCGTCAACTCCTTGAACATCTCCTCCTTCTTCCCCTCCCTCGCCTTGCCCCAATCAATCGCCCTCAAATACCCATCCACCTCCTCCCTGACCCTCGGCAAGCTCTCCACAATCTCCTTCAACAACCTGCTCTTCAACCCACTACTCGCCGTCTTCGCTCCCCTCTGCACATCCTCCTCATCCACCGGCTCGAACTCCTTGGCTACGCGCTCGAACGCCTGCAGCACCCTGACTAGCTCGGCCGGGGTGGCTTTGTCGAAGTGGATTCGGACCAACCCGCGCTCGAGGTCGGGCAGACCGCGGAAGAGCTCGCGCAACTTGCAAAGGGTGAGGGCGGAGGACTGGGCGTTCGAGATGATTTCGGTGACGGCGTCGAGGCGGTCGGTGACGGCTCTGCGCTCATGGAAAGAGAGGTCAGCTCGGCTTGGGGTGGAGAAGGAGGCAAGGGGCTCACTGGACGGACACCAACGGCCTGCTGACCCACTGCCTCAGCCTTCTCCTCCCGAACGCCGTCTTGCAGTGGTCCAGAACAGAGAGTAGGCTGCCTTCCTGCTTTCCATTGGTCGAGTTGACGAGGACCTCGAGATTCGTGAGAGTGTTGCCATTGAGGTTCATCGAGGAGCGGGAGGTGAAGTGCGTGAAGGAGGAGGAGTGTTGGAAGACGGTGTCGAGCTGGAAAGCGGTGAGGTGGGAGATGAGGGAGGAGAGGGCGATGAGGACGAGGGAGGGGAGGTCGAGGATGCTGGTCGAGGCGGGAGCGGCTGTAGCAAGTAGGAGTCAGCAAAAGATTTGTGCCGATACAGCGAGCATCACTCACCCTTAGGCCCCCCCTCCTCATCATCGTCGTCGTCGAGGACCATCTCGCCCAAATCGACCTTCTCCTTGCCTTTGCCCTTCTGGTCCTTCGCCGCCATTTGAGTCTTGGCGAGGAAGTCGGAAACGAAGGAATGAGCAGCGGTAGGGGTCAGGCGCTTTTTGATGCGGTCGACGCGGCAGGTGAAGCCCGGTACGCCGGCGCTGCGAAGAAGGAAAGGTGAGCTGTCGGACCTGGAGGCGGGCGAGACGAACTGGACTCACTCGTGCGAGCCGATGAGATGCTTAACGAGCGACTCGGTCTGCTTGCTCATGTCCTTCTGCAGGACCAGCTCGGAGGGTTGAAGGTGAAGCATGCGAGTCTCGAGCTCCGAGCGCATGAGGGTGTCGTCGAACTCTGCGCATGGGAAGAGGCGCCCGTTAGCTGTAGCTTCGGAAGGGTATAGAATAGGCTCAAGTCAACCGAAGCAAGCCGAACCTACCGTCGTAGATAACCTCTCCCGTGCTCGGCACAACAGCCAGCATCCCAATCTTGACCTTGCTGTCCTTGCCCTTCTGATCCTCCACCAAGCACATCAACGTCGGCGCCCTACTCCCCACACTCTCGAGCGGATCCACCTGCAGCTCGTCGATATAGGTCGCCGAGGTGTAGAGAGCGGAGAGCTTCCTCGTGAACGGCGCCGAGCGGTTGTCGGAAACCTTCTTGAGAGCGGCGGTCTCGACTTGACGTACGACGCCGACCTTGAAGCCGGCAGAGATGAGTCGCTTGAGATGGACGTTGAGGCGGTGGACGGGGATGGAGGCGGTCATCATGCTCTTGCTGGGGAAGTGGGCAATGCCCAGGATGCGAGAAGCGGCGACGGCGTCGTCGTTGTAGAACTTCATCTTGTAGCCGACTTCGATGGCGAGCAGTACGCCTGGGTGAGCCTCTTGAAGAGCGATGACTTGAAGCTCCCTATCACCGAGAATGAGTCTGGGTCAGCTTCCGCGCTCTACGGTGGCTCCTCGAGAGCAGTGGGGAACGCAACTCACAGAGGGGTGTACTTGGGTTTGCCACCCGCTTTGCCGCCCGCCGTAGAAGCCTTTTCGGCGATGCCACTCCCCTTGGCTGCGAACTTGGCGAACCTCGATCCCGCCAACCTCGATCCCGCCAGCTGCTTCTCCTGCTCCTTGGCAGCGCTCTTGCCCTTCCCCTTAGCCGTGGCCTTCCCCTTCCCCTTCCCCGCCACCTCCTGCTCGTCACTGTCCTCCCCATCCTCTCCGCCGAACGAGTCCTCGTCGTCCTCGCCCGAAGCTCCCAAAGCAGGACTCCTCGACCCGCTGCCGCTCGCCTCGGCGTTGGAAGCGTTGGAAGACATGTAGTGATCCTCCTGGAGGTACGCCGTCTTCCTCTGCAGGAGGTTCTTGCCCAGGAGCTTGCGCGCGAGCTTCTCGCGTTGCGCCGTGTTGCCGTTGGTCGAGGTGGAGGGGTCGGTGGAGGAGGGAGGAGCGCTGGGGTCGTAGCGCCATTGCAGGACTTTGGCGGAGGGTTGGGGGCGTTTGGGTGCAGGAGCGGGGGCGGGAGCGGGCGCTGAAGCTGAAGGCGCGGCGCGACCAAAGAGCGTCTGCTGCTGAGTAGGTAGTTGAGCAGAAGCAGCACTGTGCTCCAGTTTGACCTTCTTGACCAGAGGTTGCTGCTGCTCTGCGCTGTCGTCGTCGTCCGAATCGCTGAGAATGAGGATGTCGCTGGTCGAAGCGGGGGTTGGTCGCTTGGGCTGTTGGGAGGGTCGGAAGAAGGAGGAGAGGGTACTCTGCTGAGACTGCGACGGCTGCTGCTTGTCCCCCGCCATCGTCGCTGAGAAGAGGCGAAGAAACGAGAACGAGAGGAACAGAGGGAGAGAGCTGAGCGAGCGCGAGACGAAAGGTTGACTTCCTACCCTGACCTCAATTGGCATTAGTAAATCGACTACAACTTTCTTACTGCACAGTTTCATCCTACAGAGTTACAGCCCAGCATGGTAAGCTCCCCCTTCCTCACCTCGCCACACTGCGACGCGTCTCGAGCTCACTCTCGTCTCGCTCTTGCAGGGCCGCCTCTCTCAGCCGTCAAAACCGCCTGCACCAAAGCATCAGCGTACTTCCCTCTCCTTCCTCAACAACCCTCGCTTCGCAGCTCTCACAGGCAGCGCCAGGAAGGCTACAGCAACCAAAGCTCGCTCCCCTGCTTCGCGACTCTCTCTTCAAGCAGGCCTAGGACTGTCCAACAGGAAGCTTAGCACCTCTCCTAAAGGTATCTGACGCGTGCGGAACGGTCCTACTAGCCGCTAATCCCCGTCCTCGTCGACCTACAGCCAAAGCTCGCTCCCGCCTCTCTCTCGGCGCCTTCCCCCTCCCCTCCTCCCAACAGCAGCAGGCCAAACCTCACCACCGCAAGTTCGACACCTTCTCCCTCGCCCCCGCCGCCGCTGGTCACAAGTCCTCTCCCGTTGCGGCCGGCCCTCGTAGATCCTTGTTCGGCGCTGCTTTCGGCCTCGGCGGAGGTGGACTGGCAGCTGGATTGGCAGGTGGATTGGGCGACAGCGACGATGATGCTGAAGGCGATAGTGATGTTGATGGAGGGGACAGTGGGAACACTGAGAGTGGGGATAGTGCGGGCGATAGTGGGAGCGAGAGTGAGGAGGAGGAGGATGAGCCGAGGACGGACGAGGAGGGGTGAGTGCAGCCTCCGCTATCTTCAGAGCAGCTAGAGCACGCTCGCTGACGGTTTTCGGACCACTCGCCTACAGCTACGAGGTCCCTACCTCGCCCTACCTTGACCCCAACTTTGAGAAGAAGAAGCTCAAGCAGCTCTCCCGAGGTGAGTCGTTGCCTTCATCGCCGCGCTCCTAAGCTCGCGCTCTTCTCAGGACCCCACTGATCTCTGAATACCTTCCTCTTCCCGCCCTCCTCGCAGGCCCTCTCTTCACCTACCCGGCCGTCGACCTCGCCGAAAAGGAGCAAGTGCTCGCCAAGGCGTGCGAGAGGGCTAAGCTGCTGTACATCGAGGGCATGGGCGACGCTATGCAGGTCGAGCTACTGTGAGTCTTGCTTCATCCCTTCCCTGCCTCCTTGTAACCCGCCTTCGGCCTTCAACCGTTTTCGGCGTTCTGCCCTGCTCCGCTTGACTGTTCCGAAACTGACTCTCCTCGGCATTGCTTTTCCCCCATCGCTCTAAAATAACAGCAAGACTATCGACGCCATGGAGCAGCGAGTCGAACGCGGAACCGCTCAGCTGAGGCAGGGCAAGGACAAGGTCGTGGACGAGCTGGTCGGGAACTTCGTGCGTCTTGTCTCGTTCGCCTCGAGGGAGCTCTTACTTTCTTCCCTCACAATGCTGACGGACACTTCCGTGCCCTTTCTTGTCTCCCAACTCGCAGGAGCAAGCCCGCCTCACCCTTGATCGCCTCACTTCTCTCTCCGAGCGAATCGTGTCCAGCAGGAAAGAGCTCGCAGGCGAGCTCGTCACCTCCCGTACGTCGCTTCTCTCACACCTACGTCTCCTCGACCCTCGCCTGCTTCGCAACGAGGGAGGACAGACTCGCTGATCTTCGTTTCTTCTCCCCCTCCCCTCGCTCCCCTGCGACGCCGACTACTCGACACAAAAACAGGCGACGCCACTACTACCAAACTCGACAACCTCTCGCGCAACTACGCCGACACGTGCACGGCACTGAGGAAGAGCCTGCCGAGCGAGGGAGGATCGAAGAAGGGCGGCGGAGGAGGCAAGAAGCGGTGAGAGGGTATCGCTAGGTCGTCGTCATGCTTGCTGTCGGGTCGGGTCGAGTGTCTCCCCCGTGTTGTTGCTTCTTCTTCTCATCATTTCGCTATCCTCTCGCGACTCGTTCGCCGCCGTCTCTCTTTCCGCATGTCTTTTCGTAACCTGCTTCTCCGCTCGCTGTCTCTGCTTCGTATGACTGTAACAAGAATAAGACCTCCAATTCCTCAGCTGCTACTAGAGAGAGAACAAGAGCGAATGACTAGGACGACAAACGGGGCTCTAACCGCCCCTCCCCTCCACTCCTCGGCCGGCTTCGAGAGGCTCCACATTATGCTGCCTTCTCTTTCGGCTTCTTGCCCTTCTTCTTCTCCTTCTTGCTCTTGGCCCCGTTACCACCCTTTGCTGGCGTCTCAGGCTCAGCCTCCTCCTCGACCTCGATCTCGACCTCCACTTCCGGCGCCGAAGCCTTAACCGGTGTCGACTTCTCCTTCTTCTCGGCGCCCGCTCCTCCCGCGACAGCCTTCTTCCCCTTCTTAGACTTGGGCGTCGACTCGACCTCCACCGCAGCGTCCACCTCCTCCTGCTTCCTCTTCTTCTTTCCCTCCTTGGGTGCCGGTGCGCTACTGCTAGCACTCGCACCTCCAATCATCCCCACGACCTGCTTCAACGAGTTCTGGATCCCCTGCGCCTTGGCGAACCGCTCGCTCTTCCTCAACTCCTCGCCCACTTGAACCCAATCGTCGGCGACCCAGATCTTGCGAACGGGCGTCGAGTCGTTGGCGGCCGAGGTGAGGGTCAGGCGGATCGCTGCGAGGGCGAACTTGAGGAGGTCCTTCAGGCGCGAGGCGTCGAAGGTGCCGGAGGTGGAGGGAGTGGAGGAGGCGGAGGCGGTGAGGGTGGAGAGGAGGGCGGAGCGGTAGGAGGGCATCGCGGCGAGGATGGCGGACTTGGAGGCGGGGGTTTTCTGCGACAGCGAGGACGAGTCAGCGAGATGCAACGCAGAGACGCCAAGATCATGACTACTCACCAGAGCGGCGTAGGAAGTGAGCAAAGCCTGAGCGACCTCAAAGGCCTGCATCCGCCTGTAAGCGTTGACGCTGCTCGTCTCTCCACTAGCGCTCTTGACGATCCTCTCAAACAGCTCCCATGCACATGCCGGACTCCTCTTGGCAAAGTCGACGGTAAGGAGGGGCTGGACTTTGGTCTTGGAGTTCTTGGTCGAGAGGTAGATCTCGAACGAGTCACCGTACAGGTCGGCGATGGCCTTGGAGGTCTCAGCGTCGGCGGCGGGGGAGGCGAGGGCAGCCTTGACGAGGTAGATGGCGGTCTGACTGCACAGAGTGCCGAGCTCGGCAGCCTCGACGGTCTGAGCGACGGTGTGGAGCTCGGCGAGGGCGTCGAGCGCCGAGTCGGGCGAAGCGGGGACGACGGCGTCCTTCTTAGCCTGGACGATGGAGCGAAGGATCTTGGTCGCCTTGCTTTGGAGCTCCTCCTCGAGAACGGCGGTGGAGCGGGAGATGCCGAAGAGGGGAAGGAGGGTGAGGATGAGGAGAGGGTTGGTCGAGCGTTGCTTGGCGAGGGCGTCGATAAGGTCGACAACGCGGAGACGGTAGTGCATATCATCCGTTCGGTCGACTGTGACGTCAAGAGGGAACGTCAACAGAGCTCGGCGTCTGAGAGAGGCGTTGACGACTCACGCTTCTTAGTGTTGCGACCACCGCCGTTCATCCTGAAGATGTCGGCGAGCTTATCATCGAGCGCCAGCATCTGATCGTCATCCAAAATCTCCTCCTCCGACTCGTCTCCATCTCGCTCCACAGCAGCATCGAGGTCATCGGCGACACCCGAAGCCTGAAGAGCGGCGAGCAGCTCGGCCTTGAAGTCCTCATCGACGTCGAGATCCTCGTCGTCCGAGTCAAAATCGTCCTCGTCCGAATCCTCCTCGGCGGGGGCGGCGGCCTTCTTGCCCTTGGTCGAAGCCTTGGTGGGAGCGGCAGAGGTGCTGGCCTTGGGAGCCTTCTCCTCGTCGTCGCCATCGGCCATCTCGGTATCCTCATCCTCGGCAGCGTCGGCGACGTCGGGGCGGATTTGCTGTTACAAAGAGGGGGCATCAGTGGTGCTTGCGCATCGAGAACAGTACAGCGACTCACCTCAAGGAGCAACTCCATGCCCTGCTCTCCGAGCTCATCGGCAAAGCCAGTAAAGGCAGCCTGCGAGATGCCCTTGACGAAAGCTGAAGGACGGTGTAGAAGCTCGAGAAGGAGGTCGACGAGCACGGTGGTGGGCTCGGGCTCCTCGCCATCCTCGGAATCCATCTCCTCGTCCTCCTCGGCAGCCTTGGGGGC
The DNA here is from genome assembly GCA_001600635.1 of Leucosporidium creatinivorum. Lineage (NCBI taxonomy): Eukaryota > Fungi > Basidiomycota > Microbotryomycetes > Leucosporidiales > Leucosporidiaceae > Leucosporidium > Leucosporidium creatinivorum. The sequence continues at coordinate 1,179,039 of BCKL01000001.1, read as the reverse complement.
AGCCTTAATGGCCTTGGGGAAGAGAAGGGGGAGGAGATCGGTGATTTGCTGTAGAAGGTGAGAGGTCAGCACTCGTTCAGTTCTGGACGCCTCGCTTCAGCTCACCTCGAGAGCCTCGAGCGACTCCTCGCCTTCCTCATACGAGAGAAGGACGACACCCTCGACCAGACTCCTCGCAACCTTATTCCGCTCCTCCTCTCCAGCAAGATTGGCGTACATCTTCTTGACCGTCTTGCGGGAAGCAGCGACCTCCTCCTCGGTCTCGTTGATCGAGTTGAAGTGCTTGGTATCGGCCTCGAGGTTCTCCATCAGCGAGAGGGCTCGCGAGAGCCAGGGCTGGCCGGGGAGGGCGGTGAGGATGGAGAAGAAGCGGGATCGGGCGGCGATTTGCAGGGATTCGGTGAAGGCGGGAAGGGGGACGTAGGAGCGCTGTATAGGAGAGTCGAGTCAGCTATGGGTCTCAATCGAAAGGCGAGCAGACGACGCACAGCTCCCTTGCCCGACTTGCGAACCTCGAACCATCCAAGGACGGCGAAGAACTCGAGCAGTCCAGCGATGAGCTCATCATCCTTGGGGACCGAGCCGCTCTTGACAACATGCAACAGCTGATCGAACGCCCAAGTCCTACGAGCGGTGACGATCTTCTCCTCCTCAGGCTGGGGTACGACGCCATCCTCCGATTCCTGCTCGGCGCCGATGACAAACTCCTTGAGGTAGGCGACCCAACCGCGAGTGCCCTTGAGGTCGAGCTTGGCGACAATCTTCTCGAGCGTCTTGTGGTCGAACAGGTGCGAGCCGAAGGGAGGGGCGACGAGGGCTTTGAGGAGGGGGAGCGAGACGGTGGGGTTGGCGGCGAGGAAGGGAGGGAGCGAGGTGGCCTGTTGATGCAGAAGAGACGAGTCAGTGAGGTGCTGCAGCGAGTTATTGGCAGCGAGACGACACGCACCAGCTTCTCGGCGACACGGCTGAGGGTCTTCTCGCCATCTCCAGTCTTGCGGAGGTGGTTGCCGAAGGTGCGGACGACACCCTCGCCGAAGAGAGCAGGAACGTCGGTAGGAGGAAGACGCTGGATGGCGAGGGAGAGGAGAGCGAATCCAGTGGCCTTGAGAGGAAGGGAAGGAGGGGCGAAGAGGGACTCTGCGAGAAGGAAAGAGGGTCAGCCGAGGGGCTCCCCGAGCTCAAGAGCACGCCGACTCACGGTCGACGAGAATCCTCCAGACATCAGCCCACTTGGCGCGAGGCTCCTTGCCCGCGAGCTTGCCAGAGCGAGCCTTTGCATCCTCGGCGGGGAAGTAGAGGTCGAAGATCTCGCTCCAGACGAAATGAGGGGCCGCGCCGGGCAGGGGAGCTCCAGCCTTGGAGGTCTTGACGGCGTTGGAACCCATCTTGGGTCCGCTCGCAGGTGCAGCCTCAGCCTCGCCGACGGATCCCTGCGAAATGCGAGAGGGTCAGCGGAAAGTCGCTTCTTTCGCTGGTGTGAGGTCTGCGGGCCCACCTTGATGGCCTGAGCAAGAGCCGCGAGGGAAGAACGAGCAAGAGGGTTGCCGCTGGGGAAGGAAGGCGACAGGACCGAGACGTAATCCGCTTCCTATTGAGAGCGAGCCGAACGCAAAGTCAGTTGAAAGCGTCTTGTCTAAATCTCGAGACTGCAGCAACTACTTACGACGCCGTAGGTCTGTAGGACGATGACCAAAGCAATCTTCTCGGGGTTCCATCCGCGAGCCTTCTCGCGCGAGTCGAGGAGGAGGCGCTGGATGACCCAGGCTGCGATCTCGTCGCTCCACTCGACGGGCTGCTCGAGCTCGAGCAAAGTGCGGACCGACTCGATCAGCGTCCAGTAGGCGGGCTCCCTGATCCAAGACTTCTTGCCCGAGAGGGCGAGGAGGGCGAGGATGACCTCCTTGAAGCTCTCGCCGCCATCGTGCTGCTCGGCGCGAAAGAGGACGCCAGAGCGCACGACGGCGTGCAGTCCCAACAAGCGAGCGAAGAGCAAGTCGCGCTCCTCGCGGGACTCTGATCCAGCGGTAGGGGTCGAGGTGGAGAGGATCAAAGGGAGGACGGTGTTAGCCTTGTCGGCGGGGAGCCTGGCGAGGAGCTCGGTGAGGGCTACTGCGAAGCCTTGACGGGATGCTTCGTTGCTGGATCCTAATCCGGTGACTAGACGTTTAATGGCGTAAGGAGTGTCGGCGTCGTCGTCGTTGCTGGTCGAGGGAGTGGTGGCAGCAGAAGAGGCGAGGGCGGGCAGAGCGGTGAGGAGAGAAAGCGAAGCGTCCAAACGAGTTGGTGGATCGTGCGAGGATAACAAGGGGAACAAGGGCAGGATTGACTCTGCTCCTCCTCCTCCTTGTGATCGTGTACTAGAACTCGCTCCGTTGGTACGAGGCGCCATTGGAGAAACGAGCAAAGGTGGAGGGGAAAGGTCAACAAGCGCCTCAGCAAAAAACGGCGGGACTTCGCCAGCTTCGGATTCTGGCCCTCAGAGCTTTGCTAAGCACTCTGCAGCATACTGTGACACTTTTCACAGCTCACCATTAGAGCCTCGGCTGCCCCTACTGCCTTGCAGCTCGTCGAGGCCCCTCTCTCGGCGTTCAAGCTGCTCTGAAGCGATTCGAGTTCTGTTTAAGTGGAGGCCGCACCGTGAGCTGAGGTGGCTCATACCGATCCTCGACGCTGCGGTGATTCATCTCTGGCGCGTCATGAGCGTTACAAAGGTCTCGACACGCGATCTGGCGAGCGCCGAGCAGCGGATGGCGAAGTCCGCCAGGCGAATGCGAGCTAGGTGAGAGCTCGCTGGGCTCTATAGGCAGACATCAATAGGTGCTCGGGCTGTCAGACATACCCTTAGCATCGATGACCTCACAGCGCGTGAGAGAGACCCAATAGCGACCACTCGGCGCTCACGGCTGGTCCATCTCCTCGCCCCCGTCGCCCTTTAACCCGGCTCGCCCAGCTTCCGAGCCTCGGAATCCGCTTCTCCTGCATACATCAGCCTGATCCACCCTCCTCTCATCCTCCCTTCGCTCACCTCAGCTCTGCTGGCTAGAAATGGCAACATTCTAACGCCGAGACTAGCTGACCAAAGCTCCAGAGGATCGCGGAGAAGAAGGCAGAGGTAAGTGTGTGATAAGCTGATGAGATGGCGTGTGATTGTGTCACGATGACGAGCAGGGGTATAAGAAGGGGGAGAAGGCGGCAGCGCTTGCTTTCCAGTTCACCGGACCAGCTTCGCTTCGACTTGTTCCCTCTCGCCTTTAGCTTCAGCACTTCCAACACTTCAACCACCTCTCAGCAGCACCAGCCCAGGTCTCACCCCTCACACCATGTCCCACTACACCTCCTTCGCTCTCGCCGGCGCCGGCTCCCTCGGTTCATTCATCGCCCAGCACCTCTCTGCAGTCCCTGGAGTTTCTCTCCGTGTACTCTCTCGTTCGGGCGATACCAGGGTCCCCGAGGGCGTCGATCTGAAGGTGAGACCCGAGAACCGAGCTCTGACCCCGCTCGTCGCCAACGCCGAGCTGACCTTCCCCTCGCTTGGTGCTGCAGGTCGTCGACTACGAGTCTGAGGAATCCCTCGTCGAGGCGGTCAGAGGCGTAGAAGTCGTCATCTCCACTCTCAACGGCGCAGGCTTTGCCGCCCAGCCCGCTCTGGCCACCGCAGCAGCCAAAGTCGGGGGAGTCAAGCTCTTCGTGCCCTCCGAGTTTGGTAACCCTACTGCTCATCTCACGGATGGTGTGAGTCTTCTTCTTCTTCATGAGTCCCTCTCCAGCCTCTCCGGGAATCGAGGACTGACCCGCCTGTGCTTTCGCCGACCTTCAAGCCTCTGTTCGGCAAGACTCAACTTCACCATCTCCTGAAGTCGCTCGGGCTTAGTTACCTTCTCGTGCACAACGGACCTTTCCTCGATACCACTTTCGTCCCGTGAGTCGACCTTTCACCCTCGCTGTCCTTGCTCTCTCTCGCCCCCCCTTCCCTCTCGGCGATCGACCATTGCCTCTTCTCTCTCAGCTACTGACCCCTTCTCCTCCCCTCAACTACACAGACTACTCGGCTTTGACTGGTCGAACAACAAAGTCAACATCATCGGCTCTGGGACAAACCCTGTGTGCCCCTTCTCGCGCTCCCTCGTCTCCTCCTCCCGCTCGGCCGCTGACCCACTTCCCTTCCTTCTCCCCCTCAAGGTCCCTCTAACAACCCAAGCCGACGTCGCCCGATTCCTCGTCCACACTCTCACCACCTCCCCACCCTCCACTCTCTCCTCCAACCAGACCCTCCGCATCCAAGCCTCCCTTCTCTCCTTCAAAGGCGCGGTCGAGCTGTTCGAAGCGACCCACCCCGGTCGGTCCATCGCTGTCACGCATACCTCAAAAGAGGAGACGCGGAAGTATATTGAGGAGCATCCGGGAGTGGAGAGCGTGTTGGAGTGGTTGAGGTTAAGTTGGGATGAGAATGAAGTGTTGGAGGAGGGGGAGACGAGTAATGGGCTGTGGCCGGGGTGGGAACCGACGAGGGTGGAGGAGGTGATCGCGGGGCTGGAGTAGCGCGAGAGACGTGTAATCTGGAGCAGCTCAGACTCCCCCTCCAAGCCGCCCCCGCTCTGGGTAAAGCCGAGAGCAGGAGCACAGCCAAGGCCGAGAGGCGGCGCCGGCTGGCTGGACGTGCTGCATCGACTTGCATCTCTCCTCGGCGTCGACGCCGCCTCTCCAGTAATCCCGTTCCGAATCTCCTGGGATTCGAGCCTGCTGCTCTCGCGCCTTCTCCTGCCCAGCTCCCCGAACAGGACCCGAGAGTGCGAACGAAAAGCCCCGCTATTCTTACAACGTCCCTGATCCTACAGCAAGCACATCGCGTCATCCCTTCCCTTCTGAACAATCTCCTCCTCCCTCTCATGCATCCTCAGCAATGTTATGCTTCGCCTTCAAAGCGACGAGCTCCTTCTCCCTCCGAGCCAGGTCGGCTTTGTTGGCTAGACGGGCCGCTTGGTGGTAGAGGACTGTTGGTGGTTGATGGGTGGATGCGAAGGGGGTTGGGAAGAGGTGGGGAGCGTGTGTATGAAGCAGGTCAGCGGAGGAGCGGCGGGAGGAGTACGAGCAGCGAAGAAGCGAGCTCCAACGCACCGACGAGATACCTCTCCTGCAGGTGGAATCCATTCAGATGGTCGAACGCTTGCTTGGCCTGTACAACATCCCACCAGTCAGCTCGCCTCTCCTCGCAGCGCCCGAAAGGAACAAGCTCCCAACTCACATCCATCACGTCCTCGTAAATGACAAAGGCCGTGCCCCTCGTCTTTGCCTCGTTGCCCAGCCTAATCTGTCGGATGGCGCCGTATTTGCCAAAGAGGTCGTACAGGTCGTCGCCGCGGGTCTTGTAGTTGAGGTTCTGAGTCGGGAGAGCCAGAGAGCGGGAGTCAGCTTATGCAGAGAGAGGCGAGGCTGTAGGACAGCAGGAGGAGAAGTTGGTAAGACCCACTTTTACCCATAGGACGCGGTTTGCCTCTGGGGGAAGCTTCTGTCCCGTCGCTGACATAGCGAGCGAGAGGAGAGAGGGAGGTGGAGGAGAGGGGGGAAAGCTGAGAGAGAGCGGCGGCTGAGGCTGAAGGGCTGTAGGAGAGTCCTATCAAAGTACAGCTGCTGCTGATGTGCTCTAGGCGAGTCGACTTGTAGACGAGGTAAGGTGAGGAAGCCAACCTCTGAGGCTGCGTCTCTTGCCTTCTCGCCAATCGCTCGCTCCAGCTGTAGTTGATCATGTTCTCTTTCGCTTTCGTACGTCTCTCTCTCTAACAGCTCTTACAAATGCTACAGAACTAACTCTGCACTAATACTACAACAGGACATCGACGAATCCGAGCTAGACGACTCGTTCTCCCTCCCTACCGATTCTCTCTCCAATCTCACCTTGACCCAACAACCCGAAGCGACCACTTCGCACCTCCCTCACAAGCATGTACCCTTTGCTGAGCTCGTACGGCTGCTCTCTTGCCCTTGCTCTTTGTACAGCAGCAGCTGATCCTTCGCGCGAAAACAGATGGCCACCCTGCCACCTCTAATCTCCTACACACCTGTTCTCATCCCTCTCGACACTCCCACTTCTACCACCACTCAACGTTCCACCACCCTCCTTCGCCGAGATCTCTTTGACGCGCGGTTTCAAGTCCTCAACCAGGACGAGGAGGCCGCCGAGGCTGAGGCCGAGGGAGAGGGGGAGGAGAAGGAGAAGGGCAAAGGCAAGGAGAGGGAGACGTTCGTGGATGAGGGGACAGATCTGGTCAAGGGGGTGTATGAGGGAGGGCTCAAGACGTGGGAATGTAGCCTTGATTTGGTCGACTGCCTCGATAGCCTCGGGTTCGGCGAGGGGGAGAAGGACGAGGTCGTGAGGGGCAAGAGCGTGCTCGAGGTGAGTTTCTAGGCCCTCTCTCTCTCTCTCTCACGACCAGTCGTCTCTCGCTGATGCTGACACCCACACTGCACCAGCTCGGCTGCGGTACCGCCCTCCCCATCTGCTCCATCTTCGCTCGCCTCCTCACCGAGATCCGACGCTCCCCTTCCGACCCTTCGCAGCCGCCTCCCAAAGCCACTCGTCTGCATCTCCAGGATTACAACAAACAAGGTACGATTCAACTTCATACACCCTCTCCTTTCCTCCATCTTGCTCGCTAACTCCCCTCCTCGGCGCGTACAGTCCTCTCCCTCATCACCCTCCCCAACCTCCTCCTGACCTACGCCCAACACCTCACAATCCCACCGCCTTCTAAAACCCCTCTAGACGCCGACGAAGACCCCACGCCCCCTCCTCCCGCCTTCACCGACCCCGGCGAGTTGGACGTGACGCCCGAGTTTCTCTCTTCCTTTGAATCCTTGCTTCGGGAGGAGAACATCCAGATCCTCTTCTCCGAGGGAGATTGGAGTGGCATGAAGGTGGAGACCGGGGACGAGTACGATCTGGTGTTGACGAGCGAGACGATCTACTCGCTGCCCTCCCTTCCCTCCCTGCTGGATCTACTCGAGGCGGCGTGTAAGAAGGGAAAGGGAGAGACGAGGTGCTTGGTCGCGTGCAAGAGGATTTATTTCGGGGTTGGTGGGGGCGAGTTGGAGTTTAGGAGGAGGGTCGAGGAGAGAAGGGGTCAGGTCGAGACGGTTTGGGGCGAGGGGAGTGGGTTGGGCAAGGATCGGGGTGTCGGGAGGGTGGTGATGAGTGTTGAGTGGGCGGAGAAGGAGTAGATATAGATGTGGAATGAGAGGACGAGGTCGAATCAGGGATGAGTGAAGAGGATGAGGTGCTCGTTGAAGGCCGAGAGGACGAGGCGAATGTCCTTCCTCGAAAGCGAGGCGCGGTGTCGCATCTCGTCGAGGTGGTGTTGACCATTGAGCATGCGAACGATCCTGCGCGACGCACACCAACAAACGCGATGAGATCAGCTCTCTCTCCCGGCCTGGGCCCCCGCCGACCAAACTCACCTCTCAAACCTCTCGACCACGCTCTTCTCCTTCTCCCTACAAATCTCATCAATCCACCTCCTCTCCAACGCGGTGGGTCTCCCCGGCTCCAAAATCACCGAAGGCCCCTTCTCCGCATGCATCGGATCCAACCTCTCACTCCCACTCGACACGGTGGTCCCCCCCGTTCCACTCATCCCCCTCACCACCTCCGTCTGCGTCCTCCTCCTCCCCCCCAGCTTCCCCTCCATACTCCTCTGCGAACGGGAGAGCATAGTCCCCGGCGGAGGACTCCCACTCAACGCCGAGCCAGTGATGCTCATCCCCCTCGTGTCGTCCAAGTCGATCCTCGAGTTCTGCCTCGACCTCCTCCCCCCTCCTCCCGAATGATCGCTAGTATACGACTCTGACCGCCCGCTCCCACTCGTACTGAGGAGGTCGTCGTAGGCCTTCCCCCCTCCTCCTCCTACCCCTCCTCCCCCTCCACCGGCCGAAGCGCCCCATTTCATCAAACTCCCTCGCTTGATCTCCTCGCTCGCCACCAATCGAACGTAGGTCCGCTGCTTGTCAATCACGTCTTGTTGGAGGAGCCAAATGAGGGCGTGGAAGTAGGCGGTGCGGACGGAAGGGAGGGAAGAGGTCAGGGTGACGAAAGGCTCGGTTGGAGGGATTTGGGAGAGGAGGAGGGGGAGGGGTGGGAGAGTCGGGAAGAGGGATTGAAATGTGCGAGCGAGGGTGGCGATGCTGTGGCGTGATGGTCGGGTCAGCCAAGGCGTCGGCGATGGAGCGAGGATGGTAGTTGCGCTCACCGGTGGGTGTCAAAGTCTGCTCGGATGGCGTAGACGCCCTTGAGCGATACGACATCGATAACACGAGCCTTGCGCCAGTAGACGAGATGCTCGACTACATCCTTGAGCGGGGCGTCCTCGGATTCGATGTCGAGAAGGGTCTCGTACTCGGCGAAGCTGTGGAGAGATACAGGGTCAGCTTCGCGCCTAGGTAGATACAGAGGTCGGGAACAACATACGAGAGTGTCGGACTGCAGATGTCGAGAAAGCGCCAGAGCAGCGTATTCTCCTCCACGTTGTCCTTGAGCTCCTCGGTATCCTCCAGCGGCAGCAACGTCTCCCATGGCTGAAACTTGACGGGCGGCCGTCTCCTCATCCTGGAAAACAACGGCGGAGGCGGTTGACGCTGATACGGTTCCGGCTCGGGTGAGAGGCTTCTCGCTCGCAGATGGTCGTCCACCGAATCGCTATCATCCCCACTCACGCCATGAGCAGCGAGGTTGATGCCCGACCCGTTGCGCTCGTTCGAGAAATCGTCGTTCTCGTCCTCGAGGGGCACTTCGCCGCGCAGGAGGACTTGGATTGGGAGGGTGCCGAGGGTGATGTTGGCGAGCTGTTGGGCTTTGAGAGCGCCGAAGAGCTGGCTGAAGGCGGCGGCGAGGGAGGAGACGGAGGTGAGGGAGGAGAGGTACTCGAAGCCGGCGATTCCTGAGTGCAAGAACGTGTCAGCGGGCGTCTGAAAGCCAGCTCGGCGAAGAGGGCTTCACCCTTTTCGTGGAACTTCCCGCGCGCCTTGCGCAGCTTGGCCGCTTCCTTGCCCAGCCATTTGTCCTTGCGCTCGAGAGCTTTCAAGTTGGCGGTAATGGGGATGACGACGTCCTTGTAGTAGCCCTCGAGATGGCTGCTGAGATGGCTGTCCGGTGGAGTGTCGATTATGCAGACAAAGTTGAAGGAGATGAGCCGCCCGGCGCCGTGGATCGAGTTGTGCGATTGCTGAGAAGAAGCGAGGGAAGAGAAGGGGTGCAGCGTCGAGGTGGAAGAGGGTGTACGGGGCAGTTTGATGGGGTTGGTAGGCGACTCGCGACGGGAGAGGCTCGGCGGCTCCGACGAGGTGCGCTCAGACGGCTTGAACGCCGAATCGTCCGATCCTTCCGCTCCATCTAGTCGTGGTGAATCCGTGGCCACGCTGCCCGAGCGCTGCCTGCTCCTGCCTCGAAGGTCATCCTCCTCCTCCTCATCGTCCTCATCCACCTCCGCGACCTCCGTTCGGCGCCCCACCTCCTCGTCGCCTAGCCAGACGGGGTGACCAACGAAAGCGAGATGGTCCACCACGAGCTCGAAAGGCTGATCACACAGCTCGCGGCTGGGGCTGAGCAAAGACGCGAGGACGGCGTTTGGGAAGCCCAGATACGACTCTGCTGCATCCTTGTCGTCGTTCTCTTGGCCCACCTCGGACTCTGAGCTAGAGGATACACCTTCCGAAGGGGTCGAGTAGCCCGTGTCATGCGCGGTACGGCGGATTGAAGGGTAGATGGGTACCGAGGTGCGGGGGACGGCAGAGGGGAGCGGCGGAAAGCTGTAGACGAGGTTGGCGCCCCTCGACGACTTGGCCACTACCAGCAACGCCAGCAGCGAGTCTGCACTGGCCATCCTGAGCCTCCTGTAGTGGAGCGACGAGTGACTAGGAGAATGTAGGCGGAGTGAAAGCGAGCCGACGGCAGGCTTTCGACTCTTGGCTTTCGACGTTACACTTCGCTCGCTACAGAATGCCTCACATCGTCGTGATTGGTGCAGGTGAGTATGCTGCTGCTCTCTCTAGCCACATCTCGCTGATCTCGACCCCTTCGCAGGCGTCGTCGGGCTCTCAACCGCGATCCGTCTGCAAGAAGCTGGCCACAAGGTCACTATCGTCGCTCGCGACTTCCCTGGAGATCCCAAGAACATCAAGTATACTTCACCCTGGGTAGGTCATCCTCGAGAGCTGCCTACTTGTGAGAAGGCTGACTCTCGGCCATTTTAGGCGGGCGCCCACCATGTATCGGTCGCTACTGGAGCCGACATGCGGATGCACGGTGAGTAAATGTACAAATCTACTCCTGTTGTCAAGCTGACCCCTCTATGCTACAGAGTTCGACAAGGAGACCTTCAGAGTGATGGCCGAGATGATCAAGGCCGACCCGAGCTTGCCGCTCATCTTCGCACCTCAAATCGAGTACAGGGAAGGTGTGAGTGCATCTGAGCGCTCCTATCATCTCCGAGCTGACACCGTCCTCGTGCAGCCTCGCCCCGAAGGCGACACCGACCAGATCTCGCTCCTCGGCCGCTACCATCCTGATGTCCGTCTTGAGCTCCCGCCTTGGCTCGCTCGCGCTGACTTACAATCTCACAGTTTCGCCGCCTCGAGCCTTCCGAGCTACCAGAAGGCATCCAGCACGGCGCCGCCTTCACCTGCATCCTCATCGACACCCCTCACTATCTCCCCTACCTCCTTAAGCGCTTCAAGAGCAAAGGAGGAGTCACCTACCGCACCACACTACCCGACATCCCTTCAGCTCTCTCTGTCTCTCCCGAGCTCGCCTCCGCCGACGCCATCGTTCACTCGACTGGGCTCGGCGCTCGCGAAACTGTCGGAGACATGGACGTGTTCCCTACTCGAGGACAGCTGGTCATTGTTCGGGCGCCTTGGATCAAGAGAGGGATTACACGACTCGGAAAGGGAGTCTACACCTATACGATTCCTCGCAAGTCGGGAGATGTGGTGATTGGGGGTAGCGCCGATGCGAACGACTGGTTAGTCAGGCTCGTTTTTTGCTCTGGAGGCTGAGCTGACGCCTCTTATACTTGACAGGGACCCGAATCCTCGACCGGAACTCACGGAAAGGATCATGCGTCTCGGTTTGGCCATGCACCCCGAGCTTCTCCCTCCCGAGAAGCGAGCTGGTGGTCGCATCGAGGACTTGGATGTCGTCGAGCTGGCTGCTGGACTTCGACCCACGCGCAAGGGAGGCATGCGACTTGAATCGGACGAAATTGGTGAGTAAGGAAGGGCAGTGGCAGAGGATCGAAGCTGAACCGAGCCCCTTCGCAGTCGTTGGCGGTCGCAAGGTGCCGGTCGTGCACAATTATGGGTGAGTGAGGTGCTTCTACAAGATTCGGTGTAGTCGCTGATCCTCTCCCGACAGCCACGGCGGCTACGGCTACCAGACATCTTGGGGCTCGGCGCGAGCTGCGGTGCAGCTTCTTGAAGGAGCTCTCGCAGGCGCTCCTGTACACTCTAAGCTATGAAGGCCCGATCATTGAATGTCAAATAGAACCTTGTGTGGAGCTCTAGTCGCTGTGTGAGAGTTCGCAATCAACGACCTCCGCCTCAGCGAGCTCACGCCTCTCTCCTTTCGACTTCATCGCTCGCCTTTAATGTCGACTTCAACGGGCCCCAGTGGCTATGTGCCCTACACCAAATCGAAGCGCGCATCTACAGCATCAGTCTCATCATTCACTGCACCTCAGACCCCTCCGCCCGCCTCGTCAAGCAACGCGAGACCGCTCGGCCTGGTCCGCCCCGCCTCGTCTCCCTCGACACCGACAGCTTCTACCTCAGCAGCAGGCGGCGATTCGCCCATTAGGCAGCCCCAGCCCTACCGACCAGCAGCTTCTGCCGCCCCGTGGAGCTACTCTGGCGCCGGCTCGTCGTCCTCGACCCCTCCTCCCGCCTCGAGCGGCCGACCCACTCCCACCCAATTCGCAACCTCGGCTCTCCCCTTTCAATCCGTCTCGCCCGGCAACTCTCCTTTCCCTCCTTCGACACCCCACCGGACTCAATCCCCCGCCGCCAGCACGACGCAGCATGGGCCATCAGCAGCAGCAGCAGCAGCTCGAGCAGTGAACGGCAGAGTAGCGGGCGAGAGGGTTCGAGCACCTTATCATTCGGCATTTCAGCCTCAGGGCGTACGGAGGGATTGGACGGAGGAGTTCATGATCAAGCGCAAGAGCAGGGGCGAGGGGAAGAAGCTGGAGGAGGGCAGGCTGGGACGACGGTTAGAGAAGGTGCGTGTGGTACATCCCATTCTGGAGAGCGCTGCTGATCCCTCGCCGCTCCACAGCTCGTCGCCTTGCACTTCCCCGTGCCCGTCGAGCAGGAGGAGGCTCCGACCCCTTCGCGACAGTCGACTCTCGCTTCCATCTCGGCATTTGGAGGGTCATTACGAGGCAAGAGTGCCAAGGAGATCTGGTCTACCGTCGCAGGGAGCAAGGGCGAGCTCGAACGAGGTGAGTGCTGGCCAAAGACCTATCGCCGAATCGAGCTGAAGCTCCTCCTCGCAGCCGAGCAAGGCATCGTCAAGTGGCAAGAAGATTCGGAAGCCATTCGGTGTCCCATCTGCATGTGCGTCGGAGTGCTACCGCGCCGCGACATGAGCTCGCTGACCCTGTTCGCTGCGGACAGGGCCTCCTTCGGCATCAAGACTCGACGTCACCACTGCCGACTCTGCGGTCGAGTCGTCTGCTTCCTACCACCTACCCTGCCGCCAGTCTCATCTCCACTCGACGCTCCTCCATCACCAGACGCCCCGCCGCCGATACCTACGCCGTCTCGGCGCGAACGCTGCTCAACCTTCTTCACTTACGAGTACGAGGGTGCTCTCGTGGGCGAGAAGAAGCCAACGGGATTGGTGGTCGAGATTGAGCCTGTAGAGCAAGACCTCTCGCTCGGTGGCGTGGTCAACGACATCGGCCAAACGAAGGAGAAGGACGAGCGCAAGAAGGTTCGCGTCTGCCGAGATTGCCTGAACACGGTCCTGTGAGCTCTCTCGCCTTGTCCGCTAGCTATGGGTTACTGATTTCTGACTCCCACAGACGGCAGCAACTCAAGACCCTCCCCGTACGGACGCCGACCTGGCTCAAGCTCTACGAAGTGCTCGTCCAGCTCGAGAAGGAGATCGAGGAGGTTCTTCCCGAGTTCCAAGAGCTGGTTCTCGGTCTACAGTGAGTCTTTTCTCCCCTTCGCGCTCTGAAAGCTCCGCTGACTCCGGTCTTTCGCTCAGGAAACCCTCGGCCGTCTCGCCACCCGGTCACCAGCCTTCGGCCAAGCAAGCCCAAACCCTCCGCAAACGCCTCCTCACCAATCTCGCCTCCTACGACACCATTTCAAAACGAATCCGCGACCTCCCCCTCACCGAAGGCAGCCTCCCTAGCGGCTCGCAAGATCGTCTCCAGCGGGCGGTCGCCATGAAGGGCACGCTGTACCTCAGCGAGAAGCTGAGCCTTTTGCGCAGCTTCGGCAATATGGAGGAGATTACGGGCTCTTCGGACAAAAAGAAGAAGGCAACCGCAAAGCAGGAGACGACGGTCAAGACATTGGCGAGCCTGCTCGGCGAGGACCCGGCCAGCGCGCTCATCAACGAGAAGGTTGGGCCCGAGCTGGAGGCGTCGGGAAAGCTGGCGGTGCTGCTAGAGTAAGCTCCTTGTGCTCCTGCCCAGTCGACGCCTGCTGACCTCTGCTCCTCTACAGACAAGAGCAGCTCGTGAGCTCGTACGTCGACGATGCCAACGCTCGGAGACAATTCGAGGATGCTGCGAGCCTGCAGGCTAGTCTTGATGAGTTGCGGGAAGAGATTAGGATGGTGCGGAGTACGTTGGTGTAGCGTCGAGCAACGTATCCCTTTCGACCGAGTTGTCTTCTCATCGCCTTTGCGAACGACGTCCCGCCGAGAGAGATTTGCGCGAAGATGCGGCAGGCTGATGTTACAGAGCTACATGGGTGGGCGGTTCGGGGGGTAGCCAACTAATACCCTCCAACTCCCTGCTCCTTTCCCGGCGCTCCTCCCCTCGGGCGCTCCTCCCCTCGCTCAGAAGTCGGCGCCGTTGAAGACGGCGGCAGGCAGACTCTGAGTCTTGGAGAGCCCGCGCCTTCCACCAATCTTCCTTCCAGCAGGCGCGTTGAACATGCTCGGCTGCACTACGTCTCCTCCCTCATCCTCAACGTCCGTAGCATCCATCTCCTCGTCGCCGTCGGCGTTGGCCTCGGTTCCGTCGTCGTAGGCCCTCTTCATGCCTTGGGTGATGGTGCGCGCTGTTCCGGCGGACGACTGAGATTCCTCCTGGCCGCCGAAAGAGGATTGCGAAGCGAAGCCCGGGATCTTGATGTTCGACTCGCCGAAGACCTCGTCCATGTCGAATCCATCGCCGCCGTCGTCCATGGCGGTCGTTTCGCGCGTCTCGTATCCTCCTGCGCTGCCGCCGAACGAGCCGCTGCCCTCGAAACCGAGACTACGCTGCGACGCGCTCCTCCTCGACCTCTCCGCCTCGTCCTCGTGGATGTTCTGGAAGAAGGGCTGCAGCTCGTTCCGCTTGACGTCGCCAAAGACGGAGTTGAGAGTCGAGTTGGTGGTGACGAAGGGGGCGTTGCTGCTGCCGCCGAAGTTGAGGACGGGAGTTGACTGAGAAGGTCCCAGTGGGCGACGTCCAGCGCCCGCGGTAGGGGGAGGCGGCATGCCCAGCTGGCCTCGCTGTACGGCTGTAGAAGCGTGTCATCTGTGTCAGCCGACGTGCTGAGCTCCTTGCAGGCGAGCCACAGCCAGCAAGCCGCTGCCAGCGAGCTGCCTAAAGAGCTCTGCTCTGCCAACGGCTCGCTGGTACACCAGACTCACCTTGCCTGGCCTTCATGGCCTTCTCGACGATGCTAGCGTTGAACTGGGCGGTCGAGTTGGACGCAGCCCTCTGTAGGCTGCCGCGAGGGTCCGATCCAGTTGCGAGTTCGACTGGGGCCATCTCCCTGGTAGCGCGCTTGGTTGGCGAAGGTAGGCTGGACATTAGGTGGGTAGGTGATGCAGTAGAGCTGGCGAGGAGTAGTGTACTTTTGCTTGACGGTGGCGAAGTAAGCTGAGCAAGAAAAGCGGAGGAAGGAGAAGAGCTCGCGTTTCGACGGTCTGAGCGCGGGGAGAGCAAGGGAGAGCAGATCTTGGATCTTGCAATCGCCTACAGGCGTTCGGCGTGCTCCATTGTAAATCATACGCTTCACTCGTATTTCTGAGATGGTTGTGTAGTCCACCAGCCGAGAGATCTGGACTTCTCGGCGATATGTCTCTCTCCCCGGCGCTCCAACTTTTTACCTGCAGTTCACGGATCATATACAACTTGATATTTCTATAGCTTCGGCTTCGACTTCTCCGACGCCGCATGAAGAGCTCGCACTGCGAGAGAAGAGAGGTCAAGCGAGCTCGGCGATGGGTTCGGCGCTCGACTTACGATCCTTCCTCAGCAGCTTGCCACTGGGGGTCTTGGGGATGGCAGAAACAAACTCGACGGCTCCGAGATGCTTGTAGTGGATCTTGTGGTCCTTGACGTGCTTGAAGATGGACTGGGTCAACTCGTCCGCTGCTGCTGGATTCTTAGCGAGCTTCTCGGCGGCCGAAGGGACGAGATGAATGAACGCCTTCGGTCGCTCGCCGGCCATCTCGTCCAGGATACCAATTACGCCGACGTCCTGCACCAGCGGATGCTCGAGGAGATGGCCTTCCAGCTCGGCGGGGGCTACTTGGTTGCCCTTGACCTTGATCAGCCTGCAGAGAAAGAGAGTCAGCGCACGGCGCTTCGAGGTGAACGCCGGCGGCCTCAAAGCTTACTCCTTGATCCGGTCGACTACATAGAGCCATCCAGCATCGTCGAAGCGGCATTCATCGCCCGTGTGAACGAATCCCTGCGAGTCGAAAGTCTCGGCGGTGGCCTTTCCATTCCCCAGATCTACGATACATCAGAGGTCAGTCTCGATGGGGAGATGGGAGCCGATGCGACATACAGCCAAGAGCATTTGAAGGGGACCGGCTCCATAGCTCTCCAATCTCGCCAGGCGGCAAGAGCTTGCCTTCGGGCGAGACGATCTTGCCCTCGACACTCGGGACCAGACGACCTGCCGACGCTCCGGGGGTGTTTGTCGTGGGGTCGAAGAGGGATATGATGGTGCAGGTCTCAGTCATACCGTAGCCTGTTACATGTGGGAGGTCAGCGTCTGCGCCGAAAGCTGTCCAGTGTCTCGCGCCGAGATCCCGCCCACGTGCGCTGAAATCACCTCTGGAGACAATGGGAGCTCACCTTGCCCAAAGATCCACTTCGGGAACTTCTTCTGCAGCGCCAGCGATGTCTCCTCGGTCAACGGAGCTGCTCCAGTCATGCCGGCCCGAACCGAATCGAGGTTGTACTTGGAAGTGTCGTTCTTGACGAGGAGGACAACCATGGGCGGGCTGCGGTAGGATGGAGTCAGCCTGCTGTACGGACTACGCTCGACCTCGCTACTCACACGACGTAGAGGATCGAGATCTTGTACCGCTCGATGGCGCCGAGAAAGTTGGGGAGATTGAACTTGCGAAGGACGACGACAGGAGTGGCGAAGAAGATGCTCTGGTGAAGCACGACGACCAAGCCGTAAATATGGTAGAAGGGGAGGCATCCCATGACCTTGTCGCCTGTTTCCTTGCGCGGATCGAACGGGGTGAAGGGCAGCGCTGAAGACCAATGGCCGGCGGCCTGCAGCACGTTGGCGATGACCGAATAGGCTGAGATGCATGTTGCCTTGGGGAGTCCGGTAGTGCCGGACGAGAAGATGTAGAAGGCGGTCTTGGACCTGGCCTCGGCGGCCGTCAGGACCGGCTTCGGTGGGAGCTCAAGCGTCTGCAGCTCGGCGATGAGGTCGTCCAGTGTTCGGTAGTTGGTAGCCAGATCGGCTGCTTTCGGATCCGTTGTATCATCTGTGAGAGGAGGGGCGTTAGCAGGCAACAGCACGCTTCGGCGCCGCCCTCGGCTCACCAGGAGCTCGGATGAGCACGATGCTCGTCGTGGTGAGGCTGCTCTTGTCCACCGCCTCGATGGCCGATAGTAGGGAGTCAGGGTGGACGACAATGACCTTGACCGGATTGTACTCGTTGACTGGAATTGAGCGAGAAGGTCAGCACCGAGCGCCGAACCGGCTGAGCTCGAACCTGAGCGGGCTGCATCGTCGGTGGTCGTGGGTCGTATGTTATAGTCCAAAAATCGACTCCTTACCAATGTTGAGCTGATAGGTGAGCTCCGATGAGGTGTAAGCCGGGTTTGCCGTGGACGTGATCCCGCCGAGGCGAGAAGTTGCCCAGATCGAAGTGGCGTAATCGACCTGCCATGGAAGAGGGGTTCAGTACAGATATCTCCCTGGTACCACCCTTCTCTGCCGGCTGCTGCTGCATCCGAACCCATCAGCAACGCACCTCGTTCGAGCTGAATAGCAGTACAGCGTCATCTGCTCCAACTCCGAGCGAGTGCAACGCTCTAGCGATATCAATGGTGCGGTCGTAAGCTCCCTTGTAGTCCAACGTCCTACCAGTCGGCGCGTCAATCAGCCAAGTCGAGGTCGCGGGGTCGGGTCTTGTGGTCGCTCCAGGCGTCGAGCTGGAGCGCCATTCGAACATGAAGTCGTACAGAGACAGCCCATCGGGGATCACTGCTGGTGGTGCACCCGTGTAGATGCTGGTCTTGGGGTCGTAGGGCATTGCGAGGTGAGTGCAGGAGCAGAAGCGAGGGTGCTGCGGCCAGGCGGGGAACAGCAGGTCGGCTAGCCGTCAAGCGGAGCCGAGGGGAATCAAGAGAAAGCTGTACTCGAACGACAAAGGTGTATTGCAAGTATCATGCAGCAAATTCTGCAACCAACACCTTGATGCGCGCCTCGGCGGGCAGTCGCTTGCTCGCCTCCTTGGCCAAGGTCTTGAAGCGAGCGACGGCGGAGGAAGGCAAGCTGTTGGTGAAGGATGGCGAGAGAAGCTGTAGAAGGGCAGGGTCAGCTCAGTACGCTCTCATACGAAGCGCCTCTCGACTCACCAAGTTGCCGACGGCCATGGTGCTTCGGTAGACCACCTCGGGATCAGCATCGCCGAGCAGCTGTTGCAAAAGCGGAGGGTCAGCGAGAAACAAGGTACACGAGAAGGGCAAGAGCTCACATCGACCAGCACATCCAGCAAAGACTGTCCTGCGGCAGCATCGAGGCTCTTGTCGACGGCGAGGATCGAGTAGCTGCGAGATGAGAAGGAGTAAGCTCGCCGTCGCAAGTCGCGCACAGCAGCAAGGACTCACTTCAAAGCGATGGTAGCCAGAGCAACTTTTCCGAGCTTGCTGACACCGGCGACTCCACGACTCTTGAGCGCCTCGGTAATCTGCAGAGTGGGCGCCAAGCGGGTCAGCATCGCCGAATGAAGTGGGATAGCTCAAGGAGAAAGAGCTCACCGAATCAGCCTCATCCTTGACCAGCGACTTTCCGGATGCCGGTACGAAGAGGTTGGCGAGCGCACGGAAAGCGAGCATCGAGTTGGTCTCCAGCTCCTTGGCAGGACCGGACGTGGTGTGCACGACCTCGAGCAGGGCAGGGAGGGACTCGGGTAGTGGCGAGGAGAGGGAGACGAGCCGGAGGAGATCGAGACCTGCGAGTGGAAGAAGTCAGCCGTAGTTCAGGCGAGTACAAGACGACCTCGGCTCGCCTGGGAAGCGCTGAGCCGAGGGCCATTGCAGCAGCTTGAGCGCCACAGCGCTTTCTGCTTCATCCAGCGAGCGGGAGGCCTTTCCGGGAGTAGCGGTGGAGATGAGAAGGTAGGCGACGAGGCTGTCGAGCGAGGTGACCTCGGAAGGCGAAAGGGCGAGGGCGGACGTTGCCTCGTTGGCGGCGAGCTCGTCGTTGAGTTGACCTAGCTTGCTCCTGAGAGCGGGGAGGTTGGCGGAGGTAAAGGAGAGGAAGGTTTTCTGTGGTGGGCGAGAGATCTCAGCGGGCAAGCACCTTCATCGTCGAGCAGCGAACGCACGTGAGGGAGGATCTTGGGCGTCGTGGGGATGGTTCGTCCTCCACCTGTAGGTAAGGAGAATCAGTAGGTAGATTCGATGAGAGACGGGGGTCGCCCGGAGCTCACCAGTGAACGGATCGCCGCTGAAGCCTTGCGAAGGCCGACTCGTGGGCACTCCTCCGCCAGTATACCGCGATGCGCCGGTGTAGGGGTCGACATAGTCGCTAGCGCCGAGGGTGACGCCACCGGTGTTCTTGTCGATGAACTCGACGACCTGCTCGGTGTACTCCAGAGGGAGCTCATTGGCGAACAAGAACTTTTGAGCTGCCTCGTAAGCATTCTGGCCGTTGTTGTAGGGGAGCTTGAGCTTGGGCGCGCCGTCCTTGAAGTCGACGTCAAAGACGTGGTCGTACTCCTGTCCCATGTACATCTGCTTCTGACTCGCGCCGACGCCGCCGGTGACTTCGCCGATCTTGGTCCACGAGCCTTCTCCGTTCGACCACTACAAGTATAGGAGCATGTCAGCCTTCGCTCGACCTCGAAAGAAGTGATGCGCAGACCCACCGAGTGAGCCTCGACGGTACCGTCGGGCGCCTTGACCATGATGACGGCGCCGTCCTTCTTGCCGGGCGAATCGAGTGCTTCAAGTCCAGGTAGGTTGTCCCTCTTGACGTCTCCAATCTGCGAGCTGGTTGATGGAGAGTCGTCAGCGAATGCGGCGAGGGCGAAAGGAGAGGCTGCTCACGAGTTGACCTGGGTCTTCGAGACTTGCACGTCGTAGTCCTGCCGTAGAGCGAAGTGTAAGCTGAGGAGGTCCGACTACGCGTAACCGAACGGCGAACATACCGAAAGAGCTTCAGCCGAAGCGACGCGGTCGTCTGAGCGAGTAAAGACTCGAACGAGGCCGTCCGAGGTTCCGGCCGCGATGTCGCCGTTCGACAAGCAGGTGACGGCCCATACTGATAACGCAAAGGTCGTTAGAGCGCGAATAGTTGGGGTGTAGTCAGAGAACGTACCGGAAATGGCCGGGATGACAAGGGTCTGCTCGCACTCGCCGTCGGCCGCTGCGAAAGGAAGATCGAAAGAGGGATAAGCGCCCAATCATCGCTCGGACACAATAGAGGAGGTACTCACCTCGCCAAACCCTCATCGTCCGATCCTCTCCTCCACTAATGAGTCCTCCGCCGGCCGAATCTGGGATCGCCGAGAGCGAGTAGATGAACGAATCGTGGCCGTAGAGGACGTGAACGGCCTCTCCAGTGGTAAGGGACCAGAGACGGATGGAGCTGTGAAGGGGAGCGAAGGTGAGCCACGAGACGAGTAGGAAAGGGGCAGAAACTCACGCGTCGTTTCCAGCACTCGCGAAGAGATCGCCTCCTCCGACTCCAGCATCGAGCTTGGCCAACGCGCGAACGGCCTGAGTATGACCTGAGAAGGTACGGAGGGCCTTTCCTCCCTTCCAGAGCTTGACGAGGTTGTCGGCGGCACCTGTGAAGGGCGATGATTAGCTTGCGCCGAGCGGCCGAGGCAGGCCTGCTACTCACCTGTGAGAACGAGGTCCTCGTCTCCCTCGAGAGCCAGGACAGCCCAGACAGATTGCTCGTGTCCTTCGAGCGTGTAGGCGAGCTGGAAGTCCTTCCAGACCTTGGCCGTCCTGCGAGAAGGGAGCGCCGATCAGCTCTCTAACCCCTGCGGCTCACTCAAACGCGACGCCTACTTGTCCCAGCTACCGCTGACGATCGTCTTTCCATCCTTGGAAGCACCGAGCGCGCAGACGTTGGCTTCGTGGCCGATGAGCATGTGGCTCGGAGTGAGGGGAGTCTCGGAGGGCGCGAGCGAGGAAGGGAGAGGCCAGACGTGAATGAGCTTGTCTTGACCGGCGGTGACGAGGTAGCCTGTACAGATGCAGAACGGTCAGTTCTTGCTCCACTACAACCAACTCGAACCGCTGCAGGACGTGGAGATGCGTCGAGCTCCGCCGCCTCGTTCGAGCTTCCAGCTCCGAGCAGCCTATACAGCGGTGCACTCACCATCTCCATCTCCTCCGACCCACTGCACAGCATTCACGAATCCCTCATGCTGCCCTGTGAAGCTCACTCCCTCGACCCATCCCCCGCCTTCCTCCTTCTTGCTCTCGCCGTCTACGGCCATGGCGTCCGCGCTGGGCCTGTACCAGCTACGTGCAGTTCCATCGCGAGAGGAGGAGAAGAGGACGGGACCCTCGGGCGAGGAGGAGAGGGAGCGAACTGTTGGAGGAGCAGAGTGGGGGACGAGGACGGGTCAGTCGTAGCTCTTGCTGAGAGTGAAGTACGATCTGGAGCAGCTTCGACAGCAACTGCTACCGCCCGAGCTGTAGCACTCACCATCAGAGCCGTGGCCAGCAAGCGTCGACGACAGGCGGAAGGGCTTCGTCATCGAGTCGTGAAACAAGAGGTGTAGCTGTGTAGAGAGGCGGTATCTGCAGCTGTACGGTGTGATCTGGTCGTGCTAGTCGTGTGCGAGGTGCCGAAGTAAGATGTGGCGAGAAGCAGAGCCGCTGGACGCGCGTTTCGGCTCGACTTGGTCGCTCGCGAAAGCTCGAGAGGCGAATCCTCGAGACCGTATCGCCTGCATCTGCAGAGGTGCAGCAGCAGTCTTCGGTCGATTGTGATCCGCTCCTCCACTTTCCGCTTTGCTGCAGCTCCCTTGCAGTGGCCTACTCCCTTTCTCGGCGCTCGCTTTCTGGCCTCTCTTGGGCGTCTAAATCTGAAGCTACAGGGGCACAACTTGTTTGCATAGTCTGTCAAAATCTGCTCTCCCATCCCGAATCCCCTATGTATCAACTCGAGCGAGCCCAGAACCGTGAGATGGTGGAAACCGAACAACCCTTCGACGCCAGCGACGCCGAGACGCAAAGCGCCTAAGCGTAGAACTTGAGGACGTCCTCGACATCCTCCTTGGATCCGAGGAAGACGGGAATGCGCTGGTGGATGCCAGTGGGGACGATGTCGAGAATGCGCTCGCGTCCAGTGGTAGCGATTCCGCCAGCCTGATCGACCGAGAAGCTCGGTCAGCGCTTGCTTCGACGGCTTCGTAAGAGCTCGGCTACAACTCACCTGCTCAATAAGGTAGGCCATGGGGAAACCCTCGTAAAGAAGACGGAGCTTGCCAGACTTGGACTTCTTGTCCTCGGGGTAGCCAAAGATTCCTCCGTACAGCAGTGTTCGGTGGACGTCGGCGACCATGGAGCCGATGTAGCGAGCGCTGTAGGGCTTGCCAGAGGCAGGGAACTTGATCGAGTCGAGGTACTTGGTCACGGGCCTGTGAGACGTCGAAGTCAGCTCGGCGCTCGGTAGGGGGAGAGGGGAAAGAGAGGCTCACTCGTGGAAGTAGAGAGCGTTACCCTCGTTGAAGGAGTAGATCTTTCCACGCGAGGGGATGCGGATGTTGGGGTGGGTGAGGATGAACTCTCCGATTCCCTACAGGTGTCGAAAAGGGTCAGCTTGGGGGCGCCGAACTAGCTCTCCAAATCGAAACGTACGTTATCCAGGGTGTAGCCGTTAACTCCACGACCGGTAGAGATGACAAGGTTGGCGGAAGATCCGTACATGCAGTAACTATAGCGAGCTAGAGTCAGCTCGAGCTCAACCGAGACAACCGAACCTCGACGACTCACCCAGCGGCGACCATCTCCTTTCCGGGGCGAAGGACATCAGAGACCTGACCCTCGGATCCGGGAAGGACCTTGTAGATACCGAAGATAGTGCCAATGTTGACACCGGCGTCGATGTTGGATCTGCAAAAGCGGAAGCGCGCACCGAGGTCAGCTCTCAGGCCAAGTTGACTGGCAGCGGGGCGCTGCTGGCGTCTCCTAGGGGTCAAGTAGCTTACGATCCATCAAGAGGGTCGAACACGACGCAGTACTTGCCGCGGTAGGGGATGTCGATGATGATGGGGTCGTCAATCTCTTCCGAGATGAGGACGGCGCACTTGCCTGTCGATAGCAGAGCACATAGAGGGTAGAAATGGTCAGCTCTTACTCTTCGGCAACTTGACCGAGGCTAATCATCGCTCTGCCTCGGTCTGGTCGAGCAAGACCACAGCCAACTCACCACTAGCCCTCAAGCTGTTGACCATGATATCATTGGAGAGGATGTCGAGCTTCTTCTGATCTTCTCCCTGGACGTTGGCAGTTCCGGCGACTCCAATTCTGTAGGAGAGACGCGAGAGACAGGGTCAGCGTTGAACCCTTGCGGAGCAGAGGCGATGGTGGGTCACGAGCTCAGTTCGAGCTTGCAGCACTCCGGTTCCTTTTCCTGGGATGATAGACCTGCTCGAGTACATGGTCGCCCTCCCACCGGCGCCTGACAAGCACCTCAGCTCGTTGACCTTCGACGGCTAGCGGGGCGGCGCGGTCCCGCCGAAAGCCTGCCTTCCGCTCGTGATAGTGGTGCAGCACATCGATAGGACGGCTAGGAAGGCTAGGACTAGGGTCGGGGCCACCCCGGAGGACAACAGGCGCTACCCCACGAGTCGTGTGAGGTCAGCGCGAGCGCCCGCGGCCCCCGACTTGGGAGCGTCACTCGGAGAGCGGAACGCTTCGGTTGAGAGGGAGATAGACCGGCAGCAGGGGTGTAGACTTACAGGTTGAGGAGACCAGCGCGACGAACGTTGGTTGCAATGAACTTGCAGGTGGTCTGAACGGCGGTGAGGAGGATAGTGAGGTCTCCCGTCGACTCTGGCGACTGCTGAGCAGACTGGAGGACATGCTGTGGGATGGAGAGGAGCGTTAGCATGTACAGCTGCTTGGTGAGGAGCACACGGAGGAGCTCACGCTAGTCAAAGTGACAATCTCGGTGCTGGGGGGTGCTTGCTCGTGCTGAGAGGACGGGAAGCGGCGACGACGAGCGAGGGCATAAGGTCAGCTGGACAGCAAGCAGATGAGAAGCACGGCGGCTCCAAGGAAAGGAGAGAGCTGTACCATGGTGCGAAGGCGTTTAGAAGGGGGAGGGATTGATTCGGACGTGGTGGGCGAAGTGAGAGAGCAAGGAAGGCTGAGTTCCGGCTTGGGCTGAGGCCAAGGGGAGGAGCGCCGCTTGCAGACCTCCGCTCCAGCCCGGGGTCGGTCGGGGAATCAAGGGTCACCTTCTCCTTCTCCTGTAGTCTTATAGAGTATTTCCTTGCACTCACGACTCTGATTAGACTATCGACCAGTAGACCGAGGTCCTCCCTAGTCAACGGCGGGTCCGCGCCGAAGCAAGCGCCGAGAGGGGTGAAGGGCTGTAGTCCAATACCTCGAGGATGCCTCGTCCACCTTCAAACACTATGCTCACAGCTCTCCTGCTCTGCTCATCTCGCTAGTCATCCACATCTCCCTCGACTTGACCCCCTCGACGCGGCTCACGGCTTCTGCTCCGCTCCTTCGCTGCTGTCTACCATCTCGTCAACCATGGCCGCCCAGTTTGTCCAACGAGGAAAGAATATCGTCGCTATTGGCCGCAACTATGTCGCCCACATCAAGGTCAGCTCAGAAGGCAGCAGAGACGGGGCAAGCGAGCTGACACTTCTCCCCATTGCAGGAGCTCAACAACGCCGTTCCCGAAGAGCCCATCGTCTTCCTCAAGCCCGTGAGCTCATACACTACCGCCAGTGAGGTGGAGCTACCCCGTGGGATCTCGGTGCACCATGAGGTCGAGCTGGGGGTCGTGATTGGCAAGGGAGGGCGAGAGATCAAGGCGGAGGATGCTATGAAGCATGTTGCAGGGTGAGCTCTGTGTCTCTTCTGTCCGAGCTTGACTGACCTTTCGCGACAGATACGCCCTCGCCATCGACTACACGGGGCGCAACCTGCAGGACCAGCTTAAGGGGAAGGGACTCCCATGGACCAAGGCGAAGGGATTCGACGACTCCTGCCCCATCGGACCTTTCATTCCTTCTTCAGACATTAAGGATCCTCACGCGCTCCAGCTCTGGCTCAAGGTGAGAGCCTTCCCACCCTTTCGCGAGCGGATCACTGACCCTTCGGCGCTGATCAGATCAACGGCGAGGTCAAGCAGAACGATTCGACCAACCTCATGCTGTGGCGCATTCCCCAGCTCATTGAGCACTGCTCGAGCTTCATGACCTTGTCCGAGGGCGACCTGCTCCTCACCGGTAGGCAATCCTCTCTCTTTGACTCGGCGAAGCTGACCTTCGCTTCCCTTGCTCGTAGGTACCCCGGCAGGCGTCAGCGCAGTCAAGGAAGGCGACAAGATCAGTGCCGGTAAGCCGAGCTCATATCGGGTAGCGCCGTTTACCTCTCACTAACACCTCTCTTGCCTCGCAGGACTCGAGCAAGACGGCAAGGTCATCTCGACAATCGAGCATCTCGTCCGCACTCGCAAAGGCGGCTACCTCTTTGCTCCCGAGAAGTAGACCGCTCTCATCTCGCATTGAACATATAATCGTCAAATACCCGCCCTCCAGCAGCGGAGAGCAAGCGGAATAGAATAGCAGCCTAGCGTGAGCGAGCGCGGAAAACGATAGAGGGAGCGAACCCGGGGGGTATATGACTACAAGGTGGGTCGTTCTGCTCCATCGAAGCTCGATCTCCGGTGTGCGAGGACGATCTGTTACAAGGAAGAGCGAGGTCAGCTCTCAGCGCCGAGAGAAGGTAGGAGAGGTGGCAACTCACGTCGTCCGCTGGCACTCGAATCTTGCTTCCGTCGACCTCGCTCACCGCTTCCACAAAACCATCGTCGGTCAAGTGACTCGACTTAGACATGCTGGGGCCGAGAGGCTCGGCGAGCGTGGTTGCGAGGTCGGCCTGGAGGGAGGGCGAAGCTGGCGGTGATGCCGAGGCGTTGGAGGACGAAGAGGCGGGGATGACGGGACTTGAGGGGTCCGAGTC
The DNA here is from genome assembly GCA_001600635.1 of Leucosporidium creatinivorum. Lineage (NCBI taxonomy): Eukaryota > Fungi > Basidiomycota > Microbotryomycetes > Leucosporidiales > Leucosporidiaceae > Leucosporidium > Leucosporidium creatinivorum. The sequence continues at coordinate 1,153,165 of BCKL01000001.1, read as the reverse complement.
GTCGAAGGAGGAAGTGAGGCCGCCGAACAGGGCTGATCCGTCGTCCGCTGTCACTCTGCGACCGAAGGCCGGCCGAGCACCAAACGACGATGATGGCACGTTGAGGTTCGGCCGCGCTTCCTCGCCAAAGTCAAAGTCCTCGAGGGCGTCCATCGAGGGAAGGGTGATGGAAGGCGCGTTCTCAAAGTCGCCAAAGTCGTCGTCGTCGTTGCCGCCGATGGGAGCTTCGGGGCTGGCGTCGAAGTTGTCGGAGAAGGAGGATTGGAAGGCGAAGGAGCTCGAGGCGACGGTGGGTCGGAAGTCGTCCTGCGAGAAGGGACTTGACTTGCTGGTCGAAGCATCCGCGGGGAAAGGTCCCCAGTCGCCATCCTGTGTCCGAGAACGGAGTCAGCGAAACTGTAGAGGCGAGGAGAGCAGCTTCGAGACTTACATCGTCCGATGAGCTCGAGCGGAATTGCGCTGGCTCAATCGAGTCGAAACGATCGTCGAAGCCGAAGGTCGTCTTGCCCTGCGCAACGCTCGAGTCGTTGAGGGCGAAATCGCCGTCGCCGGGCTCGCCTCCCCAGACATCATCGTCATCGTCGTCCTCCTCATCCGAGCTGCCGAAGTTATCTGGCCGGTCGCTCGAGATGGCGTTGCGAAGGTAGCGAGAGAACTGGGAAAGCAACGCGGTCAGCGTGAGGTTCAACGACTTGGGAAGGCAGAACGAGAACGCACCTGATCGCTAGATCCTGGCTCTCCCTGCTCGGTGATTGTGCTAGCCTTCGCATGGCCGCCGAACATGCCCTCGTCCGTTGGCGATCCTCCTCCCGCCTGTCCTCCCGCCTCCATCGCTCTCATCGCGCGCTGACTGTTCATCGGGAACTCATCATCCTCGTCGCTCAATCCGCTAGCAGTGGAAGCCGTGTCGTGGGGCGCGATGGTGATGCCGCCTCCGAGCTGAAGGAGGTCGCGCTCCCGCGTCTCGCGCAAGGTCGTCGCGGTGTAGTTGCTCCATGCTGGCTCGGGGATGTGAGGCTCGACGACGGCGTAGATGTCGTGGGGGAAGCGGCCGAAGAGCTTGACGACTTCCTCGGCGATGAGGATCATGTGGCCCATGTAGCCGAGCCGAATGCCGTTGGGCTTGGAGCTGCAACGGCGAATCGACGTGAGCGAGCTATCGCAGACTTCTGAAGCGAAAGGTCGACGCACCATGCAGCATCATTGGCGGCTTGACCATCCAAAATGCGGTTGATGAGGCGACCCTTAAGGAAGACGGAGAGGACGAGCTGGCGGTCGAGAGCGCGGTCGATTCGGCCGTGGAAGATCTGCTGGAGGATGTCGAAGACGACGTTGTGCAGGAAGTTGTTCCACGGGAAGTCGAAGAACATTTCCTGTGAACGAAGGCGTCAGTGAGGGCCGGGCAGCGGATGGAGCTTGAACGACTTACGAGCATAGTCTCGATGACCCGGTTCTCGATGAAGCGACGCTTGAGCAGGGGGCCAGGAGGAAGGGAGGGTAGAGGCAGTGCAGGCGAGCGGCGAGGCGTCTTTGGTGGTACCGGTGGCGGCACGTCCTCGTCGTCCTCGGCCGTCCCCTCGACCTCCTTCTCAGCCTCCTGCTCGTCTCCGTTCGTTACGACCTCCTTCTCACCTCCTTCCTGAAGATCGTCCTGCTCCTCCGATTGTCCCTCACTCTCGAGGTTGATGGCCTCGGTAGCTTCTGCGAGCTCGGTGTCGCTGCCGGAGCCATCGGGATCGCCGAAGGGGTCCTTCCCGTCATCCTGCTCCGTCTCCGCAACATTCTCCTCATCCTCTGTCGCAGCAGCGGCTACGACATCCCTGAGCTCCTTGGCCTCCGCACGAGTAAGGATGCCCGACTCGGAATCGAGTGAGCCTTGGCCCGAAGGTGTCGAGATGCCGGAGAAGGAGGAAGGAAGGTCGATGGGGCCGGTGGTGGAGTCAATGGACATGTCGGATGGGCCGCTGGGTGTCGACGGTAGCCGAGCGTCGCGAGCATCGTCCTCCTCCTCGGGCGGTGGTCCAGTGAGCGCATCGGCGAGATCGTCGGCCGCTTGCCATCCTTGCGAGAGGTAGCCCTCGGCGTCGTAGAGATAGTTTAGATTGGGAGGGCGGTTGAGCAAGCTCATGTTGGAGCAGTGAAGGAGCTCGGCGTAGAACTCGCAGATGCGGAATCGCTCGAGGGTGAGAGGGGTGATGGAGCCAGCGGAGGTGGCGATGGGTCCATTCTGCGGAAGGCGAGGAGGGTCAGCCAGCGTTCGAGATTGCGAGAATCGCGGCACTCACGAGGCTTCGAGGAGTCTGCACGAGCTTCTGCAGTCCTGGTATCCGCTCCGAGACAATGGAGAGCATCGCCCCGAGATCAACGAGCGAAGGCCCTCGGTCCGTGTCCTTCGATCGTCCATCGTCGGCTGCGAGAGGGTCGACGACAATCTCGGCGCCGTCTGCTTCGAGCAGCTCCCGCTCTGCCGCTTCCTCCTCTTTCCGCCGTGCCCAGCTCAGCATCTGCTGCTCGACGAAATCCGAGTTGTTCTTGCGAATGAGGTCGACGAGCACCGAGATGGACTGGACGAGACTTGAAGTCCGTAGCTCGGCGCGCTCCTGGGCTGAGCTGTTGTCGAGCTCGACGGTGCTCATTCGAGGTGTAGCGTCCTCGTCCACGCTTGTCCGACCTTCTCCCTTCGTCTCCTCGAGACCGGCAAGCATCCAGTCGACGAGTAACCGAACGCTGCTCCCGTCTGCGATCTGCCGTGCCAGCGAGTTGTCCCTCCAATCCATCACATCTTGACCCCCTGGTCCAGGAGGTCCTGGTGTTGGCGCAGCGCTGCAGAGCTCGATGATGCCCCGAAGCAGCTCCTCGGCGGCGACGTGCCCCTCCTTGCCAAGCGCGGCGAAGGGGTCGAGCATGCGAATAGACTGCTTGACGACGGATGGGATGAGAGGTGATGGTGGTGTTGAGATTCGGAGGAGTAGGAGGAGGAGATCGTTGATGGGCGAGCAGTAGGGGAGAAGAGCGAGTAGCCGAGGAAGGAGATGGGGGATGGTGAGGACGAGGGAGAGCACCTAACACGGCGCAACAGGGTCAGCACCTTGCTCCGTACTAGGATTCTCGCTTGCGGATGTACCTCTACCCCTCTTGGACCGCTCAGCAGGACACCGTTGACGCGAGCCCAGTAGCCGACCTGAACGGCGCGCGTCTCGAGCTGGACTTCGGTACATCCGAGCAGAGTCTCCCTGTTAATATGCGAATGGGTCAGCTTAAGAGAGCTCGAATGTCATAGCGCAACGCACCAGAAGGGAAGAAGGAAGGCTAGCGGGGCGGGACAGGTGCTAGGCTGCGAGGAAGCGGCATCGTGGTGGAAGAGGGTGTTGGTGAGGCTGGGACTGTCGGATGAGAGGATCTCTGTACATAGGCGAGGGAATCTGTGGTGCAAGAGGGTCAGCGAACGCGACTTGGCGGGAGGTAGCGTGCGCGCGCGACAGTCGGCGAGAGCTCGAGCGCCGGCTGACAGCTCTCGGTGCCGGCAGCAGCGCATCGAGAGCCAGAATAATGAGCTACTTACACCGACCAAGTCTTCTCCTGTTCCGTCTCTGGCGTACCGCCCTCTAGAACTCCCATCTCGTCCATGTTGCGCCGGCGAGGGACTCCTCCCATCCCGACCTTTTTGGGCTCTGCAGCCGCCACGACAAAGTCGGGCACTTTGCCATCTTCCACATCGTCGGCGATGATGCCCCCGTTGGGCACTTCCTCGACTAGATCCCTGCCCAGACCCCAGACGACCCAACCTCCCAGGCGAAGCACGACGGCCTCAGACGCGAGAAAGTCGTTGAGGCGCTGGTTGGAGCCTGATTTGATCTCGGAGAGCAAGTCGGGGGTGCCGAGCAGCGAGTCGAGAGTCGTTTCATAGAGGGCGACGTCGGCTGGCGTGAGGGGCGCTGACGGGTCGTCGTGAGCTGGGAGTTTGTCGAGGATGCTAGAGATAGTATCCACGGCCGCTGGGGCCATAAACTTCCAGAACGACATGGCTGGCTACCCTGCTACTCAGCTGAGCCGAGGCGAAGGGAGAGGGAGAGCTGCGAGGAAGGGAGGCGCTCTCTCGCGTGTCCCGCTGCTGGTGGTGAGATGCTGGGGAGAGCGAGAGGAAGAGGGTGAAGGTTGTATCGGCTGGAAGCCGGTTTGCCTCTGCTGTACGAAGCAGCGTCGAGAGAAGTTTGAGCGAGGCGAGATTGAAGGAGAAGACAAGAGATGCCAGCGCGCCTGCCCCGAGTAGTAGAGCCTCAAGCGAACGGACGAGTCGGCTCGCAAGGTTACAGATGAGTAAGTGGAACCTGCTATGATCAAGACTATGCAAACTACTGTGCGACTGCTGCTAGGAAAACGACGGTATTGCTCTTTCACTCTCTCTCCCCTCTGGCCGAGCCGAACTCCTCGAGACGATTATCCGCTCTTCTGCTACGCCGTGCCGGTCCTCGCCATGGCAGAAGATCCAGGCGAGTGCGAAGCCGTGGTCCTCGAGACGATGGATACACTGCCGCCCTCGTAGTTCTCCTCATCATCATCGTCGTAGAGCGATCCTCCGACCGAGCCATAGACGGATCGCGACTTCCTTCCGTCCTCGCCATGACCCCGCGCAGCCTTGGGAGTACGGGCAACGGCAGGAGGGAGCTTGGCGAGGCTGTCGTCGTCGTCGTCGTTGATGTCCACGGGCAGGTCGGTCGAGGTCCTCCTCTCGGCGTTGGTTTCCGAGACGGCGGGCTGTTCGAGGTGCGAGTCGAGTCCATCATCCGACACATCGCTAGCGACGCCCGTGGGAATGTCGAGGGTGTTGGACGAATGAACGGGAACGGATGCTGACCCCCCAAAGTCGTCGTCCTCGTAGAGGTCGAGGACGTCGTCCGGAACCAGCGATTCGGTTTGAGGGACGAAGGAGTCGAACCTGGGGTTTTGCTGCGATTCAGAGCGAGTGAGGCCCGTCGGCGAGCTTGGCGAGGTAGCCTCCTTGTCGAGCGCGGCGGATGAGGCGGAGGGAGTGACCGAATCATCGGGAAGGAGGGACACAGGCTCAGCCTCATCTTCAGGCTCAGGCTCGGAGGGGAACGAGGGTGCACGAGGAGTGACGGGAGAGTGTTGAGGAGAGGTGAGGAGGGCGGGAGACTGGTCGGTGGGCCCGCAGCTATGGTCGGCGAGCCTGCGAGAGCGAGCGTTAGCGAATGAGCTCGCCTATGGGCCAGAAGCGATAGCTGATCATCGATGACTTACTCCATGAGATCCACGTCCTGATTGCAATCGCTGCACTTGACCTTGGGCATGCCCGAATCTCCCGTCGGCGAAGCTGGGCGCGAGGAGTCCTCTTCCGAAGCGGCAAAGTCGTCCAGGATGTCTCCGTATCCTCCGCCGCCCTCGCTCTCCTCGCCTGACTCGGCAGGATCCGACATGCTGGTCTCGATGGTCGCCGGTGCCTCCTCAGTCGGCCTCGTCGAGTCGTCCGAAGCATGGGAGAGGACGGAGTAGTCGGCGTGGGGCGAAGTGGACAAGACATCGTCTGATGGGGAGGTCGACTCGGTGAGTCGGGGGGCGGTGACATCCATGGACGTCTCCTGCTCGTACTCGTCGAGCTCCATCTGAGTCGCCTCCTCGCGCGCCTGCTCCCTCGCTGCCTGAGCCTCCTCGTCCACCTCGGCCGCTTCCACACCACTACCGGTCGCTCCCGACACGCCGAGTCCAGTCGGATCGACCTCGCCGACCGTCTCGGGCACTGGCGCTTCCTCTGTCCTCGGCGTGTCGATGCCGTCCGTATCCATCGCCGAGGCTCCCTCGGTGGCGTCGTCACCGACTTCTACGACCATGGACGAGACGGATACGGAGGAAGGAGAGCGCAGCGGCGCCTTGAGTCCTTCGAGGTGACCCTTGAGTGGGCTAGAGGGGAAGACGGGGGAAGGGAGGTCGGCTTGCTCGACGTTGACGGTGGGCTCGACGAGTGCGGTGAGGACAGGCGATGAGAGGGGAGATGGGGCGATGTCCATCTCGCCGAGGTTGATGCTGTTGGGATCCGGTCCTCCTGCCTCGCTGGTGTAGCTGCCGCCTTCGACCGACATGGAGGAGACCGACACGGCGCCGGGAGTCTGGGCGCCTGTTCCGAACGAGGAATCGGTCCGAGAGAGGGCGGGAGATAGAGGAGCTGCCGCAGGATGAGGCTCGAGGGTGGCGACGCTGTCCCCGAGGGCGGGAGTGGAAGCTCGAGAAGAGACTGGAGAGTTGCCCGAGCTGGAGTCGCCCGCCTCGCTCCTCGGTGCGCGAGGGCTGCCGGCGCTGACGCTGCGAGGAGTGGTAACTACTCCCAGCGGTACAGCTGCTCTTCCACCTCCCAAACTCGCCACCCTTCCCTTCTCCTGCAAGCCAGCGCCGCTCGGCTGTCGGACCCCTCCTAGCCCGAAAGATCCCACTGGAATAAGCGGCGCTGCTTCTGCATTCTTTTGGAACCTCCCAATCTTGTCCGAGATCTTGCCTTGGGCGCCCGTCTGCTTCTGTACGGCTGAGCTAGCCACAGGAGCGGTCGACGCGTCCTGCTGGAGGTTAAGCCGGGCGATGCGCTCCTGGAGGGTGGTGGCAGGTGCTGGAGGCCTGTGATGAAAGACTTGTTAGCTGTCTGCTATCCTACACTCGACTGAGGGAGCGAGCACTCACATTTTCCGCTGGAGATGTGGGAGCGTGACGAGCGCAACGGTTCGAGAAGACGGTGAGGGTTATGCAGGAGTGGTGTGGTGCTGAGGGTGGTTGTTGAGGGTGTGAGTACTACTGGTGCTGATTGATGAAGGTGCTTCGAGCAGGACGAGGTAGGAGAGCAAGTCCGTTTCGCGGTCGTTTTGGAGGTTCGAGCGGCGCATGTACTGAGCTCGCTTGCCTAGCTGTGGCAGCTCAGCAAGAATCACTCTTCTGGTTGAACACTGCTACGGCTTCTGCTGACCTCCGCCTGCTCGCCTCGGAGCCTTCCCTTGCAATTGCTCCCTTCGCAGCGCCGAGTCGGCTGACCTACCCCACCCAGTCGCTGCTGGAGGGTGCATGGTAGTATTGTACAAGCGTACACGATCCCGATCTATCTCTGAGAGCTTGTGCCCTGGAAAAGGTGTCGTTGCGGAACCGGTTCGCTATAGCCAGAGTCCTTCGGCGTTCGTCGTTCGGCACTCTTTCATCAGCTGTTCTGCGGCTTCCAACTCGGCCAGGTGAGTAGATCGCGAGTCTTTGCATGCTTGACTCCCCTCGGCGGTCATCTGAGCTTTGATGTGCACACAGAGTGGCTAGCTTGCCCTGGCTGGCCCCTCGGTGCTGGCTTCGGCGCTCGCTTTCGCCGCTACTGGTCGATTTCTTCTGTCGCAAGCCGGTACCGGTCGCAACCCATGCACGATAGTATATCTCGACGAGTGACGGGGCCGTTTAGACTGGTCTAGCTCTTCTCCGAATCGGCAGAGGGCTCGAGGCTCGGCGGAAGTGTGTACTTGGGCGGAGGTGTTGGAGGACTGTGAGGGGAAGATCAGAGCGCTCGAGCAGGGGTCTTGAAACACAAGCAAGCTATGGCTTTGATATAGCTGTATCTGCTACAGAAGAGACCGCGAAGCTCTGCGATGAATTCCCCTCCACTGGGGGCTAACTCGCGTCTACTGGCCACCCACACCTCTAAGGGCTGCAGAGAGAGCGTCACAGGCCTTGTTGCGTGTGCTGGACGGCTCTGAGCCTCAGGCAGCGTCGCCCTTCTTAAGCGACGGCTGACCGTCTGTCCGCCGAAGTCATCACGGTTGTTCGCAGTTCATCTCGGCGTCCAAACCACGAGAAGAGGGTCCCTTTGACGGAAGCGCAGAAGTGTAGCTGTCTTTACGAGATGACCGATCAACCGAGGCGATCCGACCAGTGCGAAGCTCAACAGAAGTGAGAAGAGCCGAGTGAGAGGCGAGCAAAAGCTGGCTTTAAACCGTTTTGGATTTTATATTGAACAAAGTAGATTCGATAGCAAAAAAAGCAACCAGCCTTCATAGCTCAGTGGTAGAGCGCATGCCTAGTACTTTCAACACGGTATAGCATGAGGTCCTCAGTTCGATCCTGGGTGAAGGCATTCCTGGCGGAATTGYTCTCATTTTTGCCAGTTTGCATGCCTGTAGGCTCATATCTGGTCTAATTCATCTTTTGCTGGGTCTAGAGCCCACCAGGCTACACCCCAGTGCGAGTCAGGGTGCAGCGAACCTCTTTTTGCTGCCGCCGAGCCGCCTTCGCTTCTGTCTTGCTCCTTGCCGGCTGTCACGGGCGAGGCGGTCCGGCTGCGCGCTCCCCTGCGGCTGAGAGCATCCCTCGTAGACATCACAGCCGAGGGACTGAGCGCTGGTAGGCAGACTTTGGCCCAAGAGAGAGGAGCGGCGGTAGTCCTCGGCGAAGGCGTCGGTGGGCTTTCGTTGCTTCTGCTCGCTCTGTAGCTCGGATTCGCACCCTCGCAGGCGGACTGACGTGGGATTGTATTGCATCCCAGGGCTGCCTGCATAGGCAAGCTACGAGTACCACCTGGCTGCCCTTCGTAGCGCCCGAGCTGCTTACGCCGAGCAGCGGACTCCCTTCGAGCCGGGCCCAAGAGCACGCAGACCATCTTCCCCGAGTTCGACAAGGACATTCAAGAGTCCTGGCGGCGAGAACCAGGGAGGGAGAACCTGGATTGCGGCTTAGACAGCGCGTGAGTCCTCGCCTTGTTGCTTCGCCGGACTGAGCGCCGAGCTGATCCTCCCTCGCCGACGCCGACTTTGACAGGCTCGTATCGTTCGAGACGCTCGCGAATCAGTGGTCGCTGGGCTGAACAGTGTAGAGCTGTGTTGTAACGGGTCTGGAACTTGTTGTACTCGATGCGAGGGCTTCGGCGATCTTGCTTGGCAGAGGGCGAGCTCGGGAGAGGCTGCAGAGGCTTCGGGAAGGGTGGGGGAAGGTAGAGTCTATGCTACACTCCCGTACCAACAGTATGCTCGCCTCTGTACGCCCAACAAGCTGCACCTCGAGCAGCAACGCCAGCGAGAGGTGACCGAGCTCCGAAAGGTTTGAGTTGCCTGACCCCCTGCTGTGAGGCCTGTGCTCGGTGGTGGCTGTCGAGATGGGTTGTGAACTTCTCTGTCCATATCCCGCCATCGCCTTAGACCCGCTACAGAACTCGAGCGGCTTACGACCATCTCGCTCGGAGCTCCGAAAGGTCAGCCGAGCTGCCCCGCCTCTTGTCCTTCTTCCTCTTCCCTTCGTCTCGAATTCTCGTCTCAACCCTCAAGTACGAGATGGCACGGATCACTCCTCTGGATGCTGTGGACGAGGAGGAAGACTGGCTCGACTACACAGCTCCCCTCTCAGCTCCGCTTCCCGTCGCACCTCGCCGTCAGCCACCTCGCTCCCTCTCCGTCGACGCTCACCTCGCACAGCCTGCTTGAGAGGCGTAAGAGATCCTCTCAGCGTCTCTCAAGCAGGCCTGCACCCTTCCTCTCTCCGATCCTGGACCCCCCTCGACGACCCGAGCCGACTCGCCGTCCAGCCTCCTTCTCGCACCAGCACCGCCCTCAGACTCTTCTGCAGCGCCGCAGCAGCACCATGATCGACCTCGGCGCTCCTTCCACTTTCCCCATCACGGGACACAAGGATCGACCTTTCAGCGGTCGTCGAGGGAGTCAGACGGAGGAAAGGATGGTGACGGGAGTCGGAGAGTGGTTCGGGAAGGCCGCCAAAGAGAGAAAGAGGAGAGAGCAGGGACCTACCACGAGTAGGATCATGGATTTCGAGGATCTGGCTGTCAAGCACAAGCGACGTCTGTCCGAGTGAGTCGCGCCTGCGCCTCTTTGGACCCCGCCGAGACGATCGCCGAGCGCTGATCCCGTCTCGCTACACCGACAGGATCCAGCAGTGGGCGACTACCGAGCTCGAGCTAGAAGTAGCCACGAAACGCTTCGAGCAACAGCAGCAGCGCGAGGCAAAGGAGCAGGAAGCCCTCCTCGCCGCTCGCGCCAAGCAAGGTCATCGTCGCTTCCTCGGCGGCCTCGTCTCCGTCCTCACCTGCGGTCTCGCTGGCTCTTCTCCCTTCGAAAGCAAGAGCCACAACTCGACTGCCTCGTCCACGCTGGCCAAAAATCACCCCTACCTCCCTCAGCACCGAGCAGCCGCCGAGCCGCCCTCCCCTCGCTCCTCGCAGGACGTCTCTCCCGCGCCCTCCATCTCCAGCGTTCGCCTTCGCAGCGAAACGAAGCGCATCTCGGGGATATCGCGCGTCGAAGAGTGGAAGCAGCAGAGCATTGGACCCCAGTGGAGGGGAAGGAGCGTGCCGAGCTTACTCCAGCCGCCTGCGCCGAGCTTTCGCGGGGGAGTTGTTACGAGGACTCGGAGTGCGCCGGAGCTGGCTGAGAAGTCTATCGGGGGTGGGGGGAAGCATCACTGGCTGGATTATTGAGCTGAGACTGGCGGTGTGGCTGTTAGACCTCTCCCTCGCTTGCTGCCGAGAGCGTGTGCTTGTCGTGTCTTCGTAGTGCAGTCCATTCCTATGGACATACATCTATAGCTCTACTATTGGTACTTGAGACAGCGAGAGCACGTGCAGAGAGATTGGACAATGCTGAAGCCAGAGCGAGCTCCTTCGCCGAGCATCCTCTTCGCTTCGTCGTGTACCTCGACGGCCACTCGAGAATTGAATCTGCCCTCGAATACGCACTAACAATGTACAGCACCCCCAAAGCTACTGATAAGTACTCCGTGCGAGACCTGCTCGCGCCCGTTGACCCTAAGCCTCCTCGACCGCGCCCTCCTAATTTCCCTGAAACCTCTGCGCTGCAAGATTGAAAGCTGCCTCCTCGTCGTCTCGAATATAGTGCTTCTGAAACAGATCCGTCTGAATCGCTACGACCTTGTTGAAGGCGCGCAGGACGGCCATTCGATCTTGCTGCGAGAGATCCTTCTCCTTGATGGTGAAGACGGCGGTGATGACGACGTCTTGTACCCAGCCAAGTAGGAGTGTACCTGTGGAGTTGGAGGAGGTCAGCTTGCAGCGAGGGAGGACAGAAAGTCGGCCAAGACGAACAGGCCATCAGATCCTGCAGCGAACGAGAGCGGTCAGCGAGGGCTAGGGAGGGAAGGCCAGACCCGCAGGCTCACGACATGCAGTGGAGTCTTGTTCTCCCGGTGCTTGAATCCCGGCCGACCAGTGTGCATCCTGCAGAGCAGATCAAAACGAGCCGAGCCGAGATTCAGCGCCGAGCTTCCTCAAGCCTGGGAGAAAAGGACTTACATCCCGACCCTGTCCATGTACACCCAGGTTGCAGGATCCTCATAGTCGGCGTCAAACACCTATGTACAGCGAGAAATCCAGAAGGACGGTAAGTTTGACTTGATTCGACCGTTGAGAGCAATTGACGAGACGGGCTCAAAAGATCGCCCTCGCCCGCCCGCCTCCCGCTGTCAAATGGACTGACCTTGCGCAGGTAGGTGTTGAGAAAACGTTTGCGAAAGAGGATTTGAGGGTGGTCGAGCATGAGCTTCTCCAGGGAGTCGGCTAGTGGTCCTCTGCGAGCGAGACGAGAGCGCCGAGGTCAGCTCTTGACGCGGGTGGAGCGACCGGTAGAGACGCACTCGAAGCCGACGTTACGTTTGAGAAATGGGGCTCTGCGGACGAGAAGATGTGATGCTAAGGTCAGCTCTGTAGCTCTCTTGAAGCGCGGCGATCCCTCTGCCTGCCCTCGCGCCGGCTGTAGAGCGCCAGCCAGCGGCTCGACACCCTCGAGAGAGCACAAGCAAGACGAGACACATACTTGGTGTAATCCCATCGGAACAGATGTGCGTAGACTCCATTGGTGACTGCAGGCCAAAGCGAGAAGGTGAGCGAGCAGCGGGAAGCCAGGTAAGCAAGCTCAGCACTCACTGTCCGACACAATAGGATTCAGCAGCGGCAGCGTAGCATTCAAAACTTTCCCATCCTCCTGCACGCCAAGTCGTAAGCCTCCCCGTTCCCTCCAACCCTCGCTCTCGCCTAAATCCATGCTCGGACCAGACGAGAACGCACCTTGGTGAAGCCCAAGAACAGCTGCGCCCACGCGACCCTGTACTGCAGGTCCTCGACCAGCTTGTCCCGGTCGACATGCTGCGTCCCGCGTTGATTTGAAGGCGAGTCGCTGAAGTAATGCGAAGAGCCGCCCGAGGAGGGAGCTGGAGAAGCGATGGGCGGGGAGGTCGACTGGCCTGATTTGCGCCGAAGCCAGGCGAGGAAGCCGCCGTGGGACACTGATGGTGTCATGTAGCTCGATGTGGGAGGAGACAGAGAGAGAGCAGAGGATCAGTCGCCCAACTTCAGAACCGACGCTCTTCGCACGCGGAGGTTTCGAATGGCCAGGGCAGTCAGCTCCGAGTCCAGATTCTCCCTTCCCGCTGTGCCAGATCAATAGTCGTGAAATGGAACAGAATTACAGAGGTAAGTGCGAGCTATTACCTCCAATTGTGCGATCAAGCCGAGTCCAGAAGACGGGGTCGGAGGTTCCCCTTTCGATCCCTCTCCCTCGTGCAGGATGAGAGCCTCACCGACCTGCAGGCACTCTCTGTAGCTCAGCAGAAACGGGAAACACAGACTTCACATGATCAGACAAGAACAGCTACACGGCGCGAGCCAATCCCAGCTCGGAATCCTCTCCTCCCCCCCTGCTCGCTGCTGGGCCTCACTGGAAGCTCTTGGGACCGCCCATCGCCGTGGCTGGCCTTGACGTAGAAGGTGATACACCGAGATCACGGTCACGTTTGATGACTTCTGGGCGAGTGAGCGGACGAGCCCTACAGGTAGCGAAATGAAGCAAAGTGTCGGGTCAGCGATATTCGGTTCGCCGAAGGTTGGCGAAGGATAGAGAGAGCTCACCTCGTGGTGTCGACCGCCTCGATAGGTAGAGCAAAGCGCTCCTCGTCACAGCCGTATGCCTTGGGAGTGAGTTTGATGACCGTGTGTCTGGTGGAGGAGGGAAAGGTCAGCTCGGCGATGATCTGCGAGGCCGGGAAGCAGATGAGGGCGTACAGAGGAATCTTGAGGTACGGGAGTTCGTCTTGCGTAAGATTGTGGCTGGTGGTTCGAGGCGAAATGAGCACTTCGGTCCTCCGCTCGCTCTTGAGAGCTCTTTAGAAGATCATCGCCGTCGGACAAATGAATGAGACTCACAAGTAGGCGTAGAGACAGCGCAAGACGGCCTGATGACAGACGACCAAGATGTTCTCTTGTCGCTCGAGCTCGAGGATGACGGGCTCCAGCCTGCAAGAAAGCGAGAAGGTCAGTCGCCTGCTCGGCTCGAGCAAGAGCCGGGACCAAACTCACCGGATAACAACGTCGCGGTACGACTCTCCTCCTCGGTAACGATAGTTGAACTTGTCGTCGTCCCGAGCGGCGTAGTCCTCGGGGTACGAGACCTGTTCAAAGCGGTCAGCGACCGGCTTTCGAGGGAAGAAGTCCAGAGGAAGCTCACCTCGATCTCCTCATAAGTCATGCCATCGCACACGCCAGCATCGAGCTCGTCCAGGGACTTCCAAGTCAGCTTCTCGTATGGTAGACCAGACGCCGTTTGGATCGTCCGCCGCAGGGTCGACGTCCAGACCTGCTCGGCGCGAGAAACGAGGGTCAGCTGTCACTTCACCCGGGTGTGAAGCGCACGACTCACCGTCAGAGGGGTATCGCCAATCTTCTCCTGGATTAACTGAGGCAGCGCCTGCATGTACTTCTCGCCCTGCGCCGAGAGGGGAGCATCACCGCCAATCTTGCCTTCGACGTTGTACTGCGATTCGCCGTGTCGAGTAAAGTAGATGGACCGGGGGGTCAAGTGGAGGTTCATGAGGTAGAAGGCGATGCGGGATTGGAGGTAGCCGTCGATGCGGTTGACGGTGACCTGTTTCATTGGACGACTGAGTGAGCTGGGAAGCGCCGAGCGAGCGAGAGAAGAGCAACACACCTGCTTCCCCACATTCACCATCTTGCACCAAGTGTACGACCCATCCAACTCCTCATCCAGCGACTGATAACTATCCTCATAATGTTTGATGCGCTCCTTGAAGTCCTTCTCAGCCTGCACCTTGTCCTGCCCATCGTAGTCGGGGTCGCCCGAAGCCACCTTGACGCAAATGTTGGCGGCGATGACCGCGGGGTCGGTACACACCGACTCGATGAAGATGAGTCGGAGGCCCGGCTCGCGCTTCACACGGTCGACGAGGGCTTGTCGGCGAGCTCGGGTCGTGTTGGTAGCGTCTGCGAGCGAGCGCCGAAATCAGCTCGCAGCGTCGAGAGAAGGGCACAGGGACGGCTCACCATGAATACCGACGTTTCCGCCTGCCTTGAGCCACGAGATGAGCTGCTCCAAGCACTCGGAGGCCATATGCTCCCGCTCGCGAGCGGCCGATTTGTTGTTGGCGTCGAAGAAGTTGGCCGACTGGTCCTCCTTCTTGCCCGTCTCCTCGGCTTGCTTCTTGTACTTGGACCGACGGAGCTGACCAACGTTGAAGACCTGCAACAGGAAGGTAGATTAGCGAGGAAGGGGACCGGCAAGGGGGAAGTGGGGCGGACCTTGACCTGCGAAGGGGGAAGAGGGTCAGCTAGAGCTACAGCAGGAGTAGAGCAGGAAGCATACCTCGTACTCGAGCCACTGTAGATGAGAGCGGAGGTTAGCATAGCTTCGTTGACGTTCAGCGAACGCCGACTCACGAGGAGGTAGCGCTGGAGCTTGTTGGAGAGGTAGCTCTTGCCTCGCGCTGGCAACCCCACCATGGCGACGACAATCTTGGCTTCCGAATAGTCGGGCTTCTCGACTGTGGTGCAGAGCCGTCAGCTCTGAGCGCCGGAGAACGAGCGAGAGCCTGAACGCACTGGTGTTGCCGGCACTCAAGCCAAAGCTCGTGTCCTTGTTGGCAGTGCGTTGGGTCGCTCCAGTTGATGTACTGGCTACCGAGCTCTGTGACGAGTTAGCGGTCGAGTAAGGCCTGTAGGAGCCGAGCGGGTCAGCTATCGCTCCACGCTCGAGCTGAGACGAACGAACCAAGAACCTGTAGGCCCTTCGTTTGGGCTGACGACAGGACTGCCCCAAGCGGAGTGTGGTCGACTAGATCCTCTACTAGCCACTCCATCATCATCCTCGAACGGCGTGTCGTGGGGAGTGAAGCGGAATTGCGAGACTTGGGCGGCTGCTCTCGAGATGGAGCTGGAGCGCGAGACGGTGGTGCTGCTGCCTGTGCTCGAGGCAGTTGGACGGGTTACAGAGTTAGAGCGCGAGATTGAAGGCTCGGAAGCAGGGGGAGAGCCGGGTGGGAAGCCTGCAGGGTTGGGGTAGCCGGCGACGGAGGAGGGGGGCGAGTTGGCGTTGGAGTGGATGGGACTAGGAACAGGCAGAGCTTCCTCCATTGGATCCATCTTGGGGAACGGGGAAGGCAAGTTGGACTCCATCGCTGAGACGTGTAGAGGCGAAGGGTGAGCAGGAGCGTGACTTTGGTGGTGGTCGGCCATGGGCGAGTCGGGCAGCGCGGGGAAGAAGCGACGAGGCGGAGGAAGAGAGGTGAAGCTTCTCATGACTACTCTCTTATGCCTCACCTAGTCTCAATGAAAGCAACATATTCGTATTCAGACAAGGTAGGACACTACAGGGCGTTATAACACAGCAAAGAGAGCTATCGACAATCTGGGCTCGGCGAACAAGTGTGAGGCTGAAGGAAAGGGGAAAGGCTGCAGGCGGGTAGCTGAGAGGCTCATCTCCTCCGAGAGAGTATCTACACCTCAAGCAATCTTCCTCTGCGCCGCCGCCTCCGCCTCAACGCTCTGCTGCCCCGTGCCCCATTTCCACCAACTCCCCCCTCCGACCGCCGTACTGCCTCCCGCTCCCACGCCCGCCTTACCCGGCAACAGTGGCGCATAATCCCCCAGTTCATCCTTTCCAATCTCCTCAAACCCAATCCCACCGACGAACGAGCGCTCAATTCTCGCAGCGACGGGATCGCGAGGGACTCCTCCTTCGGCGCTGCTGAGGCCAGAAGGGGAGGGGGTGCGCCTCCCCCCCGCACCGGCGGAGAGGGAAGTAGGATGCCCAGCTGAAGCGGAGCGGGGGTGGAGGATCCGTTGTTGGTATTGAGGCGTAGGTGCTGCGGCCGAGGAGGACGCCGAGCGAGTCGAATGCGACGAGGGCGACGAGGACGAGTCGTAGGAGGAAGAGGCATCCGAGTTGATAGCGGCGAGCTCGGCTTCCAATTCGGCACGACGACGGCGGGCTTCCTCGCGGGTGAGGGTCGAGGTCGAGCTGCCTGAAGTAGGGATCAGAGGCTCGGAGGTCGAGTGTCCGAGGCCTAGGGAGCGCATCTGGTCGGCGCGACGGGAGGTGGGAGGGTTGTTGGAGGTGGCAGGAGTGCGGACCGAGGGCTGACGACCGTTCATCGGGTGGAGAAGAGCCGTACCGGCGGCGACGGCGGCGGGACCGTACTGGCGAAGGTAATGGCCAGCCATGTTGTAGAGGCCGCCGGTGGCGCTCGAGGGTTGGTCGTAGGAGGGAGGAGGACCATTGGGATGTTGCGCTTGCTGCTGCTGTCCCTGGACGGGAGCAGTGCCGAGCTGACCTTCGAGCGATTGGGCCTGCAGAGCTTGGTAGTCAGCTCCAGCCCTCGCTGAACTATACGTAGAGCTACTACTCACCACCAAGTTACCCACAACGAGCTCCTTGAGCCTCTGCACGCCCTTGTTCAACCACTCGAGGCCCACCTGCTTCGCGCGAACCTTGGCATCCGCCACCGCCGCATCAATCTCCTCCTCGTGCGAGCTGAGGAATGGGTGCACATGCGCGACGTAGAGGTAGGTCGAGCCCTTTGCATCGCAACAGAAGAGGTAGAGGAGCGTTAGCTCGGCTCTCAGAGTGCGCTCGCAAGCGATGAGGCCGAACACTCACCTGAATCTGCGGGAGGGTGAGCCAGAGGATGACGATCGTCTTGCACTCGTAGTAGAAGGGGAACCTGTCCACCACCCAGCTTGTCAGCTTACGCCCCGCTCATCCTATCCGCCTGCTAAAGAACTCACCAAGCGAACAACCACTCGACGGTCGATTCCGCGCACATGACAAAGCCCATGACGACCCAGTACATGAGCCAGACCTCCAGCTTTTGCAGGTCGTTCGATTTGATGGCCTTGTAAGAGGCATAGGCTGGGTAGAGGGAGCCGGCCGTCGTTCTGCGAGTGCGAGAGCGCGTGAGCTCTTGGATCGACTTTCCTAACAAGAGCTCGAGGCAAAAGGACGTACGAGACGAGACGGGAGAGGAGGTAGAACATGCTGTAAGGTCCTGCTCTGGCGCTGGAGAGAAGTGGCGGAACAGAGCGAGAGCGAGAAGCTGGGAGATGAGAGGGGTGGGGCGGCTGTTGAGAACTGGAGCGAGGGTGGAGCTCTGAGAGTGTGGTGCACGCCGAGCAGTTGCGATTGAAGCTGTAGACGAGTGGGCGACGACTGCCGTGCACGCAGAGTGACAGCCCCGAGTGATCAAGCTTGGACGCGCGCCTCGAGAATCAGGTCTGCTCCAGTAAGGGTGCATGCTCGGCCTCACGTTTCACCACGTGGGAATTAGGTGGACGGACTCTCTTGATTGCTTTCTGTCCTTGCTTGTACACTAGGCAGCTTCTGTACCTCCGAAGTGACCTTCATCCTTCGCAGGCCTCTGGCGATGTCCCCACCAAGCGATGGCTGACTTGTCGTGGATGATTCGATACAGCCAGCGAGACTGTTACTAAGCCTACAACGAAGCGAAGCATACTGATAGATCCTACGACCTCCTTCTACACCTCCTCGGCTGACCACCCCTCGGCTGTCGTCTCCTCCACCAGCTCCTTGATCACCTCCAGCATGCTCCTTCCCCCCTTCGGGCCCTTCACTACCTGCGTAGTAAGCTCTTCGAGTACGACCTGCACTGGCGGTTCACCTGCACACCGCGCAAGAGAGAGGGATGATCAGCATCTCGGCGCTCGGCTCCAGGTCAGCTCGAAACCTTGGACTCACCTCCAGCCGGTTTCCTCTCGACATACCGCACCAACAACGACCCTCCCATCCCCTCCGACCGACTGGTAGCCAACAAACTCCCCCTCAAGTCAAGGAACGCCATCTGCACGACCACGATCCTCTCTGTCCTATCTCCTTCTTCCTCCGCCTCCTCCTCTGCTTCGATGGGGGTAGCAAGGTCCCATTCGACGATAACCCGATCGTTTGACTCGCTGGCAAAGACGCGGAAATCGAGCGAGGAGAATGCGGAGAGGGAGTAGGCCGCGCGGAGGGAGATGAGCTGCTCGCGGCGGGAGAGGTGGGCGTTGAGGAAGACGGCGAGGCGCGTGAGGAAGAGCTGTGGTATAGCAAAGCGGCTGTCAGCGAGGTTCGTTGGGGAGAGGTAGCTCGATTGAGCGACTCACGTCCAGGTCGGGCTGAACGGCCTTCTTGCTCGATAGCTCGGAGCCATCGTCTTCTGCTAACTCGTCCTCCTCGCCGCGGATGCCGACGCCAAGGTACTTCTGGGATAGGTCTTTGAGTGGTAGCCAGTGTGGGATGGAGTGGTGAACGATGTGCAGTGGAGGGGGCTTCTCGGCGTTGCTGCTGGGTTCGGCGTTGAGGGTCGAGTCGGTTTGAGGGGCAAAGACGAGGTAGTAGAGCTCGTAGTACCTCCCTGGAGACAATCAGAGGTCAGTCGAACGGTTAGAAGAGCTGAACATACTCTACTCACCCTCATAGAACGTCTCCAACCTCACAGCTACCCCCTTCTTGACAAACTGCCTCTCCTTTCCCCCCTCCGCCTCATCCCTCTGCTTCCCCTTGCCCTTCCCCTCCCTCTTCTCCCTCTCCAACGCCTCCCTCTTAGCCCTCACCCCCCTCGCCAACTCCACAGGGAACACACTCCTCCCCGTGATCCTATACTTCCTCGCGAGCTCTTGTGTCGCGTGTAGTTCGGCTTGCTTGGGGTCCGAACCGGGGAGGGTGGTAGTGAGATGAGAGGAGGAGGAAGAAGAGTGGGTGGGAAGCGGGCGAAGGGAGGTGAGAGACGGCAGAGGCGCGATGGGAGGGGTCGGAGGGCGTGAGGCTTGCAGGTGGGCCAACTGTGCGCGTAGAGCGGCGGCTGTGGAGCGCAAGACGCGTTAGACTGAATAAAGACTGGCCCTGTAGCTCTGTAGCTCACCTCGTTGCCTGAGAGAGTCGAGCGACTCGGATTGAGAGACGGAGGCGACTGTTGACATGCTCGTTTGGGCCGAATAGTGTATGAGATGAAGAAGGGAAGCAGCTGTAGGTTATTGAGGAGCTTTCGAAGTCGTCTGTAGGCTCGACGAAGGCGGAGGAGCGATTTCCAGAAATGAGCGAGCGGTAAGAAGCCAAGGAGCGAAGCGGCTCGCCCTCTCCCTCTTACGCTTTCACCTCGACTCGATTTGACTCGCTGTAGCAGCATGTTACGGACAGCATTACGACCTACACGGCTAGCACACCCTACAGCTCGGCTTATCTCCTCTACCACTTCCCGCTCTCTCCCTCACTCGCTTCCTCGCCTCGAACGACAGCCCACCTTCACCACTCCCATCGAGCCAGTCAAGACCTACACAGCAGAAGATGCAGCAAAACCTCTCCCTCCCACCGACCTCCCTGTAGAAGACTACGCCTCCCCCTTGCTCCATACCGCCTCCTTCTTTCACCAACTCTTTCGCTACGCCGTCTTTGGCTCGGTCAGCATCGTCGTCCTCGGCGTAGGATCCGTCGCTGCGGTACATGCTTGGGTTGAGAAGGTCGAGCTGGCGGGAGGATCAGTCGAGGGAAATGAAGAGCAGGACCCCGAAGGCTGGGGCGAGGAGCTGGAAGGATGGTCAGGAGCATGGAGGGGAGGAGGGACCGATCCTCGACTGGGCTTCTTTGCCCGAGCGGCGATTCGCGGCGCATGGATCTCGCAGCATTGGGGAGGCGGTATCGTCGCTTCGCCCGTCTCCCAAACGCAACAGGCGCTTCGCACTTCCAACTCGACGGGCAACCCCTTCGCCTCCTCCCTCGGCGGAACGATGATTGGAGGCAAGAGCGTCGAGCAGCCGAGCTTGGGCACCGAGGTCGGAGATGCAGGGTGGAGGCTCGCCGAGGACTACCTCGTTTACGCTCTCACTCGCGCCGAGAAGAAGGGTATCTCGCTCGTCTTCCCCGAGGGACACGAGCGAGGTGCACCACAATCCCACCCCACCTCCGTCACCTACACTGCTACTCCCGGAGCACTCGGCAGCGGAGTCGACCGAGCGGCTGTCGAGTTGGAGGAGCGCCTCGCTGGATTGAGGGAGAGGATCGGCGGACGGTACAAGTTGGAGGAGGCTCGCGAGGGATGGGAGAGGATCTACTATGCCCTCTCGGCGTCGTCGCAGCCTACTGGGTGGGAGACGAGGGAAAAGCTGCGAGCGACGAGGAAGCTGGGAGAGCTGTCGGCGCGGTTGGCGCTGCTGTGGAGGGCAGGAACCGAGGAGAGGGAGTTGGAGCAGAGCAAGGCGGAGGGATGGATCCTTGGTGGACTGCTGCCCGAACTGGCCAAGGCCGACCATCATCGACAAGATCGCTCGACTATCGCCGAGGAATCGTCCTCCTCGTCGCTGAAGAAGGTCGCCTCGCCCATGTCCTCCTTCTTCGCGTTCTGGTCACGATCCCACCCTTCCGGCTCCTCACCTACACTCAGCACCATCCCTACTCCCTCTTCGCCCTCCGCTCCCCTCCGCCCTGAACTCTCGACCCTCGTCGACCTCCTCACCGCGCACAACTCCTCCGCCTCCCCCCTCCATCCAGCAACCTACCGCGCCATCATCGCCTCTCTCATCTCCCTCGAAGCCCAACTCGCACGCCAGCACTCCCTCCCCGCGGCGCACGCTCTCCAATCCTCCGCCCTGCACTTGACGCAACTCCTCCTCCCCCACTCACCAACAACACCTACCACTCTCCCCACTCCCACCCTCTCCTCCTCCTCCACCGCCGTAGCAACAGCCTCCCACGCCCTAACCCACCTCCACCTCGCGACCCGCACCTCCGTCCTCTCAACCCACCTCGCCGAAGTCTCCCTCGCCCTTCGCCTCCCCTCCACCGAGCCCTTCTCCCTCTCCCTCCTCCAAGGCTCAATTCACACCTCTGAATCCGTTCTCCACGCCCTCGAACCCTCCCCTCTCTTGAAGGTCAAGCCCACCGGCTGGGTCAATTCGAAGGAAAGGATCCTGGGCAAGGCAGCCAAACAGGTCCAGAGGGACGCGAGGGTCACCGGCGCTATGAGCGCCAACCTCGTGGCTTTGGTGCATGAGATGGGGCCGAGGTCGTCTTCCGGCTCGCGGTGGGGGAAGGGGAAGGGAAGTGAGAAGGAGGCGGAGTGGTGTGGTGGTCCCGCGGTGGCGGAGGCGTTTTATGCCAAGGCTATGGAGTTTGCCAAGGGCGAGGGTAAGGAGGGCGAGGGGGAGGATGTCCAGGGGATGAGGATCGCGAGGGAGGGTTTTGAGAGGGTCAGGATGAAGGTGTTGGGCGAGAAGAAGAAGGTGTAGCGTGGATAGTGGAGAAAGAAAGCGCGTGTTCATAGTTTGCTCTCTTTGCTGCGATACTGAGGCTGCGAGAGATCGGGATCGGCTCGTCGAGGAGGAAGCAGGTTGCTTGCTGTCGCCGAAGTGCTCGTTCGATCTTCGCTGCTCCCGTCTTCGAGACTCCAAGACGAGCACGCGCAAGCAAAGCAGTTGAATTCAGCGCTGTACTACCAGGCAACTCGCTCGCATTCCTTCAAGCACCTCCCGTCGCAGCGCCTCCGACTGCCTCGACCCCACCGGCTTTCAGCTCAAAAAACACATTACCGTAGCCCGCCATCTTCCAAGTCACTTCGATTCCTCGCCTCCTTCCAGCTTCCGCTACCGCCCCCAGCTCCTCAAAGGGGCGAGGGCGCGGCGTGCTTGCGGCGTCGCCGAGCTCGGCGGGCAGGCGGTGGTCAAGGCTGAGCGTCGCAACGTGGTGAAGTGAATGGCTTTCTGCGAGGACATCGAGGAGGTAAGGTGTCGTGAAGGGGAGGCGGACCATGGCTATCTTGCGTAGGAAAGGCGGGAAGCGGCGGAGAAGGTCGACGTCTTCCAGCCTGCTGGTCTCTGCGAGGCGATCCATGCCGTCGAGCGACAAGTCCTGGACGCTCGGGCAGCTCTTGACGATATCCACCATGCGCGCAACCATCCTTCGTCTTCCAGATTCACGATGAGGTGTAAGCGACGCAGCGAGCCGTATCGACCTAATCCGAGATCGTCCACCGAGGGAAGGGAAGCCGCCTCAAGACTGAACGAGGCGAGTGTCGCACGAGACGAGTTAAGAAAATCTCCCACTGCCGTCCAGTCCACATCTGCTCCGCGCACGCACTGGCCTGAGAAACCCTGCAAGTGGAGCGCCGGTTGACCGAGCTGCTCTAGCGTGGACCTCAGATCCAGATCCACCACGATCGACTTCAGAGCGAATTGGGCTGCGATAACCTCCCTTATCCCATCCGACCAGTAAGCGCCGCGCATCGCAAGCACCTTGAGGTGGCCGCCGAGCCCAGCTAGTGCTTGCCTTAGCGCCGGCGCCATGGGCACGGTAGGCGTAGATCGAGAGAAGAAGAGTATTAGCGAAGTCAAGCTTTGACATGCGTTGATCACGACGGAGAGGCTGCCTTCGAAGTCGGAGAGTGCGTCGGCGGGATCATTGGGGCCCGAGAGGAGCCAAAAGCCCAGGTGCAGAGTAGAGGCGACGAGATGAGGGTTGCGAGCGACTACGGCAAGTCCCGGACAGGCTGACTCATTGTCGCTTACGCCGTGTAGGATGTGGATGTCGCGATAGAGCTCCTCCCGCGCGAGAGCGAGGAAGGTCTTCGATACGAGGCAGCACGTCGCCCAGCTGCGCTGAGCGGCTGTCTGGCCGGGCCCGCCGAGCTGCTTGATGATCTGGATGAAGATCTCGGGAGGGAGCTGAGGGATGGGCATGGTGGCGGAGATAGGCGGCAGGGGCGAGGGCGAAGGGCGAGAAGGAAGCTCGGCGATGGTCGTGTGAGGGTCGAAGCTGCAGAGCGACGAAAGCAGGTCAGCTCGAACTTGAACTCGCTTGATGTACTCTCATTAAGACTCACCTGCTGTGGTCAAAGTGGAGCGCGGTCGAGTGAGCACGAGCCTTGTTGTCAGCGACGAGGGGAGCGAGCGTCGTAGCTCTGCTCGAATTGAGCTGGGGGCTGTAGGGAGCATAGGAAGTCAGCCCATAGGTAGCAGAGCAGTCTAAGACACCTCAACTCACTCCTTAGCAGTTGAAGTATCGCCCTCGAGCTTCCAGTTCAGCGAGAGCGGCGAGCGAGTCACGAGGGCTTCGAGTCGAGCAGCAGCAGCGACGAGAGGTGTAGTCGATTGAGGAGGTGGTGAGAGCTTCCAGTCGAGCTTCCAGCTAGCTTCCTGTTCGTCCTAGTCCCTGCGAAGCGAGTCGAAGCGAGCGAGACGAGTGAAGCGTAGGAGAGCAGCCTGAGTCGAGCGCGGCGAGGGCAAGGTCAAGACCCGGACAGATAGGGACAGATGATGTAAGGGAGTGGCTCAAGTCACAGCAGTGCAGCCTTGGAGATTAGAGATCGAGTGTAGCCTCAGTAGCTACCCAGTAGCTACATCTCCCGCCCGTCGATGCTCGGCGACTGTTCACCAGGCCTCCCTGCTCTCAGCCCCACTCCCAACTAGCGAGCAGCCTCATAGAGTGTTACATAGTGGCTTCAAGATTCCATAAGAGTGTCCATGTTGCACTCGCAGCCCTCCTTACAGCCTCAAGCCAAAACTATCATCGCCGAGAACACCACTCCCAGCAAACCGGCCACTCCGACGACCTCTCGTGCACCGGCGGCGGTAGGAGATGCTCCAGCAGTCTCTGTAGATGTCTTCGCAGCGGCCTGAGCTCCAGCGGATGAGGGTGATGACGCCGTGCCGGCCGAGGATTTAGACGAGGTCGACTGGGTGGCTGCAGCGGGGGGAGAGCCGTCCGAGGAGGATGAAAAGGATGCCGAGTTGGCATTGCCCGATTCTTGAAGCTGCTTGCACATCTCTGCAAACTCTGCGTGTAGTGAGTAGGTGGTGGAGGAAGGGAAAGGACTCGCCGAAGGTCGGGTCAGCCTCTCTTCTGCACCAGCACCTCCATCGGCCCTTGCGCGGCTCACTAGATGCGTATTGATTGCCGGAGCCGGCAGTCGCACCCGACTTGCTGGCCACACAGTCCCCGCACTGTTTGAACGCCGAAAGGAAGTCCGACTTGGGGTCGCAGGCGCAAGCCGTGGCCTCCTCCTCCGTTCCACCATCCACCATGATTTGGTAGCATTTCTAGAAGATGAACCGGTCAGCCTCAACTCAGCACAAGCCAGCGTCTCTCCGCCGAACTCACGGTGGCTTCCGTCACATAAGCCGCGCAGGCAGCGTTGTCGCCCGTGCTACAGGCTTCTAGAGCAGGACTGCCATATCCCCCCAGAGGCGAACCATCCTCCCCCATGCCGAACTGAGCGAGAGCGAGGGGAGCAGCACCGAGCGCGACTGAGGAGGGGAGAAGGGGTGAGTGCCGAGGAGAGCAGCAGCACGAGCAAGGGGCTCACTGAAGATGACAGATCGCATGTTGTACAGCTTGAGAGATGTGGACGGAGGGAGAGAGAGCCGAAGAGAGTCTCAAGACCCAGCACAGCCAGCACAGCGGACGGGCCCCCTCTTAGGGCAAGGAAGCCTCAGCCCCCTTCGCTTCCTCCGCCTCACTCGTCTGCACTTGAACAACTCGAACGGACCATTGGATCAGCTACAGCAAGCAGCGCTGCTCGTACGCCGTCGGATCGCCCTTCACTCACTACAAAGAGACGCGTCGGCCGGAGATGAACGACTGGGAGAGCCGGCTGGCTACTATCGAGGGTGTTGTGCTGCTGCTCGGAGCGTACGACGCTCGGAGAAGTAACAGGAGCGGGCTGTGTGTCAAGGTCGCTGAACCAGAGGAACGAGGCGAAGACGAAAGAGCGGAGAAGGAGAAGCGGCGGAAGCTGGGAAGCTTGAAGCTCAACTACCTGTTGGTGAGTAACCGAAGCTACTCATATCTATCTTCATCGCCTCGCTGTGCTCCCTCGTTCTCTCACTTGCAGTACAGCAGACTGACCGAAGCTCCCTCAGGTATTCGCCCTCGTGATGGGAGCCGATTGGCTTCAAGGACCCTACATCTACTCGCTCTGTGAGCTCGACGTCTCTATATGTATCTAGTAGCATGCTGACGAACTGTCGCCAGATCACGACGAGTTCGAGTACTCGATCCGGATCGTCGCTGCCCTCTTCGTGCTCGGCTTCCTCTCAGCTGGCCTTCTGGCACCATTCGTAGGCGACTGGTAAGTTCGAGCATCCATAATTCACCCTCGCCGACCGCACTGACCGCTTTCCGCTCTTACGCATCGCAGGGCCGACCGATTCGGCCGTCGTCGCCTCTGCCTGGTCTTCACCGCAACCTACACTCTCTCCTGCGCCACCAAAATGTTCCGTCCCCTCCCTTCCCTCATCCTCGGTCGACTCCTCGGCGGCTTCTCGACGTCCATCCTCTTCTCGGCCTTCGAATCATGGCTCGTCTCTTCGGCGTTAGAGCGCGGGATAAGACAGAGCGAGCTCAGCGCCTTCCTCGGGAGACTCACCCTCGTCAACGGAGCTGTGGCATGCGGTGCTGGCGTGCTGTCCAACCAACTCGTAGAGGCGTTCGGAACGTTCAAAGCGCCGTTCGTCGCTTCAGCCTGCTTTCTCGTCGTCGCTGGACTAGTCATCTCGGCTACATGGGACGAGAACTATGGAGAGAAGGAGGAGGCGACTGCTGGACGGTGGGAGCATCTGAACCAAGCCATTGCTGTAGTGCAGAAAGGTATGTCAGCCCAAACTCCCGACGCCTCGACTGAGCTAACCACCTTCGACTACGCGCAGACAACTCGCTGATCTACCTGCTCGCTGGTATCACCGCGTTCGAGGCTTCCATGTACCTCTTCGTCTTCCTGTGTGTCGCGTTCGCTCACCACTGGCGCGCCGAGCTTGGGCTGATCCTTGCTCTTCCTCCCTTAGATGGGTACCGACGCTGCAGGGCACGCTCGGTCCACATGACCCACCTCTGCCACTTGGCGTCATCTTCAGCACATTCATGATCTGTCTCTCGGGCGGCAGCATTCTCTGTGCGTTCGTCGATGCCGAGCGGGATCGGTCGAAAGACAAAGAGCTGACCCAGTTCCGGTTCGCAGACAACATTCTCTATTCGCACCTCAGCGCACATGCTGGAAAGCATGTTTTGGCCGCTGCAGGGTTCTCACCTATGGTCCAAGCACGATCCCCCTCGGCGCAGTCGTCAACGCTGAACGAGCGTGACGCTCTCGTTGCTCCTCCCGCTGGCTCCTCGACCTCCAACCTTTCGCTCGAGCAAGTCGGAAGCATCGACTTCAACTCGCGACTCGGAAACCTGACGCTCATGGCGGCAGGGACGCTTCTTCTGGTCAGCACGACCGTGGACTCTACGAAGGCCAAGTTCTGCTGCTTCGTGTTATTCGAGGTCGTCGTGGGGATGTACTGTCAGTCGGTGTTGCTCTCTCCGAACCTTACTGGGCCGTCACTGACCTGCTGTGTCTCCTCGCAGACCCAATGGCTGCCTCAT
Source organism: Leucosporidium creatinivorum (assembly GCA_001600635.1). Taxonomy (NCBI): domain Eukaryota; kingdom Fungi; phylum Basidiomycota; class Microbotryomycetes; order Leucosporidiales; family Leucosporidiaceae; genus Leucosporidium; species Leucosporidium creatinivorum. The sequence continues at coordinate 1,126,490 of BCKL01000001.1, read as the reverse complement.
TGCGCTCGGCGTTGATTGCCGAGGAGCATCGAGCGACAGTGCGCCTCGTTCCTTCGACTAAGCTTCACTGCATCCACTCACACCCTCTCCACCTACAGATCACCGCCCTCTTCCGAGTCCCGCTCAACTTGCTGGTCACCGTCGCCCTTCTCAGCGGGCTCGAAAGTCGACCGGCAGCGGTCTTCCGCCTCTGCTTTGCGGCGTTGCTGCCTGCTAGTGGGCTGGTGCTGGGTATCCATGTGGAGCTACGGAGAAGACTGGGGAGAGGGTAGACTACGCTGTAGGTACATGTTGTAAGGAATCTCGGCTTCCAAACGATTTCAGGCGGTTCGGCGTTCGCTTCGACAACCTGCGAAGGTGAGTCGCAGGTCTACATTATCATCTCTCTCGCTGTTTGCTGACTTCCGGCTCGTCACTCGCTCGCCAGACCCCCCACCAATCGCGCGCCTGGCTATCGAGCCTTCCCCTGCCTTCGCATGTCTGCTTTCGATCCTGCACCCCCGCTCTGCTTCCTTATCCTGCTTGATGACGCGGAGGAGCAATTGCGCCACTATAAGCGACGCTCTTGTGGCTTGAGTTCTTCCGTCTGCACCCTCAGACGAGGTGAGTCGACCGCAGGAGCAGCTCCGAGTCAGAAGCTCGAGCTGACCCTATCTGTGCGTCGCAGACCGCCTCGCAGCTGGCCACTGGCGAAACCTCTTCCACCTATCAAATTCTGTCATGCTCACCACCTACACTCTCGCCCACCAGCAACATCCCTTCGGCGCTTCGCCAGCCTTTCATCCCTACCTCCACCAGCCTCACTTTCCCTCCTACCCGCCTCCTCAGCCCTTACTACCGCCTGTAACTCTACCACCGACATCACCCTACTTCATCCCGTCCTGCGCACCCTTTTCGCCCTCCCGCAAGCGTCGAATTGACGAGACCGACGCGGAGGATGACATCGCCGAGCAGGGAGGAAGTCCACTCAAGAGGCCCGCTATAGAGCGCGCTGAGCCGGGCTCAGACGCTCGAGCCACTTTCAGCACTCCAGAGCTCCGAGCAGAGGACGAGATGGTCATGCCCGAGGTGGAGATGGCGGCGAGACGAACCGAAGGGGCAGGCGGGTTCGAGCTGGGCGAGATGTGCTGGTGAGCAGCACTGGAGGCGAGACCTAGATAGATGCAGTGCTGTGTGATCACGTTTGTACTTCTGTTACAAAACTGGTCTGTTCAGCCTCTTCCGTCTCACTGAGAAGCTCGGTCGAGATTCGGGTCGGGCTTTGAAGCTGCTTTACATCAACAAGGGGGGGTAGTTTCGACTTCCAAGTGTCCGCTCCGATATTATCCAACATACAAGCGAGCATATCCAACAAGCACATGTCCTACACCTCCTCTCGGCTCTCCCAGCTCAAGCAGTCATCCTCCTCGCCTCCTTCTGAGCCTTGGTCGACCCTCCCATCCACTCGGCCAAGGCGCTCATCCTCTTCTTGAACGTCTTGTCGCCCGTCTCCAACCCGGCACTACTGCTCCTCCTCGAGCGACTCTCCTCCACCGTCGACAGTGGGGGCGCCTTGAGCGCCTCGGCGAAGGCGGCGCTCGGTACGGGAAAGGCGTCGAGGCATTGCACGCTCGTGTCGGCGGTGGAGGTGCACCAGGTCGCTGCGCTGGATGAGGACTCGGAGTGAGCTGGAGGTCGACGAAGGCTGCTGTTGCTGGCGGGGTTGTGGAGGAGTTGCGAGGATGGCGAAGGAGGAGGAGGGGGAGCTCGGCGATGAGGTCGTTGCGAGGAGCAGGTGGAGAGGGCCGACTCGGAGGGAGGAGGAAGGACGGCATGCGAGTTGTAGAAGAGTAGGAGATCCTCGGTCGTTTGAGTGGAAGTCGAGACCATGCGAGGCTTGTGCTGGCCGTTGCGATGCCTCGAGGGCGCCCTCGACGAGCCGTTATGCGAGTGGTTGTGGCGATGCCTCATCCTCCCTCTCCTATCCCTTACATCCTGCTCATCTGTCTCTTCCCCATTCTCCTCCCCGTCGGCATCCCCATCGCTCTCCCCGACCATCTCGGGCGCCGAAGACCTCCAACCCTCCCTCGCTCCGCTGCTTCCTCCCGTCGCCAGACTTGCCCGCCTCGACGCTCCCGCACCTCCCGACTCGTCGGCACGAGGGAACGGCTCATCCCATGGCGAGTCGATGGAATCGTTCGTGCTCGTCGTCCAGTCGGAGAAGCGCGAGGTCGGCTGCTCGTACGGCATGCGAGCAGGGCGATTCGGCGAGCGGGCGGGGAAGTCGTAGTGGGCTGGGAGTTGGATCGAGGGAGAAATTGAAGAGTCGGTGGAAGGGGTACGTTGACGTTCCAGCTGGAAGGGCGAAGGAGGACGAGGATGCGAGGGAGCTGGGAGGGAGAGAGGCGAAGGCCGAGGCAACGATTCGGCGAAGCACGATTGGAGGTGCTGTTGAGGGTGAAGGGCGAGAGCTTGGTGCGGTGCGGAGGGGCTGTTGCTCGTTCGGAGGTGCTGGAGAGGTGGAAAGGGCTGAAGAGGGGGAGCGGCCTGAGGAATTGGCCTCGAGATGGTCTGAAGCGGCGTCGGTCTTGTGCGCGGAACGAGTCGAGGTGTTGTAGCATTTGAGCTAGTCGGCGAGAAGTTGACTGGAGGAGGTGAGCTTGGAGAGATATGATGGAAGACGGGGAAGGGGAACTCCTGGAGAGGAGAGGGAGGGCTTCGGCCGAGGTGCTCGTGCTCGGCGGCGGGCGGGCGTGGGAGAGGCGTGTGATGCGAGGTGAGAGGCGATTCGATCCTACGAGTATCCAGCACTGCTTCCTCCTGGACGTGACGAGAAGGCGCAGAGCAGCCGTACGCGATATCCCCTGCAGCCGCCGAGCCGATCCCTCGCCTCTTTCCCTCCTCGCTGCTCTTGCCCTTCTGCTGCTCTCCCGCTACCATCCCTAGACCACTCTCCCGCATACCCTCTACCTCCCTAGCCTTCCTCGATTTCAACCTTAGCGGGAACGTCCAGCCTTTCCCACCCGTACGACTGGCGGGCCTCATCGCCGAGCCTGAGGTCTCGCTCGTCGCAGCAGCAGCAGGCGAAGGAGGGCTCTCTGCACGACGACGGAAGGGCGGGATGGCGAAAGAGAAGCGTCTGTAGCTCTTGGTACACGGCGGGCTCTCCGACGAGGAGCGCGATGCTGGAGAACGGGAGGTTTGTCAGCTCGAGAGTGGGATCGCCGACCTCGCTCCTTGTGAAAGCAGCTCACGCTTGCCTTGAGGTGTAGAGGGGCCATCTGGGAGGTAGCTGATCCGAGATTGAGGCTCCATGTCGCCTGAGGAGGTGGACGAGTTCGAAGGTGAAGAGCGAGAGAAACGCGAGAGAGGCTGCTGCTCGGGGAGGAGGGAGAGAGATCGAGTCGCCTCGGTCTGGTCCCGAGTCTGTAGCCGAGTTGGTGCAGCGGCTGTAGGAGAGTAAGAGAAGCGACTCCAAGGCAGGTTGGAAACCCTCAACTGCTTCTTCAGCCAAGCTTTCCCTCCCAAACTTGCGTCGGAGAAGAGGGACGGCTGCTCGCACGGCTGCTGCTCACTAGTTATGTAGCGCTCCAGAGTGCTCGAGATGAGCGATATAGCACAGCCGAATAAGCTACATGTTTGCTGTGCTCGCTCTCTCGACTGAGCTACAGCGCCTCGTCATCGACTATTCTCGGCGCTCGGCTGAGCTCGGCGCGGCTCAGAATCGACCCCTCACCGCCGAGAGACCCTCATCGAATCGCCATGGCAAAGGACAGCGGTGAAGGACACATGTAGCAACAATCTAGCGCCCTCCCATCTACCTACGTCCATCTCTGCGCCATGCTCGACTACTTCTAAGCCTCCTCCTCCTCCCGCTCCGCACCCTCCTCAAAATCGCTCTCACACTCCTCAATACTCCACTTTGCCTTCAGCCCCACCGTCAGAGGATCGATCCTACCTCTACGCAGGCGCGAGTGTCCGACTTGAGCGATCATGGCGGCGTTGTCTGTCCGAGGGGAAGTGGGTGAGGGTCAGCGCCGAGAAGGCAGGGAGGCAGGGATCGGAGTGGCCTGACCGGTGCAGAGATGGGGTGGTGGAAAGATGAGAGGCATGGAGGGGTAGCCGAGGGAGTCGAGTTTGGCTCGGAGGCTGGAGATGAAGCGGTGCGGGAGGGGAGGGTCAGCTCTTCAGCTCGGCTCGGCGCACTCCACATGCTCGCGCTGCGGCAGACTCAAGTGAGCGAACACCACTCACCTCTTCCTCAAATACAAATTACTCGCCACTCCCCCACTCACAACCAGTCCACCCAACGTCTCCCTCTCGCCCTCTTCCTTCCCCTCCTCCTCCTTCTCGAACCCCTTCACCGCCAACCCAACTTTCTCCCCCACCTGCTCAAACGCAGCCTTCATGAACGCTCCAGCAACCTGTTTCTTTCTCCCCTCCTCCATCTCTCCTGGTGGTTCAGCGGTGAGCAGACGAGTGAGGGACGACCGAGCGCCGGAGTAGGAGAAGGAGAGGAGGTTGCGGAAGGGGAGGGGGAAGGTCGGTGGTGCTGGTAGGGTAGGGTCGGTTGTGGAGGAGGACGAGGAGGGAGGGGAGAAGGCAAAGGCTTCGAGAGCGGCGCCTGCGGAGCCGTTGCCGAGGGAGAGGGGGATCTCGAGCGCCCGGGAGGCTTTGTCGAGTGAGGCGCTGGAGGGGCGGAAGAGGAGTGTGGAGCAAAGTATAGGTGATGGGTGCGAATGAGGGTTGAGGATGAAGCGATAGGGAAGAAAGGAGATGGAGAATGGTCAGCTCGGCGCCGAGGTCCCTCCCAGCGAGAGCTACGAGTCCAAACTCACCCTATGCTCTCATCCTGCGTGGTAGCGAGGATCTTAAAGTCCGTTTCTGACCGAGCGAGGAGGAGGAGGGTATGCCCTCCGCTCAGCAGGAGGGTGAGGAAGGGGAAGCTCGGTGGAACCTCCTCGGTGAGAAACGGCGTGAGGGCGTGGGCTTGCTGTGCGGTCGGCTAAGGTTAGACGTGTACACTAAGGATCAACTAAGCGAATCAGACGAACCATATGATGCACCCCCATCAGCGGCAGTCCCGTCGCCGCGGCGAGCGCCTTCGCCGCTCCAGCACACTGACTCAAACAGCCGTACATGCCCGGTCCCCGCGTGAAAGCGATACCATCCAAATCACTCAATCGCACGCCAGCTTCATCGAGAGCCTGCTTGATCGCCAGGGGCATATTCCGCTGATGAGCTTCCTGAGCATGTAGCGGCTGGATCCCTCCCCATTTCTCGAGCAGGTCGGTCTGCTTGAGGACGATGTTGGAAAGGATTTGGCGGTGGGAGGTAACTATTGAGGCGCAGGAATCGTCGGCGGAGGATTCGAGGCCGAGGATTAGGAGCGGTTTCGAGGAGGAGGAGCTGAAACGAGGGCGAAGGAGAGATGTAGGGCGGTGAGATGGTGCAGAAAGTAATGAGCGACTGAGTAGCAGCTTGAGCTCGTGAGGGAGCATGTTGTAGTCGAAAGGCAAGAGCACTCCGACGCGTTTCGCAGCTTGTCCTCTTACATTCACCTCGTCTCAGCCCAGTCGAATCATGTACAGCCCATTCGACCCATTACCGCAACCACCACCAGCAGGTTCCACTCTGAAGCGGACTCGCTCTACCTCCCCTGGCTCACTGCACAAGGTACAGCTCGTTCATCTCTCACGCGTCGAGCGAGCGAGCAAGCGAACACAGCTCACTCTCTGCTGTGCTCACCTACAGAAACGCGCCCCACCAACCTACCAACCCTCAATCTACTCGACTCTGCCCCCTCATCTCGCTCACTCGTTCTCTTCGGATGGGATCCTCCATCAGCCTCAACCTCAAGCTCACGCGAGTGGGAGTGGGAGTGGGAGTAGTACGCCGGGCATTGGAGGGCAGGGCAATGGTGATTGGGTGACGAGGACCGAGGGATTGATGCTGGCTACGCCGCCGCCGGGGGAGAGGGGGGCGCCGAGTTGGGGAGGGGGAGCTGCTGCTGGAGAGGGAGGAGAGGGAGGAGCGATGGAGGAGGATGTAGGCATGGGAGGGGACATGGAGGTGAGTCAGACCATCCTACAACTCATTACCACTACCTAGCTCACGCACTCTACCCTCGCGCAGATGGACGCCCAAATGGACTCGGACCACCCTCCCCCTCCCGCCAACTACCACTCCCTGCCCACCTCCTTCTCTCACCACCTTTCCCACCGCCCCTCACCTCCACAACTCCCACACCACGCCCCACCCCTGCACCAGCACCTCGCCGGCTCGCCCCAAGCCATGTCCCGCTCGTCCTCCTCCTCCTCCTCCATCGCCGCAGAAGGGATGGACCTCGCCCCCTCCTACCAACAACTACAGCAGGAGCAGCAACCCCCTCCGATGCTCGCTGCTGGTGTACCGAGCTTGTCGGCAGGACAGAAGAGGACGGGAGGAGGGTGGAAGGTCACTTTCGGCTTTCGGCATGATTGTCAGAAGTGTCTGAGTAATGTCCCCGGGCATTACAGTCATGTAGTCAGTGATGATGGGGTGTTTGCGGGTCAGTGAGGCGGCGGGGAGCCTCGCAGGCTGGTCAGAGAGGAGGAGGGAGCGACGGAGGAGGAGAGCGAAGGTCGGAGGCTTGATACTACCGAGGGAGTGAGGATAGGGCAGCAGAGCGCAGATGTATACAACACGATTCCCCTTCGCAGTAGCATACTCTTTTCCCTCTCTTTCGTTGCACATGCAGATCGTTTCGTTCGACAGCTCCTCGGCGATGGAGAGTAGGGAGAGCGAGCGAGCGAGCAATCGGGCATTTCGCGAGTGAGACGTAAGCTCGAGGGTCGGAGGCACTGATAACTTACAGACGATGGGATGACTGGATGGTATGCTACAAGGAGGGAACAGCTCAAGAGACTCAGCCGACTACGCCTGCTCCTCGGCGAGGGCTGCGACCGGTCGAGGAAAGTCAGCGGGAGTCAGGGAAGTTCGAGGGCACGGCGCGCTTACGGTCATAGTTGACTGAAGGATGGTGAAGCGAGCGAGAGAAGAGAGAGAGTTATCAGCCAGTCGTCCACGAGAGAAGGGAGGTTCGGCCGAACTCACGCATCTCGCCCCAGGGAGGGTAGTGCTTCGGCACCTTATCCCAGTGCAGCTCTGGAAGATGGTTGGCGATTGTGTCCTTGACGACTGCGAGCGATTCATGTCAGCCTTCAACCTTTCGCCGCGCCATCGCCGAGCTTCCTCCTCCCTGCCCCTCCGGCAGCAACTCACCATCCGTAACAACCCGATAGCCCCTCGCACTCAGATGCAGCCCATCAACAAGCAACTCTTTCAACCCGTCCTCCCCAATCTCGGCCGCTTTCGCCATCACCGCGGTCCAAACATCCACAGCCACAACCCCCGCCTCCGTCCCAACCTCCTTCACAGCCTGAGCATACAGCCTCGTATTCTCTGGATCCCTGTCGAATGCCGGTGGCTCTGCGCCAGGAGGGGGAGGGTACTTTGCAGCGATCTCGGCGGCCCATCGGGCGGTGTCGACGGGAGGTGGGGTGAGGAGGAGGATGGAGGTGCCGGGGGAGTAGTAAGGGGAGGTCGGGGAGCGGAGGAGAGAGATGAGAAGGTGGAGGTTGGCTTTGAAGTCGGGGAGGGGGACCTGTCGTGAGGAGGAGGTGAGCGCCGAGCTAGGGGAAGGAGGAGAAGGAAGGCGTACGTGCTGCCCAAAGCCGGGGAGGACAGCGTCGTTGGCGCCGAACCAGATTGTCATCAAAGCTGTACGAGGTCGGTCTTCTCCGACTTGAGGGAGCCACTGCTCGGCGAAGGGGTGGGGCCGGGGTCAGCGAGTCCGGTGAACGAACTGAGACTGCAGGTCACCTTCTTGCCAATGGGAATCACCCATTTCGTATTGTAACCTCCCAAGCCGCGGTTCTTCACGTCCCAGGCTCGCTGATAGAGATGGCTGAGAGCTGCTCCCGTTCCGCCTTCGTCGAATGCGCCCTGTGGGATGATGGTGGGTCAGAGGGCAGTAGTGGTATGTTGAGAGGTGTATTCAGAGCTGACTTGGGTGATAGAGTCCTGCAGAAGGAGGAGGAGATGAGCGAGCGAGAGAGGGAGGCGGGGGGCAGGTGAGAGACTGACCCCGAACATGATCAAGGTGTCCTGCTGCACTGAGGGCTGCAGCTTGGACTTGTCAGCTGTCATCCTGTAGTCTTTTAGTCGAAGCGAGAAAGAGCAGTGAAACGGAGAAAGCCAAGTCCGAGTGGTTCGCGCCCAAGGCGACTCTCGAGGCTCTCCCTCCTCCTCTTTCGCTCGTCCTTGCCACCGCTCATACAAGACTCGATTTCTGTACCCTTATAGCCTCCGTCGCCCGCCTATAGCAGCACTCGTATCATCCCTCTCGTTTCCACCGCCTCATCGTCACCTCATCCCCGCGCGCTCGCTCAGTCAGGCCACCTCGCTAGCTCATCTCGGTCTCTCTGCTCTGCACCACAGCAGCCATGGCACCTCCTCCGACTCATTCACCAGTAACAGGCAACCCCGTCCCACCACACTACATCCACTCCTCCTCCGCCCACTTCACTCAGACCGACGGCCGCACCCTCCTCTTACGCGGCATCAACCTCGCCTCTTCAGCCAAGACACCTCGCGGCCAACCGGGAGCTCAGCTGGAAGGGTTCTGGGAGCATGCGATTGATGGGGAGATGAGCTTTGTTGGCAGGGTGTTGGAGCTCGACGAGGCGGATGAGCATCTGGAGAGGTTGAGGGGGTGGGGGTTCAATTCGCTGCGCTATGTCGTGACGTGGGAGTCGATTGAACATGAGGGACCGTGAGTTGTAGCTCTATCGAAGCGAGGATGGAGTTGACAGCTGACGACGGACGAACCCCGAACCAGCGGCAAGTACGATCAAGAGTACCTCGACTACACCGTCAAGCTGCTACGGAAATGCAAGGAGCACGGATTCCACGTCTATATCGACCCTCATCAAGATCTCGTGCGTTCCATCTCCTCTCCAACCAGCCCTCGCTCCCCGTCGCCGATCCCTCTCGGCGCCGAGCTAATCTCGCACTCCCCTTCTACAGTGGTCACGCTTCTCCGGCGGCTCCGGCGCACCCTACTGGACTCTCTTAGCCTGCGGTCTTAACCCCCAAGCCTTCACCACGACCTGCGCCGCCTATCTCGAATGCGAATGGCCCACCCCCTCGGCTCCCAACCCCTCCTCCTACCCCGCCATGATCTGGGCGACCAACTACTCCCGCCTTGCCTGTCAAACCCTCTTCACCCTCTGGTTCGCTGGACGGGACTACGCCCCCAAGTGCATCATCGACGGCGTCAATATCCAGGATTACCTCGAGCAGCACTTCTTTGATGCGATGAAGCAGCTCGGGAGGGCTATCGAAGAAGCCGGAGACCTCCTCGACGAGTGTGTGATCGGATGGGACTCCCTCAACGAGCCGAACGCGGGGTACCTCTCCATCCCCGACCTCTCGCAGCACGGCAAGGAGTCGGTCCTTCGCGTCGGGCCCATGCCCACCGCGTTCCAGGCGATGAGGATGGGGATGGGAGCGAAGGTAGAGGTGGAAAATTGGAAGTTCGGCCCCTTGGGACCGAAGAGGGATGGGAGTGTCGTGATTGATCCGAAGGGAGTGAGGGCGTGGCTGGATCCGGAGGAGGAGAGGGAGGGGAGTCGGTATGGCTGGACGAGGGGGAGGGATTGGGAGTTGGGCACGTGTATCTGGGGATTGCATGGCGTGTGGGACGTCGAGACGGACGAGCTACTCCAACCCGCCTATTTCGATTTCTACCGCGGCGCCTCCCCTTCCTCCTCCCTCTCTTCCTCCTCCCGCGTTGACGGTCCCCTCCGAAAGGTCGACTTTGGCGCCGACTACTGGCTACCGCATTGGCGTCGTTACGCTCCAGTCGTTCGCTCTTTCCATCCCGAGGCCATCCACTTCATCCAGAGCCCCGTCTTCCAAGTCCCGCCCAAGATCGAGGGACCCGAGATCCAAGGACGAGCGGCGCATTCGAGTCACTTCTACGACGGATTGACGTTGGTGACGAAGCATTGGGTGCGTCCCGAGCTCGCCTTAACCTGAAGCCAAGGCCGAGCTGACCCACGTCCCCCTCGCAGAACTGGTTCAACGCCGACGCTCTCGGCATCCTTCGCGGGCATGTTCTTTCACTCGCTGTCTCACGTACCTCGTCGCTCTCAAGCTGACTTATTTCTCTCCTGCAGCAAGTACGCCTCCGTCCTGCTCGGCGTCAAGGTCGGCGAATCAGCCATCCGCCGCTGCATGCGCGACCAACTCAGCATGCTCCGCTCCGACGGACTCACCGCCCTCGGCCAATTCCCTACCATCATGGGCGAGATCGGCATCCCCTTCGACCTAGACAAGAAGAAGGCCTACGTCGACGGCGATTACTCGGGCCACATTCGCGCGCTCGACGCCAGTCTCAACGCCTGCGATGGGGTCAACGCGCTCAACTACTCGATCTGGACGTACTGTCCCGACAACAGTCATCAGTGGGGCGATCTGTGGAATGGGGAGGATCTCTCGGTGTGGAGCAAGGATGATCGGGAGAGGATGCTCGACTACCGGACGACGACGAGCCAGAACGACCTCATCGGCAAGATCTCCAACAATCGCGCGAGGGCCAACTCGAAGGCCTCATCGCTCAACTCGTCGACCTTCCCCTCTCGCGACTCTTCGGCGCTCAAGCTCAATTCCCTTCCCTCGACTTCTCCTTCCTCGACTTCCCTCGCTCCTACGACCTCCCGCGACTCCCCCACCTCCCTAGCAGACGCCAACGCCTCCCTCAAACCCCAAAGACCAGCGTACCTCTCCACTTCCTCGTCCACTACCCTCGGCCCTTCCTCCTCCGACTCCTTCCAACCCATCAACCTCAACGACGGCTCTCGCGCTATCGCCGCCTTCTGTCGACCATACCCTATGAAGACGGTCGGCATCCCCCTCGAGATCAACTTTGACATTCGGTCGAGCAAGTTCTCCCTCACCGTCAAGGTCGAGGCGGGCGATGTCGTCGACAATGAGGTGCCGACCGAGATCTACGTCCCGCTCATTCACTACGCGGCGTACCCGAGTCGAGTTAGTCAGGTTATCAGCGATGATCTGCGTGAGGAGGATGAGGAGGATGAAGAGGAGGAGGATGGCGGACCGGCGTTCCCTTTGCACGGCTCGGACGACAAGACTCGGCGAGGCTCGGGCGGAGGGGATATTCGCCTTGACCTGCCGAATGAGACGCTGGAAGAGGATCCGAGAGCGTTGTCGTTGGATGTCAAGGTCTCGACGGGGAGGTGGGAGACCGAGGGCCAGATCTTGAGGTGGTTCTATCCTCGGCCGATTAGTGGGAGCGTGACGGTCAAGATTGAGCTGCAGAGGACGCATGGAGCTATACCTACTTGGTGAGCTTGCCTTTCTCACTTCGGCCTCTTGTCTATTCGATCTCTCGTCTCGCCGTCGCTGAGACTCTCCTCCCCTCTCTCCTTCTCGGTCCTCCTCAATCTCGCTCAACCTCACCTCAGGGTCAATCAATGGGAACGTGCGCATCTCTCCCTCCTTCTCTCTTCCCTCTCCTACTTACCTTCCTTCTCTCCCTTTCACAGGACGGCGCCATCCCTCGTCGCCGACTCCGTACCGCTATCAAGCAGGCGGGATCGCCTTCCACCCCGACGCCAACGACACCGACGAGCAAAGGACCAGATTGCGTCGTCGCTTGATGGTGGGAGCGGCGGTAGGAGTGGCGCTGTATTATGTCGTCGGCGCGGTGAGAGGTTGAGCGCCGAGACAGAGAGCCTGGCGGAGGAGTGATGTTGTAGCGTTTTGTATAGAGCTCATAGTTTATCTCCCTCTATGTAACACTTTGTTCAGCCTTACCTGCACCAAGCTCAAGCCTGGAGAAGGCCTGGAGATCTGAACCTCGTCTGCCCCAGCTCCTCGACCTCGGCTTGCCCTCCTACGCTTCACTCGTCTCGCTCGTTTCGACTCGCCTCGTAGGGAACAGGACGACTTAAAAGCTAGCTGTAAGCTCGACTGAAAGCTCTCAGCCCCCTCCCCACTCGACTACACCTCTCTTCGTCGGTGCTGCTCAACTCGACTCTCGCTGGACTGGAAGCTCGAGGGCGTTGCTTCGACCGCTCGAGAGTGAGTAGAGGTCTCATTGACTGCTCTGCTAGCTCTCTGCTGACTCAGCACGCTCTCCTACGGCTCCCAGCTCGACTCTAGCAGAGTTCGGACGCTCGCTCCCCTCGTCGCTCACAACAAGGCTCGTGCTCAATCGACCGCGCTCACCTCGGCTACAGCAGGTGGGTAGTATCACAGCAACAGAGTTCGAGCTCGAGCTGATCCGCTTTGTCGACCTACAGCTCTCACCGCTCGAACGACCATCGCCGAGCCTCCCTCCTCCAAGTCGCCTGCTTCCGCATCCCTCCCTTTCACCACCATGCCCGTCCCCTCGCTCCCTCCCGAGATCATCAGCGCTATCCTCAACCAGGTCAGCGACCCCACAGGTCGTCGAGGAAACGACCGAATCTGGGCCAACTGCGCTCTCGTTTCCAAATCCTTCCTCCATCTGGCGCGCAAGGCGCTTTACTACAGCATCTCGTTCCACCTCGTGGAACCACGCACTCAAGATACCACTCCCAGGATCGCCTCGTTTGACGCACAGTCCCAGATCCTTTATAATACCCTCCTCGCTGCACCCAGCCTTGCCGACCATGTCCGAAAGCTCTGGTTCTGGGGATTCCGAGTGAAAGACCTGCCGACCGTCGAGAACGCATTGAAGACCGTTCTTGGGATGTCGAGGGACCTCAAACACCTTTACCTTGGCGTGAGTGTCAGCGCCGAGATAGGCTGGGCCGAGCCTTCGCAGTCCAAGACGTTGGCGCGCCTTTTAGGGAGCTTCGCGCCTTCGCTTCGTCACCTAAGCCTCCCCGAGCGATACATACACTCGGAAGACCTCTTGCCTCTCCTTTCATCCCTCTCCGCTCTCACCTGGCTCGATATTCACGACCTTGGCGTAGTCGCCAACGACCTCATAATCCCCTCCCCTGCTTTCCGCCTTCGCCGATTCTACACCCACGACCCGATGGATCCAGACGTACTCGGGAGGCTTCTTCGGTCGTCGCAGGACTCGCTGAAGGAGCTCCTCTGCGATGCGGTCCTCGAGGGACAGATCTTCGACCTCGGCGCCTTCATCGCCCTCCGCCAGCTCCACGTCAACATCCCGTGGGACAACCAGCAGCACGCCCATAAGCTACTGGATGCTATCCGAGGCTGTCCCAATCTCCAAGAGCTCTACAGCGCCAACCGAGAGTCGAACGGCGAGATGGATGAGCTCGGCGAGTCAACCTTCGCCATCGACCATCTTCGCCCTTTTCATCGCCTTCCATCCTCGCTCCGAGGCATCACCTTTTACAACTCACTCTCCATGCGCACCCCCTACCTGATCGAGTTTCTCAACGACTCGCAGTGCCTACCCAATCTCGACTACATCTCCCTCGAATCCGAGATCCCGGGAGACGACGGGGAGAGGATGGACCGACCCGAGGAGGAGATGACGGAGATCAAGGCGGCGGTGCGCGAGAGTGGGGTCTTTTTGTGCAGATTCGATGCGGAGGAGTGGTTTGACGACTGGTCGGACTCGGCGGGCAGCTCGGCGGAGGAGGAGCCGGAGGACGGAGCTGATCACGGAGATAAAGGGGAGGAGGATAGCTAGCCTCGATAGCGACGAATAGTGTTCTGTCACAGCAAGCTTGAGACTCGAGCATATCTCAGCGCTAGCAGGCGAGAGGTCCAGCGCCGGGAGTGAGCATCAGCGAGCTGTACTTGCACACGAGGGACAGGGTGTGACCCAGCTTCCGGCTGAAAACCCTTGTTGCTGTTGCACAGCGTCTAGAGTTCGTCAACGAAGCTCGCCCCGCTCTCGTCTCAGCTCGCCAGCGCTCGACCCAGCTGGCTCTCCTCTCTCTCACTCGTCTCGCTTGCTTCCGAGTGGTTTGCTAGCAACTCGCAGGGCTTAGAGCGAGCGGTGTTAGCTGGTAGTGTTGGAGGTAGGCCGAGCGCTGCGCAAATCCTCGCGATCGCGAGCGCTGCCATCGTCGAAGTTGAGATGGGGGATGAGGGCTCGTTCCAAGCTATCACAAGCTACACCTACACCAACCGCCTCGACCCGTCGAGAGGAGCCTGATCTCCGACGCGACCCAACCTATCTACCGAGGGAGCGCTCTGGATGAACTTGCTCGGCGCTCCCTTGCCGCCGAAGCTCTCGGTGAGGAGCTGGAGGACCGAACTCCTCGTTCCCTGGACCGCCTGCTTGACCTCGGCCGCCTTCTCCTGAACCTGTCCACCCAGCTTCCTGCTCGCGTCCTCGGCCTCCTGCACCTTGCTCTGCACGCTGCCTGGCAGGCCGAGGCGATCCGCCTTGAGCTGCTCCTTGAGCTTCAACTCGTCCTCGATCGACCTCACACCCCTGCGCTCCTCCTCGCTCGGGGCCGCAATGTCGGAAAAGTCGTCCTGGGCCACGGCGCGGATCGAGTAGAAGTAGACCGAGACGGCGAAGCTGGCGATGATGGCGCCGGTGATGGCGTTGGCCATGCGGAAGGGCTTGCGAGCGCGGGCGAGTCCCTCGGAGACGCCGTATCCTTTAGGATGGTAGGTTGCTCGTGCTGCACGGCTGGTGGTGCTGGAAGTGGCCGACATTGGATGGGAAGGGCGAGCGGCGGCGAGGGGAGGAAAGATGCGAATCGGGCTTTGAGAATGGGATGTGTTGGTGGCTAGGGACGTGGCAGGAGGTCAGCAGGAAGTTCTGCAGTTCTGTAGACACGCGCTGCAGCTCACGAGCGAAATCAAGAGGTCGAGCGAAAGATGTGGGCGATATCAAGAGTTGCGAGCTGAGCTTCCCAGGGTTGTGCTCTCGCCCGCTCGTCCCGTCATGTTCCGTCTCGCTACAAGATCTCGCGCAGTTCTTTCACCTCTGGCTATCCGCCATGCTTCAACAGCAGCACCAGCTGCCGGAGCACCGACTGCCGAGCCCCAGACTTCGAGTGCGTTTTCGTCCGGCAAGGAGCGCGTCGTCTGCTGGCTGACAAGCTTCGGGTTTGTGGTGCAGGGGCTGAGAAGATGATGAGGCGCTTCTGGAAGTCGGTTTCGATCGAGAAGACTGAGCAGGGTGCGTCGGCTGGCTTGTTCGAGAAGAAGCGCTCGAGAGGTGGAGCTGACTGATTGCCTACACGACTTACAGGTCAGTTCAGGGTCCTCCTGGATAAGCGTACGCTCAAGACCCCCGGAGGTGTACCACTGCTGCTGCCGAAGGAGAGGCTGCCCGTCGCCGTGCTCATCGCCGAGGAGTGGGAGAACCAGGTCGCGGTCCTTCAGCCTCATACTCTGCCCATGGCGAGCTGCAGGAGTGCAGAGAAGTTTGAGTTCCATCTGACAGCCTCACTCCCAGACCTCCATCATGTCCCGTGCCCTCGACGGACTCCACGACACCGAGATGCGCAAGGAGGTCGTCGCTTCGCTGCTCAAGTACCTCGATACCGACACCGTCTGGTCAGTCAATGCATCCTCAGCTTGTTTTGTACCTTGCCAGCCTTTCGCTGACCCACTCTCCCTCTCGCAGCTTCCACGAGGACTTTCCCCACCAGCTCGTCGCTCAGCAGGATGCCCACTGGAAGCCGCTGCTGCAGTGGGTGCGTGACACCTACAAGGTCGACGTCAAGGTCTACGAGGGTATCCTCAACACCAAGCAAACGGACGCTACCATCCTAAAGCTCGGCGCTATCGTCGGCGAGTACGATCAGTTCAAGCTTGCTGGTTCGTTTGCTGCATGAGTTCTTACTAGATAGCTGCAGGAAGCTGATCTGACCTTCTTACAGCTTTCGAGCGTGCTGTCCTCGCCTCCAAGTCGTACATCATCGCGTTGGCGCTGGTTGAGGGCCACTTGTCGGTTGACGACGCGGCCAAGGCTGCTCATGTCGAGGTGCAGAGTCAGATTGATCGATGGGGAGAGGTCGAGGATAGTGAGTGGCACCTTTTCCAGCTCTCGCGTGATCCCAGGCGGCCTCAGGCTCTCTCGGGACCGCTTGAATCTGTTTCTCGGCGCTCGGCGATGGCGCTGGAGCCCTTCCCAGGCCTCTACGACGGTCGCTGACCTCTCACATCAACAGCGCACGACGTAGACAACGAAGACGTTCGTGTACGCCTCGGTAGCGCTGGGTTGTTGTGCAGTACTCTAAACTTGAGCGCTTGAGGAGGACCTGAGTGGAGGAGGATCGAGTCGAGCCGCGCTATTTGCAGTACCGAGGACCGGAGGTTGTAGAGGGTTTACCATCGGAAAGTAAAATGTAACATCAGTTCCTCGCAGCCAAACCAGCTTCGTCCTGACTCGACGTCCGCCGTTGCGAAGGCCTCCGACTCTCTAAGTCTCTCTTGCTCTCCCACTTCATCCTCTCGCTCACGACTCGACTTACAAAACGACTGACGATGATCACACGGATATAGAGCGTTCCAAGCACACCTCCTACAGCCTTATACCATCTGCACATCGACAGCTACGCCACCGCCTGAGCGAGCAACAAAGACCTCGTCGTCACGCCGTCGCTCTTCCACTCAGCGTAACCCTTCGCTTCAAATAATCTATCGCTCGAGCCCAGCTCCTTCTGTACGTCCCATCGCCCTCTGTAAGTCAGCAAACGGAGTGCGGGGCAGCGAGAGAGGCGGCCGTCGCTGACCTTTGACTCACTCCCTCAGGCAGCGCCTACGAGAGCAGTCTAATAAGCTGCATACCCTTCGACTATCCATGTTCGGCGAGTACACCTCCGAGTCGCCTCGGCTCCCATCTGTAAGCCGTCTCGCCGCCCCACGCGCCTTTCATCAACACGGCTAACGCGCCTTGCTCCGCTTCTGCAGCCATGGGCGGGCCACTCGTCCTCCGCCTCGGCTTCCCCTTCCCCTCTCTCCCTACCAACACCGACATCCACTCCGCGCACCCCCGAAGACACGCAGAGCCTGCCCCACGTTCGAATTCGGAGGCAGCCCTCCCTCGAGGACCTGCTCGCTCAGGGTTTGGGCGAGGATTTCGAAGGCCTGTCGCTCGACAAAAGTAGCATCTACGACTTGACGGGCGATGTCGAGGAGGGCATCGCGCCTGAGGTTGATCAGGAGGGCCATGTGAGTCTCGGCGCCGATACGTGGGTTTGGAGCAGCGCTGACCTTGCTTCGCTCTCAGATCGAGTACAAGCTCAAGCTACACGCCAACTCGCCCCATCGACTTGCCAAACTCGTGACGCAGCTGCGTTGGAGGCTGGTCCAGGGAGGAGGTTCGGCGCTGTACGAGCTCGGCGTCCTCGATAATGGAACCCTCGTCGGCCTCACTCGCAAGGAGATGGACGAGACGCTCGATACTCTCCGTCGGATGCTATCAACCTTAGGCGGCGGAGAGGTCCGCATCTCGAGGGTGTTTCGCGTTGGAGGAGGCGGGAGCGCCGAGGCATCGGCGGACAGCATCGGCGGGGACAGCTCGGACGGCGATGGAGGGCGACGAGCCTCCTTCTCCTCCCTCTTCCCGTCCTTCCACGTCGACCCAGCTGCTGATCCGGATTCGTACGGCTACAACCCCGACAACGAGACCGACAGCAATCCCAAGCCATTTCGACCGACACACCCCAACCCACCGCTTTCCAGCCTCGTCCTCCCTATCGCCATGAAGCAATCACCTCATCCCGAGCGTACACCTCAGGAGCGCGCCATTCTCAAGCGGCAGAAGCGCGACGTTCGGCGAGCAAAGCGGCAGGAGGAGAATGACTGGATCCCTCCCATTCGACAGCGCCCTCCACCCGTGCACAAACCTCGTCCTCCTCCCACTCAATCGACATTGCCAACCGCCTCTGGCGACTACAAGCCGGGCCTGCCGCCCAAGGGCACAAAGCGGAAGCCGCCGAGCGCAAAGACCCTCGCCAAACTCGCCGCGATGCCAATCGACTGCCCCTACAAGCCTCGGGTCGCCACAGCCGATGGCGAGGAGAAGTTCGTAGTCGAGGCCTGCGTCGTCAAGAGTGGTCGAGGAAGCGGTACGGGAGGCAGGATGAGTAGCGGCGAGGAGCGCGATGGTGGTGGGAGCGAGGAGGACTCGTTCGCCGTCGAGGAGAGTGAGGAAGATCCCGGATTGGATGCGGACGTGTTGGATGGGGAGGGGTGGAGGTTTATCGACTTTGACTCGCTGCCGCGAGTGAGAGGTGGAAGCATGACCTCGAACGGCTGAACGAGGGCCGACCTCGAACGGCTGAACGAGGGCCGAGCGGAGGGCGGAGCTGTTCTGTATCTTGTTTGACGTCGTTCACTTGTCTTGATTAGCCCAATGGATCACCTTGTTAACCTGTACCTGCTCTCTCGGCCAGAGAAGACTACAGAGAACGAATTGCGACATGCGAAAGCTATAAGAGACATCATGCTAGTCGATCTTGACCCTCGTCCAATCACGCTGCTCTCCCCTCTGTGCACCTCCGAATCGCCTCCACTTGGTCTTGATCTCGGCGACCTGCTCGGCGTAGACCTCGTCCGAGCCCGCGTCGGTCTGCGAGAGGTATAAGATTAGCAGTTGCTGGATGAAAGCCGAGAGAGGTAAGCTCACCTGAATCAGAAGGTTACCATACCGGTTTCCGCGCCCCACTCCGACCCACTTCATCGCATGGGCATCTCCTCCTGCCCTCTGCGCCTCATCTTCGGCGACGCTTCGCAAGCCGATTCCCCTGTCCGCATTAGCAAAGCGCACCGTGTAGATCTTCTTCCCCTCCCTGACTGGAGCGCTAGTGGTGTAGCGAGACTCGAGGCGAATGCTCGACCGCCGAGGTGACTTCTGGAATGAGGCTGGCATGGGAGGGAGGGGTGGTGGCGCGGAGGGTGAAGGCGAGAGGGACATGGTCGAGGCGCTGGAGCTGCGTCGACGCGAGGATTTGCCGGAGGTGTAGGATACATAGGTCGTGTCGACGATCTGCGAAACGATTGGCGAGGAGGAGGAGAGGGGAGGGGAGAGGGTCGCCGCCGATTTGACGCTGCTGCCGCCGAACAGGCTTGATCGTCGCTTGAGCTTGGCTGCGTCGTGCGAGTCGGAGGATCCCGAGTCGATAGACATGGCGCGCTGATGCGAGGAGGTGGAGGCTGAGGAGGAGGCTGGTGGCGCCAGAGACGAGTCGATGGAGGGGCGTCGCTTGCCGAAGCTGAAGAAGCTCGACTTCCCTGTGGAGGAGCGGCGAGGGGTGTCCCGAGCGATGGGCGGGCTGGGCGAAACGGAGAAGGAGGGAGGAAGGCGGGAGGAGACCGACGACTCGGTGGATCCAGAGAAGGTGCGCGAGAGGGGTCGTCCACCCTCGAAGCCGCCGACGGAAGCCGCGTAGCGAGATGCGGGCGAGGTGTCACCGACGCGAGTATCGAAGAGAGGTGAAACGAGCTCCATCAACTCGTCGTACTCGTCTCCTTCCCCTTCGGGTCCTCCGGCGCCTGCTCGGTCGGTAGTCCTCTTCGAACTTGCGCCGAGCGAGATCATCGAGGCGCGCTTGTTGAGCGAGGGCGGTGCGGGGAATGGGGTAGCGCGAGACGGATATGTTGAGAAGGTTGCTGGGGAGCTCGAAGTCCCCGAGGACTCGCGGTGAAGCTGAAGGGCGAGGTCGTGGGCCGCTTCTTGAGCGTCGAGCTCAACCTTATCGTTGGCGAGAAGATCCTCCGGTCCGAGCTGCGCCATAGCCTCCTTGAAAGCCTCGATGAATCCTGCAGGAAAGTCTTGTCAGCCGAGAAGCTTCGGGGAGAGGGGCGGGACTCACCTTCGGGCGCTGGGAAGGCAACTTCGCCCCATTCCGTCGACATAGCCGACGAGTCAATTTCCGCCTGCTCTGCCCCCGTCTCGGTGTGCTCCTCAACTCCTCGACTCGTTTCCGCGTCCCCATCCTGCACTGGCGAGCGAGGCAGACTCGACTCGGAGGTGGCCTCCGCCTCTTCCTCCTCGTCGACGCGCGTTACCGGCTGCACTACCGGCGCTGCTGACTTCCAGCCCCACCCTGAACTTGCCACCGCCGATAATCCTCGCCATGCCGAGTAGCCGACCGCCATTCCTCCCGTAACGAGAGCTCCGACAGCGGCGACGCCGATGTCGGCGAGACCTGACTCCTCCTCGGCGAGTGGGGTGAGGTCTTCAGCAGGCGATACTGAGGCGGGTGGTGTCGGAGGAGTGAGAGGGGAAGATGAAATGGTCGAAAGAGGGGCAGGGTCGAGAGAGGAGACCTCGGTGAAGACTGGTACTGGAGTAGGCTTGGCGGGAGGAGAGCGAGCAGCGCCGAGCGGGCGGGAGGGCTGTGGGGATGACGTTCCCGATGCTACGGGTGACTCCAATGGTGTGACCCCTCCTCCGACCGTAGTTAGAGGTGCGATGACTAGTGGCGGAGAAGGAAAGGAGGGAGGCGAAGCGCCGAGGCGGGTCGGCGAGCCCATTGGAGTCGCCTCGGGGTCGGCGTAGAAGCTCTTGGGCCGCAACGAGGATGGCAGTCGCAGTCCAAGACCTCCGTATCCGGGGACGACTGGAGATGACGGTGATCGCGGAGCCGTGGCTGTCTCGGCGGAGCTGGGTGATGTGGGTTGAGGCGGAGGGGGAACGAAGAAGAAAGCGTCGCTGGGTTGGCTGCTCATCGAGAGAGACGAGTTGGCGGAATGGGAAGTTGGAACGAGAATGGGAGATGAGGTTGTTTTCGAGGGAGATATGGGGGCGGCGGCCTCGTCCGGCTCCTTCTCGACCTCCTTCTCCGTTGGCGCCGACCGACCATCCTCCTCGAAAGTGCGCTGGCTGAGCGCAGGCGACGTGTGTACGGAGCTCCCGGGTGGCCGACGAGCACGAGGTGGGCGAGGAGGCGGAGGAGCTCGGCTTCTCGAGGTGGAGCGAGAAGTACCTCGCGACATCGAGCTTCGAGGGGAGGAAGGGGCGAAGTCGGAGGAGGAAGAGTCGGAGAAGGATATTGAGGGTTGGCGATCCATCTCTGGCGCGTGAGCTTCCTTCGTTGGCGCCGAGAGCGAGGGGACGTCGGCGAGCAGCACCTCGTCGATGCTCCGAGTAGGCTCCTCGACGTGCACGGCGCCCCCAGCGAGGGCAGCCGGGAGCAGAGCTGGAGGGGTAGTCGGACCGTCGAATGACTTCTCCGAGCCGCTCGAGTCGACCTCGGCTTCCTGCGGCAAGACGAGGGAGTGGAATGAGTCGGCCGAAGCGATGGAGGGCTGAGGCGAGGAACTGCGCGCTTCGGGCTCGACAGATGCTGGAGAAAAAGGGAGCGTAGGATCTTGGACCGCTTCCTCCTCCTCTTCTGACTCGCTAGCCAGCGATGATCCCCCCTCCGCTTCGGACTCAGACTCGGTCTCCTCCTCGCTCGATATCTCGACCTGACCCTGCTCATCATGCGCCTCCTGCCCCATCAACTCGGCCTCGACCAGCCCGAGTACCTCATCCATCATCCCAGACGCCCCCTCCTGCCCCTCTTCAGCCACCTCGTGCATCTCGAGCGGCGCCGAGAGAGCGTCGAGCCGATTCAAAGTTGGGCTTGTCGGCGGCGAGAGCCCTAAGAAGGGCGACGGTGAGGGCGAGGGCGAGTCAGGAGTAGGAAAGTCGTCGGGAGGAGGAGCCGTACTGGTGCCGAGGTCGGGAATAGGGCGGTCCAGAGCGAAGGCGCCTTCTCGGAGGGTAGCCTTCTCCATCTCGGGCGACAGGAAGGGGCGGCCGACTTCTGCTGAGTCATAGTTGCGTGTCGCAGGAGTGGATGGAATTGGAGTCGTTGACTGAGGTGGCGACTTCCTCTTGGGCGTATGAGAAGCGGGAGGAGGAGCGAAAGGCGAAGGCGAGCTCTGGATTCCGCCGAGACCCAAGCCGCCGAGCCTCGGTGCTCCCTGTCGCATCCGACCGTGAGGTTGAGCTCCTAGCTTCTGCTGAGTAGGCGAAGGTCTGACTGGGCGAGGAGCGGATGCGTAGCTAGCATAGCTGCTGATGGGGCGAGAGTTCGGCGGAGCGACACTGTTGCGAGATCTGGGTCGAAGGAAGGCTCCCTGCGAAGAATCCGGAAGTCAGGAGCGTTCTTGAAGCACATTCGATATACGCCACGAGCGACTGTCTTACAAAATCGACCTCCGGCGAAGTCTCGGGACTAGGAGCCCGCGCCATACTGTTCTGGGGCAGTTCGAGGAGAGCTGGGCTGGAGGAAGGCTGGTAGCGGTTGCTGTAGGTTGAAAAAGCGGTACACGAGTTAGCATAATCGTCTGTGAGCGGGGAGGCGGGGTGGGTTGATGCGAAGAACGCAGAGGGAGAAGCAGCTTGACGGGCTACAGCAGGGTCCCGGGAGCTGCCACCTCTAGCTCCGAGTTGCTACCATCTCCCCGGCGGTCCCCCTGCTGCTCCGAGCCCTCTGCTGTCCTCTGCGAAGCTCTTCCTCCAGTCATGCGAGCACGGCGAGCTGAGTGCCCGAGTGCGGAGGGCTCAGACGGTGTAGCAGAGTAGAGGGCTCACCTTGTCGAGTAGGATCAGATACAGTAGCTTGAGCTGATACAAGTAGCAGAAGCGAGCGCGAAACGGCAAGAGCGAGAGAGACGAAAGCGAAATGACGGCGAGCTTCTTCTCCGCATGGGGCCCAAATCGAGAAGGCGCTCCTTCTGCAGCGGCTTGCTGGCCTGTACCATGATATCTAATAGATTACCTCGTATACTTCCAATAATCTAACCACCCTTGAACCAACCCTTCCTCCAAGACTCCTTGCTCTCCAGCGCCAGCCTCAGCTGATGCACCAAGTTCTGGGCGTAGACGACTCCACCGGGCACGAGAAGCGGGTGGACCTTTTCCTGGAAGAGTTGGTAGCCTTCCAGGAGGTGGCCGAAGTCTACGAGGGTAGAAGAAGGCGTTAGCGAGGGGCGAGATGAGGGCCGAGGGAGGCTGGACTGACCGAAGATGGGGAGACCTTCAGACCTGGCGACCTCCTCTTGTAGGTGACGGAGCTGGTTGACGCGCCTGCGGGACGAGAAGTGGGTCAGAACGCTGAGCTGGGAAGGCGGGGCCGGAGGTGAGCCATCGCCGAAGTGCCACTCACACTGCGAGAAGGGGGATGAGAGTCAGCGTTAAGCGAGCGTGAGACTAAATTACCAAAAACTCACGGTTGGTGATGTACTGCGTGCCAGCGATCGAGTCGTCTGTTCGGTGAAGCTTGCGGAAGACGACCCTCGCCCTCGGGAACGTCTGTCGAACGTGATAGATGGTACGGCGCATGCGCTCTTGCCACCAGGCGAGTTGCTCAGGCGTGAGAGGGACGGTGAGACTCCACTTGGTCTTGTCGTCTTGCAGGCCGAATAGAGCCTACGAGGAGGAGAAAGGGTCAGCTCGGCGGGAAACGAAGGTGAAGAGATGTGCGCCTCGCCAGATCCCACATCCCACTATGCAGCTGTACCACATCCACGCTATCGGGTCCTCCCATCTGCTCGAGCATCGGCACCATAAGCTCCTCGATCCTGACCTCGACTCGTCCAGGCTTATGCCAGTCGGCATGGTCGGGAGTATCAAACTCGTCCAAAGCATCCATTCCGTAGTGGAAGCCGTTGACGACGCGCATGGCGACTCCCGAGTGTCCTCGTCCCTTCTCCGAGTAGAACGGAATCTCGCAGAGATGGGGCAAGCCTCGCTGGTCCCATCCCTCGAACTTGGGACCGTGCCCCTTCGTCAGATCGCCTGCTGGGGCATCTGGAGGATGGCGATGAACGTCGTGGTAGTGGGAGATGGTGACGTTGCGCTTGAAGAGCTGGCAGAAGTGGACGAGGCCGTTCCGGTCGACCGAATCGCCAATCACGAGGACTGTTGGAGGGGTGGAGCGCTTCTTGCGGAGGAAGTAGATGGGATCGTGCTCGATGTTGCTTCCATTGGTGGAGGTAAGCCAGGAGGCGGGGAAGGGTTCTGGTGAAGCGCCGAGCAAGCGGTAGTCCTCCGAGAAGACCGAGTCGGCGTAGCGGGGGAGATCGCGGTCGGGGCCGTGAGTGAGCTCCCAAAGGGAAGCGAGATATGGTGGTAGAGCTGGGCACTCGACCTCGTTGAGTGGTCGCCAGTGAGTGTGCAGCGGTGAGGTGAGGTTCATGAGGAGTCGGCCGGGAGCAGCGTGAGCGTCGCAGGGCGGTCCTGTTGACGGCCGTCGCGAGCCGGTGCTAGATGAGTAGATACAAAAGATGGTCAGCTATCTGCTGCTGCTCTACAGAGCTCATCCGAGGTCTCCTTGACCCTTCACTCCATAAACAAGCCACGCGAGGCGCTCTCCGCATCCTCTGCTCCTTGCTGCAGCCCAGTAGACCGAAAAGACCACTCACAGATTCCTCGAGATGATGTACACCAGCAGCAGCGTCCCTACTACTCCGCCCAAGAACTTGCTTCGGTTCCGCTTGGCCAGCGCTGGGTGATTGCTGAGGGAGCTCTTCATGGCGTCGAACTGAGCTGAGCCGCGCCTGACGGCCAAGTTGACGGGCAAGAGCATCCTATTCCTCCCTGTTAAGCCTGTAGTGAGCCCGGCATCGCTCGTGCGCGAGGTACCAGAGCTGCTGGCCGTGTTCATCGAAGCGAGAGGGGTGTGGGATGAGGAGGGGAGAGAGGGCGGTAGTCCCTCGGCCCCGGTCGAGGTTCGTCGTCGAGCCACGGTGTTCGAAGGTCGGCGAGCGCTGGTCAAGTGCTGCTCCTCTCCGACTGGATGCGCAGGAGGGCAACCTTGCAAAGGGAGGCCGGCTTGTGTTTCGGCGGCAGGGTCGAGACCTTCAACCTCCTGGAACCGACCTGCTTGCTGCATTGGCGTGTAGGTCGGCAGCGCACAGTCGAAAGATACAAAAGATCAAGCAGCTGCTTCGGCTTCGGAGATTGTAATACTCTCCCTTCCCGTCTCCCCGCCTTCGCAGCCGATCACCCTTCGCACCTCTTTCCACGCTCGGTCTGGCATTGCCAGCCTGCAGGCGACCGGGTGAGTGGAGCAGCTCGTCCCCATAGTAATAGCATTCGAGTCAAGAGGTTGAGTGTCATGAGTGTCTACGGTCATCTGCTGGAGCTGAGACGAGAGGAGCGAAACCAGTTGACCGTCGGATGCCCCGAGTGGTAGGCGCCGAGGGCAGCCGCTGGCGAAGTCGAGGTGATGGAAGCTGGCACATCAGGTAGGGATTGCAAACACAACATGTACAAGGCGATCGAAGGTTCAAGTAAAGCGTCAAGCATCTGCGAAGCCTGGCAAAGGTCAGCTCGGAGGTTCGGCGCTTCGAGGGGACCAACCCACCGTCCATCGGCCGCTCACGAGTAGAGCAAAGGCGCATCATCCATCAAGCGGTCGTCAATGTTCCTATCGAGAGGACCGTTGCTGCCTTGCCTATGAAGGGTGAAGATGGTGACGGTCAGCTTCATTCTCGGCGCTGCTGTGTCGGCCTCTGCAGACGTCCAAAGAGTCCTGGACAACAGAGAAGGGTGTACTCACCTCAGCATCTTGCTCTTCTGACCCGCATGCCCAAGCTTGATGACCTCGTCCAAGCGCTTCGAGAGGAACTGGGAAGCCTTCCAGCAGACGTCCGACTCGCAGAGGGTGAGAGTCGGCCAGCGCTTCTCGATGACGGCGACGGCGAGACGCTTGTGCTCCTCCTGTTGTTGTCGCCAGGTTCTTCCGGGGTCGAGGATGTCTGGTTGAGCCGCGAAAAGGGGAGGATTAGCTTGCGCCGAGGCAGGAGGGGACCGAGCGAGGAAGCTCACCTCGAACCACAACGAGCCTGTCCGCGCACCACTGCTTCCACTCCTGCGTCGTGGGCACCTGACCATCCAAGTCGACCATGGCATTCCTCAAGTTGGTAACGACGGCCTGACTGCTCAAGAAGTTGGTGATGTGGGCGACCTGCTGGGGCGCGTAGACGGGTCGGACCCAGTTGGAGACCTCGTCGTGGTACTTGACCAGGTCGATGGGGTCGGGCGGTTGCGAGGGGAGAGGACCGAGGATGGGTCGAGGATGAGCGGGAGCAGGAGCGTGCTGGCCCGAGTCGGGGCTGTTGACGTTGAGATCGACTGCAGGGGAGCGAGGGGCGCGTTGACGGGCAGCTGTATCGATGTGAAAAAGTCAGCTGCCTGCTTCCTGCTCGTACGCGGCCGCAAACTCACGCTTCGCAGCGCTGAGCTCTTGGGTCAGGCGAATGACTTCTTGACGAGCAGCCGACAGATCCTCGAGAGCTTTGGTGTAGCGTACTTGCAAGTCTTGGTGCTGTAGAAGAGCTGCAGGTCAACACCTCCACGCGACAGCAGACCTTCAGACCAGGGCTCAACTCACCTCGTCGTGAGCCCAAACATTGCTGCAGGGCGTAGTAGTGCTGAACGAGGCGCCTGTACTCCAATCAGCTGCAGCAGTCGCCGCTGCTTGCGCTGCTGCCTCGGCGAGGTGTCCTTCCATCTCACGAGCTCGACGAAGCGGAAACGAGGAGGGCAAGCTTGGAAGCTCGACTTTCAGCGCTCTTTCTCCTGCCATTTCGCTCAATTATTTCAACTCAACTCGACTACAGAACATGATGGGCACCACTCACGCCGATTCCCTCGCTCTACCAGACTCGGTGTAAGCTCCCCTTGCGTCTTTCCCCCTTCTTTCGCTTAGCTGACTCTCGCTCGGCTCTACTACACAGCCAATCCAAAGCCGACTTCTACGAGCATGTAACAGAGACTCTCGGTCATCTCCTCGCACCGGCATCACCACCAGACGGCACCTCAAACCTCTTTACGACGGCTTCCAACGCCGCTTCCCTCCTCTTCGGCTCGTTTGAGAACTTTGAAGCTGCTTGGGGACGGGAAGCTGGTCGTCGAGTCAACTGGGCAGGTAAGCAGTCATCTCCATTGCTCTCCGAAGCAGTCTCAGCCTTCCTCCTCGAAATCCCGCCGTTCTCGGCGCGAGCTTCCGGGCCGGCCTTCGCTTTGCTCTCATCTCTCGGAGCCTGTTCCACACCCAGCGCAACTCGCTTACATCCCTACAACACTTTCCACAGGTTTCTACCTCCACCCCTCCCTCCTCCTCCGCTCCAATCCGACTCCTCTCAACTCCACCCCCTCAACCCTCATCCTCGGTCCCTTCCACGGCCGACCAGCCTGCAACAGCGTCTCCCTCGTCCCCACGAGAACCCGTCCAGTAGGTGTCTGCGCCGCTTCCTTCCTCGCAGGGGAGACGGTAGTCGTTCCGGATGTGGAGGCTCGGCCGGGACACATTGCTTGCGATGGGATGACGAAGAGTGAGGTGGTCGTGCCGGTCAAGGTTGGGGGTGTGGTCGTGGGGGTGTTGGATGTGGATTGCGAGGGGTTGGGAGCCTTCGGGGAAGAGGACAGGGTGGGGTTGGAGAAGTTCGTGGAGGCGTTCGTGAAGGTCGTAATTTGGGAGTTGTAGGGCGAGGTGAACGGAAGGAGTATTACAGGATCAAGAGTCGAGAGAGGAGGGCGAAAATTGTAGCGCAGACTGGAGAGCGTCGGATCGTCAGCAGAGCTCGGCTCGGTGGAAGCCAGGAACAAAGCAGTGTATCCCACTCACCTCGGCCGACCCGCAGCGTTCCATCCGCATTGTAGCACACCGCCTAGCTCATCTCGACATCGAGCCCTCCGCCCGTAGCTCCCCAGCTGCCCAACACATCGACCAAGTCCGACAACTCGGCCTCCTGCCCCTTGTCAACCTCCTTCATGACCCTCCACTCCTCTACAAACTCGTCCACTTGAATCTCCTCGGTCGTGAAATCGGCGAGCACCTCCCTATGTGTCACAAAGAGATTCAGCTCCATACTCGGCGAGCTCTTCCGCCGAGCGCCGAACCTACCTCAGCCTAATCAGCTCGGCCTGATACTGAGCGAACAGTCCGCTGACATGCGTGAGCGCCTCCCTCGGGTTCAGTCCATGCTGTAGAGCGGTTCCAGGCGTGGCGAGGAAGAGATCGGCTTCGAAGAGGAGGGCATTGAGCTGCTCGACGTCTCGCTCCATCTTGCCGAGATCCTCTCGTACGCCAGCGAGCGCTTCTTCGATGACTTCTTGTACCTGTAGCCAACCCGCACGAGTCAGCCCTGCAGCCCAGCGACCCGCGCATAGTTGAACGAAACGCACCTTGATCATCCCTCGCTCCTTCATGCCGCCCTCTGGCCGCGACCTAGTCACCGGCGTCGAAGGCATAGCGAGCAGGTTCTGTAGCTGAGTGAAGGCAGACTGGCAGGACTGGACATTGTTGAAAGAGGACGAGTGATGGTTGTTGAAAGCGGTCGAAAGGACGTCGGCGCGATGCAGCAGTTGAGCGAGCGAGGTGTTGGTCGAGGGAGCAGCAGGCTGAGCACTGTTGAACTGTGTGTAGAACTGCGGGTCCATCGTAGAGCGAGTATTATGTAGACGAGCAATAACGCAGGAGCCAAGCTTCTCTTTCAACTTCTTGCCCTTCGACGTCTTCCTGTTCTGAGCTGTTCTGCTCTCAATCATGCCCGAGGATTTCACACACGTTTCTCACAAGAAAGTCCGGACCCCCAAGAATCGCAAGGGGAAATCCAACAAGCCCAGGGAGAGATCCGTCGCTGAACGCGTTGAAGCTCGTCGAGCAGCTCTCGTCGAGAGCGGCTACCTCGCTGCCTGTCGAGGTGAGTTCGGTTCTGAACGTCTCAGAGCATCTCTGAGACTGATCTTGATGGTACAGAACTCCTACGGAACGCCCTTCTACCTTCCTCGCAGCCCGGCGCTCCTTCTCCCTGCCCTCCACCCGTCTCGCTCGTCTGCCTCGGCCTGGGGAGCGTCGCCGACTCTCGCAAATCTCAAGAGCAGTTCATCCTTCTGCAAGAGCTCATTGCCGAGATCGGAGATGCTGTACGTCGCTTCTCTCGGTCGCTAAGCTCTCCGCAAGCTCAGACTTTTTCCCTTCGGTGTACAGCTGCAGGCTAAGACGACCATCTATGATCCTGTCTTTGCTGAAGAGGATTACGAATACTTCCTGGACGAGGGTCTGGATGCCCTCAAGGCCGAGGTGAGCTTCCCTTTCGCAGACCTTTGCTAGCGCCGAGCTGACTCGCAGCTTCTCTCCTCGCTTAGCACGACCTTACCTTCGAGACCGTAACCCTGCTGTACATGCCCCACTGCCCTCGACCGCTATTCAACGAGCTGCTTCGCAAGAATTGGGATCCAGCAAAACTCCGCCGACTCGTCATCCTCGGCAACCGCCTAGACATGTACGACGATCCGTGAGTGCTGTCGCCTCGACCTCCGCTAAGAGACTCATGCTGATCTCGCTCGTCTAACAGGACACATCCCAGCGCCACCTCATCCGCCAAATCGCCTTACATCTCGAAAGCTGGTGAGCTCTTCATTCCTCGGCGAACCTTCACACGGCTGACTCCCCTGCTTCACAGCTCCCCTCTTCAAAATCCTCTTCCTCCCCTCAACAAAAGAGCACCTCGAAGCATTCAACGACCTCGCGCTACAATGGGCTCCCTCCGAGCGGATAGACGACAAGCCCGCTTCGTTTTGGGCAGAGTTGGACGAGACGCTGGCTGCGAGTGAGGCGGAGCGGGAAGTAGGGAAGGCGGAGAGTAAGATGGAGGACGAGAAGAAGAGGGAGATGGATCGGTTACAGAACGAGCTGGTCGCGGCGCTGAGTAGAACGACTCTCGAATAAAAGGCTCGCCTCGCGTCGGGGCAGTTGAACGTGGACGCGATATCATGAAGTGCAGTAAACGAGCGTGGAGAGAGACAGAACAGAGAGCAAACTAATCGGACCCCACTAAAACCTATCCAACTGACCCAAGAACGACCTGACTTCTTCCTCATAACTCCTGCTCAACGCCGAGCTCTGCTCCTCCTGCTCCTGCGCCGTCTCCCTCGCATCATCCCAAGGGCACGCCTCCTCGCCATAATCTCCTCCTACTCCGACGCCCGGCGCCGATTGCATATCCCAGTCGTTCCACGAGAGCGTGTCGCCGCAGGAGGAAGCGGTGGGGGAGAGAGGAGGGGAAAGTCCGAGCGAGTCGGCGCTGAGGGAGTGGTCGGAGAGGGGGTCGGGGAGGATGAAAGTCGAGGAAATGGCCTGGTGGATCTCCTGCGAGTCGCGCTCGTGCTCATGCTCAGAGCAAGACGTCGCCGTCATCTCCGAACCCTCCACCTCCTCGCTCTCCCTCATCCTGCTCTCCCTCTCCTCCTCCAAATCAACGACCCTGCACCACATCCCCGCCCTCTCTCCCCCAGTCCAGCCAACCACGCTCCTCACATCCCTGACATCCCATCCCCCTCCGAACGTCACATGAACCTCTTTGACCTCCCTCCCATCATGCGCTCGCCAGATCTCCAAGCTCGTCTGAGTGGTTGGGTCGTCGAACACCCCCGCGGCGAGGAGACGGTGGTGTAGCGCTCGGATACGGTGCGCGTGGGATTCGTACGAGGTGGTGATGGTGGAGAAGTGGGAGATGACGGAGGGGGTGAGGAGGCGCCAGCTGGGGTCGAGGAGGGCGGAAGAGGAGGGAGAGGAGTTGGCGGAGGTGAAAGCGAGCTCGGGCTCGACGTCAATGATGAGGACGACGGGGAGACGGGTGGTGAGCTCCTCCTGAGCCTTCTCGGAAGCGACCTCGGCGACGGCGGAGGCGGGAGCGGTGAAGTAGAGGTCCATCTCGGCCTTCTTGCTCATCCAAAGCCTACTCCCTCCCAAGTTCTCCTTCTGCTCCCCCTCCCTCTTCATCTCCTTCCTCAATCCCTTCCTAGCCTTCTTCCACTTCCTCTCATCCACTCCGACCCCTCCCAACGCCCTCAATCCCAACGGCACATTGTTCACCACATTGGCGAACACGCCCTGCCCCGCCGAAAAGTTGCGAGCCGCTCCCAATCCGACTTGGGTGGTGGAAGGTCGCTGGAAGGAGGGGCGAGCGGATCCGGCGCCAAAGCGAGGAGGAGGGGGACGACGGGGAGCGAAAGTCGACGGGCGAGGGCCGAGACGGGAGGGCGAGTAGGGACCATGAGGATGAGCGTAGGAGCTACTCTTGATGCTCTTGAACACTCCGTCCGCGATGGAGCGAATGAAAGCGCCTGCGGGGTGCTTCGCAGACGCGGCGCTGAGAGGTTGAGGTGCAGCGGGTGGGTGAGGGTAAGGGTGCGAGTGATGGAGGTGTGGTGTAGTGTGGGGGACTTTGGCGCCTCCTCGCACATTGGCGGGAGTCGTCGCCCGGAGCCAGACCTGCTCGACGACGAGTGGCGAAAGTCAGTG
Source organism: Leucosporidium creatinivorum (assembly GCA_001600635.1). Classification (NCBI taxonomy): domain Eukaryota; kingdom Fungi; phylum Basidiomycota; class Microbotryomycetes; order Leucosporidiales; family Leucosporidiaceae; genus Leucosporidium; species Leucosporidium creatinivorum. The sequence goes on along the minus strand of BCKL01000001.1, from coordinate 1,095,255 downwards.
GGGGGGGAAAGCTGAGGAGGATGTAGCAGAGTAGAACTTACCTCCTTGGCGGCCTTGGAGAGCCCTATGGGAGCTCGTTGCATCGTTGCTGTGGCCAGTCGAAGCAAAGAGCGGGTGAGGCAGGAAAGCAACCCTGCCCAGCTCGCGCCGAAGGTCGACGACTCGCCGGCATTGCACAGCTCCTCGTCGCCGTCGTTGCTCGCAGTCCTACAGACTCGAAAAAGTGTCTAAAAGATGCAGCATAATCATTGACCCTCCCCTCATCGCCGCCAATGCCATCTCTACTTCAAGTCCCACCTCCTCTCCTTAAAACCGCCTCTCCTTCTCCTCCGCCTGCGACCCTTCGGCAGGAGGGAACGTCTGTGCGTAGTGCGCTCCTGGGGTTGCTCCCGCTGATACGCTAGGAGCGCGCGAAGGAGGCTGCTCTGGGCGAGGGGCGTTCTGCTCCACCGACTTGGTGTCTGCGAGGGGTGCGAAGGGAGGTCAGCTCGGTTCGCGGGGACGCGAGGGAGCAAGGAGAGGCCACGTACAGACGTAGAAGACGGATCCAGAGAGGATGAACACGATGCCGAAGGCGCGACCGCTGCCAACGACATCGCCGAAGCACCAGATGCCGAGGAAGGTCTGGAGGACACCACGAACGGCTGTAGGGGTTGTTTGTCAGCGCTGGCGCTAGCGAGCAATACGATTAGTACTCACCAGCAGACACCATGTGCGAGATGGGCGAGGTGACCTTGATGGAGAGGAATCCGGCGATGCAAATGAGGAAACCGAAGACACCCTGTTCCAACCGCGATGGGTCAGCTCGGCTCGGCGCTGGAGCAAATGTCACTACTCACAGTGACGGCAGCACCAATGAGGAACGTGCCGAACTGTCCCTCCTCTCCCTCTCCCGCGACCATCTCGAGAACGGTGAAGACCTCCCCGCTAACGAGAACGAAGGGGAGGATCACGAGCGCCGAGAGCAAGTTGGAGTAGTAAGCGAGGTCGAGGGTTCCACTAACGACGGCGAGGGAGCGCTTGACGACAATGGCGTGTACGGCGGTCGTCACGGAGGAAGCGACTCCGAGGGCGACGCCGATGAAGGACGTGGACATGTTCTCGGCCGAGACTCCGGCCATGAACCCAATGCAGACGAGTCCGACGGCTGCGAGGGTGGGGACCGATGACTTGGTGCGGAGGAGCCACCAGGAGAAGAAGACGGTGAAGGGGAGGACGAGGCCTCGGGCGATTTGCTGCGAAGGGGGAGTGGATTAGCTGATGCGCTGAGGAGCTTGCAGCTGAAGTACACACGTAGAAAGACGCGTCAACATATTCTGTAGAGCACACAGGTGTTTAGCTACGGAGGACGAGCAGCTTGGACAGGGTGAGCTCGACGTACGAAGGCAGTAGGTGTTGAAGGCGAGACCGAGCACATTGCACGAAATGAGAGGAGCCAGTCCCCTCGAAACGGTCATGTTGACGTGAGGCAGCTTCATGTAGCCTGTAGAGTGGAACCGATGAGCTGAGATCGTCGCGCGTTGCGAAGTTGGGGGAGCCGAGACTCACCGAAGAGAGCACATAGATGCAGGAGGATGACGGCGATGCCGAGTTGGCAGAAGAGGAAGAATAGTGGGACCTGGTGTAGGGCAGAACGAAGGGTAAGAATCGTGATGGGCAAAAGAGACGGGAAGCGAAAGGTTCGTACCTTGACGGCGTTGAGCACCCACTGCAGAAGAGAGAAGAGCGGCTGTGAGCAGGTGTAGAAGTCTAAAAGATACAAGAAAAGCCTACCTTGTTCACCATGACCATCTACAGCAGCAGAAGAGCAGCAGAAACGCGTGAGTTAGCCTCTATCGCGCACGAAACCCTCCACGCGCCCTCCCTCGCTCTTGATAGCCTGTACAGCTACAGCACGCGGTCTGCAGTGTTCCAGCAGCTCCTACTCGTTTGTATCCTGTATTGTAGCTTTACAACAAGACTCACGACGATGGCGGCGACGAGATAGAAGACGACGACTCCAGTGACCTTGAGCTGCGAAGGGGGCGCCTCTTCCTGCGGGTGAAGGCTGCCATTGGAGATGCTGCCACTGCGAGAGTTGCTAACCTTCATCTCGATCGTCTCCTCGTTGGGCACCCGCTGGTAATCTGGCTGACGGGACATGCTGGTCGTTGGCTGCTTTTGTGCTGTGAGAAGGGAGAGGGAGCGAGCGCGCGAGAGGGTCCGAGTTGTGTAGTCGTGTAGAGTGCTGTGCTGTACGAGCGAAGGGGAGCCGAAGAAGACGAAGCGAACGCCGAGCCGAGAGACGAAGTTGGAAGACGAGGTGAAGGGGAGGAGAAAGAGAGCGCAAGTTGAGGAAACGAGGAGGCCTAGGGATCCGGGACGCGACTCTCGACGGTTGGCTTCCGACTTCACACTAGACTAGGTTATCACATCTCGGTCCAGCAATCGGGACCCGCTCAGGATCGACTACAGGACTACGGAGCAGGAGGGATGGTCTTATCCAGTCGCTTCTCTTCTTCGCTCGTCCGCCGAATCGTCCTGCTCGCTTCCCTCGTCGTTCTGGCTTGCTGGGCCTCGTCTCGCCTCAGCGCACCTCAGGACGGCGTGCATACCTCGGCGGTAAAACAAAATGAAGAATCTGCTCCCTGCTCTGGTGTAAGCTCTTCTCTCGGCAGCAGCTATATGAAGAAGCGAGGAGTTCACGCTGAGCCGCGTCCTATTGTCCACCCTCTTAGACGGACTGCGCTGCTGTCGCCAACCATCTCACAGCAGGCAGAGATAAAGCAGGCAACACCATCATCCTTCTCAACTCGCCCCCGAACCCGAGCAAGCTGCAAGGCAAGCTGCTCGGTCCCGTCAAGGATCGAATGGCCGACGTCCGCAACAGGATGGCAGATAGGCTCAAGGTGCCGCAGAGGCCGAAGGTGTGGACGAAGGAGGAGCTCGTACTACGTAGCTGGGAGTGGAGGGGAGGTCAGGTTGAGCCGCACGAGAGCTTGACAAAGGTCGTCGCCGAGCTGAACCCCGTGAGTCGTTTTCTACTCGTCCTGTTACATTCCGCTGACTCTTCCGCGTTTACAGTACGACACTTCGGTCCGCAACTGGCTACTCAAGACCCGACCAGCCCGCCTAGCAGGTCAAGGAGTCGGCCTCGGCATTCGCTCCACGCCCAATCCCGCCCTCGCCTTCCCTGATCCCGACAAGGTCGTCCTCTCGTGGTACGCCTCGGGATCGCATGACAAGTACTTGGCGCTTAAGGATGAAAAGGAATCTGGTGTCATCGCAGGCTCGGTCAGCTGCGCTGCCGTCTCCAAGACTTTCTCGGGCTACGAGCTGCAGCATCGTCAGGTGAGTCGTAAGAGTCTCCTTTCGCTCCCAGAGCTGACCTTGATGCCTCACAGACCATGCTCGGTCATCGCGGCCTACACCTCATCGAAGCCTTCATCCCCTCGACCGAACGCTGCGGAGGCATCGCCGACCGCCTCCTCGGCATCGCCACGACCTTCCTCTACGCGCTCGTCACCCGTCGAGTTCTCGCTATCAATTGGCAGAACACCATCCCCTTCGACCTGCTCTTCGACTCGCCCCATGGGATCGACTGGTCGTACCCCTTCGTGAAGCAGGCCGAGGAGGAGCATCCGATTTACGGGAGGAAGGAGAATGTCGAGGGGAGGGAGAGGATTTATGTGATGCAGTGGACGAGGGATAAGTTGGATGAGTTCTTCTCGACGACGGATTGGGTCAACAAGCCAGCACGATGGATTCGGGTCAGCTCTCCCCTTTCCTCCACTCGCCGCCGAGCGCTAACCCCTTCACCTCTGCAGCTCCTCATCAACCGAGGTCTCATCATCCGCTCCTTCAGGTACCCGTCCATTAAACGCACGCTCGACAACATTGGCCTCGAGCCACAGACCGCCTTTTCGTGCATGATCAGCTACCTCATTCGACCGAAACCCGCCGCGCTAGCGATGATCACCGAGTACTCCTCCGTGTTTGCTCTGCCGACCATCTTCTCCATTGGTGCGTTGTCTCTTCTCTCGTCTTCGCGGCGTCGTGAGTGGGAGCTGACCTAGACCCGATTCAACACAGGCATACAAATCCGCACCGGCGACGAAAGCATGAAGAACGCCCGCCTCGACTCGATCAACACCGTCGAGCGCCACTCCATCTTCTTCACCTGCGCCGCCCAAGTAGCCGCACGGTACGCTCTCCCCTCCCAACGCATTATCTACTACCTCGTCAGCGACTCCGAGGCGCTCAAAGCCGACGCCCTCGCCAAATTTCCGGACAAGGTCGTAGTCTCGGGGTTGAGGGCCAAGCATACGGATCCGTTGTTGAAGTTGGGGGTCAAGAAGAGTGATACGGTCGAGAAGAGGGAGAGGGAGACAATGGAGGGGGCTTGGGATTCGGTCGTCGAGAGCTGGAGTTTGGCCGAGACGGATTTTAGGATCATTACTGAGCAGAGTGGGTTTGGGAAGATTGGTGAGTGATCTCCTTTTCTTGGTCCTCCTGATCGACGAGCTGACCCCGCTCCCGCTCTCTCTCCCCTCCCTCGGCGCCGAGCAGCGTCCTTCCTTCGCGGTCAGCCTGATCGCACCATCACCATCTTCCCCGAGTTCGACAAGGACATTCAAGAGTCCTGGCGGCGAGAACCAGGGAGGGAGAACCTGGATTGCGGCTTAGACAGCGCGTGAGTTCTCGCCTTGTTGCCTCGCCGGACTGAGCGCCGAGCTGATCCTCCCTCGCCGACGCCGACTTTGACAGGCTCGTATCGTTCGAGACACTCGCGAATCAGTGGTCGCTGGGCTGAGTAGTGTAGAGCTGTGTTGTAACAGGTCTGGAACTTGTTGTACTTGCTGCGAGGGCTTCGGCAATCTTGCTTGGCAGAGGTCGAGCTCGGGAGAGGCTGCAGAGGCTTCGGGAAGGTTGGGGGAAGGTAGAGTCTATGCTACACTCCCGTACCAGCAGTATGCTCGCCTCTGCACGCCCAACAAGCTGCACCTCGAGCAGCAACGCCAGCGAGAGGTGACCGAGCTCCGAAAGGTTTGAGTTGCCAGACTCCTTGCTGTGAGGCCTGGGCTCGGTGGTGGCTGTCGACATGGGTTGATACCTTCTCTATTCATCTCCCGCCATTGCTTTAGACCCGCTACAGAACTGAGGCGGCTTGAGATCGTCTCGCTCGGAGCTCCAAAAGGTCAGCCGAGCTGCTTGCCCCGCCTCTTGTCCTTCTTCCTCTTCCCTTCGTCTCGAGCTCCCGTCTCAACCCTCAAGTACGAGATGGCACGGATCACTCCTCTGGATGCTGTGGACGAGGAGGAAGACTGGCTCGACTACAAAGCTCCCCTCTCAGCTCCGCTTCCCGTCGCACCTCGCCGTCAGCCACCTCGCTCCCTCTCCGTCGACGCTCACCTCGCACAGCAAGCCCTGAGGCGTAAGAGATCCTCTCAGCGTCTCTCAAGCAGGCCTGCACCCTTCCTCTCTCCGATCCTGGACACCCCTCGACGACCCGAGCCGACTCGCCGTCCAGCCTCCTTCTCGCACCAGCACCGCCCTCAGACTCTTCTGCAGCGCCGCAGCAGCACCATGATCGACCTCAGCGCTCCTTCCACTTTCACCATCACGGGACACAAGGATCGACCTTTCAGCGGTCGTCGAGGGAGTCAGACGGAGGAAAGGATGGTGACGGGAGTCGGAGAGTGGCTCGGGAAGGCCGCCAAGGAGAGGAAGAGGAGAGAGCAGGCACCTACTACGACTAGGATCATGGACTTTGAGGATCTGGCTATCAAGCACAAGCGACGTCTGTCCGAGTGAGTCGCTCCTTCTCCTCTTTGGACCCCGCCGAGATGATCGCCGAGAGCTGATCCCGTCTCGCTACACCGACAGGATCCAGCAGTCGGCGACTACCGAGCTCGAGCTGGAAGCAGCCAAGAGACACTTCGAAAAGCAGAAGCAGCGCGAGGCAAAGGAGCAGGAAGCCCTCCTCGCCGCTCGCGCCAAGCAAGGTCATCGTCGCTTCCTCGGCGGCCTCATCTCCGTCCTAACCTGCGGTCTCGCTGGCTCTTCTCCCTTCAAACGCAAGAGCCACGACTCGACTCCATCGTCCAAGCTGGCCAACAACCACCCCTACCTCCCTCAGCACCGCGCAGCCGCAGAGCCGCCCTCTCCTCGCTCCTCGCCGGACGTCTCTCCCGCGCCCTCCATCTCCAGCGTTCGCCTTCGCAACGAGACGAAGCGTATCTCGGGAATATCGCGCGTCGAAGAATGGAAGCAGCAGAGCGTTGGACCCCAGTGGAGGGCAAGGAGCGTGCCGAGCCTGCTGCAGCCGCCTGCGCCGAGCTTTCGCGGGGGAGTTGTTGCGAGGACTCGGAGTGCGCCGGAGCTGGCTGAGAGGTCTATGGGAGGTGGGGGGAAGCATCACTGGCTGGATTATTGAGCTGAGACTGGCGGTGTGGCTGTTAGACCTCTCCCTCCTTTGTTGCCGAGTCCGTCTGCTTGTAGTTGCTTCGTAGTGCAGTCAATTCCTATGGACACTCATCTTAGCTCACCTCGAACATCGTGTATCGAAAAGCGAGAGCGCGAACACAAGCTACAGAGCGAGCAGAAGAACGAAAGCCCACCGACGCCTTCGCCGAGGACTACCGCCGCTCCTCTCTCTTGGGCCAAAGTCTGCCTACCAGCGCTCGGTCCCTCGGCTGTGATGTCTACGAGGGATGCTCTCAGCCGCAGGGGAGCGCGCAGCCGGACCGCCTCGCCCGTGACAGCCGGCAAGGAGCAAGACAGAAGCGAAGGCGGCTCGGCGGCAGCAAAAAGAGGTTCGCTGCACCCTGACTCGCACTGGGGTGTAGCCTGGTGGGCTCTAGACCCAGCAAAAGATGAATTAGACCAGATATGAGCCTACAGGCATGCAAACTGGCAAAAATGAGAACAATTCCGCCAGGAATGCCTTCACCCAGGATCGAACTGAGGACCTCATGCTATACCGTGTTGAAAGTACTAGGCATGCGCTCTACCACTGAGCTATGAAGGCTGGTTGCTTTTTATGCTGTCGAATCTATTTTGTTCAATATAAAATCCAAAACGGTTTAAAGCCAGCTTTGTTCACCTCTCACTTGGCCCCTCCCGCTTCTAATGAGCTTCGTACAGGTCGGATTGCCTCGGATCTTCGCGAGGGAGGCAGAGTAGACTTCCTCTTCGCTTCCCTTGCAAAGAGCACCTCGCCTGATGCTCTGGGAGAGAAGTCAGTGAGGGAGCGAAGCTCTTGCTCGGACTCGTTCCGCCGAGGTGGTACATCGAGCTGCCTACTCTCGGGATTGGGCTAAGGATAGTGTTATCGCCTCTAAATCATACGCCGCAGCTATTTGCCTCGTTCCCTGCCACTTGCGACGCTTTCCTCGTTGCTTGGCGAAGGGCCTTTCAAGTTTGTGCTCGGCGCTCTGTTGCGCGTGTGTGGAAGGAGCTTGACTGGTTTCAGACTTGCTGAGGCATGGTTGTACAGTCCTTGAGACTGCCCGGGGCCACTGTGCGAGTTGCAGCCGGCTAGCTCCACGCAAGCGACCTCACTTCGGCGATCTCAGAGGGGAAGCTGGAGCGCCGACAGCGGGTTAGGACGAGGTGTAGTTGTATCGCAGACGCACCCAGTCAAGTCAGCCCTTTTCCACTCCCTCTGTCCCACTTTTCAGCCCCATCCAGCTCACACCTAAGCTCGCGCCTCCCCTCGACTTGACCGTCCGCTCGAACTCGGCTTGCTCTAATACGCTTCACTCGTCTCGCTCGCTTCGACTCGCCTCGCAGGGACTAGGACAGCTACGAAGCTAGCTGGAAGCTCGACTGGAAGCTCTGAAGACCCTCCCCACTCGACTACACCTCTCTTCGTCGCTGCTGCTCAACTCGAAGCACTCGCTCGCCGCTCTCGCTGGACTGGAAGCTCGAGGGCGAGACTTCGACTGCTCAAGAGCAATTCGAGTATCTCTGACTGCTCTGCTGCCTCTCCGCTAACCCGCTACCCTCTCCTACAGCTCCCAGCTCAACTCGAGCAGAGTTCGGACGCTCGCTCCCCTCGTCGCCCACAACAAGGCTCGTGCTCTCGCCTACGCTCGCCTTCAGCTACAGCAGTTGAGTGGTAGAAGGGTGATACAAACGTGCTGCGACGGCGGAGCTGACTCCTTACGCCGACCTACAGCTCCCCCGAAGCTCGATCGACCATCGCCGAACCTCCTTCCCTCGCCCTCTTCGCCCACCCGCTCCCCCTCCTCACCGTACACCTCCTCGACATGGCTATCCCATCATTTCCTCCCGAGATCGTCTCCGCCATCCTCGAGCAGAACCCCCTTCCGAGCGACCAGGCAAGCTGCTGCCTCGTTTCCAAGTCGTTCTTACCGCTCGCCCGAGGACTTCTCTACAAAGCGGCATATGTTGAGTGGCGCACTTCTCCTCTCAAACGGGCCAGCGCACCGCCGAGTAGGGAGCCACGCGCGGTCAGCTCGCTGCTCCACGCGACCCTCATCGAACACACCCACCTCGCCAGCCTCGTCAGGAAGCTCGTCATCAGCGCGACAAGAGACAACCCGAGCATCATCGAAGGTTGCTGCAGCGTTCTCATTCCCTGTCCCAACATCCACATCCTCCATCTCGCCCTCACATATGGGTACTCGGGACCAGACGGCAGCAGCTCGGCGATCCCCTCCTCTGTCGAGCGTGCCATCCTCTCCCACGGTCCCCATCTCACAGATCTTTTGGTGTCCGGAACGGAGTGGTCCCCGAGCATGAACCTGCTCGTAGGCCTGCCGCGCCTCACCAACTTATGGAACAGCCACCCTCACCCGCCTGCGACGCCCACGACCGGCCCGCCCTTCCAGCTCAAGCATTACCGCGGCGAGTGCGAGCGGCGCCAGTTGAACACATCTCAAGATCTCACCATACTCCTCTCGAGGTCGAGCGGTTCCCTTCTTTCACTGGAGTTAAATTGGCCCGGCGTGCCCTCTCCGCTCGACCTCTCGGCGTTCGCGTCACTTCGCACGGTTCGGCTGTCCTGTAAGCACAACTGGCTCAGGGACTCGACAACATCAGCTTCAAGGCTGCATGCCTTCGTCAGAGCCCTGCCGTCCATCGAGGTCCTCGAGCTCTCCCTCCCGAGCGTGCACGTCTTCCCCTCCGATCTTGAAGCCATGGACTTCCTCGGCAGCCTACCTTCGACTGTCACTCGGCTCATGTACACAGGAGTGCCCCTCGACACCTCTTATCCTCTTACCTCCCTGAATGACCGTCGCTGCCTTCCCTCTCTCCGCGACCTCCTCATCGACACCACCATCCTCGTGCATGGGAGCATCAACCCACGGCCCTACGACGAGAAGAAGTGTATAGTAGACGCCGCTCAACGCAGAGGGGTTGAACTCGATTCGGATTGGTCGAGGGACAACTCGGAGAGCGATGGCTGGGGCTCGTCGGAGGAGTAGGGAGCTCTGACTGCGTGAGGGATGGGGAAGGAGGGAGCGGAAGGAGCGCAAAGAGCGGCGAAAGGTTCTAGATTTGTGTGTCTTATTAGATCGATAGCTCGGTGTACATTTCAACCGCATAGCCCCTCGCGAATGAGAGACCGAGCAAACGTCGCGAGCGAAGAAGAATGTGTGGCTTGCTGATTGTCCGAAAGAGCTCGAGTCGAGCTAATGCTTCTCGTCGGAGCGTATCAGATGCGTAGAAAGCACCGCTCGGCACCTCCTCTCGTGTCTCGCAAGCCGGCCCGCTCTTCGACGCTCTTGGTCTCCCCTTCAAAGAGGCGTGCTCGGTGTCGATGTCCACGCCATTACAGTCGCGAGCTCTCAGATAAGCATGCACCCTCCTCCTTGTTCATCGAAGCGCCTCGCCTCGCCTCGCCTCGCCTCCCTTCGGCTCACTTCCCACCCTCGGCGAGCCTCAGCACCTTGGCAAAGTCCCTCAACGCCTCGGACCCCTTCCCCAGCTGACAGGTCTCAAAATGGTGCAGAACACGGTTCCTCCTCCGCAGCTTCGTGGGAGGGTCGTGGCGGCCTGTCCAGTCGCCGTTCGAGGCCATCGGGTGCTGCTCGGCGAAGGGTCAGCGAGCGCCGAGAGACGACGAGAAGGTGGTATGGGGAGACGCACCAGTCCTCGACAGACTTGGTTTCTCCACCAGTGCCCCGATCCAAAGTCGGCCGTGGGAGTAGGAGTGAAGGAGCAAGGTGGAAAGTGGAAGACGAGGAGATGCTGGCTCGGCGGCGAGAGTTGGAGGATGGGCGAGTGAGGGCGTTGGATAGCTTCGAAAGTGGTGAAGGAGGAGGGGAGTTGCTCTTCCAGAGTAGTAGGCTGAGCGAGTTGGAGCTGGAGATGCGGCTCGAGGCGTCCTTCAGGTGTCGACTTGAGCTCCTTCCCCGAGAGGGTGAGCTCGCGAACGGCTTGAGCAGCGTCGCGCTTGGAGGTAGAGTTGGCAGTGCGGTCGATGAGGATGTAGACGTCTCCTACATTGAGCTCGGAGCTGTGAGCATCAGCAACCTCTGTAGGCAGGTCGTGGAGGGCGGGAGCGGCGCCGAGCTGCGAGCGACAAGGGCTGAACGGGTTCGGCGAGCCGGCGGAAAGGAAGTCACAGTCGATGGGTGTGGAAAGAGGGTTGTAGTGGAGCCAGCTCGAGCTGTCCGGTGCCTCTTGGATCGGTATGGTGGGCTTGACGTCCTCTCCGAATCCTCCGATTGAAGCGCCGAGCTCGCTCTTCGTCGACACAGCCCCTTTCGTCGAGCTTGACGTCGAGCGAGCCGGCGCAGCGACAGAGTCATCGTCTTGGTAGAAGCCGAAGCCTGGCGAATGCTGAGGCGGTGCAGGTCGAGCTTGAGGAGAGCGAGGGTCGGATCCCATCATCGCCGAGTTGACGGAAGGGGGAGTGACGGTAGGGCGACGAGCGTACTCGGTAGGCGATGAGGTGAAGGCGAAGTCTCGACCCGGCGGTGTAGTAGGGTAGACGGCGAACTGGTCGCTGTTCTTCAGCTGTGAGAGACGGGAGTCGCGAAGGTCAGCTTGAGCTCGGGTCGTCTCGAGGAGGTCCAGAGCAGATCCGACTCACCTTCTCCTGCTCCTCCATGTACCAAAGTAAGCTGTGAATGACGGCGAAGCGAGTCGACGAGTAGTAGCCTTGCTGGTTGAGGCTCGAGATGGTACCCTCGCCGAGCGAGCGTTGCTGGGCGACCGCTGTATCGGGGTAGGGGGGTCGTTGGTCAGCTCTTAAGCTCGATACAGCTCCTGCATCTCTACTTGGACTCACCTCCACTCCATTCGGTGACCAAACTCTCGAGCGGTACGAGCAGCTCGTGAAACCGGCGAGCAAAGTGCGAGCTGTGCGCCGAGATGGAGACGGGCGCAGGGTCGGGTAAGGGGAAGAAGGTCGCCATCACGATGTCGAACTGTTGCTGTAGTCGAACAAGTCGAAGGAGAAGAGCGAGAAGAGCGAAACCGAGTGACCAGCTCGAGTAGGACCGGCTGCGAAGGCTCAGTCGGTCATCCCGTACCGCAGCAGCAGAAGACCGAGATTGCGCCGAAGTCTGTAGGCGAGTAGCCACGAACCTCAGCTACCCGAATCGCTCGCCGTTGTCTTGGCTCTCCTGTCTCTCCAGTCGCTCGGCGCCGAGATGTGGGAAAAAGGAAGTCAACGACGATTGCGAAATGTAGTATGTATGTACGTGAGAGAAAATGTGGTGGAAACGAGGAAGTGAAAGATATATAGAGTACGAGGGAGGTAAAGAATGTAAGCAAGAATAACGGCCGAGAGGGTTGCAACTAAGAGGGGGGGTAAGCTTCGTGTCGTCGGGGGTTCGTCGTCGTCGATGAAGGTAGAGCGCTCCGAGTAAGTGGATGTAGGGAGTCGGTCGAAGAGTCATCGTAAAGGGTCGTGAGACGGTTTTTGGGGTTGTGGTGGTCGTGAAGAGGCGTGAAAGTTGACTGCTGAGTTTCGTAGGCGGTGGGGCGTCAAAGTGTACGGCGAGTAAAGCGGCGGTGGTGTGGTCGTTATGTGTTGCGAGATTGGTGGGGACTTCTTCGTGACGAGCATGATGAGGGTGCGTGGGCGTGTCGAGTCGTGAAGAGGAATGCAGAAAGGTCGTGATGATGATGGAGGGGTAGGGGAGGGGAAGAGGTAGCGAGGGCGATGAGGTGAAGTAGGCCGGAGGGAGGGATGAGAGGGAGAAGGCGGCAGGATCCGGCTCCTAGCGAGTGAACATGAGAGTCGCCGCCGTCTGCGCCCTCTCGAGTGCTCGGCGCGGGCCCGCTACCGACGCTCCATGCATGGACAGCATGCCGAGCTCCTTGCCAATCTTGAGCGAATGGCGACCCATCTTGCTCGTAGGGCAAGGCGAATCTCCTCCTCCAGGACTCGAGCCCTGGGTGCCGAACGACGAGTCGGCCTCCTGCTCGTCCTCATGGCACGCCGACATGGCGTTGACGGCCTCCTTGACGGCGGGGAAGGCGAACGACTTGTCGAGGCCGCCGGTACGAGGGCGCATGGGAGGTCGTTGCGAGTTGGTCGCCGCTTGGAGGAGGGTCGAGGCGTGCTGAGCCTCGCCGAAGGTGAAGGTGTTGGCGCGTTGGAACTGGCGCTTCTGGACTTGGTTGCGGAAGTTGTTGAGCTTGATGCCGCGCTCGGCGAGACGGGCAGGATCGTCCATCTCGAGGTAGCCGCCAACGCATCGCTCCTATGGTTCGCGCGAGAAGGAGGAGGGTCAGCGTCGAGTTGAGCCGACGGCGGAATGCGACAACGTACAGGGAAGCTCTTGAAGAACTCGGCGTAGCCGCCCTGAAGTACATAGACCTCGGGGTAGTGGATGTTGGGGTACGCTCCGACATTCTTGAGGCGATCTTGGTTGCGGAGGTGTTTGGCGCTGCACGAGGTGGGCGAGTCGGTCGGGTCAGCCTCGACCTTCTCGGGAACCTTAATAGCTGGCGCGAACTCACGTCGTCGGAGCCCTCTTGGCAGAGAACTCGCAGTGGAAGATGAGGACCGTCTTGCCGCCCGCAGGTCCAAACTCGCTCGTGCTCGGCTCGGGCAGGTCGGTGGAGCTGAGCAGCGCCTTGTCAACCGCGGCCATCTCGGAGAGGTTGATGGCTTCGGCGATGTGTCCTCCCTCGTACTCGTAGTCGAAGCGACAGTCGATGATGACGAAGCGCTTAATGCGAGAGGAGAACATGCCGCTCTGGACGTCGTTGAGCTGCGAGCAGGGCGAGGAGGTCAGCTCTTGCGACTCGACTGGAAGCGACGGCATGAGACTCACGGTAGCAGCACTGATCCTCATCAAACCGTCCTCCTTGACGCCAAAGCAAGGAAGAGCCTTACCCTTGGCCTCCTGACTCCTGAAGCCCGTGATGGGGCTGCCCGTCTCGTGAGCAGGCATCCTCGTCTTCTCCGACGACGAGCTAAGGTCCATCGAAGCGACTCCTGCTCGTCTCGACGAAGGCGAGAAGTATCCTCCGACCTCGCACGCAGAAGCGACGCTCGCGCGGTTCTCCTTGCCAGCGCCGAGGAGGATGGCTCCAGGGACCGAGGCATCGGCGACCGAGAAGGCGCGGCGCATGCTCTTGGGCTTGCCGTTGATGGCGGGGGCGTGGCGCTTGAAGGTCGTGGCGAGGGGAGCGGTCGACTCGACCGAGGGGAGGGGAGGAACGGGGATGTTGGAGAGGGAAGGGCGCTTCTTGACGCCGAGCGAGTGCGCCGAGCGTTGGCGACGGATGGGGCCTTGGAGGGGGATCGAGGTGGTCGACATGGCCTTTTCGAGGGAGCGACGACTGCCCTTGGCGGGGAAGAGGGATGCGGTCGTAGCGGTCGCGGGAGAAGGCGAGGCCGGCGTAGGTGAGTGATGCTCCTCGAGGAAGCGCTTGCGCGACTGAGGGATGGGCGAAAGGTCGTCGGCGAACAGATCAGCCAGCCGATCTGAGGCGCCTGATTCGGGGTTCTCGACGGGTGCGTTGACGCGGGGAGGAGAGCCGGGAGGGAAGAGGAAAGGGTTGCTGCTGGTGCCGGCACGCGAGTCGGAGACGGAGCGGGGGTGCTGAGCTGGACGAAGGGAGACGGGCGAGGAGAGGCGTCCACCAGGGGAAGCGCCGTCGACGTCCATGCGGTAGGGAGACGACTCCGGCTCGGCCGTGTAGGTGGGAACGGCGGGCTCCGACTGCAGGACGAGCGAGGTCAGCGCTGCGAGCGACGAGGTCGTATTCGAGCGACTCACTCGTCGCTTGGGCAGAGGAACAGGCGGTGGCTGGAGGAACAGCGCCCCGCTGGGAGCGGTGTGGCGCGAACGACTCGGCGGCTTGTTCCAGCCGACGGGGAGAGCGCTCCTCGATTTCCTGTCGAACCGAATAGGTCAGCTTTGTCGGTGAGGTGCAGGAAGAACGAGAAACGCACAAAGAGATGCGAGGAGGTGCCATGGGCCCTTCCTCCTCGTCCAACGCCTCGTCCTCGGCGACGGCTTCCTCTGCGAACGTCTCGGCTTCCCTCAAGCTCGACTTGGACTGGGTCCCGCGCAGCTCGAAAGGCGGCCTGAGTCCCAAGCTGCCGGTCGAAGCGGCATGCTGGAGCGAAGGACGACCTTGACGGCGCGCCTTGAGCGACAATGGAGCCGTCGCGGGCAGGAGGAAGTCTCCGGCCTCGGTCGAGGAAGCAGCGGATCCACCGCAGGCGAGGGCGGTAGGGAGGCTGCTGGTCGATACGGTAGATGCTGGTAGAGGTGGACGAGGGTGGAACAGGTTGCGCAGGAAGGGGTACTCGGTCGTCGTCGCGGGCTGAGATTGCGTCCGGTCAAAGCTAGGCGCTGGCGGCGGAGGTACGGCGCTGGCGGCGGCCAATCGACTCGAGATGGAGGGTTGGGTGTGATGTGGTGCAGGCGAGATGTCCATCTGCACGGGCGATGAGGAAGCGATCTCCTGATGGCCATGACGCCCTCCTCCTTGCTGTCCCGGCGACAGGTCTGGCAAGGGATCCGCGGAGATGGACCTTGGTAGGGAGGTGGGAGAGGTCAGCTCAGGTGTTGTAGAGCAGTAAGCTGTAGCATAGTACTCACATGGAGCTGGCGAACGAGGCGTCAAAGGAGGGCGAGATTTCCCCATCCTGGTAAGAGAGGGTCGGGCTGGAAGGTGCTGTGAGGTGATGTTGAAGGAAGAGGTTGTGCCGATGAGGGTGGTACTCTGGCCCTGGTGAGGAGGAGATGAGGGCCATGGCAGGAGCAGCTACAGCTTGGCCGTAACGAGGAAAAGAGCGAGGAGCACGTCGTGTTCGGGCGGAGGTCGAAGGGGTGTAAAGAGAGAAAGGAAGGGCGAGAGGTGGACGCGACTGGTGTGTTGAACGACTAGTAAACTGTGCTGTAGGTTGATGAAAGGGAGGGGGAGGGGCGGGCCACACGAGAGAGACGACAAAGGCGGGAGAGAGGAAGAGGGCGAATGATCGAACCCAAGCGACAGAGGCGACGGAGAGGCGGCCAAAGGGGGAAGGGAGCGGGGAGGGCAAGCGACTCTAGTACTCTGAACTTGCTTGCAGCGAGCGCTGTAGCAAAGTATTGTAGGTGAAGAGAGGGAGGGAAGAGAGGAGCCTTCCTACGGCAATTCGATTGGCGGCACAAGTCTGTAGGGCCTCCGCCGAGAGTCCTCCCCCACTCCGTCTCTAAACTCTCTTCTCACTCAACATTGTCGCCAGGCAGTTCTCGCCTGACGCGTCAGGCGCCCAGAGCTACCAGTCTGGTACACATCATCCGTATCTCGAGCTCTGGCCGCCATGCAACCTCCCTATTCCGGAGCAGCTTCCGCTCTCCCCTCGTTCAACACCTTCGCCGAACCTCTCGCCCTTTGCTCTCGACCTCGGGCCCTCGACCCACAACTCTCGGATTCATTTTCGCCAGAAGCTCTCAACCCGGCATCATGCCCATCAAGGCCTTAAGTCCGCGCTCTCGTTCTTCCCGGGTCGTTAAGAGGAAGAACCCAACCTCGGCGCTCGCCCCTCCCAGCTTCCCTCGCCGCTCCCGTCCTCCTTCCCATGTATCGACGGAAGATGCATGCAGGCGAGCTGGCTGGCATGCCCGTATTCCAATAGATCGCCCATTCCGTAAGACCTGAATTCTCGGTCTCAAGCCCAACCCACGCGACTCGCCTTTCTTTCTATGTATCGACCTGCAGCGATCGCTTTGAATCGTCTTTTGTTCTCTCTCCCCCTCATCGCGTGCATTCGATCTATGTTATGTACTACGGGGGTTGGTATTGCGGACGGTGTATAAAGAGAGCGAAAAAGCCAGGGGTACCAGCGCGCCGAGACGCCATTTACCTCGTCGACGCGACGGCTTAGGCGAGGAGGGCTCCACCGGCGACTCCAGCCAGCATGACGGTGGCCCAGGATGCGAGAGCCCAGCTGCCGGAGAGGGACATGGCGCCAGAAGTCGGGGCGGCGGCGCTGCGAAGGCGGAAGGTCGTCGGCGGGAAGGGAGGCAGGGAGAGAAAGGCAAGACGTCAGCGCTGAGCTCTCCTATCGGGAAGGGATCTCCTTTGGCGCCCCATTCCTCGTGAGCAGGAGATCCTACGCATGACGCTCGTGCTTGAGGATAGCGCCTGACGTCGACCGAGGAAGGCAGCGAGCCGAGAGGAATGGGAACTCACGATGCGCCCGAGGCGGCAGAGGAAGCAGCGCCGGTGGCAGCCGACTGAGCTGAAGTTGCTCCAGCTGTAGCGCCCGAGACGACGCTCCCACCGGCTCCCGTAGCCTTCGAGGCAAGACTCGTTGCGCGAGACTCCCCCGCTGAGGCGAGGGAGGTTCCCAGCGAGGCGGCGTCGGTAGCTACAGATCCAGCGAAGGAGGTGACGGTTCCGACGACTCCATCGGCTCCTGAGGTGATATACCTACGAGAGAGCGAAGGTCAGCGGAAGCCCTGGGGGTTCGGCGCCGGTGAGAACTCGACCGAGCAAAGTCAAAACTCACTCGAAGGCGGTGTGCGCTCCATCGGTGACCTCCGTGACGAGACTCCCTCCAACACTGGTCACACGGCTATCGAGATTGAACAGCGAAGTCAGCCTGCAATCTTCTCACGCGATGGGGGAGCTCGGTCTGCGAGCAGCAAGCCTGGCTTCGTCCCGAATAGAACTCACGTGTATGCGCCATATCCGACACTGGTCACCGTATCGAACGCTCCCCCAGCGAAGCTCGTTGCGTCGCCTGCGATGGATCCTCCGAGACTGGTAGCCTCTCCAGCGATGGACGCGCCGAAACTGGTCGCGCCGTCGGCCAGACTTCCAGCGAGGCTGGTGATGTCTCTGTAGCGTAGGATGGTGTAAGATTGGTCAGCGTACAGCCCTGCGTAGCCCTTCAGCGCGAAGTCCAGCCTGGCCGAGCTGCTGCCCAAAGGAGGCGGTGCCCGAGCTCTCGGCTTGCTGCACCTCGTCAGGTGCACCTCGACAGCTCCAGGAGCAGTGAGAGCTCGTCAAGCTTCCCATTGGGCTGATTGTACCCTTCCCGTGACCCTATCAGTCCTCACAAGCAGAGAAAAGGCGTCTAAACTCACCCAATGTCGAGCGGAGCGGGAGCAGCAAGAACAGCGACGGCGAAGGCAGGGAGGAGGACGAAGGAGGTGCGCATGGTTGCTGTAGATGAGTACTTGTAAAGAGCGAAAGAGGAGCAGCAGAGAGACGAAGGAAGGAAAGCTCGAAGTGCGGAGCTTCTTCCCCTGCCCTTCCCCCTTCGCGCTTCGCCCAAGGGATTTCGTCATGCACAGCCTTCTCGCCGAGCTACCTCGCCCCTTCAGAGTGGACGGCAGTGCTGTGGATGACTCGTCCAGGGCTCGGCCTGTCTGATCTCGAACAACTCGGCGATGATCCCCCCTTCGACCCCTCATCGCCGCACAGACCTCCAATCTTCAACTGCTGCCTTCGCCGACTGTTGCTGGGCGAGAAGGAGCCAGGCTGCGCCGATTACTTCTTGAGGAGAGTCTGTATCGTCTGGTGCAGAGGCTAGCCTTCCCGAGCTGATCTGCATGCTGGAGAGCGAGACCGAGCCGGACAGCCCCTGAGTCCGAGCAGCGGTCGAGATATGAAGCTGTAGGCTGCGCTCAGCTCTCGCTGCTCGGTGTAGCACATTTGAGGCAGGCTTCTCGCTACAATGTCGACGTACAACCGAGATGAATCGCCTGCTCGAGCCTTCGCAGTCGGTCCTACTCGAGCTGGTCACTCGGTTTCGCTCTTCTCGCTCTTCTCCTTCGACTTGTTCGACTACAGCAACAGTTCGACATCGTGATGGCGACCTTCTTCCCCTCGCCCGACCCTGCGCCCGTCTCCATCTCGGCGCACAGTTCCCACTTTGCTCGTCGGTTTCACGAGCTGCTCGTACCGCTGGAGAGATTGGTCACCGAATGGAGTGGAGGTGGGTCCAGGTAGAGATGCAGGAGCTGTAATGAGCTTGAGAGCTGATCTACGACCCTTTACTACAATACAGCGGTCGCCCAGCAGCGCTCACTCGGCGAGGCAACCATCTCGAGCCTCAACCAGCAGGGCTACTACTCGTCGACTCGCTTCGCCGTCATCCACAGCTTACTTTGGTACATGGAGGAGCAGGAGAAGGTGAGTCGGATCTGCTCTGGACCTCCTCGAGACGATCCGAGCTCAAGCTGACCTTCGCGACTCCCGCCTCTCACAGCTCAAGAACAGCGACCAGTTCGCCGTCTACCCTTCTACACCGCCGGATTACGACTTCGCCTTCACCTCGTCCCCTACCGAGTACGCTCGTCGCCCTCTCGTCACTCCCCCTTCCTTCAACTCGGCGATGAGTGGATCCGACACTCGCTCTCCTCAAGCTCGACCTGCACCGCCTCAGCATTCGCCAGGCTTCGGCTTCTACCAAGACGATAACTCTGTCGCTGCGCCGGCTCGCTCGACGTCAAGCTCAACGAAAGGGGCTGTGTCGACGAAGAGCGAGCTCGGCGCTTCAATCGGAGGATTCGGAGAGGACGTCAAGCCCACCATATCGATCCAAGAGGCACCGGACAGCTCGAGCTGGCTCCACTACAACCCTCTTTCCACACCCATCGACTGTGACTTCCTTTCCGCCGGCTCGCCGAACCCGTTCAGCCCTTGTCGCTCGCAGCTCGGCGCCGCTCCCGCCCTCCACGACCTGCCTACAGAGGTTGCTGATGCTCAAAGCTCCGAGCTCAATGGAGGAGACGTCTACATCCTCATTGACCGCACTGCCAACTCTACCTCCAGGCGCGACGCTCCTCAAGGCATTCGGGAGCTCACCCTCTCGGGCAAGGAGCTCAAGTCGTCGCCTCAAGGTCGTCTCGAACCTCACCTCAAGCTTCAACTCGCTCAGCCTACTACTCTAGAAGAGCAACTCCCCTCCTCCTTCACCACTTTCGAAGCCATCGAGCGACCTCACTCGCCCATCCTCCAACTCTCCCCGCCGAGCCAGGCCCTCCTCATCTTCCACTTCCCTCCTCGCTCCTTCACTCCTACTCCCACGGCGGACTTTGGATCGGGGCACTGGTGGAGGAACCAAGTCTGTCGAGGACTGGTGCGTCTCCCCATTTCACCTTCTCGGCGTCTCTCGGCGCTCACTGATCCTGCGCCGAGCAGCACCCGATGGCCTCCAATGGCGACTGGACAGGCCGCCACGACCCTCCCACGAAGCTGCGGAGAAGGAACCGTGTCCTGCACCATTTTGAGACCTGTCCGCTGGGGAAGGGATCCGAGGCGTTGAGGGACTTTGCCAAGGTGCTGAGGCTCGCCGAGGGTGCGAAGTGAGCCGAAGGGAGGCGAGGCGAGGCGCTGGGATGGGCATACAGTAAAACACGGGTTCATCCTAGTACCTGATAGTGAGAAACTGCCTAGCTAATTGACGCTGCGAGCCGAGATCACAGTGGAGCGCGAGCGCCGAGCGAACCCTTGCGGAAACATGCTTGCTCTCCATTGACGACTCTCCCGTCGGACGATGAGCACGACACGAGCTTCAAATACAGCAAGCACTTTTATACATCGCCACCCGTCCACTCGAGCTCGGCTCTCTCGCCGGCTCAGCCATCCTCAACCGAAAATTCGGCATCCTCGAACTCGCCGCAGAGGATGTCCTCACCCAAGAAGAGCCACTCGAGCTCGATTCCTCGACTCTCAGCTGCATCCGTGACCGCCTTTAACTCAGCACGTGGGCGCGGCTTGAAACTCAAGTCGTCGTTCTCGTCTGCTCGGACGTGATAGTCGAGAGAGAGCGACTTGAGAAAGGGAAGGCAGCGTCCATCGGCGAGGGCGTCGAGGAGGTAGTCGGTTCTCATGGGAATGTGTCCGAAGCCGATCTCCTGGACGTTTGGCGGGAGCAGCCGAAGGATGTCGATGTCCTCGAGGGCGGGCGTGGGGCTGGGCGGGCTTGGGGCCATCATAGAGAAAGCTTTGACGCTGGGGAGGGCCTTGAAGATTGTGGCAAGGTGCCGAGAAGCCGCTGGCGTGCGGTCGACTGGGGTGAACTCGACCTCGAAGTGGACGGTGTCGAGGGCGGTGAACGCCGAGAGGTCGAGGGAAGGCGGAATGGAGGTCAGACAGAGGGACAGGTCGGTGAGGGAGTCTCGCGAGCTCGAGAGGATTTGCTGCACGTGTCTGATGCTCCCCTGCGCCGTACGGTAGATCCCGGTGTAGCTTCGCAACTCGAAGGAGGGTGGCGAAAGCTCGGGCGGGGGGGAGCAGTAGTCGAGCTGCAGGCTTTTGAGCCTGCGGAGGTGGGTAAGCCAGTCGACGTTGACGAGTGGCCAAGAGCTTCCGTGGACGTTAAGCGATACGAGCTGAGGACCCAAGGCAACGATGGCGGATCCGATGTCGCTCGGCATCGGCGACGAGGAGAAGCCATTCGCGGGATGAAATTGGAGGTCGAGACGCCTCGCCGCCGGACACGCGACGAGAGTCTGAGGAGTGCTGGCCTCAACATGCTCATAGCCTGTCCAGACGCTGACGGCGAGATCCTTGACGAGGACGGCGAGGGCGGGATTGCTCAGCAGAGAAGCCAGGAGGCGCGACGAGCGCTCGTCGGGCCTGTCCCCCAAAGCGAAGTGTACGTCCTCATAAAGAAGTCCTCGAGCCAAAGGCAAGAACGACTTCGAAACGCGGCAGCAGATCGCCCAGTCGCGCATCGGCGACCGAAAATTTTCGCAGATGGCTCTGAGGATGGTGAGGACGATCTCGGGAGGGAGCTGGGGGACGGGCATGGTGGTGAAGAGGGTTCACGAGGGGGCAGGCGACTTGGAGGAGGGAGGAAGCTCGGCGATGGTCGACCGAGCGTGAGGGAGCTGTAGATTGGCGAAACGAGTCAGCTCGATTGGCTCGCACCCATCTCCCGCTCCTGCTACTACTCACCTGCTGTAGCTCAAGTTGACCGCTGTAGACTAGCCCGAGTTGCTGTGACCGAGCGAGCGTCGGAGTCTGCTCGGGTCGGGCTTGGGGCTGTAGGAGAGCATCAGGGGTCAGCGGAGAGGTCGCAGAGCACGGAGGGGTACCTCAACTCACTCTTGAGGAGTCCAAGTATCGCCCTCGAGCTTCAGTCCAGCGAGAGCGGCGAGCGAGTGACGAGAGCTTCGAGTTGAGCAGCAGCGACGAGGGCTGTAGGCGAGTGAGGAGGTGGCGAGAGCTTCCAGTCGAGCTTCCAGCTATTCTTCTATCCCTATAAGTCCCTGCGAGTCCCTGCGAAGCGAGTTGAAGCGAGCGAGACGAGTGAAGCGTAAGAGGGCAACCCCGAGTTCGAGCGCAGGCGAAGGTCAAGTCGAGGGAGGAGCGAGCTTAGGTGTGAGCTGGATGAGGTGCAAGACGGGACAGAGGGAAAGAGAGAACGCTGACCTGACTGAGCATGTCTGCGATACAGCTACACCTTGTCCAAGTCCCCTCTCGGCGCTTCACCTTCCCGCCTGAGATCGCCGAAGTGACTTTCGAGCTTCCGCTGCACAACAGTGACCTCGAGGCAGCTGAATACTCGGCAGAAGCCCCAACAAGCTTCCTGTATCAGCTCCCTGAGCTCTTAACTTCCTGATTCTCCTGAAAAGCGAGCAGCACGAGCGCCGAGCTCGTCGGTATCTTCACCGAGCTCGATTTCCCGCGTGCGAGACGACTTGATGTAGCATTGCATCAGTAGCGGTAAATAATAGAACACCATCCTACTCGCCTACAGCTGTCCCGAACAGCGCAACCCCGTCCTCGCAGCTCTTCTCCGTTCGCCTGCTCCTCTCACTCCTGTCCTCTGGCTCTTTCCCTCCCGTCACACGCCATGCCCGCCGCCTGGGAGGTCGACCTCACCCAGCTCGAGAAGCAAGTGAGCGATTGTCGGTCGCTAGACGGCTACATAACAGCTCACTCTCGCCCTACAGAGCGCGGCGTTCGCCTTCACGACCCCCGAAGGGAAGCGACTGGCGATGCGCGCCATCACCCACTCTTCTCTGAGCAGCAGCTTCAACAATACAGACCTGGCGAGGGTCGGCGAGCTGGTGAGTATCCGCTGTAGCCGAATGGACGTGCAAGACAGCTGATCATCTCGCAGGCGGGCAAGGCAGCCATCACCGAGCGCCTCTTCCTCGAGAAGGATCGCAAGCCTACAGGAGGTGAGCCGAGCCAGCTAAGAGAAGACTGTCCAACAGCTGACCGGCTCGACAGCCGACTACAACGACAAGCTCCAGCTCTTCGCCACCACTCGCCTGGCCACCGTCGGACGCTCTCTCCGCCTCGACCAGGTGCTGCTGATGGCCAACGTCCCCACCGCATCCGACAACATGATTGCACAATGCCTTTGCGCGCTGTTTGGAGCCGTCAAGATTGCTGTAAGTCGCATGAGATGCTTCGCGTCTCGAGCTCATGTCCTCTGCCTCCGCAGAACGGCCAGCAAGCGCTGCTCGAGCTGTTGGAAACCTTGGGGATGAAGTAGAACATCCTTCTAAGCGCTGTGAATACAAGGAAGTGACAAGGATGTCGCCTGGCCCCCGACGAGCGGTGTTGAGGGAAGTCGACCCTCCTTTGAGCCGACTTTCGCTCTTGATCTCGTTCCACATCGTCGGCATGAGCTCGAACGCTTCCTACGAGCTTTATGGCTCTCCACCAGCTCCCTTGCAGCCACGGTATCGCTCAAGACCCGCGCGCACTGTCAGACGAGCTCTCCTCTTCGCTGCCGTCTTCGCTGGAGGCTACGCTTCTCACAGCTGGTCGCAGGAAGCTTCGCCAGTACCGGAACTTCACTCGTTACGACCTCCACCGCCTGTGCGGCTGCACCACCTCAACGCGCCCGAGAAGAACGATCGGCGACCACTCTTCTCGCCTCAGGACTGCCCATTGACCGTGATCTTCACTGTGAGTCTTCCAAGCACTTTGGTCCGGGACCTCACTGATCTGTTTCATCCCACACAGGACGACGAATACGCTGCCGACTGTCTCATCATGGACAGCGATCAATTCTCGACCGAGCGGCTCGTCGACCGAGAAAGCCAGCGCCGAGTTCGACCGTGGCAGTCTCAGGCCATCCTCGCCTGGGAATCTGCACCAAATCGGCCCTTACTGGAAGAGCACCATCGGCTCATCGCCGAAGGACGGCGCCACGAGACGTTCGACTTTGAGCTCGGCTATCGTCTCACCTCGGACGTGCCGCAGGTCTACGCGTGAGTCTTCACCAGGCTGTCAGACAAGCTGCTGCTAATCCTGGAACGGTGCGCAGCTACTCGTACATGCAGTTTGAGCGACCGCCCGTGCCGTGGGAGCGCAAACGACAGGATAAGCTCGCCAGCGCCTTCATGTCCAACTGCGAGGCGAAGAACGCTCGTAATATCATCCTCGAGGAGCTGATACGTCTTCTACCTGGTATGTTGCGAGAGTCCTGCACTCAGACCGGTACGCTGATCCGGCTCCTTCTTAGGTCAAATCGACAGCTTCGGCGCCTGCTCGCACAACGCCGATGTCGTCGAGGAACTTCAGTACATGGGTCTGTGGGATGGCATGGATAAGACGGAGTGGAACATCAAGGTGGCTGCTACTTCAGCATACAAGTTCGCGTAAGCTTGATCTTACGCCCTCGCCCATCATCGCCGAGCTGATTTGCTCGCCCTCAGCTTCGCCATGGAGAACAGCAACGAGCTCGACTACGTCACGGAGAGTGGGTGGATCCGAGCGAAGTTCGAGAAATCGCCCAAGGAACTCACCTTTCCTCCATCTCGCAGAGTACTTCCAAGCGCTCGAGCACGGATCAGTCCCGCTCGTCCTCGGCGCTCCCAACTTCCAGGAGTTCCTGCCCACCTCCAACGCCACCATCAACATCGCCGACTACCTTCCCTCTTCCTACTCGGCGCCTTCGTCTTCCAACAGCACTGCTCCGACCGAGCTCAACGCCGAGACGAAGGAGGGTTTGGCTCGGCTAGCAGAGCGACTGAGGTATCTTGGCAGCGAGGAAGGTCGATCAGAGTACGAGGACGCCCTTTCGTGGAAGCTGAGCGACGCTTGGACGAGTAGTCCTCTCGGCAAAGTGGTCGGCTTGGGGAGGGAGAGATGGTCGACCGAGTGTCGACTTGCAGGGCTACTGAGGGGCGAGGAGTGGGCAAAGCCGTCGTGGATCCCGCATAGAGATTTTAAAGCGTAGACTGCAACTCGTAAATGCTGCATCAATCGACCTCTTCCTTCCGCTCCAGCACCGCCAGCTTGGCTCTGCCCACCTCCTCGTCTCACCTCTCCCGACTCCGACGGGGCGGCATGGCACCAATCGCGCTGCAGGACTTCTCGTACAATCGCGTACCGGACCCAGAGGCTTCGGATGTCGAAGCAGGACCCGCTACGTCGAGCGGTCGCGACGAGCAGAGGGAGGAGCGCGCCCGGAGGTGGCATTTGGCCTTCGCATTCGGGCTAGGCGTGCTGTTCTCGGCAGCATGTTACGGATTATGGCAGCTGAGTGGACGAAGCGGAACGGGAGCAGCAGTCGGAGGCAAGGCAGGCGGAGCGGGCGACGCACTGGACCGTCAAGGCGACAGCATGACGACGAGCACCTCAGCCAGCTCAGCAGCAGCACCAACAGCAACATCAGCAGGCGAAAAGCCCTTCACCCTTCACTTCCATGGCGAGCCGAGCATCAACAAGCAGAAGCCCATCTCCTCGCCCGCCGACTGCCCCATCACCGTCGAGTACATCCAGGACGAGGCAGCAGCAGATGGAGTCGTGTACAACTCCGATTCGTACGAGGGCATCAACCAGGCCGAGCGAGACTCGCGGCGGATAGAGCGGCCGTGGCAGAAGCAGGTCATCTGGGGCTCAGAGAGTGCGCCGAACCGAGCAGGGTTGGAGAGGTACTTCAGGAGTATCAAGGAGGATGGCACGAGCGATCTCTACGACGCCGACATGACCTGTAAGTCTTTGACTGAGGGCCTGAGCAATCTCGGCGCACGCTGACCTGTCCCCTCCCTCGCAGACCGCCTCAATGGCTCGGTACCGGGCACCTACGCTTACGGCTACATGGACTTCAGTAACATGCCCGTGCCATACGACGACAAGCGGCAGGACAAGATTGCAGCGGCGTGAGCTTTTCAGCGATCGCGCTCGCTCGGCTTTCTTCAGCTTCTCGGACTGACGTTCCCTCACACCCACAACAGCTTCATCTCCAACTGTCACCCACGGAACGCTCGGAACCTCATCCTCGACTCGCTACTGGAAATGTTGCCAGGTCAAGTAGGTTTTCACGAGGTCTCACTTCCCTTCTCCTCGGTAGCTCGGCTTGCTCACTCCATCGCCTCCAGGTCGACTCGTTTGGCTCGTGCAAGAACAACGCAGAAGCCGAGCAGACTCTGCGCGACATTGGGCACTGGGAGCAGGCTGGAACTTCTCCTACTCGCTGGAACATCAAGGTGAGCGAACGACATTCCGCCTGTCTAGCCTGCACGAGCTCGCAGCGCTCACGATGGCATCCCGCAGATCACCACCCTTTCCTACTACAAGTTCTCGATCGCGCTTGAGAACTCGAATGATCTCGGTGAGCTCTCGCTTGCTCGCTCCATGGCTCGGTCTTCGCTGACCTCTCTCACTCGCAGACTACGTGACGGAGAAGGTGCGCCGAGCTCTCGCACCTTTGCTGAGCATCGAAGCTAATATTCACTAACTATAGTACTATCAACCTCTCGAACGCGGCTCCGTCCCCATCGTCTTCGGCGCCCCTGATTACGCCAAGCGCTTCTTCCCCTCTCCCAACGCCGCCATCAACGTCGCCGACTACCTCTCCCCCTCTCTCACTGCACTCTCCAACACCGACTCGGAAGCGCCCGAGAAGCTCTCCGACGAGGATAAGGCCGGCCTCGCTCGTCTCGCCGAGCGACTCAAGTTCCTCGCCAGCGCCGAGGGACGCGAGGACTACGACAGCATGCTCGCTTGGAAGAACGACGACACGTGGAAGACGGAGAGCCCATTTGGCAAGATTGTGGAGCTGAGCAAGGGTCCTTACGATCGCGATTGCAAGCTGGCGGGAGTGCTGAGGGGGTTGGAGTGGGCAAAATCGACCTGGACGCCGCCGAAGGCGGGATGAAGCGCTGTAGGTGAGTATATGGGATCTTTCACGAGCCACGAGCGGGTAGCTGACTACGGCTGCACGTCTACAGTACTTCTCGACATCTCGGCGCCTCGAGCGCAATCACTTCGCGCCCTCCCCACGACTACACTACGACCAAGCAACACGTTGCTTTAAGCTCATAGAGGCCTCTCCTCATTTGTGTAGCTCTCTCTCGGCGGCGCATGACCAATGGAACGATACACCTTTCGTTAATTTTGAACTAAACTTCTCGGCGCCCGCTCTCCTTCTACCACGCATGTCCTGCTGCCTGCTCCAACTTCTTGAGGACCTCGGCGACGGTGCGATCCGTATCTCCGGCGATGCCTGCCTGCTTCTGCATCGTGAGAAGGCCGAACTGATTGCAGAGGTCGCCGTCGACGACCGACTTGACGGGGGCGTAGGCCGAGCGGTAGGCGAGGTGATCCCGGCCTGCGAGATGCGAGCATGTCAGCTGGCGCGCGAAATGAAGATAAGAGAAAGAAGACTCACCGACGAGAGAAGGCGCTTCTGTACGAAGGTGCATCTCCAGCGTCGAGAAGAAGTCGACATCCTCGTTCGAGACGAACGGCACGAGCACTCCGACCGTGCCCATCACTCCCGTGTACAGCAGTACCTCCCGTCCTCCAGCGACCAACGACACCTTCTGAATCGACGTGATGATATCTCCCACATGGTAATGGGCGATCAATCCCGTCCGATGCGGCGCGCCCATGAGGTATCCCTTCTCATGCATGATGCTCGCTCCCGTCGGGTCGTCGTCCACCTCCTCGCTGACGTTCTTTGGTAGCCGGTTGATGAAGAGATTGCCGAACTTATCTCCCGCAGCGACCGTCTCGTAGTCGACCATGCAGGCCGCCGTGGTCCATCGAGGAGAGGTGTCGTCGGCGAAGACGATCAGTCGGTTCTCGGGGGCCTTGTAGACGGCGTAGTGGATAGACTCCTGGACGTCGCCGACGATGATGCGCGAGCCTTGGGTGTTGAGAGTGGTGACCATCGTGGCGAAGGACTGGAGGGGAGCGAGTCAGCTGTCTCGTCGTCTTGCTTGGTAGGCTCGAAACGCACCTTGTTCTCAGCCTTGCGCAGCAGCTTCTTCTTTCCGAGATCGTAGATGCGAAGCGCCTTTCCAACACCAGCGACGAGGCGACCCTGGAAAGCGAGCAGGGCTGTTGGGACGTCGTCGGTCTCGGTCTGCGAGAGAAGGGCGAGGTCAGCTTTCGCCTGGACTGGGAGAACCGAAATAGCTCACCTTGTGCAGCAACTCGAGCGATCGTCCGTCCTCGAGGACCTTGTAGGTGGTAAGGAAGCCCGACTTGCACGTCCTCGGCGCCAGGGTCGTATCCTGTCCCGTTCCGACAACGAGGTGCTGCTCGTCCTTGCTGCCGTGGAAGTTGACGACAGCGACCGAGAAGGCCGCCTCGTTGTTGTCGAAATCGAGCTTGAAAATGGTGGTAGCCTGCGAAGCGAGCCGAGTCGGTCAGGCTCACGCCGAACGAGGGGAAGGTCAATCACTCACCTCAACCGGATCAATAATCCTAACACACGACGCCCAGTTGCCCGACCCAGCCCTCGGCAATCCAAACACCTCCGCCGGCAGCTCTGCGACCTCGTCATCCACCTCCATTCCCGCTGCCCGCTGATCCGCCAGCAACTTGGCCTGCGCCGAGGGGGAAAGAGTTCGGTGATCCGACTCGATGGTGTAGAGGAGCTTGTGGGTCGGGGAGGTGAGGAGCTTGCGAGGAGTGTAGGAGAGGGGGATTGAGGTTTGCTGGACCTTTGTGCCGAGCTTGGGGAAGGTGAAGATGCTGCGAGAGAGTCGACGCCATTAGCTCTTTGCTCGACGTGACGTGAAAGAGGGGAGCAGAGCACTCACCGAAGGCTGTTTCCAGTGATACCGATGAGACCCTCGGGGCACAGCTCGGCGGAGAAGCTCCAAGCGTGGTCGAGGGTGTCGAAGATGAGCGGCGTGAATTGGAGCATGTCCTGGTGGGTGTAGTTGAGCCACGAGCGACTCGAGAGGGCGAGGATGGCGGGCGAGCCGTGGATGGGGACGCGAGTGAGTTGGACGGGGCGGGAGCCGAGGAAGCTGTTTGCGCCGAAGGGTCAGCGACGAGCTCGGCGATAAAAGGAGGAGGGAGAGCAACGCACCGAGTCCTAGTATCGGTCAGCTGGCCACTGATTGAGTCGAGGACGGTGCGGAGGAGGACACCGTTCTGGAGACCGATGTTGACGAAGAGGGTGGGGTGGTGCTTGTCAATGCTGGCGTCGAGGATCTCGGCGACGACGATGGAGGATGGAGGGGCGGTGAGGGCCTGCGATGGGATAGGCGAAGAGTTACTGAGACTCGGAGAAGGTGAAAGCGGAGAGAGAGAGAGAGCGCACCTGAAGCGAGAGGGTCTCGAGGGTGGTGTCGGGGTCGAGCGAGACGATCTGGACGGTCGAATCGGCGCATCCGACGGCCTGTGCAGCATCAAATCAGAATCAGCAATCACCTCTGCTCACGACACGAAAACCCAACTCACCAAGTACGGCGTCCTCTGCCTTCCCTCGGGCACCTCGGCAATACTCATCGTCAACACCTCCGCGCCCATCTCCTTCCTCTCCTGGAACTCGTTCAACTGCCCATCCATATCCAACTCAAAGTATACAATCTCGCCATTACTCAGCGCAGCGACCACCTGCCTCTTATTCGTCGTCGCGGCGACGATCGTCTGCCCGGGCCCGACTTTCCACTCGTTGACGCGCTTGTCGGCGAGGATGTGACGGATGCCGCGGGGGTAGATTTGCAGGAGGGCGTCGTCGCCGAGTTGTTGGACGCCGAGGGTGGGGGCTGAGGAGATGAAGCCCGTGTCGCTGACTTCTTCGATCGTGTCGCCGATGGAGAGGACGAGGGTGCCGTTCACGAAAGAGAGGATGATGTAGGCGTCGTACTCGTCTGTTGGTTGTCCAGTAGCGTGGCGAGTGAGCGCGAGGGAGAAGGCGAAGGTCAGCGAAACCTCCTTCGACCGAGACGAGAGACGATCAAACTCACCCTCATGCTTCAGCTTCGTCGTCCACACCGCAATCGGCGCACCCGGCAACTCCGAGCTAACCGCCTCGACCACCTCCAAACCCTGCCTCAAGATCCTGACCGAGCTCCTCGCTCCCCTCCCGCACGCCGTATAAATCTGAGGGGTATCCTCTCCGAGGTAGTTGACGACCTTGGCGTCGAGGATAGGCGCCAGGGAATCCAACTCATCGGCGAGGACCAAGTTCTCCAACCCCCTCGGCCGGAAGAACGCAGCGGGGAGCGCCTCCTGCCCCGCTCCGAAATCGTCATAATCGGTACTGCTGAACTCCCTCTCCTCATCATCGTCGCCGAGCTTCTCAAACTGGTAGAGGTACTGGTTGCCAAACTCGGCGGCGACGAAGAGGAATCCTGACTTGAGGATGCAGAGCGACGAGGCGACGGGGACGGTGTCAAAGTACTTGATCTTGAGCGCTTGGACCTCTTCCTCTTCGTGCTCGATCGTGACTTTGTACAGGTCGCCCTCCTCGGATTGGAGGAGGAAGAAGAAGGCGCCCTGTCACCACATTCCAATGATCCGTCAGCTTTCCCTTCTGCCATCTCGATCTCGGCGACCGGGCGAAAACTCACCCTCATCTTGTGCATCACGGCGCTAGTGATGATGATCCCCCTCTCTGGGTCGGCCAGAGGATGAGCCCTCTTGGGAATGGGAACGCGGTGCTCCCGGGCGCCTTGGTGCTTGTAGATGATGTAGTCTTCGGCGCAGACGAGGACGCCAGAGGGGCCGTCGAACTTCTCCGAGGTGGCGGATTGGCCGCCGGGGACTATTGGAGTAGTGAGAGAGGTCAGTAAGGAAGAGGGGAGGGAGGCGAGAGGAAGGACAAGGTACCTTGAACGAGAAGGTTGGCGCGAGGATCCGTCGCCTCGCTCCACTTGCGCACGACGTGGTTGAGTCCGAGGTCGAGCTCGTAGTAGGTGAGCATCTGTCGCAAGCACCATCATCAGCTATCGTCCTGCTCTTCAGCACAGCAGCAACAACGCACCTTCTCCGCCGAGTTGAACGCCTCGCCCGTAGGATCCTGATCGCTCTCCCCATAATCCACCTCCAAAGCAGCAAACAGCGGGTTCTCGAATCCGACGTCCACACCAATCATCGAATGAATGATGGCGCGTTGCTTGTGCGCCTCGAGCGGGGAGGAGATGGTGAGGTTGGCCGCCGCGTCCTGTTCACTCAGTTCCCTCAATCAGCTATCTCGGCTCGGCTCGAGGGAGGCGGGGAAGAGAGACTCACCCTGTTGAGAATATAAACCAACTTGCTCTTCTCCATCGCTCCAATCATCACCGCCCTGCCTTTTGGGTCCGCCGCGAGGTATTGACCGGGGACGATCCTCCTCGAGCCAGAACGGCCATACGTCTCTTGGTGGAGCTTCTTGAATTCGTTGGTCGAGGGCTCGTACTCGAGGACGACTATCCGACCCGAATCGGAACCGATGATGATGTAGTCTGCTCGGCGACCGAGGAGGGGAGGGGAGGAGGGGGGGGGGGGCGAAAACAGGCGGGTGAGTATCGCTGATCGGGAGGTCGCTTCCTGCTCTTCTACAGCCGCAGGAAGCTCGAGCGAGAGATACTAGAAACTCACCCTTAGTCCCTCCCGTCAACTTGAACGCAGCCAGACTCCTCACCGTGCCAAACACTTCGGCCTCCTTGACCGACTCCAGCTTGCCCGTCTGCGCATCTGTCCTCAAGAGCTCGATGCGAGTCCCTCCGCGCGAGATGCAGATTTCTTGGGCTTTGGTACCGGAGAATTGACCGACGCAGGCGAGGGTGATGGAGGTGGAGGGGAGGAGCGAGTAGTTGAGGAGATGCATCGTTCGAGGGAGCTGTAGGAGATTGTTGGGGAGAGGACAGGAAAGGAGAGGGGAGGGGCGTGTAGGAGAGTCTGAGGTGCTAGGTCGAGAGGCGGAGCTGTGACTTGCTGCTGGCTGCTGCTGCTGATGAGCTGGTCGAGCTGGCGATTCGAGTCGAGTCGAGTGGACGAGAGAAGTCGAGCAAGCGCTAGTAAGGGTGTCTACTGGCGGTGCTGTAGTCGAATAACGAGGTGTAGAACGAGTGCTGGGGGGTAGAGCAACTCGACGAAATGAGGGGACGGAGCGAAGGAGTGGAGCTGGCGCGGCGAGAGGGCAAGTCGAAATTCGAGTAAGGACGGGGGCTTGGTCGATTAGAAACGAGCGGGAATTGCAGTTCGTCGCCAAGGGTCGAGTGCAGGAGTACACCGAGCTTTCGAGCGGTTAATCGAACCTCTACAGAACACCTCTCGCTTCGCAAGCGAGGCCCTCAGCCTGACTTCACTCGCTGACTCGTCGCCGAACCTCCACACGAGTCGAAATACAGAGTGCTAATGACATCTAAACAGAGAGGAAGAAAGTTCGAAGAGAGGGTAATACACAACATGATCCGACGCCCACTGGCCCCTTCCTCTCCCTGTGGCGCCTTCCACCCGGCCTTGCCGAACTCGAGTCCTTACGCCGAGAGCGTATCCCACAGGAAGTTGGCCCAGAAGAAAGAGGACGAGTTGTTGTCCATTTGGACCGTGCGGGCGTCTTGAGAGGCTTGGGAGCCTGTTCGGTAGCATGGGTGGAGGTCAGCAGGAGAAGGAGAGAGAAGAGGGAGGAGGGAGGGAGTGGAAGGAGCAACGCACGAACGAGAACCTTGGTGATGATGCCGTCCTCCTCTACGGGGGTGAAGCCCATATCCCGGTAGAGCTTGACTCGTAGTCTGATCCAACCGCGCCACGCTGGTCAGCTCTGGCTCCCTGACTGAGCTCGGCGCCGGCGCCGAAAGCCAACTCACACCTCGCTATTCAACTCGGCGACCTCTACCGCCTCCTCCTCCTCCTCCCTATTCTCCTGCTGCAACCTCGCCAAATCCGCCTGATACCGATACAACGCCTGCTCCATCTGTTTGTTGGTCTTGAGCCCCGCGAGGAGGGCCTGTTGCGCCGCCGCCATTTGCGCTTCGTGCTCCTCTGTTGTGGGCAGGCCGGTCGAACGCGCGGTGGAGAGTTGGGTTTGGTGGTAGTGGCGCGCGAGGGCTACCAGGGACCACGGATTAGTTTCCTTCCTTCTTTCTCGACCCGACGCGCCAGAAGCTCACCTCTCACATCCTCCCTCGCCGCATCGACGACGTCCCTCCCCCTCCTGTTGAACTCCTCCAACTTCTGCTCCGCTTTATAAATGATATCCACATCCGTCTCGGGCCCACCTTCGTGCTTTACTTCGGCGAATTGAAACATGTCGAGCGTGCCGCTGAGGAGGCCGCCGAATTGGTCTTCGAAGGATTCTTTGGATGCCATCGTGCTGTTGAGGAGAGGCTGTAGATGATTGGAGTGGTGGGCGAGTTAGCGGGAGCAAAGAAGAGCGAGGAGCGGAAGGGAGGAGGGGAGGAGGAGCGGTGAATCAACAAACACGAGAGGGAGCAGAGGAGGGAGGAGTAGGTAGTTGTTGGCTTACAAGTAGTTTTCAAAGAGTAACGAGGTACAGCCGCGAGTGCTCCAGGAGCGTCAGAAGCGAGACGATGTGACGAGCAGCGAGTTGGTCGAAGCTGAAGCCAAGGCCAAGAAGCTCAGTCGCGTCGAGCGTCTCTCTCGCACCAATTCGTTGCAGCTCGTTACTTTCGACTTTCTAATCGCTACTAGGGATTCTAATATCGATGTAAAATGGCCCCTACAGTCGATTCCCTCCGCCAAGGTTCATCTCATCTCCTGCTCGGTTGCTCCCTTGCTCCCGCTCTCCTCCTCGCTGACGCTCCCTGCTCCCTGCTCCCCACTACAGCCCTCGCCGCCCTCGGCATCGAGACCCGCGGGCACAAAGACGTCCTCGCCAAACGCCTCCGCACTGCCAACGCTCGCCTCTCCTCCTCCCCATCTCCATCTCCCTCCCCTCCTCCAGAAGCAGCTCCCGCAAGACCCCGACCACAAGGAGAGGAGTACGATTCTTTCCTCGTCTTTGATGTCGAGGCTACGTGTGAGAATATGGAGGGCAGGTTGCAGAGGTTGTCATTCCAGTGAGTTTTGTTGGGCTACAGAGCGAGAGAAGGGAACAGCCCGATCGAGCTGACGAGCCTGTGGTGCGGCTACAGCTACCCGAATGAGATTATTGAATTCCCCGTGGTCCTACTACAATGGAAGCAACTCCCTCCGTCCACTCTCAGCACCGAGGACGGAGACCCAGCAGCCGAATGGACCCTCGCCCCCGTCGACGAGTTCCAATCTTTCGTGCGCCCGACCTGGCGACCCACGCTCTCTGCCTTTTGTACTGAGTTGACTGGGATCACTCAGGTGAGCTGCTGCTGCTCTCTCGCTTGATTTGGAGTCGAGCCGAACTGATGGCCAAAGGCGAGAGCAGGATCAGGTCGATCAAGCGCCGACGTACCCTGAGGTGCTTATCCTCTTTCGGTCCGAGTTCATTAAGAAGCATCAACTCTTTACCAAGACCAATAGGACAGTATGGGTGACCGATGGACCGTGGGGTACTTCCCCTTTCCCTCTCTTGCCCGGCTCGGCACTCGGCGTTGCGTTGCGTTGCGTTTGCGCTGACCCTCCCTCTCTCGTCCTTTCACGCGCTGGCAGACCTCCGCGACTTCATAGCAAAAGCCTCCTACCTCTCCAACGTCCCTCGCCCCTCCTGGCTCGCAGGGACCATCATTGACCTGCGACGAATGACGGTCGAGTACTTTGCTCTACAAGCCGCTGCCCTTCCTCCTCCTCCTCCTTCTCCTCCTCCATCACCACCCTCCTCGTCCGACACTCCCCCAGTACACCCACCAGCAGCCCCAGCTCCCCCCTCCCTCTCCATCTCCTCCGTCCTCTCCTCCCTCTCCCTCGCCCCCTTCCAAGGTCGGGAGCACTCGGGCATCTCCGACGCACGCAACATTTCGCGCATCCTGATTGAGCTCGCTCGGCGGGGGATGCCCCTGCGGGGGAATCGACAGGTGCCAGAAGGGGGCAGGGAGGGGAGGGAACAGAGGTGGAGTTGGATGGGCAGTGCTAAGACTAGTGGGTGGGGAAGAGGGGTGGGCAAGGTCGAGTGGGAGAGGGAGGTGCAGAAGGAGCTGAGGAGGGTGCCCACCTCGACCAAGGGGAGAAAGGAGAAAGTGGAGGAGGGGTAGTGGGCGGAGGGCGAGGAGGAGGAGGAGGAAGAGGAGGAGGAGGATTGGGCCGAGGCGCGAGAGTTTGTTGTAGTGATAGATTAGATGGAAGGCAGGTTTTACGCGCCAGACCCGAGGCCGACACTAAGCTGACAAGGGTGGGAGAGCTCGGCGAGAGAGGTTGAAGGCGTGGGCGGGGGCTCGGTCGACGTTTCCCCTCCCTACGTTCGCTCAACTGGCACCTCCTTCATCGCTCGCAGCAGCGCCACACGCCGACGTGTATGTGCTGTACGACATCCTCGGACTCCTCCTCTCATCACCGACTGCTCTCGCGCGCGCCAGCTTGAAGCTGCTCGGCGCGCGAAGCCCGACAGCCCTCTCTTCTCTTTCCCCCGCTTCCCTCTCGCTCTTTTAACGGGCCAAGAAGAGCACAGCAGCAGCAGCAGCAGCAGCGTGTACTCGAACCGCCTCAACCTGCCTCTTGGCGACTCCATGCAGGCCATTATTGGCTTGGCGAGGGAGGCTTCGAATCCGACTGCGAAGCGCCGAGAACGAGCTGCGAACCCGAGAGGGCGACGGGCGATGGTACATAGTGGCTGTGGCGACTTAGGACAAGCTAAGTAGCGAGGGGGAGCACTGCCTTGCAGCTGGTGAGGCAGTGGGACTTTGCTGTAGTTGAGCCGAGATGGCGTGCACTCGGAGCAGGAGGAAAGGAAAGTCCGAGATCTGCGCTCGGCGCTGAGTGCTGCTTAGGGAACGGGAAGCTGTAGGCAAGTCGAGCTGGAACTTGAGGGGGTCAGAAGTACCTTCTCAAGGGCTGTACTGTAGCAGAACACCTCCATCACACTTTGCGACCCTCCCTTGACGATCTCAGGGCGCCGAGATTCGGTTGGCGATGCCGCTTGGGCGTTGATGGTGAGAGCAGAAGGGGGTTCAGAAGAGTGGGCATTGTATTAGAGTAGGGGGAACGCGTCTGTAGTGCTGTAGAACAGCTTGCCCTAGCGATAGCCCTCGGTGTTGGAAATGAGGTGACGGGCTCTAGTCGAGCTCGAGCGCTGCGGAGAAGTGCGTTCGTCTGTTGAATTCCCACCTCGTTCTCGTCTCTCTCGCCGTCTCGACTCGCCTACAGGACTAGGACTAGGACTAGGACGACAAGGAGCAGCAGTAAGGGAGTAAGACCCTACAAACCATGGCACCCGAGTCGTTCACTCCCTCTCATCACCTCGTTCACCACTCGACTGCCACTACTACGCTGGATTACTCTGCACCTCCCTCTTCCTGTACCTCTTCATCCTCTTTCCCTCCTTCTTCCACTTGTTCCCCTCGCTCTTCTCGGGATGGAGCAGCAGAGCTCGGCCGTGCTCCACCTTCTTCTTCCTCTCTACCAGACGACGACCTCGACCCCGAGCGTGACTTTGCCTCAAACACTTCAGATTCCTACGACTCAGCAGGAGAGGCAACAGGCGTAAACCTCAGAGCAGGAGCATACGATCATACTCCTGCTGTCCAGTACGCTCAATGGGGAGCAGGAGGGACAGACGATGGAGGGTCCTACTACTCCAACTCGAGGGTCTCGAGCCGCGCCAACTCGCCCGCGCCTCCTGCTACTCCGGCAGCCGAACAGCTCTGGGATGGATACCGCTCGGAACCATTGGCGTATAGATCCATCTCCCGCAATAGGAGTAGGAACGTCTCGGGCACTACCACGCCGACCTCGGGAGTCGACAAGGAAGGCCAGTACTCGTCCGATTGTGCGTGCTTCGTCCTCTCTCGTTTCCGGGAGGCCTGCTGTAGCTCAGTATACAGAGCGGGAAGCTGATTATTCTGGTATGGAGCAGACTACCACTCGCATCACTACCAAACCTCGGCACTCCTTCGCAAACTAGGCGGCACCCTCACTCCCGACAACTCTCCCGTCCTAGGCCAAAAGAAGCGCCGACCAGGCTGGTGGACCCGCCGCGCAGAAACACGGCGCAAGCCTCACCCTTCCACTCCCCTCGGCACGCCGACCACCACCCCATCCTCGTCGTCCTCGTCGCGCTCTCGCAACCGCTCCTGCCTGTCCACCTTCGGCGCCGCCCTCCTCCGCCAGCCCTGGGTCCCCACCCAACCCCTCACCATCCTCTTCTCCTTCCTCCTCCTCGCCTGCTTCGCCGCGACCCTCACTACCTTCCTCGTGCACGTCCTCTCCTCGGACCGGCAACCCCTCTTCTGGCGCCAATTCTGCTCCGAGCAGCGGCCCTTCCCTCACGACCTCGCCGATTCCCTCGAGCCCGTCTCCGTCTTTGTCGGCGTCTTCTCCGTCGACGCCTCGGTCGAGAGGAGGAACCTCATTCGCATGACTTGGGCGAAACACTCCAAGCCTATCGACCCGAGGACGGGGCGACCGACGACCGATATCCAGGTCAAATTCGTCCTCGGGCGACCGAGGAAGAGCTACGCCAAGAGGGTGGCGTTGGAGATGGAGATGCACAACGATTTGGTCGTGCTCGATACCGAGGAGAATATGAACAAGGGCAAGACGTTCGAGTACTTTAGGTGGGCGGCGGATAATGCGACGGTGCCGATGTATTATCGGAGAGAGGGGGGAGAGGTGGGAGTGGGGTTCAAGAAGGCCGATTATGTCGTCAAGGCGGATGAGGACTCGTTCATCGTCTTGAGCGAGTTGGAGCGGCATTTGAGGATTACGCCGAGGGAGAGGACTTATTGGGGCTGTGAGTTTGTGTTCTCCCTTTCTTTCCTTTCCCCTCGAACGATCGCTGACTTTTGCCCTCGACCGATACTCGAACAGACCTCGTCCGCAACCTCTTCATGGCCGGCGAAGTCTACGCCCTCTCCTCCGACCTCGTCTCCTACGTCGCGACCTACAAGCCCCTCCTCCAATACACGATCGGCAAGGAGGACCAGCGCACGGCCAAATGGATGCGCATCCACCCCGAGTACTCGACGATCCATTGGGTTTCGGAGCGCTGCTGGATCTACGACCATCCCAAGGCTTCGACGACGTACTCGCATGGCTTCTTGTTCCCCGACGAGGCGGAGCGGATCAAGAGTGAGGGGAGGAGGGGAATCAGTGAGGAGGAGAGGCAGAGGAGGGGGGGAGAGTTGGCGCCGAGTTATTCGACGGTGGCGAGTTGGAAGAAGGAGTATCGCGTGCCCGTCGAGGGGCTGACGATTGAGGAGCAGGTGGAGGCGCTCGTTGAAGGAGGTGGGAGGTGGAGTGCCCAAGGATGGAGGAGCGATGGCGGGAGGGGTCCCGAGGCCGTCAGGAGGGATCAGATCGTTTTTGAGAAGGAGGAC
The DNA here is from genome assembly GCA_001600635.1 of Leucosporidium creatinivorum. Lineage (NCBI taxonomy): Eukaryota > Fungi > Basidiomycota > Microbotryomycetes > Leucosporidiales > Leucosporidiaceae > Leucosporidium > Leucosporidium creatinivorum. The sequence goes on along the minus strand of BCKL01000001.1, from coordinate 1,057,285 downwards.
GCCAGGGTCGTGGATGCGGGGAAAAGGGAGGGAGCTGTCGTCGATACTGAGGCGACGGGAGTGAGGCCCGGAGTGCCCGATCGGTCGCAGAATATCCCGAGCGCGAGGACGACGAGGTTCGGCAAGGACTTGTTCCGCGATCCGACCGACGTCGAGGCGGTCCAGGTCGAGGGCACCAAAGTCAAGAGGAGTGCGGGGGCGTTGGAGGAGAGGGATGGCCACCTTGTCGAGATCTACAATGCGGTCAAGGCGCCGTGGGAGGAGGTGGAGGACGATCTTTCCTCCTCCTCCTCCTCCTCGGTCGACGAGCGAGCGACGGGATGGACCTCGGTCGACAACTCTTTCTCCTCCTCGCTCGACTCCTCCCCATCCTCCTCCGACGCACCCTCCTCCTCCTCCGACGAGCTCCCCTCCCCCTCCGAGTCAGCGCCCGACAACCTCCCCACCGGCGCCCTCCGCCGCCCTCAACACAACTACATCCTCCCTCCCTCCTCGGCGGACCGTCTCCTGCCCCCGCCAACCCACCGCTACGACGCCTCGACCCTCCTCCTCCGCTCGCAGCGCATGCTCGGCCTACCACACGGCGGAACAGTCGCGGTGCACTACCTCAAGCGCAACGAGTGGTTCTACGAGACGGCGCTCGCCCTCCTCGGCCGCGATAGGATGTGGGATGGAGGAGTCGATTCGACCGCTTTCCCTTGGTCCCCTTCCCCTTCCAACTCGCCCATGCTCGAATCCCTCGGCGCCGACCCAGTCTCCATCTCGCATCTCCCGCCATGGACCGGAGCAGGCAACGTCGAGATGGTCGATTCCTACTGGGGTGGAGCGAGGATGTATGGCTCCCCGCTAGTTCGAGAGGATGGGTACGTCGCAGAAGGAAGGGAGGCGGAGAGTAGGAGGGAGGTCGTTCAAAATGTGCCGTCGGCCAATTCGGCGCTCGGGGGGTCGAGGTTTGGACGGGCGAGGAGTAGCCCGATGTTGGGGTTGAGGTTGGAGGATGGGGTCGAGGCGAGCGTGGGTGGTGGTTTGATGGTCCAGTCGGCGCCGGGCGCCGTGTAGTTAAAGCTTCCTCTCGCTCTCCCTCTTCCCTTTCGTTTCGTCGTTCGCGCTTCTGTCTAGATCTCGCTCCCTTTGTTTGTGTCACAATTCACGCTCTAGCTTCTTATTCCCCTCTACCTACATCACTTCGCTTAGCTCTTGTACACAGCAATTTCACGACTTCCGAACCTCGAAGCTCCAGCCGAGAAATGGACTTGGTCGCGAGAGTTGAACGATTCCCAAGCTCTGCCTCCTCGACTTCTGCAGCTCGACTCGCCTCTCGCAGCTTCTGAGCTGCAATATGGCGACTTATAGTCCCTTTGCTCGGCCACCAGTGTCTGGCAGCGCACAAGGTGCACCTCCAACGACGAGCGTCTCTGACTTCCTCAGCGTCCGGTCAGCGCCTTCGGTGCTCCCCTCCACGCAGAGCTATGTGCCGTTCTTCAAGGTCAGTAGCTCGAGGCAATGTTTACGATGAATGTCGAGCTCACGCCAAGTCGCTACATACACAGATCGTCCTGCAGAAGCGCCTCAAGAACATGTTCATCCTCACAGCCGGTGCTGCGCTTCTTGCCCTGCATGTAGCTCGTTTCGACCCTAAGGAGCTGCCAGGTGAGCTCTCTAGTTCTGCTCCATAGCACGGTGAGCTCCTAGCTGACCTCGATGCACCAACAGGCTCGTTCTACAACATCCTGCCCGCGCTGCTCTTCTCGCCGCTCGCCTTCCTCGGCGCGCTGCCTATCATCGTCTTGCGCAAGCAGACCATCACCAGTGCGTCTATCTTCCCCTCTGTCCGCTCTCAAGCTTTCTAACCTCTCCTCTGGCCCACAGCCTCTCTCCCCTCCACCGCGACTCGATTCTCTCAACTCATCTCGCTCCGCAACCCTTCTACCCTCCCCATCTTCCTCGCCTACTTCCTCGGAGCTCTCTCACTATCGACCTCTTATATCTGGTGCGCGGGATACACCTCCAGGGCACCTCAGTTGGGCGTCTTGACCTACCATGAAGGGTGAGCTCGTCGCTTCTCGCTGCTGTGGAGCGTTGGGGCTGATCCTTGGCTTACGCAGACGAGGATTGTATATCTTGAATGAGAGGAGAGTGTTCTTGAGCCTCTTGCATGGCTTCATTGCTGTTTACGCGACGGTCGAGCATGTCCTAAGCGCTCGGTCGCGAGTCCAGTTCGATGAGGACGCTTCGGTGAGTCGTCGAGCTTACGGGGGTGAACTACAACAGCTGACCTTGCTCTCATCCCTACAGGCCCTCATCCCTGCTCGTCTCAAGGCCAAGGCAGCGCTCCGAGCTCCTCTCGCCATTCGCTCAGTGCTCGTAGCCAACGCCCTCTTCTTCTCGACCTACATTCTGGTCCGTCAACCGATCCTCAAGCTCATCGTCACCAGCTTCGTCGGACCTTGGGCCCGGTGCGTTGATCTCCAGAGCCTGATCCGAGCGCTCGGCTTACCTCCTACCCCTTCGCCGCAGGCCATACCTCTACACCATGCTCCGCTCGAACGCGGCCTACTCGTTCACGCTCATCGCGAGGTCGTTCGCTAGCTCCTTCTTGATCGTCGTGGTCTGGGAGGTCGCTCATCTCGTCTTCGAGGTCTACGCTACCCATGTTCGTCGCCTCGGTCGCGCGCTCTCCGCTCGAGCTCACCGATTCCTCTCTGCAGCCCGCATCGGTCTCGCACTTCTCGACCAACCCGAACCACTGCCTCATCTCGGGCCTTCGCTCGGAGGAGTCGTACTTCCAGGTTAGTCGCTTCCTCGCCCAGCCGCTGTCCTCACCTCCTGACTCTATCACCTGCCCATCGACAGCACTTCGCCTACCTCGAGCTTTCAACCCTCACTCTCACGAATCCCGCGCGTCGCCAAAACATCTTCACCGACATCAAGCCCGACAGCGCACGAGGAGCTTGGGCCGAGATCTCGCGCGAGTCGCTGAAGCTCGTTGGGACGGAGTTGCAGCGCGCCAAGGGCCGTGGACGTATTGCTGGTGCGCTCTACATCGCCTTTGCTTACTCACTTCGCGTGCTGACCCTCCTCTCAGCTCCCCAACCCAGCGCCGCCGCACCTACAGCGGGCGCCCCCTCGTCCCCTTCCAACTCGCCCAGCGTCGCCATTCGCAACGAGAATATTTTCGCCCCCAAGAGGAAGACCTTCCTCGACACCCTCGCCGCTAGCTCAGCGCCCTCGACCTTGGCAGCTCCCTCCGCCGTCTCCTCGGCCATCTCCTCCTCCATCTCGGCCGCGACTTCTCGCGTACCCTCCATCTTCCAGACGGGAGCTTCGGATCAGCCTGCCTCTGCTGCTACAGCACCGGTGGCAGCGGTAGTTCAGGCGGTCGTGGGCTTTGAGGAGAAGCTCGCGAGCTGGATCCCCACTGCGTGGCGTGGTTCGCTGTTCACCAAGCGGCCAGAGTTGGTTGTGGGAGCATGTGTGGCGAGGAGGAGAGAAGTTATCTGGGCTATTGGAGGTGAGTGAGCGTCGACTTTGACTTGCCAGTCCGGAGCTGACCTTTGCGCTCTCATTCGCAGCTCTCGCCAACCTCCTCTGCGCCTCGCTCAAGGAAGATCCCTACGGCGTAGCTCAGCACGATATCCCCAAGATCCTCGAAGCCTTCGTGCGCTACCTCGATATTCTGGACGACCTCGTCAAGGATCTCACGGCTTCGGCGGAGAGGCTGCCCGGGTGGGAGAAGGACGAGACGGTCAAAGAGATTGCCGAGCAGGTCGCACCTGTGCAGCTTGGTAAGTTTCGCGTGCTAGCAATGCTTTCGCTGCCTGACGCTGACCCTGCCTTCGTTTCACAGCTCTTCGCACCGGTGTTCGCGAGATCGTCACCGAGTTTGAGCCCTTCCTGTCCGAGTTCCGTGAGTCGCTGTGGTTCAGACTTGACCTCGTTCGAGTACTGACTCTGTTCCTTCGCAGGCTTCCCCACTGCCATCGCAACACGGCTGCAGCTGCTCGTAGACTGGGGTTAAAGGAGTGAAATTCGAAACGCTCCCCCATCGCACAGGAAGCCTGCTACCTTCTGGCGAGCACTTTCCTGTTCTTGGTCTTGTGCAGCGAAGTACATTTGAATCACACCCCTCGAGGCCCCGGAAACGAGAGCCTCAGCTCCGGGGGCGATTCTTCTGCCGACACTTCGTTGCCGGTGGGTTGAACTCCGACTGCAGCGTTCTGCTTGACATCTCGACGACCGAGCACTTGCATACAACTCGACCGAACATCGACCTTCGCCTGCAGTACCTCACAGACCAGCCCTCCTTTCCCCTCCCCCCACCCTCGCGCCGCTCTTGCCGAAGCAGCACCAGCAGCCCTCGACCTCGACACGATGGCACCCCCGCAGATCCTCGCACCGCTTCCCAGCAAGCGAACCGTCTTCTACAAGCCTACAGCAGCGGAAGCTGATCTAACGCAGGACAGCGAGTTCAGGCGGTTCGTCAACCAAAGGCACGGCTTGAACCTGCTCGATTACTGGGAGTTGCATGCTTGGAGTGTGAAGAATGTGAGTTTGTAGCCTCAGAAGATTACAAGACCTCGGCTGACCCTTTCCTTGCAGTTGAACGAGTTCTGGAAGGCGACTTGGGAGTTCACCGGCATCATCGGCGAGATGGAAGGGTGAGTAATGTCGAGACCCCCGAGGAAGCTCGTAGCTGACTCGACACATCAGTGACATCCTCTTCGACGACTCTGTACCGATGAATGAGGTCAACCCGAGGCTCATTCGGGCGAGGCTCAACTTCGCCGAGGTGAGCTCCTTCGTCGACCACCCCTTGACGTCTACTGAGCTTCACCTCTTGCTACAGAACATGCTCCTCTCGCACAAGAACGCACGCTCGAACGCCGACGCCATCATCAGCGTCGTCGAGCCTGACCCTTCCTTCTCGCCTTCCTCGCCCGAGTACCTCGACTCCACTTTCCTCCGCAAGCTCTCGTTCGAGGAGCTCTACCAGGAGGTTCGCACTCTTGGACACTCGCTCAAGGCCATGGGAGTTCGACCTGGAGACGTAGTTGGCGCTTTCGCTCCGTCCAACGCCGAGATGATCGTCGCCTCTCTCGCTGCCGCCTCCATTGGCGCCATTTGGTCCTCGACGCCCTCCGAGTTCGGCACCAGCGCCGTTCTCGAGCGCCTCACCCAGATTCAGCCCAAGGTCCTGTTCACCGCCGACGAGTATCGCTACGCCGGCAAGACCATCCCCATCTACGAAAAGCTCCTCACCATCCTCGACGCCCTTCCCTCGGTCCAGAAGGTCATCGTGGTCGGACAGCTCAGCAAGGATCGCACGCCGCGTATTCCACTGCCTTCCGACCGCAAAGGGCGCGACTGGTCCATCTACACGGACGTCGTCGCCGCGGGACAAGGAGCGCCGAAGGAGATACAATTCTGGCGAGGACCTGCGATGGCTCCTTTGTGGATTCTCTTCAGCAGTGGAACGACTGGAAAGCCCAAGTGCATCGTCCACTCGGCTGGTGGGATGGTCCTATCGCAGAAGATGACCAAGTGAGTCTAACGAGGACTATCCCTCTCGAAGCTCGATCTGAACATCTTACCCGCCTACAGCACCTTCCAGAACAACTACCGACCGGGGGATATCTTCCTACAGGTAGGTCGAGGCCTCCAAGCCGAAGAAGAGACGTCCGAGCCTCGCTGATCCATTCTCTTCGCCGAATCTCGCTCAGTTCTCGACGCTCGGCTGGATGATGTGGAACTACAGTCTGGGCACCGGCGCAAACGGCGTTACAGTCGTCGCCTACGACGGCTCGCCGCTCTCGCCTCAGTCCATCCTCTTCCAGCTGGTCGACAAATACAAGATCACCTGCCTCGGCATCTCGCCTCGCTTCCTCCAAGTACTCGAGACTGCTGGTTACGAGCCGAACAAGCACCACTCCCTCAAGTCGCTCAAGGCCATAGCAACCGCTGGCTCCGTGCTGGTGAGCCTCTCTCTACGCTCGAGCGCCGAGCCGCCTCGACTTCCGAGCTGACCTTCTTCTTGCTCCGAGATAAGAAGGGCGATCTGTACGACTGGGTCCACCTCAATGTCGGCCAGCGAGTGGTGAGTCGCGCCTGAGATTTATCTTTATATTTGTACTGACTCTCTCCAATCATAGTGGATCAATAACGGTACTGGAGGAACCGACGTGAGCTTCTATTCGAACGCCGAGCCTTCACCCGCGAGCTGACCACTCGGCCGCACCAGATCTGCAACCTCTTCATCGGCAGCGCCCCTTCTCTCACCACGCACCACGCCGAGATCACCTGCAAGGGACTCGTACGTTCCCATCGACATCGTTCGCCGCCCCTCGAGCTCGGCTGACCTTCTACTGCGCAGGGCATGGACCTGCACGCCTGGGACGACGATGGCAAGTCTATTCTAGACGGTCAAGGAGAGATGGTTATCGTACGTTCCCTCGCCGAGCTATGGTTTCGCCACGACCCGCTGACCGCTCGCTCTCGCAGGTTAAGCCGTTCCCCAACATGCCCATCGGATTCTGGGGCGATGAGGGCAACGTCCGATACCGCGAGGCCTACTTTGAGGCGTTCAAACAGCCCGTTTGGACGCAGGGAGACTGGATCGAGGTGCACTCGCTGACAGGAGGAGTAACCGTGTTCGGTCGGTGAGCCTGCTCTGTCATCTTGATCCCCGTTTGCTTGAGCTCGGCTGACTTGGCTATCTTTTTGTAGCTCCGACGGCGTGCTCAACCCTCAGGGTGTACGCTTCGGCTCTGCCGAGATCTACTCGGTCGTCGAGGAGATCAAGTCGGTTGAGGACTGCCTCGCCGTCGCGCAGAAGCTCGGTGATGGTGATGAGCGAGTGTGAGTGCACGCCAAGACTCGAGCTCTGTGGATGCGAGCTGACCTCTTGCTCTTTCGATAGCATCCTCTTCGTCAAGCCGATGGAGGGCCGCCTCAACGAAACCATCGTCGGCGAGATCAAGGCCGCCATTCGCAGCAAGTTGAGCAACCGACACGTCCCAGCCAAGATCATCAACTGTGATAAGATCCCTTACACGACCAACGGCAAGCGTCTAGAGGTGAGTCGCCCTGCATTTCGCTCGCTGAAGTCAGCGCCGAGGAGCGATCATGAGCGTCTCGCTGACTCTCCCGCTGCGCCACCCTTCAGATTCCCGTCAAGAAGCTCATCAACGGCATCCCATACGACAAGCTCAACCTCAGCTCCGCCGAGGACCCTCAGTCTCTTCGCTTCTTCGTCAACCATCCCGAGCTCAAGCTGCCGGGCAAGGCCAAGCTGTAGATGCGGGTGCAGACGAGATTGTTATAGGTCCTAGAGTGTCAGTATAAGCTCAAGAAAGTGTTGCAAGGTCATAAGACTTGGTTATAGACCAGCTCGGCGTTGCTCGTCCGACAGCCTTCGGCGAAGCTGGCTAGGGGCTGGGTCCAGTCGGGCGGCCAGCGAGAGTAAGCAGAAGCGGTCGATGCAAGCTCTCAGAGCCTCTGCTCCTCTGCTTGCGACTCCTCGAGCGGACTCGTCAACAGTCGTCCAAGCGAGCTGGACCCAGAGGGCGCCCCGAAGCTCGAGCGCCGTGAGCAAGCTCTCCCCCCGACCACAACCTCGCCTCGTCTCAACAGCACACCACCAACATGGTAGGCTACTCGCTGCAGCTCTCTAGAGCTCACCGCTGTGCCCCTACAAGCCAGCAGAGCTCCCGCTGACGCGTTCTCACCTTCCCCGCCACAATAGAGCAGCGACGAAGAGTTCCAGGACCTACCGAGCGACGAGGAATACGAGGAGTACGACGACGACGCCTTCATAGTGGACGATGACCCTCCCGTGCCCCGCGCCGTCGCTCCTCCCGTACAGCAACCGCCTGCCGCTGCAGCTGGCTTGGGCGACATCTTTGGAGCAATGGGAGGAGGTCGCATGCACCCGGGAGCGTTCCAGGCGGGCTTTGGAGGCCATGCTTTCGCTCGAGCACCAGCACAGTCGTTCAGGAGGCAGTACAAGGCTTACTCGACGGCGATTCTCGAGGTGCAGGAGGGCAGGAGCTGGGGCGGAGGCAGGACCAACCTCATGTACGGAGGAAAGAGTGCGTAAAGCTTACTGTGCTATAGTACATCGTTCCCAGCTGACCTCACTCTCCTACAGTCGTGATGCCGCCCTCAGCGCTCGACGAGATTAGTGCGTCGCTCCGCTCGCGAAGGAGCTACGCAGGAGCTGACCTGACGATCTGCTTACAGCTCAACTCGACATCGAGCTCCCTCTCGACTTTGAGATCACCAATCCTGCCATGCCCGAGCTCAACACTCACGTCGGAGTCCTCGAGTTCATCGCTCAAGAGGGAACCGTCAACCTGCCGCAATGGGTGAGCTACATCGCTCGGTCGAGTGTATGTATGGCTACTGACCACCAACTCATCCTCCGCAGGTCATGGACCAGCTTCGTCTCAACGAGGGAGACCCGATCCGCATCTGGGGAGCTCGCTTCCCGAAGGGAAAGATGATCAAGCTGCAGGCGCAGAGTGTCGATTTCCTCGAAGTCAGCGATCCCAAGGCTGTGTATGTGGCTTTCTCTGAGCCTCGCCGCCTGCGTGTGCTCACTCCGCTTCGCCCTTCGCAGTCTCGAGCAAGCGCTCCGCAACTTCTCGGTACTCAGTCCTGGCGACATCATCGAGATCGGCTACCAATCCCTCACCTTCCGCCTTCTTATCATGGAAGTCACTCCGCCCGAAGCCGCCATCTCCTGTATCGATACCGACCTCGAGGTCGACTTCGCCCCACCGCTCGGCTACGTCGAACCCGAGTACAAGCCTCGTGAGGCTGCGCCGACGATGAAGGACAAGTTTGTGATCGACACGGCGGGTACTCAGGATGTCGACTCGAGGGGCAGTGGAACGGCGACGCCCGTGCCCGGAGGCAAGGATGGCTCGGCGGCGCAGGCGGCTTGGGAGGCTTTCAAGGGAAGCGGCAACAGTCTGAGTGGGAAGAGGATCAAGGGCAAGGGAGTCAAGATCAAGAAGATCGAGGCCGTCGACGAGGGTAGTCGCATCATCAGGACCGAGTGAGTTCGCGCCCTTCTTCGCTACGAACGTCGCTGAACGTTTTCTCCTCGCAGCCAACCTCGCATCATCACCGCCGACACTCAAATCGGTGGTCGTCAAGTCCCTGCGGCACTCAACGTTCCCTTCGGCAACCTCTTCTTCGGCTTCGACGTCCGCCCACCCCCTGGCTCGGCAGAGGAGGAAGCTGCCAAAGCCGACGCCGAGGACGCCCCTCCCGTCCCCTTTGCCGGCGTTGGATCCGGCAACACTCTCTCTGGACGCGCGAGGACAGGTGCAGCTCTCCCGGCGGGCGCAGCCCCTTCCACCAGCTCGGCCTCGACCAGGGCCAGCTCGGCGGCGGCGGAGGCGAAGCCCAACGTGGCCTTCTCGGGAGCTGGCAACACTTTGTCGGGGAAGAAGAAGGTCGAGACGATTGAGATCGATGATTGAGGAGGCCGTGGGGATATCGGATCGCTGCTCGCTTGTGTCTCTTTGTAACTTCGTTTTGCTCTCGTTCGCATAAGATCCTCAACTCGATGTGAGCAAGAGATATCGCTGCTTGCACGCTGCTTGCACGCTGCTTGCACGCTGCTTGCACAAATCTACTCCGCCATCGCTACATCACCGGAGCCACCCTCCTGCAGCAATCGGTTGATCTCGGTCGCGAATGAGTCGAGCCCGTGCTGCTGGATTGCCTCCAGCAGCTCGCGGTTCTCCGTCTCGAAGTCTCCGAGCAGAGCCTCGATCGACTGAGATGGCAGCTCGGGGAAGCGAGCGGCGACCTCCTCGGCGGTTCCGCTGAAGAGAGACTGGCTCGGTTCGAGGTAGAGCGAGTCGGGGAGGCCTGCGAGAAGGGGAGGAGATGTCAGCGAGTGGACCTACGGCAGAGTCTCGTCTACTGTGACGACGTACCAGCAACGGAAGCAGCCGCGAGCGTCGAGAATAGCGCCGTACTCCGCAGAGTGCCAGCGAGTTCCTCGTCCTTGAGACCGACGGCCGCGCGAAGGGAAGCCCAGCTGTCGAGGCAGAGGGTCAGCCTCCCACTTGAACGGAAGAGACGAGCAAGCTCACTCGTCGCGAAGGTAGACTCGTCGCCAGAGCGCCTGCAACTCGATCTGTCTCCGCGCATCGGGGATCTCCTGAGAAGCGAGGGCGAGGGAAGGGTCAGCAGCGGGTCGGGCAAGACCTAAGCCTCACTACACTCACCTTGGCGCGCTGAAGAATCTCCAGAGCCGACCTGAAGTCTCCTGATTGCTCGCCGACATTCTCCTTGAGGGTAAGGAGGTCGATGTGGTCCTCGGGCGTGAGCGTCTGGCCTTGCAGCAGCTGGCTGACGAGCTTGGCGTAGAGCTGTAGAGAAGGAAAAGGTTAGCTGACGCTGCCGAGAGCGTACAGGTAGATTCAACCGAGACGGGACGAACCTGAGCGAACGCTGGTCGGTCGGCGAGGATGGGGGCGACGCGAGCGGCGATGACCTCGCTCTTCTCTTCGAGGGAGAGGCGACTCTCACTACCCGAGAGGATGTCGTTGAACTTGACCTTGAGCTCCACCTGTGAGTTGACGAGATCCAGCTTGTCGTCGACGACTGTGGGAGAGGATCTCAATCAGCGAGTGCTCGAGGCATAGCGATACGGAGACGCACCTTCAATCGCACGCTGCACAGTCTCGGTGAACAAAGTCTCCTTGGACGATTGAGCGACTTGCGAGAGCTTGCCGAGACTCAGCATGAGCTGGTGAGAGAGGGACGGTCAGCGAGTATCTTGGGACCGCCGAGCAGGTCGAGGCTCACCTTCTTCTGGGCCAAGTTCTGCTCCTTGAGTGCCTCGCCGACGAGAGCATCGGTGGCGTTACTAAAGCGGCCGATGGCGATGTCGTTGATCCACGAGATGTCTGCGCCGCGAACACGAAGGTCAGCTGGCAATCGAGAGGCAGGGCAGGGAGGCGAGAGGACGAACGAGGGTTGTCGGTCGAGTCGAGGAAGCTGGTGAGGAGTGGTCGGTAGGCATCGTCTTGCTCGAGCAGTACGCGAAGTTGGTCTGCGAGTGGGCGAAGGGGTCAGCAGGCGAGCGTCGAGTCCGACCTGCTCAGTCGGCTCACTCTGCTCAATGTAGTACTGATACAGCGAAAAGGCAAACTCCTCGCGGTACTTGTCCATGAATAACTGGATACGCTGGCGCGAGCCGTGCTGAGCGTGGTTGCAGAGCTCGACGAGCGCGCGGAAGTCGCGGTGACGCTCAGCGAGCTCGTAGGCGTGGTTGACTTTGCCGACGGTGACTGCGGATATTTAGAGTTGGTCAGTCACGCTTTGGAAGGAGGAGGGAGGAGACCGTCGACGACTCACCGAGCGTCTTGAGGAAGCGGGAGCGAAGAGTGAGGTAGCGCTCGGTGAGTGAGCGTGTGTCAGGGGAGTTGAGGCCCTCGGTACTCGTCCTGCGCATAGATGAGAGTCAGCTGATTGTCGACACATATAAAGACCGAGCTCAAGACGTACGACTGAAGGTAGAGGATCCGCTCCTCGAACGCCGAGAAGGTAAACTCCGCCAAGCTCGCCATCTGCTTCTTGAGCTCGCCCTGCATCGTCTGCTGGTTGGAAAGGTCGACCGCACCAAATTTGGCCTGCTCCTCGTCGAGGGAGGTGCCGAAGTCACGCACACGCTCGCGGAGGAGCGCATCGGTCGACTCGAAGTGCCATTGGAGACCGTCGAGGACAATGGGGCGACTGGACCAGGGCTCGGTCGGGAGGACGGAGGGATCGAGACCGTAGTGGGTTGCAGTGTCGCGGCGGTGTCGGGCGACGGCGGTGTAGACGGTCTGCGACAGCGACGGGTCAGCTCCCAGCCTACGCACGGAAGGAAAGCAGAAACTCACGACGAGGACGTGGTTGGCCTCCTGCAAGACGATAGACCTCGACTCGCTCGACTGAGTAGGGTCGGAGACGAAGGCCTTGGCCGAGCGGCTGACCTGCTCGACGACGGCGCCGAGGGAAGCCACCTTGGTGCGGAAGAAGGTGCGCAGAGGGTCCTCGTTCGATCCTTCCCCAGCGTGGGTCATGAAGGTCGAGATGGAGTCGGCAAGGAGGGACTCGTTGGTGCTGTTGCGCCGGGCATTGATTAGCTCGGCGTTTCGAAGGAGGGGCGGGGCAGCTTACCCGAGTCGCGAGTTGAGGTGATGCCAGACGGCGACGGCAGCAGCGAGACGCTCTGCATCCCAGCTGAGCTGACGACGCGAGCTCTGCGAAAGCTGTCAGAGGAGAGGTGTTAAGTGCGAGTCGAAGGCGACGGGCGAACGAGAGTGTACCTTTGGCAGCAGTCCGTTGCCGTTGATGTACTCTATGAGGACGTGAGCGCGCTGCACGCGATCGGCGAGTTGTGCTCGTAGGTCGAGGATGAGGGGCATGTTGGTCGAGCCTGCGAGGGAGTCGGTCAGCGGGTGTCTCCTCGCCGACGAAGCTGAGCGAAAGCTTACTGGACGCCAAGATCTCGGCACTAACCGCTTCGGTAGCAGAGATCAAGTCGCCCTCAAAGTCGGGCTGCAAATCAAACGCTAGAGGGTTCTCGGCATCACTCGCGCCGAAGAAGATGGCTTGCTCGATCTTGGTCTTGAGCTTGCGAGTCTTGTAGCCCTCGCTGCCTGGTGCGAAGGAGGCGAGGAGAGCAGGTGGGCTAACTTGGATGGCGAGGATGGTGGAGGTGGAGGTGAGGAGTGAGAGGGTTTCGATACCGGAGGGAAGGGGAGCCGAGGGGGTGGAGACGCCGAGGAAGCGGTGGGTGTTGGAGCGGAGGGGGAAGGACTCTTCGAATGATGACTCTGTTCGACGTAGTCAGCATAAATAACGATGATCGGCTGTAGCAAACTCACCAGCAGCGAGCGAGAGCATGACCACCGCGTCGACGAAGGTCACGAAGGCGGTCTCTCCTCCCGCGAGGCTGAGCTTGGGGCTCGAAAGAGGGCGAGGATCGGGGCGCTGTGGATCTGAGGGGTCAGTGAGGTCTTCGGACGAGCAAAAGTGGTAAGGGGCTCACAACCTGGTAGGCGAGATTGCGAACGCCGATAGGCTTGACGCTGTTCTGAGAAGAGCCGACTTCGAGGAGCACAATGGCGTAGGAAGTGTAGTTGAAAGCAGTCCAAGGGGTAACGTGCGAGACGAGGACGGCGAGGTTGCCCGATCTGCGAAGAAAGCGGTGTCAGGTCAAGTCGACGCGCCGAAGGAAGCCAATCGACTCACGAAGGGACAACGACCGCATCCACAATCTCGACCTTGCCGTTGTTCATCGCCCAGTCCTCGTTTGTGACCTTCTCCCCGCTAAGTGCCTCCAACACGCCGGCAAAGACATCCTGCTCAACGGCTAGCCGCTCGCCTCCATCGTCCCTCGAAGGCATCTCCCACACCTGAACATCCTTCTCGGTGAGAGCGTAGGCCCAGCTCTTGCCCTCTCCCGCAGAGTTGGCAGGGGAGAGCGCAAGCGCCAGGACTCCGGCACGAGGGTCGGCTTGACGACCGCCGAAGACGGCAGACCAGACGGATCCTGCCCAGCCGGTCGAGCGCTCGAGTGGACGGGCGTTGACGGCTACTCGCCCTCCGACGGAGGAGATGGTGACGAGGATGAGGCGAGCTTGGGAGGTGCTGACGAGGTAGGAGGTGGGGGAGAGCATCTTGAGGCCTCGAACGAGTTCGTCCTCGCTCAGAGGGGCGTTGAGAGCCTTGAAACGCTCGACACCGGAGAGAGCCATGGAGATGGACTCCCAGTAGCGGATGGAACCGAGAGTGCTGATGCTGAGGAGACCCGGCTCGCGTTGCGAGGTCGAGGGGGAGTTGCTGGGTACGAATGAGGCGTAGGAGAGCGGGGCGAAGGCCGTGATGTTGGTGGGGAGAGGAGGTGTCGCAGGAAGAGGAAAGACGTAGGTGGTCGCGGATGAGGAACGCTGTTGGAGAGTAGTGTCAGTGAGCTCGAGGCTGAAGCGCTGAGCTGAACGAGCCCGCACCTTTGCCCAGTTCCAGACGAAGCAGTGCTCCCTGCTAACGAGCAGAGCGAACCCGGTTTGACTGTCGAGCGTAGCGCGGAACGGGTCGGTGTAGGGATCTTGCAGCGGCGCAGGGCGACGAGGTCAGCTTCTCTGCCCTGTAACAACACGGGCGAATGCTACTCACCTGCAGCCTGGATGACCTGTTCCACCTCTGCAGGCAATCCCTTCTTCTCCAGCACGACGTAGCTTTCATCCCTTACAAGCACCTTGTCCTCGTCGCCCTTGGTCGCTCGCTCCCTGTCGTCGAGGTCCATCGCGCTCCCTGCTTCGCTCGTGGCTGCTACGCTCCTCGTCCTCCTACTGCCGTGCAGTGATGGTGCAGGAGAAGCTGAAAGAGCCCTCGAAGCGGCACGCAAGTTCTGCCCCAGGGAGCGAGTCGGGTGCAACGAGGCGGAGGTTGAAGGAGGAGGTGAAGCGCGAGGAGTCGTCTCGCCTGAGGCTGCGATGGCCGCTCGAGATGCTCGAGTACCCGCTCGTCGTGGTGTACGAGTCGCTTTTGGTGGTGTGCTCGTGCCCGAAAACATGTCGAGGTCAATTCGGCGGAAGAGGGAGGGAGAGACCGCCTTTCGAGCTCAAGTCGTTTCTTGGGGTCAGGCGCAGCAGGCGGGCTCTGGGGATGCTCGGAGCGTCACAAGCTGTTCTTTGGATCTATGCAAGCTTCTAGAGATGTCTTGAACAGCCGTCAAGAACTGATATGATGCAGCCAGTTGCCTACCACAGCCAGCGCACCAGCTCGGCGCTTGCTTCCAACGTCACCTGAAAGAAACGGCCTAGGCTTTCAATGCGTGCTCTCGAGCACAAAATTCCCTCTGTAATGGAGGTAACCTCAGGAATCTCACCTTTGTTTTCCATTAGGACCAACAATCGTCTGCTCGCCATTTCAAGGCCTGCAATCTTGCGACGACCTAATAGTCGAGGCAGCACTCTGGCGCAAGTCGAGGTGTGAGCTTTGTTGAATTGTGCTTTCCAACTAGTCGAGCAATCGAGCAAGTTGGGTGTGCGAACTATTAGTTCTTACTTTCAAGACCGTTGCAGGTTGGTGGTATTTATGCCTTCAAGCAGCGGGCGATTGCCTCTCGGAGAGAAACCCTTTTTTGTCACGCAGCGGCTCCCTCGCGCTGCTGGGGCGTCCCGTACATCGTTGGTGTACATTCCCTAATTCTGCTGACATTTTAGAGCGGCGCTTGGTCGGGCACAGCAACACGAGGGAGCAGTCCTTCCGCGCTCGCTCAGCTCGGCCGGTTCAGCATCTCGGCTCTGCCTGCTCAATCCTCGACCTTGTCTACTCACTAATCGCTCTGAGTTCTTTCATTTCGTGTTGCTTGCAGCGGAAGATGCTACAGAGCGACCCGTGTGCAGTAGAACGTCGGAGTAGGGGAGACGAGCTCGGCGCCGAGCAAGCAGAGCAGTGGAGCACGGGCGGGCTGGGAGAGGCCCCGAACAAGCTCAGCAGCATTCGAGTGCAACGCCTGGCGTACCTCAGCCACCTCTCCTAATCAACACTGTACGCTCTCCTCGATTCAGCACTCGCGCGTTGCGAGGTTCAACTCTTCGCCTCCTTCGCTCTCCTCGACTTTACCCCGACCCCTTCACCTGCTCAGCAGACGCACTACAAAGCTCAACGCTCTCCGTCTCGCCGTCGAACTCGACTACACCTCAACAGCTGCTCGCGCTGGCCATGATTCCCCTTTCGACTCCCCTCCGCTTCCTCCCCCTCCTACCAAGCGAGCTTCAACTCGCTACGGTGCTCAAGAGCGGGCAATCGTTTCGGTGGGCGCGCTCCGAGACTGTACATGCTACCAAGCCGGACGTTGCTGCCGAGACGGCGGGCGCGACAGGAGAGGATCGCAAGCCAGCGGTGGGAGGTCAAGAGCAGCAGGAGCAGGGCGAGGAGTGGGCTTTCGGATGGGGTGACAGGACAGTGGTGCTCAGGCAAGACGGTGAGTAGCTTCCCAAGCTGCACGCGTTCAGCAGCCGACGCGTAAAGTGGTCTCGCGCTCGCAGATCGCTGACCTCGCCTCCCATGCCACAGCGCAAGGAATCCACTACCGTTCACTCTACCCTCCGATACCTCCCTACTCGGCCTACGCCGCGGACCTCAAGTCCGACACCACCCTCCCTCTGCTCAAGAGCTACTTCCAACTCGACACTCCGCTGGCGCCGCTGTACGCCGAATGGGCAGCTAAGGACGCCCACTTCAAAAACAAGATTGAGACCGAAGGAGAACGACTGGAGGGAATCAGGGTGCTGAACCAGGATCCCTGGGAGAACCTCATCTCGTAAGTGCAATATCTCTCGGCGTTGATTCTCGGCGGCGGGCCTAGCTAACATTACACCTCTCTCACTACAATTAGGTTCATCTGTTCCGCCAACAACAATATCTCACGCATCACGCTGATGGTCAATCGAGTGTGCGAGTCTCTCGGCGCCGCTCTTCCTCACCCGACCTCCTTCCACCCCTCGACAATCCACACCCTCGCCTCTCTTTCCACTCTCACACCTCTCCCCTCACCACCTTTGACTCCGGTCATGTACGCCTTCCCACCTCCCTCAGCACTCACACCCTCCTCGACAGACCCACTCCTCCGCGAGCTCGGCTTCGGCTATCGCGCACCCTTTATCGAATGGACAGCCAACTACCTCGTCGACTTGGCCGAGGAGCAGAAGACGACTCCATCGGCGTATTTGGAGAGCCTGCGGAAGGGCAAGTTTGACGGTGATTTGGCAGGAGCGAGGGAGAAGTTGATGGAGTTCAAGGGTGTCGGCCGGAAAGTGGCGGACTGCGTGGCGCTCTTCTCGCTCGGGTGGAAGGAGACGGTGCCAGTCGATACTCATGTCTTCCAGGTGCGCCCTCGCCGTCCCCCTCTCTTCGCAGGTCGCTGACCGTGTCTGCCCTTTCGCAGATCGCCATCCGCGACTACGCCTTCCCCTCCTCCAAGACTACCGCCCTCACTCCTGTACTCCACGACCGCGTCTGCGCTCGCCTACAAAACCTCTGGGGCTCACACGCCGGTTGGGCTCAGCAAGTCCTCTTCTTCGCCGACCTGAAACCCTCGTCCGGCTCCGCTTCGCCTTCTCCCTCGCCCAAGAAGCGCAGCGGTTCGATCACGCCAGCAGCGACGACCATTGTAGTACGGGATAAGTTCGAGGACGAGCTGAAGGAGATCATGGAGAACCCGGGGAAGAGGAGGAGGGTGAGCGTCAAGGTCGAGCTGAAGGAGGAGAGTGGGAGTGAGAGCGAGGGGGAGGTGGCAAAGGCGGTCAAGAGCCGTGGGAAGGTGGGGAAGAGCAAGAAGTAGTCGCAGCGTTCCCGTCATGCTTCTTAGCCCATTCCTTGAGAGGGCGGAGCTCGGCGATGACTGGGCGCCGAGAGGAGAGCAGCAGCGAGCTGTAGCTGTACAAAAGGGTGAAGGTCTAATTGACCTCCTGGCTGTAACCCGCTCTGCCCGGCCTGCAATCTCCGGAGTCTCCGACCAAGCTCGCCCCTGCTTCAGGTCAGCTCGCCTTCCGACTCAGCTTGCTCTCCTACGCTTCACTCGTTTGCTTCTGTTCAACTCGCCGCGCCAGGACTTGGTCGACTGGAATCGTAGCTCCAAGGTCGAACGAAAGCTCCCTTCGGCCTTCAGTAGACTGTAGCTCACGTCAGGCAGCTGCTCTTCCCCAAGCTCGTCTCTTATCTCTCGCTGCTCTCGCTGAAACGAGGCCACAGGACGCCGCCGCGACTGCTAGGGGTGAGCTTGGGTGTATCTGGATGCTTCGCTACGTTTGGCTGACTCCCCGCGCTCGTTTACAGCTCTGCTCCCTCTCACAACAGAGCCTGTGCTCCAAGAGCGCCTCTGCAGCAGCAGCAGCAGCAGCAGGTGAGCACCGGCATAGGCCAGCAGACTTGATGATGGATGCGAGTTGACGTGCCTTCTCTGCCCTACAGCACTCAAAGCCTAAGCGCCGCCTTCGCCGAACCGCCCCTCCGCCCTCCCATCACCCATCCGGCTCCATCACGATGCCCACTCGCTCACTGCCACCCGAGATTATCAGCGCTATATTCAACCAGGTCCGCGACCCGTCAGGACGCCAAGGGACCGACCACATCTGGGCCAAATGTGCCCTCGTCTCCAAGCCCTTCCTTCACATCGCCCGAGAGGCTCTCTACCGCAACCTCTCGTTCGAGCTCAAGCAGACCGAGGAGGAAGACCATCGCGTCAGAACGGTCTCACTCGATACGAGGTCCCAACTGCTCTTCGACACGCTCGTCGCCGCACCCACTGTCGGCGCCCACGTCCGACAACTCTTCTTCACCGGCTTCGACCTGGTAAATCTGGCGACGTTCGAGAAGGTGCTGGAGGCCGTACTCGGTGTGGTTGGGGCCCTCACCGACATGAATTTCCTGGTACGCGTCCATCCGACGCTGGCGGGTTGGGCCGACCGCTCGCAGTCGAAGTCGTTGGCGGAGCTTGTAGGGCGATTCGCGCCTACGCTCAGTCACCTCCATCTCCCGGAGCGTTACCTCTACCCTGAAGACGTCTACCCCCTCATATCATCTCTCTCCGCCCTCACATCGCTCGACGTCCCCAACATCGCCCTCGGCCACCGTGACCTGGCAATTCCCCTTCCCACGTTCCGCCTCTAGATCTAGAAGTTCTCCATCGACGGCGAGGTGGATTCGAACGTCCTGGAGAGGCTTCTTCGCACCTCGCAAGACTCGCTCGCCGAGCTCACCTTCGAGTGGGTCCTCCACGAGCAGACTTTCGACTTCGGCCCCTTCGTCGCCCTTCGTACCCTCTACGTCAACATCCCCTGGGACAACCAACAGCAAGCTGCAAAGCTGCTGGACGCCGTCGGAGGCTGCCCCAACCTCCACGAGTTCCACACCGACCATCAAGACGCGCACGACGAGCGATTCCAATTCCGCGACTCGGTCATCGCCATCGAAGACCTTCGCCCCTTCCACCGCCTTCCCTCCTCGCTTCTGACCATCACTTTCTTCGGCCTACTCTCCATCTCCACCCCCTACCTCGTAAAGTTCCTCAACGACTCGCAATGCCTTCCCAACCTCGAAAACCTCCAGCTCGAGACCCAAGTTCAAGGGAATCGCATGAGGAGGACTCGGCGAAGCGAGGAGGATATGGCGGCGATCAAGGTGGCGGTACGGACGAGTGGGATTAGACTGGTCAACTATACGGAGGAGGAGTGGTTCGAGGAGTGGTCCGACTCGGACATGTCGGCGGGCGAATGGGCGTCGTTACAGGAGGACGAGATGGTCATCCATGGGGAGGAGGAGTTATTCGTCGCGTATGAGCGCAAGGTAGTGATGTAATTGTTTATGCTCTGACCTTACGCCCAGCTCGGCGTTGACGCTTGCGAGACTTGAGCGCCGAGAGGCAGGCGCAGCGAGCTGTAGCTGTACAGCAGAGGTCAGCGTGCAGTTCAAGCTCTCGACGAAACCTCGCTCTTGCTGTTCTACAGCTTTGCGAAGCCGTCAACCAAGCTCGCCCCTCCTCACATCGACTCAGAGCGCTCGACCAGCTTTCTCTCCTACGCTTCACTCGTCTCGCTCGCTTCGACTCGCTTCGCAGGGACCAAGACGAATCGGGAGCTGTTTGTAGGCTCTACTGGAGGAAGCTCTCACCACCCCCTTCACGCGACTAAATCTCTCGTCGCTGCTGCTCCCTCCGCTCGAAGCTCCCGTCACTCGCTCGCCGCTCTCGCTGGATTGGAAGCTCAAGGGCGTTGCTTCGATTGCTCAAGAGTGAGTCAAGGTATTCAAAACTGCTCTGCTGCCTCTCCGCTGACCCACTACTCTCCTACAGCTCCCAGCTCGACTCGAGCAGACTTCGGACGCTCGCTCACAACAAGGCTGGTGCTCTCGCATACGCTCAGCTTCAGCTGCAGCAGGTGCGTTGCAACAGTGGTACATCATCCCAGTTGAAGCTCCAGCTGACCTGCTCTCGCCCGCCTGCAGCTCTCGACGATCATTCGACTATCGCCGAGCTTCCTCTACATCGCCTGCTCCCTCATCCCCGCTCCCCACCACCATGGCGCTTCCCTCGCTCCCTCTCGAAATCATCGGCGCCATCCTCAAGCACAGCTTGCTTCGAAACGACGACCTGGCCAGATGCTGCCTCGTCTCCAAGGCCTTCCTTCCCTTCGCAAGGAAGGAGCTGTACCGTGATCTATCGCTTATGTCGTGGCGGGGAGGATCGAGGCCGACAGACTCCAGCGTCGTTCAGCCGCTCGCCACCCTTGCTTCAAATCATCACCTCGCCGAGCTCGTCCGCACACTTTACATTTCGCCCCCGGACGAGCTTCAACCTACCATCGACCAAATGCTGGGAGCAGCTCTCGTAGGCTGTACAAGGCTTGTCAAGCTCGTCCTCTCTCTCCGGCGAACACATGCCCCCCCGCTTATGCCAGCCGCTCTCGAGCACGCCCTTCAGGGTCTCGGGACCCACCTCGTCGAGTTGACCGCGTTCGGAGTATACTGGAGCTCGGGAATGCGGCATGTTCTTCAGGAGCAACATGCGTTGAAGGATCTTGGCTTGAACTTGGACTGGCCGAAGCAGCAGCTCGGCGGGCCAGCCTTCCAGCTCAACAGCTTCTCCGGTTACTCGTCAGGATATAACTCGTCTATCGAATGGAAAGCCATCAGGAGGCTCCTCAAGACCTCGCGTCCTACGCTCGACACGCTGAAGCTCGAGACAATGGAACCCCCTTCGTTCGATGATCTGAGGTTGGAGCACTTCGGTGTTCTCCGCTCGCTGGAGATCAGGTGCACTTTCGAGGACGTGGAGGCGGTTCAGCGTATGCTAGCTCTCATTAGAAGCTGTCCGACTCTCCGCACTCTGGATCTCGACTCTAGGGACCACGACGACGACGCCGACTTCGAGAGCATCGACTTGCTCCGTCTCCTCCCTTCCTCACTCGAAGACGTCTGCATGGCGTTCTTTCGCTTCAGCACCACCTACCTCATCGACATACTCTCAGACACTCGCTGTTTGCCTCAGATCAAGAAGCTCGGCCTCGACCATCGCGTTTGGGAGCAGGGCAGCGACGGCAGGGAAGCTCGTCCTCGCCCGCTGGGGGAGTTGGACGCAGTCGTCGAAGCTGGTGCGAAGCGAGGGATCGAGGTGGACTTCCTGCTGGCGCGTGACGAGTCGGCGTACTTCGAGAGCGACGGTGAGGAAAGCGGTGCCGAAGGCGGGGGAGCAGCTTGAGTCGAAGTCGAACGCTTGAGACCGAGTGGTCTAATAATAACGAGCCCCTTTACCCCATCACGAGTCCGAGATCTCTAGACAGCGAGCAGCGAAGAGGCAGCAGCTTCAGCCAGCCTCGAAATGTCACTTCTCAGCGCTCGCTCGTTCGAGGCTGCGCATTGGGTGATTAGAGATGTGTATCTATTCATTTCCTCGGACGCGCTTCATTTTCTGGCGCTCCATCAAGACTACAAAAGGGGGAATCGGGTACACCACGGATTGGTTTGCGAAGAGAGGGGAGAGAGGGGAGTGTCCGACACAGACTGTCAACGACGACGAGATGCAAGCAAGCACGTCCCTGTAGAAGGAGCCCGTCAGCGCGAGGTAAGGGAAGCAAGCCGAGAGCAGAACTCACTAGATACAAGAAGCAAGCAAACCCTCATCAACCTCGCCTTCGCCCACCACTACCACTGACGGCGCCCTCCTCCTCTGCGCCGTCCAAGCTACTCCTCCCCGCCCTCGCACCCTTCCCCACCGCCGCAGCCGCCGTCGCTGCTGCCTTTGCGCCTCCATCGACCGAGTCGGGCGCAAGGGCCTTTTCGGCGTCGACCGTCCCTGCGAAGAGAGGGTGACCCCAATTTTGTTGTCCATCGCTAGCGTTCGAGCTAGCGCTGGCGAAGAGGGAGTGGAGAGTGAGCTTGAGCTCGGGGATGGGAGAGGGGAAGGATTCGCCGAGGCTGTCCTCGAGGAAGGGGGCGAGGTGGCCGAGAGAAGGGGTGAAGCGAGAGGCGAGATCCCGCGCGGAAGAGAGGGGAATCCAAGTGCCTTCGACCGAGTCGCCTCCCGAGGCGACATTAAAGGTGTTGGAGATGCCGCGAAGGGTAGACGTGCGCTCGGAAGGGGAGGTGAAGGTCGGACGGAGAAGGGTGGTGCCGTTGACGTAGTCGACGTCGATGCGGCGGAGGAGGGGGAAGGAGGTAGCCGTGTCGTGATCGACAATGTTGGTGGCGTAGACGCTGTGTGAGAGAAAGGTCAGCTTCGGCGAACTCGAGCAGCGAGACGGCGAGCAAACTCACGCAACACCGCGTTCGACGATAGTCGCCGTGATAGGGATGGAGAGAGGAGAGGTAGGGTGTGCGATAGCAGCCGATTGAGTCGAGGGCGACCTCGTCATGGTGCAGGTGAGCGGCGACGTCTTGCCTGCCGAAGCGATGGGCGAGACGGCGATTCGAAGTGCGTCGGAGCTGATAGTGCGAGAGGCGATGGGCGTCCAGCAGCTGACTGGTGATCCAGTGAGGAAGGTCGAGGCGCTCTGCCCCTGCAGCCCTCGCGCGTTGGCGCTCCTCGTGTGCCACTCCTCCTCGGTCTCATCGTCCGCCCAAGCGAGGTCGAGCTCCTCCAATCCAACCATCTCGGGTCCGAGAAGGTCGCCCGAGCTGTTGAGGTCGCCATCAAACTCGTCGAGGTCGAGGTGCATTCCCCAGTCGGTCGTGTCGGGAGGGGAAGGGGCAGGTTGCGGGACGGGCAAGCCCGAGGCGAGGAGGGAGTGCGAGACGATCATGAGAGGATCGAAGGTGTCGCTGTCGCTGGATCCTGACGAGCTCGGGGAGCACGACATCTCGGTGACCATGAGACGACGGCTGAACGACTCGATGGCGGGGTAGACGGAGGAAGCGCGCGAGGAAGGAGCAGTCGAGCCTTCGGGCCCCACTGAACCCTCGTCCTCGATCTTGACGGTAACGATATCGTCGTCACCCTCCTCCTCGTCGTCGGCCGACTCGGCCATGTCGCGCTCGTACTGAGTTGCGCGGTAGGCCGAGCGGTCGTCGTCCTCGTGGCCGACAAAGTCGTAGTCGGCGGCGAAGGGATGACTGAGAGCGAGCATGGGAGGGAGGTCGAGTGCGAGTGGTGAGGGAAGGGGAACGGAGAGGGTGGAAGCGTCGACGGGGGCGCGAGTGATGGTAGCGGGAGGGCTGTTGACGGGTGAAGAGCTGTCCTCGTCGACGATGGAGGTGAGAGAGTCGGTGGAAGTAGCGCGATCTATGAGAGGGAAGCGAGTCAGCGACTACTTCGACGATCCGGTCGCTGAGGACTCACCGAGCACACGGCCGTCGTCTTCGTCCTCCTCCTCCTTGACGATGACCTCATCGGGATGATCAACATGACCGGCGAAAGCTCCACAAAGGGTCGCCTCCATGCCCATCTTGACCGCTCCCGACGGCGGCTCCATCTCCTCCTGCGGGCTTCTCGGCGTCGTAGCAGGCGTGCTCAGAGCATCGGCGTCATCCTTGACATCGAACGCCTCGGGGAGGCCAATTGACATCTCTCGCGACTTGGGCTTGCTCTTGGTGAAGGGAGGGAGGGAGAGGGCCGCCTCATCCTCGCCGGCAGTGGTGTAGGACTCGGACCCCCACTCGAAATCAAAGTCCTCGCCGCGAAGCATGGCCTCGTGGAAGTCGTCCTCGTCGGAAGGCTCGGAATTGGGGAGGATCTCGCCGTAGAAGCTGGAAGAGTTGGTGTCAACTTCCATGACCTCGGGCGAGCGGGCGGAGGGGAAGGCGGCAAAGATGTTGGGGGCGGACATGGAGAGAGGATGTTGGCGGGCTGGAGAACGGGTGAAGAGGCCTCCGGTGTTGCTGGTGCCGATGTTGAGCGAGTCGGGCGAGACGGCTGCTTGAGTCGATTCGAGAGGAGTGGGCGCGAAGGGGGCCGAGGTCGAGGCGGCGAGGAGTCGCTGGGCTAGCAGCGCCGACGACGAGGCGGAGGAGAAGGCTCCAGCTCCTGGCTGCTCGCCCTCGTTCTCATCGTCGTCCTCGCTCATCGCATCCACCTCGGCGCTGCCTGCTCGGCTCGTTCCCTCGCTCGTCGCCCTCCGCACCTTCTTCTTGCTCTTGCTCCTCCTCTTCGCAGCATCGCTCGTGAAGCCATCCGAGTCGTCCACGCTACTGTCCACCTCCTCGAGAGCTGCGAGGCGAAGACGAAGGCGTGGAACACCCGACTTGACGGGCGCCGAGGCGGGGCCGCTCACGGTTTGCGAGCGTCGAGATCCGAGGGCTGGTGGTGGTAGTGGTGGTCGAGTAGGCTGAGGGATGGCGAGAGGGCTGGCGACGGCGGGTGCGGTGGATGGAGCGGGGGCGGGCGAGCTGGTGACGACCTCGGTGGAAAGGGCGGCCATCATGGCGCTCGAAGCTCGGCGCTTGCGCTTTCCTCGTCCCATGCCTCCTTCATCATCTCCATCCTCCTCGCCGAAACCATGCGGCAGCGGCACTGGCGGAGGCATCCCTCGAACGTAGATGCCGTTGAGCTCCGACGGCTCCAACCCTGCCTCGCGACGACATCGTACGAACGGGTCGTCGGCGCCTACGCCCTTGCCTAGGACGCGTTCGTCGAGATACCACAATGCGCCGCGCTTGACGGCTGGTCGGTCGGAGGCTTCCAGGCCGACGGCTGCGACCTCGGCGACGGTGAGAGCGCCAACGAGTTCGAAGGAGGTGAGAATGGGGGCGTAGGGAGGGTTGGCGGTGGAGGCGCGGCGAAGATGGGAGCGGATGCAGGTCGAGATATGAGCGAAGGGAGTCGTGCCGCTGTGGAATTGGAATGAGGTCAGTCAACACTCGACGGCGCTAGAACTTGGCGAGCCGGGCGCTCCTTCTCCGCCCTCGCCCAAGTCGAAGCAGAGAGACCTGCAACTCACACATTGTGTAACCAATCCCGCTGGAACATGACCTCGGCGATCTCCTTGGGACAAAGGGCGCGGTTCTCATGCGAGTGCAGAACAGCGCAAGTGGCCATGAGCAGCCGGTCCTCCTGATCCTCCTTCCTAATCTTGTCGGCGATCTCGGGGGTCGGGAAACCAATGTCGTGGGGTACGAGGTCGCGAGGGTGCTTGCGGCCGTCGACTGGTTCGGGCTTGTAGGCGTCGGAGAGGGGGAAGGTAGGCATGCGTCCCTTGAGCAAGCTCGCGGCGGCGGCGGCGGCTCCTGGGGTGAGCGGAGGCGAGGCGGAATTGCCCGTAGTATCTGCTGGTGAAGGCGCGTTGACTGCAGGCGAGTCGACCAAGGATTCGAGCGCTGGTGAAGCGGCGCCGGCGGGGAAGGCTGGAGGTGACGGCGGAAGGGTCGGGTTGGCCGAGGGGTCGCTTCTTGGTGTAGTGGATTCGACTGGTGCCAGCACTACAGGTGCAGTTGCTGTCGATATCGATACACGACGTGCCCTGCCGAGCTGAGTTGGCGTAGACGAGACCGAGCTAGCCTCCGCCCTCGCCTCCATCACGCCGCTCGTCTGCCCTGCTCCTCCTCCGGCTGCACCGCTAGCAGGCGGTAACGGTACACGCTCTGGTTCTGGTGAATCCAGATGACGAGGCCTCTTTACCACACTACCCGTCCTCCTCCGAGTGACATGGCCCGTCTCCTCCCCTTGGAGCCCAGGCGCGGCAGCGAGAAGGCCGCCAGGCAACTGACGCTGGAGGAGTTGCACCTTGCTGCCGGTCGGAGGTGTGCGGTGATCTCCTGTAGCGAGGTGCATCGAAGGGGCCACAGTCCCGCCTGTCGAAGAAGAGAGGGCGAGGCCCTCTGCTAACTCCGAGTCTGCTGCTGCTCTTGCTGGCACGAGGGGAGAGAGGGAGATGGATGGAGCGGAGGTGGGTCGCCTGTATTGAAGTAGGCTGGGGGCGGGGGCGGAAGGCGAGGCGGCGCTGTAGGTCGATATAGGCGTACAAAGGAAGGCCGCGAGTCTTCCCTTGCCGTTTGCAAGTGAGAGGAGGAGGAAGGAGATGACCGGGCGAGCGCTTTTCTTCGAAGTCAGTTCATGCACTTGACACTTCGCAGCGAGGTCGAAGTCTCGGCCTAGCCATTACAGAGTCTTCTACAGCTTCTGTCTCGATCTGTAGCTCAACACCGAACGAGCGCCACTCTTGCCTCCTTTCATGCTCCAGCTCGGCCTTATCTTCCTACAGCGCAAAGCACGCCTTGCTCAGCTTCAAGAGCATGCAAACTCTCCCACTTCGCATCGAGAGTCGCCCTTTCGCAGCTGGAGGGTAGCAATTCGCTCTCGCTCCAGGCACTCTTTCCCGCCGATTCGAGCGTGCTCGCTCGCGCTGGAGCTGAGGCTGTAGGTATTGGTAACAGAGGGGATGATTGCAGACGAAGACGAGGTCGAGACGAAAGGAGAAAGAGAGTCCATAAGGGATCGTGGGGCACAAAGGGGGAGCGAAAGGAGTAGAGAAGGGAGGAAGCCGAGCGATGAGCGCCGAAGGGGAAGGGAGACACGTCTACTCTTGTCCGAAACCGAGGGTGTTCTCAACAGCGAACGAGAGCTTCTGGTCGAGTCTGTAGTGCCGCGAACCGAGGGTCAGCGGAAGAGCGAGCGAGCGAGCGAAAGCCGAGCGCCGAGACTCACGTCTCGTAGTTGGGATACGGCGGCAAGTCGAGCCTGTTAAAGCAGGTGTGACTCTTGGGAAGTTGCGAGATCTCTCCAGACCTGTGGTGCGCAATGAGAGAGGATCAGCGAGCGCTCTTGATCGAGCGAGTCGACAGCGGAACTCACTTCTCGAGGGTGAACCGACGGGGTCCATCCGAGCCTTGCAGGTCCTTGAAGCCGTTGACAGGAATCCTCGAGGTACCGGTGGAGAACTGCAGCAGACGCGACTTCTTCTCGGCGGGCCATGCCTTGACGGCCTTCCAGAACCACTGCACCACCTCGTCGCCTTGCTGTTGAGTCGGGAAGAGCGGCGAGGGTCAGCTATGCTCCTGCAGCCGAAGAAAGAGGTAGAGAGCGAACCTGGTAGCCACGGTAATCGGTGTGCTTCATCCAGTCGTCGACGTCGATTTCGGACATACCGCCGATGAGGAGCTGAGAAAGGCGAGAAGACAGAGTTAGCCTCGGCGCTCGCTCCTGCACGCTACTCGCCGAAGCAGACGCACCTCGAGTTCCCGCTCGTCGAACACGTTGATCAACTCCTGGGGAATGAGCTCGTTGAACCCAGCGAGGAAGGCCTTGAACTGATCCTCAACGCGCTTCTGGATGCGCCACTCGGTGATGAGCCTGCGAAGTGGAGGTCGAGGGTCAGCAGTTGCTACAGAGAAGAGAAACGAAGAGGTTTCGAGCGCACTGGACGTATTCCTTCTTGTTGTCGTTGGTGACGGCGACTTCCTGTCCTCCCGGCTTGAGGTCGATCGTGACGGTCTCTCCGAAGCGGTCGTCCTCGGCCGAGAAGGTGTTGTCGAGCACATCGGTGATATCGTTCTCGCTGTGTGATCGGACGTCAAAGCCCATCAGCTCCGAGGCGAGTGGAGGGAAGCGAGCGACGCTGGTTAAGTAACTCACAGCATCCAAGTCAGCGAGCGGAACACCTCGGCATCGACACTCTCCATATCCACGAGCGTGATTTTCTTCTTGAGGACCATCTTGTACAAGGCGGTGATAAAGTAGGCGTCGAGGAAGCGGCGATGGAAGACGGCCAGCGAGAGGACTCGGCCGATGAACTTGAAGTAGTTGAGGTGCTCGGGGTTGATGGACGAGTTGGGGTTGATTTGGAGGGTGTAGTTGTCGTGCTGTTTCGACGAGAAGGCAGGGAGGGAGGGAGGGGAGGGTAGGGGAGGTCAGCGAGCAATCGAGGAAGCGCCAGCGAGCGTTCAACGTACAGCAGAGTACTCGAAGAGGCAGTAGAAGGGGTTGAACATCTCGTGCGAAAGGAGGAAGAAGAACTCGCTGTGGTGCGACATGAGGGCAAGGTCAGCTTCGGCTCTCCTTCTCGGAGCTTTTCACCTCGGCGCCTCTTCGCCCTCGCCACTCGACTCGCAAAACGAACTCACCGAGACAATCCACCATAATCCAGCCCATCTTCTCCATCGAACTTGATCATCAACCTCTTCTTCAGATCATTGGGCGTCTGCCTC
Organism: Leucosporidium creatinivorum; assembly: GCA_001600635.1. Taxonomy (NCBI): domain Eukaryota; kingdom Fungi; phylum Basidiomycota; class Microbotryomycetes; order Leucosporidiales; family Leucosporidiaceae; genus Leucosporidium; species Leucosporidium creatinivorum. The sequence continues at coordinate 1,029,136 of BCKL01000001.1, read as the reverse complement.
ATGATCTCGGCGTACGAATCCTCAAAGATATGGCTTCTGCGAACCTTGACGTGGCACTGTCCAGGCGAAGGGCGAAGAGCAGGTTGCGAGCGGAAGTAGATGAGCTTGCGGCGGAAGTCACGCTTGTATTGAGGGACGTTTTGGTCGAGGGAGGAGGGGAGGCGCGGGTCGTCCCAGGTGGTCGTCTTGGTGCTGTGGTTCGAGGAAGGCGAGTCAGCTCAGGCTCGATGAGAGAGGACAAGGAAGAGGAAACGTACTTGTGATCGACAAAGTAGACCCTTGCGGTCGAGGTCAAGCGCATCTCCCAGCCCGAGGGCAGAGGACCGAGTTGCGAGACCGACTGAGGCTGCACCGTCAAGTTGTTGCCGTTGGGGCCCATGACGCGCAGGAGTTGTTGCCTGCGAGGATCCACCCACGTTGTCGTGCGAGTGCTGTTTTGTACAAAACACCGAGAGTCAGCCATCGCCGAGCGAGAATGAACCTCGACAAGAAGCGAAACTCACTTGTGATCCACGAAATACGGCCTCCCCTCTGGCGTAAACCTCTGTTCCCACCCCGCAGGCAACGGTCCCGTACCCTGCGTCGTCGAACTCGCCGCTCCCCCAGTAGCTCCCACCTGACCGCCCGCCGCCGCCGAGCTCGGCGCCGTACTGGCCGAAGTCCCCGTCGTCATACTCGGCACCGTGGACGTCGTACTTCCCGCCGTCGACGCATTGTCGCCCGTACCGAGGAACTCATCCGCGGTGGTTCGAGCGCGCATGCCATCGGCTGCGCTGGCCGCCGAGGCTGAAGGAGGGGAACCAGAGGCGGCGGCGGCAGCAGCAGCAGCTGTTGCCGTCTCCCTTTGTGGGCGAGTCCAAGTGGTGGAACGAGTAGTGTGGTCGACGTAGTAGGTTCGACCGAGGTGGTCCACTCGGCGCTCCCATCCAGCGGGGAGGGGGCCGTACTGATCCTCGCGAGCGTTGAAGTCGCGGTTGGCGGCAGCGGCGCCCGAGGTAGCAGTGTTGGCCGTAGAGCTGGCGGTACCGGGAGTGGAGGAAGCGACGGCGGAGGGGGTGGAGATGTTTGGCGGCGCTTCGGTGGAGGGGGAAGCGGGAGTGCTGGTGGAGGGTGCGTTGGAGGTGGAAGGAGCGTTGATGGAGGCGGTGGAAGCGTTGTTGCTGTCGGCGCCGGTGGATCCGGAGGTCGAGGCGGCGGGACGAGCAGCGGTAGCGGTGCGAATCGCGCCCGTTACGTTGGTCGAGAGATGGACGATGAGCTTGCCATGCACGGCAAGCTGATCGTTGGAGCGCTTCAAGTCGCGTGTGAGAGTGTCTGTGCAAGTCCGAGAAGAGGGGGGGAGATTAGCTCCTGCTCCGGAACCGCCTTTGCCGAGCGGAGAGAACGCACCATCGCCTCCCAAGTCGAGGTCGAGCGCTGTAGCGATAGGGATGTTGATGACGCCGAGGAAGCCCTGATCCTTCTTCTTGAACTTCTTTTGATCAAAGATCTGTACCGTCACGACGCTCGAATCCTTGACGTTGACGTCGAACGATTCGTTCCAGTCTGAGGGCAAGCGGCAAGGGGGGTTCCAATCAGCTTCGGTCTTGGAACAGAGCAACGAGACGAGGGCTCACAAGGGTTGAGAGTTTTCTGTATTTGGATAGCGATGGACAGAGATAGCCTCGGTCAGCCTCTTGAAGCGAAAGGGGAGAACGACGGGAGCAGAGGGTCGCCACTCGTCACTGACCTTGATAGCTGTAGTAGTGTTGGTCTGCTCCCCATCCACAGTGACGACGGCGAAAGGATCCGGTAACCTAAAGACATCCCGCTTGGCCAAGGAATCGGCAGCGACGACTGTACAGCGAGCGAGCGGTCAACAGTCAGCGAGCCGCCCTCGCCAGGCTGGTCCCCTCGGATCTGCTCGTATCCCCGCTTGATCCGCATATCCTGTGCCACAGTCTCCTGCCCCTGCAGTGTAACCCGACCCTCGGATGGATACAGATACGGCTGCTGCTGTTGCGCTATAACAGAGCGAGCACGCGACGCCGAATACACCGCCCTCTCCCACCTTAGCCTGCAGCTCGACGAAGAGAACTAACCTGTGATCCGGATCTTCTTGACCCTGTAGCGCAACAAGAACAACCGTTAGCTTCCCTCGACGAGCAGAGCAGGACAACGAGAGAGCGACTCACCGATCCGCTGAGGGCGCTACAAGGCCGCTGCTCATGGCAGGATAGCTGCTCCGAGCTGGTTTTGCGCTGTAGATAAGGAGGTGCTTGAGGTTCTGGCTGCGCTAGACTCCGGTGTACGAGTATGTCGGAGGCGGCGAGATGAGCAGAGAACGAGGTGAGATGGGTAGCAGAGCAAGCAGCGAGACTCGAAATTCGATGTGCTTTGGTGACCCCGCGCTCGAGCCTTGTGCGAATTTGCTGTAAGGTATTGACTCGCGGTAAGACTCGGACTTGCTCTGCTCCAGCAGCTGGTCTACTCCGGATCATCAGCTACAACGAGCTGCACCTCCTCACCTGCCTTAGTAGCCGCGGTGCGCGAAGAGTGCACTCCCTTTCATGTTTCGCCGAATCATCGGTCAGTCTCCTGCTCTCGTACGACAACATCTCGAACCCTGTAGCTCTCCTCTGCCGAACTTTCAGCGCTCCTTTTCCAGACCGAACCCCGTTCGCGCCGAATTGTCGCCCGCCGAGATGACCGAGCCGTCGCCCTCGCGAGCTGCAGTGCATCTCTTCGCAGCTATTGATGCGCTCTGAAGTAAATGAATGACGCTCTAGAGGTCTTCAGGCTCACCCGACCTCCTACATCGTATCTCAAACGCCGTCTACCGACGCCGAACTCTCGCTCTCCCTCTCCTCGGCCGTCCACAAGCACAACCACCAAGTGTCCATCGCAGCACAGCTCCTCGGCACCGCACTATCATCATCAATTCTAGCTCCATGACCTCTACTCATTCCGCCAAGGCGAATCCTCTCTCACGCATCCCCCAGGAAGGAGGTACTTGAACTGCTCGTTGTCGGCTTGTTCGATGAGCAGGTGCGGGGCGTTGATAAAGGATTTGGAGCTGTTTAGTTTTGATGTACCCAACGAATCGCGAAAAAGAAAAAGGGTCAGCGCTGAAGGCCCTCGCCGAGTCCAAGCGCAGAGGAGAGCGAGCCCAAACTCACGCCAACAACCTCCACTTGCTAACCATCTCCCTCCAGCTATACGCCTCGGGGAGCATGTGGAAAAAGTCGGACCCCGTGCAGATGGTTTCTTGAATGTTGGAGGGGCGGAGGATGGCAGACGGGCGAGAGCCCAGTCGGTCGGTGTGCGAGTAGCCTGTGGCTTTGGTGATGAATTCGGAGATGGTGCGGAAACACCATCTGTTTTGAGTCGCAGTTGAGACGAGGGAGGGAGGGAGGGGTCAGCGCGCCGAGCCGAACTGAGACCGACCCCGCCAGCGACAAGAAAGCGCGCAACTCACGAGCAATGCCACCCACTCTCGACCAAAATCCTTTCCGTGACCTTGCCATGCCTGAAGAACTCGTCCTTGCCTCTCCCCCACTCGGTCCACTGCACCGCCATCGCCCTCCAACTACTCGCCGCTCCCTCTGTTCCGCCCGCCTCAAACTCAAAGGAATAGAGATAGTCCCTCAAGCCCAAGTGCATCGGCGCGCCAAAATCGCAAGCTTGGAGCAGCCCCACCGTTCGACGAGAGATGACCTCGTCCACATCCGAGAAGAGCATGATCGGCGCCTCCCCTCCTCCTCCCTTCTCCTCCCGCTCGGCCAACTCCTCCCGAAGGAAAGCCGTCATCGCCCCCCTCACCTCATTCTCCACCGCAAACGGTCCTTCTCCCAACTCCTTCCTCAGTTGCCGTCCCTCGTGGGAGCGGTAGCGGATTTGGGGGAGGAAGGGGGCGAAGGAGGGGTTGGTTGCGAGGGCCTGTTTTAAGAGGAGAGGTTTGGGTAGGCCGGTGAAGGTGGTGCTGGATTCGAGGATGTGGAAGTGGGAGACGAGGGGACTGAGTTCGTGTAGGCGGATGAGGAGGAGGTCCAGCTCGGTCGAGAAGATGGTCTGTCCGAGTGGGGGGGGGGAGGGTCAGCGAGCTGTAGCCTTGAGGGGGAAGCTGGGGTCCGAGATGCTCTGCAGCGAGCTCTACCACGCCCAGAGCTCCCTGCAGCCTTGCCTCGACCGCTACTCTGAGTGAACCGAGACGTCGACGTACCGCATCCCACACCTCCGCCTTGTGGTCCCTCTTTTGCCACCCATGCACCGTACAGAGCTTCTCCGGTGGTACTCCTTCAGCATAGTAATGTTGAATATGCTCCTTTGGTGCTTCCGAGTGGTCCCACAGCGGACGAGTCGCGTAAGAGTACCAAGAGAGCGGGAGGAGGTACAAGTGGGAGAAGAGGAAGATGCACAAGAGTAAGAGGGGGATCCAGATCAAAGGTCGTCGTATTCGTAGGCCGGTTAACATGGTACAGCTTAGTAGACGAGCGAAAGTAGCGAGAGCCAAGGTTGGAATCCCCGAGCAACGCGCTTGTCCTCCTGCGTTTCTGGTTGAATCAGCTACAACTCTCTCTCGTCTGAGCGCTCAGCAGGCAGCAGTCATGTCTAACCCATTCGCAGACCCTTCACACTCGCAAGGGATGGACTCTGTACGTTCTTCGCCTCACTCTCACCTCCTCCCCCTCACGCGCTCATCTCTCCCTCTCCCTCTCGCTCGCTCCCATTAGAACCCCTTCGCGGACCCTTCTATCCAATCCTCGCTGCACTCTACCGCCCAAGAACCTTCTTACGGTCATTATGCTACCACCTCAGACGACCACACTCCTACAGTCTCCAAACTCTCCTTGCCAGACAGCGACAGCATCGCCCCTCCTCAACCCGACATGTCCTCTCGCTTTGACGATCTAGCAAAGAGGGAACAAGCTTTGGCCGCGAGGGAGGCTCAATTGAATGCCAAGGCAGAGCATATCAGGAAGGTCAGTTACAGAGCTGCAGAAGTGCAAGTAGGGGAGAGGGACGGCACGTTGACCCGGACGCACTCCTTCTCTCTACTACAGCACGGCCGCAACAATTGGCCACCAGGACCCTGGCCTCTCATCTTCCACGACATTGAGCAGGTTGGTCTCTCTCTCTCTCTCTCCCTGCTCCCTGCTCCCTGCTGCACGCTCGCCGAAAGCTGACCCTCCTCTCTCTCCACTGCGCTCCCTCCACCTCACAGGAAATCCCCGAGCAGCACAAATCCACCGTCCTGACCCTCTATCGTCTCTGGATGTTCCTCATCCTCGTCCTCCTGGTCAACTTTGTCGCCGACGTCTTGTTGTTGGTTTCGGGAGGTGAGTTTCGGTCGGTCGAAGCGAGTGCTGCCAAGTCGAGTCAGGCCGAAGCAGGAGCTGATGCTTTGGGTTTGTACGGCATTAGCTAGCAACGGAGGAGCAGACCTCGGATCGGGGATCATGTATGTTCCCGTCATCGGCGTAGGTCCCTTCCTTCTCGCATCTCTCGGCGCTCGTCCTCCGTCGCCGACATGACCTCCCCCTCCCTCTCCCCAATCACCCACGCCGCACCAACTACACCACAACCAGATTCTCTCCTTCCTCACCTGGTACCGACCAGCCTACAACGCCTACATGAAGGAAGCCTCCGTCTTCTACTGTTCGTCCTGCCTTTCCTCCCTCTCCCTCTCCCTCTCCCTCTCCCCTCTCCTTCCTCTCTCCTCCCCGCTAACCCCCCCCCCTCCCCCACTCAAACCAGACATCTACTTCATCTTCGCGGGCTTCCACCTCGCCTTCTCGGCCTACATGATCGTTGGCATCCCCTCGTCCGGCTCGGCGGGGTTGATCAACTTGATCGCCTCTTTTGGACGAGGCGCGATTGTTGCGGGTGTGTTTTGTACGATTGCGACTGCTGGGTGGGTCGTGCAGGGTTTGGGGAGTTTGTGGATGTATAAGCAGGTGAGTTCGCTCGGGGGAGAGGAAGGACGAGAGGGAGGAAGAGGAAGGATGAGAGCTGACCAGGGTTGAGCGCAACAGGTCTGGGCCCACTCGCATGGAGAGGCGGGGCATACGTTCACGAGCGCAAAGGAGGAGATCTCGCTGTATGGGATCAAGGCTTGTGCGTTTCTTCGTTCTCTTTCGTCTCGCCCCGACTTTTAGCTCTCGAGTTTTCGGGGTCGAGCTGACGGTTCTTCCTACTTGCAACAGTCCTCTTCAAGGGATCCACCGTACCCATCCAGACTGGTGGACAGGCATGAGCGAGCTCGCGATGAGCGGAAGGAAGGGAGAACGCGCGAGGAAGGAACGAGGTCGGTCGCGCTTGACGCGAAGAGCTTGCTAGCGGTCGGTGGTGGTGGTGGAAGATGATATGCCCTCTAGTGTGGACATTCTGTAATGCTGTTGCTTTGTCTAACCCCTCGGCGCTGCTCGAATCGATCGAGAGTGGGCGAGCTCTCTCGGCGAAGGAGGTCGGCGGAGGAGGTCAGAGCTGGACTAGTCGCCTGAAAGCGCCTCGAGCTGTACCTCGAACCATGTATGGCTCGTCTCGCGCACCTCCCGGACGCCACGCCCGATTGCCCTTCGCTTGCCGAGCTTCGTCGTTCTACAACTCGCGCTGGAACGCTTGAGAGGAAAAGAAGGGACCTGTTTCGATATGTGATCCTATGCAGTATACTAAACAAGTTTACCGCCTTCCTTCGCCCTCCACGCCTCCTCCTCCCAGCCTTCATCGTCGTCTCCACTCTCACGTCAGCGGCCCGAGCTCGAGTAGCTGCTCTACGAATCGGCTCTCGTCCACTCCGGATTGAGCTCGATGCCTCTACTTCTAGCAGCGCCAACTACGCGTGCTCTCTCGTCGTGGGGCCGCGTCCGAACGTCTCCGTTGACGAGGATCTTGGTGCTGAGGATGAGGACTCGGAGCGAGGGAAGCCAGCGAACATTGTTGAGGGCGTTGAGAAGGTAGCGGGTATTGAGGGGGACTCTAGTGCACCTTAGTCGATGGAGAGTCGACGGCAGGCTGCCGAGAATGTTCATGGCTTCGAGATCGGAGGGGAGGATGTGCTCCCTCGGGAGGGACAGCTCGAGCACCTCGATAGGCGGCAGGGTTGCGAGAAGCGCGTCTAGGGCGGAGACGATTGATTCCGAGTGTACGCTGGCGTGGGGCTGACAGGTGAGTTGCACCTTGCGAAGCGCCGTGAACTGCGCAAGGTCGAGCGCGGGAGGTCTTCCTTGCCAGCTGAGGTCCAACGCGACGAGGGAATGGGGGGACTTGGACAAAAGTACCTCCAGGGCGTCCGGTCCGAATGAGTGCGTGCCCTCGTGGCTGCCGCGATAGCGCTGTAGCTGGAACGCTGGGGCGGTGGAGAGTGTCGCTGAGAGGTACGGGTGGCCGATATCCAGGCTCTTGAGGTGCAGCAGGCCTGCAAACAGCTCGGTACTTGGGATCCAGCTCTCCCCAGACATAGTGAGGCTGGTGAGGTGGGGACCGAGGGAGAGGATGGCGCGTTCCACGGCGCTAGGCATCGCCGAGCCCGGTCCTCTCGAATAGTTGAAGGGGAGGGCGAGGCGGAGGGAGGTTGTGGTTGGGCACGCCGATATGATACTAAAGCTATCCTCTGCTGTACGGGTGTCGTCCTTCATTGCGTCGATGCTGAGCGTCCTAACGAATACCCAAGTGGTGGTGCACGATGGGGAATGAAGAAGGTGCGAGCGGACCATGGCCCCGCTCCGATCCCAGGATAGCTGACGCCAGTAGATATCGGCCGCGCTGTATAAAACTGCTCTCGCCAGCGGCAGAAACAGCTTGGAGACGAGGCAGCACCTGGCTAGGTCGCTTTGGCGGGGGGTCTGCTCGAGGATGGTCAAGACGATCTCGGGAGGAAAGCCTGAGGTAGCCATTTCGAGGAAGTGGACGGTCCGGAGGGCACGAAGAGTGTAGTGGGAGAGTCGAGGACGAAGAGGGCGAGGTTCGGCGATGGTCGATCGAGCCCCGAGGGGAGCTGTAGGTCGGCGAAACGGGTCAGCTCGACAGTTCCGGCCCCATCACATAGCTATGTTACTCACCTCCTGTAGCTGAAGGCGAGCGTATGCGAGAGCACGAGCCTTGTTGTGAGCGACGGAGGGGAGCGAGCGTTCGAACTCTGCTCGAATCGAGCTGGGTGCTGCAGGAGAGCATAGTGGGTCAGCGGGGAGGCAGCAGAGCAGTCAGCTACATCTCAACTCACTCTGAAGCAAGCGAAGTGTCGCCCTTGAGCTTCCAATCCCTCGAGATCAGCCAGCGAGTGACGAGAGCTTGGAGGTGAGGGAGCAGCAGCGGCGAGAGCTGTAGTCGAGTGACGAGGGGGGCGAGAGATTCCGGTGGAGCTTCGAAGCAGGACCCGAGTCGTCGTAGTCTCAGCAAAGCGAGTCGAAGCGAGCGAGACGAGTGAAGGGTGGGAGAGCAAGCTAAGTCGGGCGCTGGCGGGTCGAGGTGAAGGAGGGGTGAGCGTGGGCTTGCAGATGCAAACATCGAGAATAGTCTAGCGGTATCTGAGGCTCAGCTTGTCACCCTCGGAGAGCTGTGCAGCCCCCGCTGTTGCTGCACCAGGTTGGGCGCCTACGCCGAGCTCAGCGCTTCCCATAAAAACTGCGAACGACAATGGGATGGCAAGAGGGCTAGCAAGCTACTTCTTTCCCGGCTTCTTCTTCGCCTTGGGGAGATCCTCGAGAGCGGTCGAAGCTTCCAGACCGAGGATGGTTGAGTGACCTGCGCCGAGCCGAAGCAAAGTCAGCGATCTCTCCCGCCGAACGACGAAAGAACGAGCTGAGACTCACCGGTACCCTCGACGAGCTGATCAACAAACCCAACCCTACCCCTGGTGGTGATGTACTTGCCCGAGATACCCCGCATCATCAGAGGCTTGTCGAGCAGAGCTTGCAGCTCGGCGCGCATGCGAGTGACGTTGGCCTGCTTGCTCTTCTTCTTCTTGCGCGAGTTCTTGTTGCCAGAGTTCTCGCCGTCGGAGAGGCTGTTTGTGAGAAGAGGGTGATCAGCGGCGAGCTCGCATAAGTGAACCCCGAGAGACGCCGCTCACTCCATGTCCGAGTCGAGGTCGATCTCCATGGCCTCGGCAGCCTGCCTCAGCCAGTTGTCCTCGTGCGCCTCCTTGGTAGCCTTGTGCTGGCCCGACTCGATCTTCTTGGCGAGCTCGATACGCTGCTTGAGGGCGTCGAGGATGGAGTAGTCGGCCGGCAGCTCGGGAAGGTCGGTGTCTGTGCAAGGAGAGTTGAAGTCAGTACATGAGAAAGCAGAGAATAAGCCCAACAGTAACATACCCTTGCCCAGACTAGCCATCAACAGCCTCTGCATCTGCTTCTCCTCGGGCGCGACGAGCTGCAGCGCCAGTCCTTCCTTTCCAGCACGAGCGGTACGTCCAGACCTATGCACGTAGACGTCTGCCGAGCGGGGCAGCTGGTAGTGTACGACATGGCTGACGGAGGGGATATCGAGTCCACGAGCGGCGACATCGGTGGCGAGGAGGATGGCGTTGTCGGAGGACTTGAAGCGATCGAGCGACTTGAGACGGGCGCGCTGCTGCATGCCGGAGTGGAGCTGGACGATGTTGAGACCGAGGAGGACGAGGAGAGGGTGAAGACGGCGGATTCCGTCGATGGAGGAGAGGAAGACGATTGTCCGGCCGGGGTAGCGGAGGAGGAAGTGGTAGAGATGGATGTCCTGCGTGCGAAAGGGAGGGTCAGCGAGGGTCCTGGCTAGTAGCGGAGTTGGTTCTCACCTTCTCGGGCAGCATGCACTCGACCTTGCACTCCTTGAGCGTCTCGACGAGGCCGCCTTCGGGGGAGAGGTCGATGATCTCGGGGTCAGGATCGCGGAAGTCGAGCTTGAGTAGCAGGTCATCTGTAGCGCATCGAAAGATCAGCAGTCGTATCTTTGGAGCTCAACCGAAAGCAACAACTCACCGAGACTCGACATGCCATCTTCGGGCTGCCCAGGCTTGTACCTCCTTCCCCTCTTCTTGAGGTTGCGCTGCAGGTCCTTGCTCATCGTGGCGGAGAAGACGAAGGTGCGCATGTCGGGCCTCGAGCTGAGTACGTCGATTTTGGACGCCCTCGAGACAGCAGTCGTAAAGTCGTCGACGTACTCGTCCTCCTCGGTCTCCTCACTATTCGAGTGTTGGGTCAGCACTGAGCTGGGATGCTCAAGGGAGAGCAGACTAACCCCTTGCGACGAGTGAGGCGGACGATGTTCTCCAACTCGGCGAAGTGACCGTTCTCAATCATGCGATCCGCCTCGTCGATTACCAAGAACTTGATGTTCTTGATTTGACGAGCCAGCGAGTCGTCCTGTAGCAAGTCGAGCACGTCGTCAGCTCCGAAGCATATGAGACCAAGGATAGCCCAACTCACCTCGCCAATCAAGTCCCACAGACGACCAGGAGTAGCGACGAGAATATCGGCTCCTCGGCTGAGCTGCCTCTTCTGCTTCTCGACACTCATTCCTCCCGTCAGCGCCACCACAGAGACGTGTTGTCCTCGAACCCTCTTCCTCGGCGCATTCTTGTTGGGATCCTGCAGCTCCTCGGGCAGCAGGGCGTTGGTCCTCATCGCGACCTCGGAGATGGCAGCTCGGACCTGAAGGGCCAGCTCACGAGTGGGAGCGAGGATGAGAGCGGCGAGACGAGTGACGGGCTCCTCCTCGGTGGAGGGCTTTGGCGGGTGGGAGAGGATCCAGGAGAGGATGGGGAGGCCATAGGCGAGAGTCTTTCCGGAACCGGTTTGGGCGACTCCAACGACATCGCGATCGGTCGAGATGGGTGCGGTGGAAGGTGCAGGCTCTTCGGGGAAGACCGAGACATAGGGCTCGGCCGAAGTGGTAGCGGCGGCAGCGGGAGCCTCATCGTCGGCGATGCCTCCCCACTCCTCCTCTTCCTCCTCGGCCTCGACCTCAGGCTTGGCGACGTAAGGCGGCTCGACGAAAGGGGTGGCACCAATCTCGACCGAGAGGGCGCGCTCTTGGATGGCCGTGGGCTTGTCGAACTTGAGCTCGGCGAGGGCGCGGTAGAGAGGGGGAGCGAGAGGGTAGCTGGACCAGTTGGGCAGGTCGCGCTCGGCTGTGAGAGCAGGGGTGGGTCAGTATCCACAGTCAAATCACTTGAGTCCAATGCACTCACCATCAAAGTCCTCCTCGACAGCTGCAGGAGCAGCGACAGGTGCTTCCTCTGCTCGCTTCTTGCCCTTGGCCTTCTTTGCCTTCTTCTCCGGTTCTGGAGCAGCTGGCTCCTCCTTAGTCTCCTCCACTACAGCCTCCTCCTCCACCGCTGCTGGCTCCTCCACTTGCTCTTCGGCCTCGAAGACGGAGAAGTCCTCGGCAGGGAAGGGCGAGTCGTCGTCCTCTGCGACGGGCAAAGCCTTGCTCTTCTTCTGCTTCTTGGTCGCCGGCGCTTCGACAGCTACATCATTCTCGTCCTGCTCTCGTACCTGTGAAGCAATACAGCGTCAGTTCTGCTCCAGAAATGTTGCTGAACGCCGTCGAAAAGCGCAAACTCACCTGGAACGAGACTTTGCCATCAGCGTACACGACATCAACGCCTTCGACTTCATCCAGCTCTAGTAATCCTCCGTCCTCGTCAAAGCCGAACTCGGACGGCAAGACGATGTTCTTCCAGTCGAGAGCGCCGACTCGCTGCTCCTTCTTGCGAAGAGGTTTGGGAGCGGCGCGAGCTACCGCTTCGACGGGAGCTGATTTGGGTTTGGGATTGGCAGCGTCTGCCTTTCGTTTCTTGGCCCGATTGGCTGCGAAGTGCTTGTTGCCGGATGCCATGGCGAAAGATGAGGTTGGAGTTCAAGCCTCGAAGACGTCGAAGTCGAGCTTCCCCCGCTTTCTCGCTCTTCTGCCGTTCACTGCCGCTGCTTGCTACTCGTTACTCGTCTCGACCTACTCGGATTGACTCGGAGCACACCCCAGGACAGCTCAGCCCCGCTCTACTACCTTACGACAGCCTCCAGCGCCCTCCCCCCACCTCCAATCTGCTCGTTCGGCCATGGCGTCCAAACTGCTGGACCATAGCATTCGTATATCCAGCGACACTGGAGGCACCTTCACTGATGTACATGCAAGCTGGATTTCCGCTGGTAACGCAAACGGAGGAGCAGGAGACGGAACTGAGGGAGGAGAAGGAGGCGAGAACGGCGATGCTGCTCCCCAGCGCAATGAGCTCACGCTGAAGCTCCTATCGGTGCACGACCATTACTCAAACGCACCTCGGGAGGGCATCCGCCGAGTCCTGGAGATTATCACCGGCGAGGAGTATCCACGCGACGCCCTGCTGCCGGTCGACAAGATCGCTTCGATTCGGTTGTCTACCACCGTCGCTACCAAGTACATCGACTTCTTGCTCGTCAAATGCTCAGCTGACCTCCTCACCCCCTAACAGTGCTCTACTCGAACGACAAGGCGCGAAACACGCTCTTGTGATTACGAAAGGCTTCGGCGACCTCCTCGAGATTGGCAACCAGAGCCGTACGTCGTCTCGGAAGCTCACTGATATTCCATAGCTTACCCCCTGCTCTGCCTACAGGTCCCAAGATCTTCGTAAGCTTGCTCGGGACCGCCCCATGACGCTGAGGCTAGCCGTCGGCGCTGGTCGGCGGAGGAGATTCTGAGGCAGAGCTGACCATTTTGAGCCTTGCAGGAGCTCGACATCAAGCGGCCGAGCGTACTCTACTCGGAGGTCGTCGAAGTCGACGAGCGAGTGACCTTGATGGGCTACACGAGCGACCCCAAGCGCGCCGAGCGAGCGGTCGTCTTCACCGAGGACGGCAAGGTCGAGAAGCACTACGACGATGAGGAGCTTCCAGAGGGAGAGGTGGTGAGGGGAATGAGTGGAGAGGCGGTTCGGATTATCAAAAAGGTGGACGAGGAGGTTGTGAGGAAGGATATCCAGCGCCTGTTCGATGAGGGGTACCGCTCGCTTGCTATTGTCCTCATTCACGCTTTCACTTTCCCCGGTGAGCCAAGAGCGCTTTCACTATCATCTCCCTCACTGACCGAGCTTCTCTCTCCCTTAGACCACGAACGCTTACTCGCCTCCATCGCCGAGTCCATTGGCTTCGAGCACATCTCCACTTCCTCTTCCTCCCTCCCCATGATCCGCATGGTTGCCCGCGGCACTTCCACAACAGTCGACGCCTACCTCACCCCCGTCCTCCAAAGGTACCTCGACGGCTTCTTCGCCGGCTTCGATCCCAGCTTGCGGGAAAGCAACACGGGCGAGGAGAAGACGGCCGAGGAAGCCAAGAAGACGACGAGCGTCGAGTTTATGAGGAGTGATGGAGGATTGACGGATGTGAGGGGCTTCAGTGGGCTCAAGAGCATCCTTTCGGGACCAGCGGGCGGAGTCGTTGGCTTTGCGCAGACGAGCTGGGAGAAGGGAGGACAGGCGGTCATCGGCTTGGACATGGGAGGAACCTCGACCGACGTCTCGCGCTTCGACGGCGCCCACGAGATCGTCATGGAGACCACCACGGCCGGCGTGACCGTTCAGTCGCCTCAGCTGGACATCCTCACCGTCGCGAGTGGCGGAGGCTCAAGGCTCTTTTGGCGCAACGGCCTATTCGTCGTCGGCCCGGAATCGGTTGGATCCAACCCCGGTCCAGCTTGCTACCGCAAAGGAGGACAACCCGCCATCACCGACGCCAACCTCGTTCTCGGTCGCCTCATCCCTGCCCACTTTCCTAAAATCTTCGGCGAGACCGAGGACGAGGGACTGGATGTGGAGGCGAGTCGGGAGGCGCTCGAGAAGCTAAAGGATGAGGTCAACAAGGAGACGGGCAAGAATCTGTCGACGGATGAGGTCGCCTGGGGGTGAGTTGTAGTAGGGTGACGAGGGTCGGCGCGGAACCTCGGCTGACCTTTAGCTCGCCCCACAGCTTCATCAAGGTGGCCAACGAGAGTATGTGCCGACCGATCCGCTCGCTCACCGAGGCTCGCGGCTACGACGCTTCCAAGCATATCCTCGCAGCCTTCGGAGGAGCTGGCGGACAGCACGCTTGCGCCATCGCCTCTACGCTGGGCATCAAGACCAGTGAGAAGCTCGAGTACTCGAGATCGTGAACATGAAAGCTAACCTTGCATCTCGACAGTCCTCGTCCACCGCTACTCGTCCATCCTCTCGGCTTACGGCATGGCTCTCGCCGAAAGGTAAGCTTGTCGCGCTCTTTCCCCTTACGTCCTTGCTGACCTCCTCTGCCCTCTATCTAACAGGGTATTCGAGCGTCAAGAGCCCTCCTCCGAGACCTGGTCCGACTCCTCAGCTCCCCGCCTCAAGGAGCGGCTCTCGGCGATGGGCAAGGAGGTCCACTCGGAGCTCGAGCGTCAAGGCTTCGCCGCCGACAAGATCGAGATTCACCCCTACCTCAACTGCCGCTACAACGGCACCGACTCGGCGCTTATGATTCACGAGCCGGAGGCGGGAGAGAGCTTTGATCAAGCGTTCGCGAAGGCGTATAAGGTGAGCCGAGTCGCTCCTTCGCTGCCACGAGTCGGAAACTGACCTTCATCCCAACACTACGACAACATAGCAAGAGTTCTCCTTCTCCATGCCCAACGTCGACATCATCGTGGACGACGTGCGCGTCCGAGGCGTTGGCAAGTCGTTCGATGCTCTCGGTGATAGCGTCTTCACCGAGGTCAAGAAGCTCGACTTCAAGACGGTGCGCCGAGAACCTACGACCAAGGGCGAGGATGGAGCGCAGCAGAGCAAGTGTGCGGAAATGGCGAGGGTGTACTACGAGGAGAAGGGCAGGGTCGAGGTGCCCGTCTTCTTGCTGGAGCGGTTGGAGGCGGGTGATCTGATTGAGGGCCCCGGTGAGTGATACTGATCGTTGGTTGAGCTTCGTACTGACCTCTCCTCGGCCCACAGCGATGATCCTGGACGGCCAACAAACCCTGGTGATTGACCCCGAGGCAAAGGCCAAGATCACGAGCAAGCATGTGATGATTGAGCTGCCGTAGAGCCATACGAAGTAGATATGAAACCGATACGTTACTTAGGAAGTCCAAGCTCTCGTGGAGAGAAGGGGCGAGACGAGCGAGACGAAAGCTCGGCGATGGCTCTCGTTTGCTTCGCAACTCGGTTTTGCGGGTGAGTGAGCGTTTCCGAGCTGGGCCGAATGGGTGGACTTGAACTCTACGCCGACGATGTTCTCAGCAGGCGACCTGTTAAAGAGGAGGATGCTGGGCGGGCGATGAGAAGAAGAGAGAGGGGCCCATGGCCGAGGGTCGCTTCTCGAGCTCGTTCCCAAGCTGTAGTCTAGCAACACACACTGCCATGCATGTGTGCTTCCAACAGGCTCCTCGACTCAATCTGCTCGCGAGTCGCGACGGCACTTTGGACAGCTCGTCGACAACTCGAGCTCTCCCACCTTCCACCTCTCGCCTCGTCTCCACCTCATCGTCGCTTGTCGCTTCCCCGTCGACGCGTACAACTGCCCTCAGCTGGACTAGCACCCTACAAGCTCGCAGGTCGACGTTTCCCCCATCACTCTCCCTCTCTCTTCACTTTAAGCTCGACGCGTCTCGCCAACTCATTCGACAATGGCCGCTCTCCCCGTCATTGATCTCGGACTCGACTAGTGAGCTGCAGGCCGAGCCCTCTGTACTCGAGCACAGTAGCTGACCCTCTCACTCCCTACAGCGACGAGGACCTCACGAGGATCAAGACCTTCCTCTCCAAGTTTCAGGTCACCCGCCCTGCTCGCCAGGCTGAGCGCGATGATGAGGACAACATGGAGGACGAGGACGACGACATGGAGGTGGAGGACGTCGAGGGCAGTCTCAAGTACAAGGACCAGCTCGTAAGTAGCTCTGACCCAGCGTGATCTGCTCGCAAAGGGCGCGTCTGACCTCGGCTATCATCTCCTACAGCAACGCGTCGCCAACCGCGAGCAAGAGCGACTAGTCATCGACCTCGAAGACCTCAACCAGGTGCGCTACAGGCCTCGCTCGCCGTCGAGAAACGCGCCGCAACGAAGCTAACGCGGCTCTCTCCTCAGGATGCCGCCAACGGCAAGCCTCTCGTGGACCAGATCCAGCGCAACGCTCAGCGCTACATCAAGCTCTTCTCGCAAGCTGTCGACGAGGAGCTCCCCGAGCCTACTGTCGACATCGCGGCCAAGTCGGACATCCTCGACGTGATCCAGTACCAGCGTAACGAGAAGAACGCGCAGAACGAGGAGGAGGGCCAAGCGATGTTCCCTCCTAACCTATTGAGGCGCTAGTGAGTCCCGCTGCTGCCCGTGAAGGCCCAGGACGGCGAGAGCTCACGCGCCGACGGCGTTTCCCCTCCTCAGCAACCTCTACTTCCGCCCCCTCGCCAACGATGTACCTCTCGCCGTGCGTGAGGTTCGTGGATCGCACCTCGGCAAGCTCATCACCGTCCGTGGAATCGTCACCCGCGTGTCCGAGGTCAAGCCCTTGCTCCAGGTCAACGCCTACACCTGCGACTCTTGCGGAGCCGAGATCTTCCAGGACGTCGACCAGCGCAAGATCACTCCCCTCACCGAGTGCATCAGCGATGTTTGCGAGCAGAACTCGAGCAGGGGTCAGCTGCACATGCAGACGAGGGCGTGCAAGTTCACGCCTTTCCAGGAGTGCAAGATTCAGGAGATGGTCAGTTCACTCCGCTTCTCCTGGCTCTCCTACAGCAGCTGACTGCTTTACTACACTTAGACCGACCAAGTCCCCGTCGGCCACATCCCTCGCTCCATGACCATCCACCTCTACGGCAACCAGACTCGTCTCGTCTCGCCTGGCGACGTCGTTCACATCGGCGGCATCTTCCTCCCCATCCCCTACGAGGGCTTCAAAGCCATGCGTCTCGGCCTCCTCACCGACTCGTACCTCGAAGCGCACCACATCCACCAGCTCAAGAAGCAGTACGACTCGATGAAGCTCACGCCCAAAATCCAGCAAGACATCGCCGAACTCAAGCGCGACCCTGCCCTCTACGCCAAGCTCGCCTCGAGTATCGCTCCCGAGATTTTCGGTCACGAGGATGTCAAGAAGGCGCTGTTGCTGCTCCTCGTTGGTGGAGTCACCAAGGCTATGGGAGACGGCATGAAGATCAGGGGAGACATCAACGTCTGCCTGATGGGAGACCCGGGAGTCGCCAAGTCGCAGCTGCTCAAGTACATCTCCAAGGTCGCCCCTCGTGGAGTCTACACCACTGGTCGTGGATCCTCGGGAGTCGGACTTACCGCCGCTGTGATGAGGGATCCGGTCACGGACGAGTTCGTTCTCGGTCCGTTGCTCTTCGCTCTCGTCTTTGCTCGCTTCGCGCTGACTTCGTACATTACAGAGGGAGGAGCTCTCGTTCTCGCCGACAACGGAATCGCCTGCATCGATGAGTTTGACAAGATGGACGAGTCCGACCGAACGGCTATCCACGAGGTGATGGAGCAGCAGACCATCTCCATCTCCAAGGCCGGCATCACCACCACTCTCAACGCTCGCACCTCCATCCTCGCTGCCGCCAACCCCCTATACGGTCGCTACAACCCCAAAATCTCGCCCGTCGACAACATCAACCTCCCCGCCGCGCTCCTCTCCCGTTTCGATCTCCTCTTCCTCATCCTCGACACTCCCTCGCGCGACGACGACGAGCGCCTCGCCCAGCACGTCACCTACGTTCACATGCACAACCAGCACCCGCCATTGCAGCACGATCCCATCTCGCCCGTCCTCATGCGCCACTATATCGCCCTCGTTCGCCAGAAGCGGCCGACGGTGCCCAAGGAGGTCTCGCAATACGTCGTACAGGCCTACGTCGAGCTGCGGAAGGAGCAGAAGAACCAGGAGGACCGCAACCAGTACTTCACCTACACCTCGGCTCGTACCCTTCTCGGAGTCCTTCGTCTCTCGCAGGCGCTGGCGAGGCTGAGGTTCGCCGACGCCGTCGAGACGCCCGATGTCGACGAGGCGTTGAGGCTGATGGAGTGCTCCAAGTCCTCGCTGCACGAGAACGACGGCCGAGCGGATAGGAACGCCGACCAGACCAACACGTCCAAGATCTTTGCTCTCATCAAGCAGATGGCCTCGGCGGGTGCTGGACGACGAAGGGGAGGCAGGCTCGGCAGGGGCCCGGCGCAGATGGACGTCGACGAGGAGGAGGGTTTCAACCCCGAGCAGAACATGCGCGAGGTCAGGGAGAGGGTCATCGCCAAGGGCTTCACCGAGGATCAGCTCAACGTTAGTTCTCTCTTCGCTCTCTCTCGCCATCGCCTCTCGCTGATCTTCCTCTCCTGTTCAATAGGAATGCGTCGATACCTACGCCGAGCTCGACGTCTGGCAGCTCGAGGCCAACGGCACCATCCTTCGCTTCATCGGCGGAGATGATTGAGGGCAGGTTGATTCGCGAGCTGAGGCAAGGGGACGACGCGGAGGGTTTAGTTAGTGTTTCTCGTGTGTTTAAGCTGTAATAGTGTCGATCTATCATACCCATCCTATTGCCTCGAGCCAGAGCCAACTCGGCCTTCGCGAGAATTGAGCGCCGAGGGAGGAAGCAGCAGCGAGCTGTAGGTTCATGATTACTCCGGCGTGTATCAAGCCTGTCAGACTGGGGCGCTCTGTACAGCCTTGCTCGCTCGCCGCCCAAGCTCGATTCTTTCTGTCCTCACTGGTCTCCTCAACTGCCCGCACTCCGAGACTCGGCTTGCTTTCTTACACTTCACTCGCTCGCTCGCTTCGAAACACTTCTCTACAGCTCAGGCGGATAAGAAAGTAGACATAGCACACTCGGGCAACCTCAACGCACACCTCACTCCACTACAGCTCTCGACTCCAGCGGGCCGTTCTCAGGCTGCCATCTCGGAGCGCTAACAACGCCCTCGCTCGACTGAAGCTCGAGGGCGCTGCTCCCACTGCTTAGAAGTCAGTCAAAGTGTCTCCGACTGCTCTGCTACATCTCTGCTGACCGTCTCTGCACTCTTGCAGGTTCGACCCAAAGCAGAGATCGAACTGCCAGCTCGCTCCGCTGGCCGCGCCAAGCACACTCGTAGCTACCGTACAGGTCAGGCTACAGATATAGCACGTGGCTGATTTGGCAAGCAGCTGTGGTCCAGTCGAGCGGACCCGTTCTTGCCTTCCTGCAGCTCTCTCAACTCTCGGTCGACCATCGCCGAACCCTCTCTCTTCGCCCCTCCTCCACCTCCTGGTCATGGTCGTCCCTCATCTTCCTCCCGAGCTCATCGGTGTTATCCTCAAGGCGGTGCGCGGGTCCGGCCTACCGAGCCCCCCACACACCTGGGCGATGTGCTGCATCGTCTCGACCATCTGGCTCCCGCTCGCTAGGGAGCTGCTCTACCGCCGACTTTGGGTCGACTACCAGCAGGATCCCCTCGCCACCCCTAACATGCCAGCGATGCTCGCTACCAGCCCTCATCTCGCCGCCCTCGTCGCCGAAGTCACCGTGACCGGATCCTTCCACTCGTTCGACGACTCAGCCTCGACGAGCCAGCAAGCGCAGTTCCAGGTGGAGGTGACATCGGTCCTCCGTGCATGTCGGAGGCTTGTCAAGCTCACCGTCTTCCTCACCGTACCGCCCGGAGGATACCTCACGCCCATGCCCAACGCGCTTAAGGAAGCCCTCATAGGACTTGGTGGCCACTTGGAGGAGCTCCTCGTCATCGGGGAGTTCTACTATACTGGATGGAGCGACGTGCTTGCCCTCCAGCTCGCCCTCAAGCAGCTGTCGCTCAACGTGAGCGAGGAGGTGCAGCTCGGCGCTCCTCTCCTCAAGCTGGAGAGCGTCGCTGTCTCGGTCGGAATTGCCAAGAGCACAGATTGGGACGCCATCAATAGGATTATCCGTAGCTCTCGCCATACCCTTACCGAGCTCATTCTTGACGAGACCCAAATCCCCTCCGCCGCCGAACTCGACCTCGCGCCGCTCGTCTCCCTTCGCCGTCTGGAGGTCATCTGCGATTTTGAGAACGACGCTAGCGTCTACAAGCTCCTCGGATGGATCAGGGACTGTCCTGGTCTCGAAAATGTTCACCTCCGCCCCAACGACGAGACCATCTCCGGCGACCCTCTCGGACTGGAGCACATCGACTTGCTCCGCCTCTTCCCCTCGTCGCTCGTCGAGATCCACATCCCTTTCCTTCCCGCCAGTACCAGCTACCTCCTCGACGTCCTCGCCAACGCTCGCTGTCTCCAGAGCATCAAGGTTCTCGGACTCGACCCTCGCCGACCGGCGACCGAGCACGACGACTGGATACCGCAGCCTCGACCGAGCAAGGAGATGGACATCATCGTCGAGGCAGCCAAGAAGCGAGGGATTGAGGTGACGTGGGTGTGCGAGGATTGAGTTTGGCGCATCGGAGTACGGGAACGCCGCCAAGGCGCGGAGGATGAAGGAGCTTGACGTCGAGATGAGAGCAAGAGGATGCTTTTCGGTGAAGATTGGGGTAGCTTGATAGTGGTATATAGCCCTGGTCTTAAGTTCGACTCCTTCTGACCTCCTGCAGGGCGATGAGGGTGAATCTCGGCGAAGGCATTACTGCTCGGCGCAGGCTGTGTGGTCTCCCAGTCGGTGTACGAGAAAAGCGGGTTCTCGTGCGAGAGCATAGTAGCCTAGGAACGTGCTGAACGTCTGGCGCGAGCCTCCCCTCGCCCTTGCGGCGTAGCATACACCGCGCAGAGCCAGCTCGGTGTGAAACGATTCATTCGGGGTCCGAAAGGAGAGCAGCAGCCAGCTGTAGCTTACAGCAGAGTCAGCATATCAAGCTTCAAATCTAGGCCCGCTATGCCCGTTTCGCACCTTCTCGCCCTCGCCGACCGAGGTCGTCCTCCTTCACCTCAACCTGCCCGCCTTCGACTCGCCTTTCTCCCCTACGCTTCACTCGTCTCACCCGCTTCGACTCGCTTTGCTGGACTACGACGACCCAAGAGCTACATCGAAGCTCGACTGGAAGCTCTCCGACACCCTCCTCACTCGACTATATCTCTCGTCGCTGCTGCTGCTGGACTCGAAGCTCTCGTCACCGCGTTCGCCGCTCCCGCTGGACTGGAAGCTCAAGGGCGATACTTCGACTGCTCAAGAGTGAGTTGAGGTATTCAGGATTGTTCTGCTACCTCTCTGCTGACCTAGACATGCTTTCGACTCAAATAGCACACGAACACCCACCGCTCGTCACTCACAGCCTCGAGCTCGTCGAGCCGATCCGCTTCAGCAACAGCAAGTCAGCATAGACGATGGCAGGAATAGCTTGGGAAACGCTCGGCTGACCCAGCTTCGGCGGTTCGCAGCTCCCGACGCCCCATCGACATTCACCGAACCGACTCTCCCCTCTCATCACGTCCGCCAGCATGGTAGTCGCTGCCTTCCCCCCTGAGATCACCTCTGCCATCCTCGGGCACGACTTGCATCGCAGCGACCTGGCTAGGTGTTGCCTCGTGTCCACCTCCTTCCTCCTCTTCGCCCGAGCCCAACTATACCGCCAGCTGTCGCTCACCTTCAGTCACGACACGTATTCCGCGGAAAGCTTTAATGGACCAGAGCCCCCGCTGGACACCGTCTCGAGCCCCATCCTCCCTGCCCTCGCCGTCTCACCCCACCTCGCCGAGCTGGTGCGCTCGGTCGAACTCTTGGGCCCCCTGAGCGATATTGAAGCCTTCAAAAAGGTAGCCACGGTGGTGCTCAGCGCATGCACTCGTCTCAGCTCCATTCGTCTCCATCTACCGGAAGGAGCGCCAGAGATGCCACCCCACATCGGCCGAGCGCTCGCCGACCTCGCACCTCAGCTGGAGGCCTTCGCGATGCACGGAAGCTGTTGGCGCACAGGCTTGGGCGCACTGCTCGGTCAGCTCAAGTCGCTCAAGTTGCTGTCGCTCAATATGAACAACCTGCAAGGTTTGCCACACCCTCCTCCCTTCCACCTCGCAACCCTCGTCGCCTGTAACTTCCTGGGAGACGGGATGTCTCACGACCTCACCTGGAGCTCAAGAGCTACACTTAAGCACCTGAGGTTCTCAACAAGCCAACTCCACTCCCCGCCTCTCGACTTTGGCGCGTTCATCGCTCTTCGCCGAGTGGAAGTCCTTTGCAACCTGAGCATCCCGGAGCAGGAGAACACCAAGGCACTCCTCGCAACGATTGGTCTCGCACCTTCTCTACACGACCTCACCATACGCCACGATTCTGCCGACGACGAGCCGAACCTCGAGGGCTTTCATCTCCTTCTCCTCCTTCCGCCTCACTTATCCCGTTTCTCCCTCTACGACGCCCAACTCGACTACAAGCCGCTTCTCAGCGCTTTGCAAGATCCCCACTGTCTTCCGGATCTGGAAAGCCTGTACTTGGACTACTCGGCCGAGCCATGGACCGTCTGGTTTGACGAGGAGCAGCTCGCCGCGATCGAGCAAGCGGCGTCGAGCAGGGGAATTGAGCTGGAATTGGGTGGCTTAGACACAGGGTCTGATGTGGAGAGCGAGAGTAGCAGCTCGAACGGTGCAGAGGAGCAGGACGATGAGCTAGCCGAAGAGCAGGACGAGGCGCAGGCGTTGCGTGAAGAGAGTGAAGGAGCGTAGTCGCATGAGAGCTTAATGTCAGACATTGGAACGCGTTACGTTGGCTTCTGAAGCGAGATGAGATAACGGAAGGTGAGAGCCAGCTTGGGAGATACTCGCAGCTCGACAGCAACGCCGAGTCGCTCTTCAAGTGGTCCGAGTTCGCCTTGAATCACGTCGCTGCGAAGATGGTGGCTGAGATAAATGAGATTCCAGTGTATGAGGGCACAGCTATGAAAGTGGGGTGGTCTCTTGATCCCGGCTCGGCGAGGGAGAGGGATCGCGATTGGCAGGGCTCGATGGGTAGCGCAAGCCAGAGAAACAAAATGAGAGGGTAATAGGTACTCGGTGAAAGATGAAGGGGGAAGAGGTACTGATGAGAATAAAGAGATGGGAGGGATGGGCGATCGTTATAGTTGAGAGGGGGAGGGGGAGTGAGGGGAGTAGTGGTATCCAACAGCGAGGAACAGCAACACAGATGACAGATGGAGAGAGAAGGAGACAAGAGACGAGATTCAAGAGGGCGAGACCGAGGTGAGGGAGGTGCATCTCATCACATCCGACGAGGGACGAGGCTGCCGGAGCAGATGCCTCGGGCGCGATGCCGGGCGAGAGCGTCTCCACGGGCGAAGCCTTTGCCGCTGTAGAAGGAGAGAAGGTTAGCGAATGAGGCGAGGACAAAGAGCAACAGCGAGACGAACCAAGGGCAGGGGAAAGGCTTGTTGCCCGAGTGGATCCGCTCGTGTCGCCGAAGATCGTGCTGGCGAACGAAGGAGGCGTCGCTGTAGAGTAAAGACAAGTCAGCGAGCTGCTCCACAATCTCGACGAAGGATCAAGAGCTCACCAGTCCGGCTGAGGGCAAACGAAGGGCTTGTCCTCCAGATGAGTCTGGATATGCGACTCGATGGCGCTCTTCCTCGGGAATGTGCGGTCGCAGCCCTCCATCAGGCAGATGTAGCGCTTGGGGACCTTGACGCCATTCTCGACATGACTCGGCACGCCCTCGTACAGGCTCTGGATGACCTCCTTCGGCAACGAGCCCCTCGTCTCTCCATCCTCATCGTCCGATCCCGCTCCGGCGAGGACGGGCGAGCCATCCGAGTGGTAAGGCGAGGATCCACGGCGCATGGTCGGGAGGGGAGGAGGCGAAAGATGACGAGCCGAGAAGACCGACTCATGCTGCTGGCCTGGCGACTTGTTGACCTTGGGCTTGGGACCGGGTCGCATACGCCTCGTAGGGAGACAGGGCGCCGAAGCGACCGTACGAAGACGCTTGTGGGTCGTAGCGCCGGGGGTGGTGTTGCCCGAAGCTGCCGCCTTTCCTTCTCCTGCCCTTCCTCCCGACCTTCGTCCACCGGGAACGTAATCGCCACTCTCGTCGTCGAACTCCTCCTCATCCTCATCGTCGATCGCACGTCCTCGCTTCCCCGGCGTTGCAAAGACCGAAGTCGAGCCCGAGTAGCGCTCGTACATGTCGTCGAACGCCTCGAGGTTTCGCTCGTAGGCATCGTCGTTGGCGCGAGACTGGTAAGGCGGGATGAAGAGGGAGGTGTCGATCGTGTGGTTGACCTGTCCGACATAATCGTTGGACTGAGCGACGAATTGCTGGTGCTGGTGCTGAGCCTGCGAGCCGGGCGGGACCGAGTTGGCCCAGGTCATGGGCGGCGCTTGCTGGGGCTGCTGACCGGGCTGCTGCTGGACGAAGCGAGTGGGGTAGGCGTACTTGGCGGAGGGGCCGTAAGCCGAAGTCGAGGAGAGCTGGCGATGCTGCATCGGCGGACCTTGAGGGCTGAGGAGGGCGGGGTTCATGCCCTCGTTCGGACCGGGGGCGTTGTAGGGCGAGCAGGGCTGACGACCGGCGTTGACGGGAGGAGGAAGGGAGAGGACGCTCTCCATTGAGGGAGCGGAGAGCATCGAGGCGGAGGAGAGCTGGCCCGGGCTGTGGTGACTGTACATGTCGGGCGAGACGTCGGAGAGGTAGGAGGTGGCCGGAGAAGAGAAGCCCGAGCCGTGGGCAAGGTAGGGAGTAGGAAGCGAGTGGAGCAAGTTGTAATCGTGCTCCTCCTGGTAGCCTCCGCCGGGTCCCATCCCGAGGCCGATTCCGATGCCGAGTCCGTTGCCTCCGTTGCCTTGGTTGCCCTCGGCGTTGAGAAGATCGTTGGCGAACTGATAGGGGCTCTTGCGAGGGTCGATCTCTTCGACCGAGTCGACCGCGAGACCAAAGTTGTAGAGGTCGGCGAAGGAGAAGGGCATGATGCTAGGCTCAGCTTGCTGAGCGGCCAGATCGGCGTCGATGGGCGAGTTGTAGGGGACTCCGGGGATCATAAAGTTGTTCGAGTGGGCGGAGACGGGAGTGAGGGGCTCGTTGGGGTATTGAACCTGAGCGGAGGAGGGGGAGAGCGCCGAGCAGGAGCGAGCCTTGTTGAGGACCTTGACGGTAAGGTTCTTCTTGGGGCGGCGTCCGGTCGCTGGTGGAGGAGGTTGAGCCGCGAGGGGAGGCGACTTGGGGAAGCGGTGCTCGACAAACTTGGTCGGCGAGCCCATGCCTGCCGGCGCTCCTCCTCCGTTGGACTGGTTGGCTCCGTGGCTCTGGGACCTTCCCATGTTCGAAGGCATCGACTCGTAGGCAGTGTACTCTGCTCCCGTCGTCCTCGACCGCGCCCTCGGCGTTCCCTCTCCCTGGAATCCCAGCTCGCCCGTCATCCCCGAGATGCCCATGCCGATGCCACTCCCCGCGCCCAAACTCGACGAAGCGCGCATCGAGCTCGAGGTAGATCCATCGTGGATGCTAGCGAAGGAGTCGCCGGGCGTCATGGCAACGGATGCTGGGCTGTCGATGGAAATCTCGGGGGTCGCTCCTCCGCCGACGCTCGAAGCTCCACTGGCGCTCATGCGCTTGCCGCCGAGGATGAGAGGCGAGGTGAGGTATCCTCCTTCGATTCCTACTCCCATGAGCTTGTTCTTGAGGCGCCCATCGCGGCCGACTGACCGCACGGGGATGATGGACGAGTTGAACGGCGAGTCGGGGTCGTACATGGGATTATTCGAGGGGACGGAGCGGGGAGAGTCGTAGGCGGTAGAAGGGAGAGGTTGCGCCATGTTGGAGGTATTGTTGGAGGAAGGGTAGATGCTCGAGTCGATCCCGAAGGAGCTCGCGAGGGATGGGTCCTCGGTGGATGCAGGGTAGTAGGTCGACTCGTAGTCGTTGGAGAGGTAGTATGCCATCTCTTGAGAGGTGCAGGCGATGCTACAGTGCCGCTGTATCGAGTGAAAACGGGTCAGCGCAGAGTTAGAGGCATCCTTCAACACCCAGCGGCGGCTCTAAAAGCACGCTACTCACCGATGGCAGGGAGGTGGATGGCGGAAGCGAGTGTAAAGCCTAGTAGTAGTAGTGTAGTACGAGTTGTAGTCGAGTAGTCGAGCTGCCGAGTAACGGAGAAGGACCGATGATGGGTTGAAACGCAATCTGAGAGCTCGAGGGCGCAGCCGAGAGGAGGGGAAAGGAAGATGGCCCGAGAGGTGTACTTGGAGGGGCGGGAGTGACTCGAAGTGAGGGAGGTGCTACTCTGGTGCAGAAGAAACTGTATGCGAAAAGCTGGGTGCAAGCGCAGGCAGCAAGCGGTGGTGTGTGGGAGAGAGGAGAAAGGGCCAGAGGGAGCAAATGAGCCAGGCCCGGGCTCGGCCAAAGTTGAGTGAAAGCGGAAGTCCAGGAATCGCAACTAACTAGAGCTCCTTGTAGTTTGATCGCTGCCCCTTTGCAACGTCACTCCTTTCACCCTACCAAGGTGCATGACCACGATTCTGCCTCCCGTCGAAACCCCCTGCTCCTTGGCCAGCAACGCCGAACTGCCTGCGCCGAGCTGGGTTTCCAGTTGCCCTTCTCGTCCAATTGACAAGGTTTGAAGTCCATTCATTTAGCGAATCTAGGCAGCTTTGTCCATCGGCCTTTCGCAACGCAACGACTCTCTGGTCGAATGCAGAATTTCCTCCCTCATCCTCGTTTCTGCACCTTTGTCCATCGCTCAGAGATCAAAAGACCATTTCTCTCTATCCGCTCTCGTCTTGCTATCGCTCGGTCGTAGGATCATGCAGGGACAGTTCCATCTATTGACCCGGAGCTCTTGCCTCGGAGCCTTCCGCCGATGAATCTTCAGAGCTGGCATCGGCCGACCAACGAGCTACCTACTACTAGCCCTCTCCTCCTCATCATCTGGTCTCAGCGTCACATACCTCTGCTCTCCTCTCAATCTCCTCCCCCTCTCAAACAGCCTCTCCGCCCATCCCTCCCTCTCACTCGCATCCACCAACCCGACACTCCCATCGACCTTTACCCGATACTTTGTGCTCCCATCCCTCCAACCCACCGTATTCCCCATCATCGCAAACGCCCAAATGGGGAGGGCCATCGACTCGCGCACGAGCCAGGCTTTGAAGTAGGAGAAGGAGGGGCCGTCGTGCGCTGGTGGCCTTGTGCGGGTGGAGGGTGCTGGGGAGGAGGCGAGGAGGGAGCGGTAGATGAGGATGTCGAAGGTGTACCAGAGGGCGGTGTGGAGGAGGAGGAAGAGGAGGCGGGGGACGCCGAGAAGGGGCGCAAAGACGAGCGAGGAGATGATGCCGGCGAAGAAGCATTCGGTGAGGGGTTCGACGAGTGTTGAGGCGCTTTTGAATGAATGGGAGGAACAGAGTTAGTAGAATGGTAGTCTAACCCAGGGCTTCGAACTCACATGACCATGTACTTGCGCACTCGAATCCAACGCACTCGGCGCCGAAAGAAGGTATTAAAGGACATGCTCCCGACCGCATTGCCCGCGATTTCTCCCCCCATCGCATGCCTCATTCCCAAATCCTCCCAAATGCTCTCCCCAATCATATTATCCTCCCCCAGGTACTTCCCAAACGCCGCCAACCCATCCCCCTC
Organism: Leucosporidium creatinivorum; assembly: GCA_001600635.1. Lineage (NCBI taxonomy): Eukaryota > Fungi > Basidiomycota > Microbotryomycetes > Leucosporidiales > Leucosporidiaceae > Leucosporidium > Leucosporidium creatinivorum. Next base: position 1,001,679 of record BCKL01000001.1, on the reverse strand, counting down.
GGCGAGCAAATGGCCCTTCCCTCCCTCCCTCTTCTTCTGCGCCGCCCGCTCGAGATCCGACTTGCGGTACAAGCATGACTTGCCCGTCACGCAAGAAGCGATGGCCACCCAATTGATCGCGAGGTACATCTTAGCGTGGGTGCTGCAGAGGAAGACTTGCTCGACTCGGGAGCCGAGCGAGGCGTCCGGGTAGATGGCGAAGGGGAGGTGATGTACGAGGCCGATGGGGCGAGCGCCGGGTGGTGTGGGAGCGGTGAGGAGCTCGACAGAGTTGGCGAGGGTGGTGGTCGTGGTAAGGACGTTCGAGTCGATGACCCAGAGGATGTCGTGCGAAGCCGAGCGGTAGGAGCGAAGCATGTTGCGGATCTTGGGGTTGACCACCGTGTCGACGTCGCCTGTTGGTCACGGGTAAGCTCGGGTATCATGCAGTGGACCCTACTACTCGCCAATGATCAGCCGCGCCGAGACTTGGGGGTGCTTGCGCATGAGCTCCTCGACGATGGGAATGGCCGCGTCGCCTTCCTCTGCGACCGAGAAGATGATCTCAAAGTTGGGATACTGCTGTAAGAATGATGCCTCGAGGTTCTCGTAGAGGTTGGTGTCGAGACCACGCAGCGGGCGAAGGATGGAAACGCCAGGCTGTTGTGCTGAAGCCGAGGGAGCTTGGGAGAGTAATGTAGGGGCAGAGCGGAAGGTGCGACCGCTATATCTTGTCCGTCTGTAGATAAGGTAGCTTCTTGAGCTGCTGTAGCTGAGCAGGAGATGCAAGGAGAGCTTACGCGACGTAGAGACCGAGGAGGGCGAGGGTCCACAGCAGCGCGTACCATGCCGACCAGATGTAGCTGTAGGGCTATAGATGAGCTCTGCTATAGTAGCTAGATAGTTCTCTATAACTCACAAGAAGATTGCGCCGAGCATGGCTTTCGGACAGAACGGTCAAAGGGAGACCCGCCGCCTTTCGAAGTCAGCCCTCGCTCCCAAGCTAGCAAGCTCTGGCTCCGACCACATCTCTCTCGTCTCTTCGTTCGACAGTCGATCGACCTACAGAAGGAATGAGCAGGTCACCATCACCTCAACGCGACGACTCTGTTTCCCCTCAGCAGGATCAGGGTCACAAGCGCAAGCGGTCAGTCTCGTCTCGTCGCTCCCATCTCCCGCTCGCTCAGAAGCTGACTCTGCTGGGCTCGGCTACAGGACGGATGCTTCTCGCTCACCTTCCCCTCCTGCCCGTCGTGCTCGCCCTTCCTCGCCTCCTCCCATCAACTTGCCGCGCCTGAGGGACGACGACCCTCAACGCCGTCGAGAGCGAGAGCGCCAGATGGCTCTCGACCTCGCCAACGCCGAGCTCGAGCAGGCCAAACTCGCAGAGCAAGGTGCTGTGGTAGCCAAGCCCAAGATTGACTTCAAGGCAGAGATGCAGAAGGCGGCCAACACCAAGGGAGGAGGAGCTTACATCCCGCCTCACCGTCTGCGCGCCATGCTCGCGGAGCAGGAGCAGGACGACTCGGCCGGGGCAGAGTACCAGCGATTGACGTGGGAGGCCCTCCGCAAGAGTCTCAACGGACTTATCAACAAGGTCAACGTAGCAAACATCAAGCTCATCGTCCCAGAGGTGCGCTCGCCTTCCCTAGTCACGCTGCATCTTTACAGTCAGGTCAGACGCTGACTTTCATCTATCACTACAGCTCTTCGGCGAGAACCTCATCCGCGGACGAGGACTCTTCGTACGATCCGTCATGCGCGCTCAAGCGTCTTCCCTCCCCTTCACCCCCATCTTCGCTTCGCTCGTCGCCATCGTCAACACCAAGCTGCCCCAGATTGGAGAGCTCCTCCTCCACCGCCTCGTGCACCAGTTTAGGCGCAGCTACAAGCGCAACGACAAGGTGAGTCTCCCCCGCCCTTCGTCTTGATCTCGCTCTCTCCCCTCCTCTTCCATGTCGGCTGACTTTTCCGCTCTCCCACACTCCAACAGCCCACCATGATGGCCACCACCACCTTTATCGCCCAGCTCTGCAACCAGCACGTCGCGCACGAGCTGCTCGCCCTCCAAGTCCTCGTCCTCCTCCTCGAGCGCCCCACCGACGACTCGGTCGAGATTGCCGTCTCCTTTATGAAGGAGGTCGGAGCGTTCCTCTCGGAGAACTCGCCCAAGGCCAACAACGGCGTATTCGACCGCTTCCGCGCCATCCTCAACGAGTCGGGCATCGACAAGCGCGTGCAGTACATGGTCGAGGTGCTCTTCCAGGTGCGCAAGGACAAGTACAAGGATAACCCCATCATTCCCGAGGGACTCGATCTCGTCGAGGAGGAGGATGCGATCATCCATAGGCTGTCGTTGGACGACGAGGTGCAGGTGCAGGAGATGCTCAGTACGCGCCTCTGCTCTTCCGTGCGAGCTCTGTAGTGGGTGCTGACTCTTCTCGCTTCCTTACAGATGTCTTCAAGTTCGATTCCGAGTACAAGGAGAACGAGGAGAAGTACGCGGAGATCAAGGTCGAGATTCTCGGCGAGGAGTCCGAGGAGGAGTCTGGCGACGAGGGCGACACGGAGGAGGATGAGGAAAGTGACGAGGAGCCCGACGATGGTATCAGTACGTCCCCACATCATTCCGCGTGTGCGAGAAGATCGCTGACATTCTCTCTCCTCTCTCACAGAGGCCGACGGAACGGTCGACGTCCACGACCAGACCGGCGCTAACGTCGTCAACCTTCGCCGTACCATCTACCTCACCATCATGTCGGCGCTCGACTTTGAGGAGGCCGTCCACAAGCTGCTCAAGATCAACATCGCCGAAGGCCAGGAGGTGCGCTCTCGCTTGCCGCTCGAGCTCTCTCTCTATCATAGCTGACCCTTATCGCTGCACATCAACAGATCGAGATGTGCAACATGATCATCGAGTGTTGCTCGCAGGAACGGACCTACTCCAAGTTCTACGGCCTCATGGGCGAGCGCTTCTGCAAGCTCAACCAAACCTGGGCGATGGCCTACGAGGAGTGCTTTGGGACCTACTACCAAACCATCCACCGCTACGAGACGAACCGACTGCGCAACATTGCTCGCTTCATGGGCCACCTCCTCGCGCAGGACGCCATTCCCTGGTCCGTCCTCGACGTGGTCAAGATGAACGAGGACGACACGACCTCCTCGTCGCGTATCTTTATCAAGATCATGTTCCAGGAGGTCACCGAGGGCATGGGACTCAAGAAGCTCACGGAGCGGCTTAGGGATCCCAGCCTCGGTTCGTGGCTCGGCAACATTTTCCCCGTCGACAACCCCAAGAACACGAGGTTCTCCATCAACTTCTTCACCAGCATTGGACTTGGAGCCGTCACCGAGGACATGCGTGAGCACCTCAAGCGCGCTCCCGCTCTCATCGTGCGTTTCTCTTTCCTCGCCTTCTCGTTCGCCGAGCTGACTCTTCCTCCCCTTCCCACGACTCGCAGATGGAGCAACGTCGTCAACTCGAAGGCGCCTCTTCCGACTCCGACTCCTCCTCATCCGAATCCTCCCTCTCCTCCTCCTCCGACTCGGATTCCTCCCGCTCGCGCTCCCGTTCGCGCTCTCGCAGCCGTTCCCGAGCTCGCTCCTACTCCCGCTCCCGCAGCCGCTCCTACTCCCGCTCCCGCTCCCGCTCCCCCGCTCCCCGCCGCCGTCGTTCGCCCTCCTACTCCCGCTCCCCCAGCCGCGACCGCTCGCCGCCTCGTCGCAAGAGGGCCGATTCTTACGACTCGAGGTCCCGCTCGCCGCCACCAGCTCGTCGTCGTCGGTCGCCGAGTCGGGATTCGCGCGACAGGAGTAGGAGTAGGAGTCCGCCGCCTCATATGAGGAAGGAGGAGAGTAGCAGTAGGAGGAGGTCCCTTTCGCCGCCTCCTTCGAGGAGGGAGGAGAGGAAGCCGGAGCCGCCTGTAGCGTCTGGCAGTGGAGCAGGGGGAAAGAACTTTATCCACCCGGATAGGCTGGCCGCTCAACAGGCTGCTGGTGGTGGAGGAGGAGGGAGGGGAGCGTATCAAGGACCGGGAGGATACCAGGGTGGCCAGGGAGGTGGCTACCAAGGTGGACAAGGAGGAGGATATCAGGGAGATGGAGGACGTGGAGGACGTGGAGGGTACGGTGGTGGGGGAGGAGGAAGGGGTGGGTTCGAGGGGCAGAGGGACAGTGGCTACGGTTCGCGCGGCGGGAGGTGAGCCGAGTGAGGCTCGACGACGATGAAGTGAAAACGCTAGTTGTATAGGATCGATCCCTCTTTCTTCGCTAGCTTGTGCAAGTACCCTTTTGAAAGAGCTCTCTCAGGTCGTTCGCAAGCGAGAGAGAGCGAGGAAGCGAGAAGAAACGACTTGCAAAGGGTATATAGCGGGTCTGGGGGTATGCTACTGCTGAAGCTACGACTGCTCAACTCTCATCCATCCTATCTCCCTCCGGTGGCGCACCCGACCCCGACCCCGACGCCTCAGCATTCGGGGGAGGCGCAGCAGCAGCGGCTGCCGAGCCAGCAGCGAGTTGAGCGGCGACAGCAGCGTTAGCAGCGGCTTGTCCTGCTTGCTGTTGCTTGTCGAGCTCGGCGACGGCCTTGGCGTGTTGTGCGCGCTTGAGGTCGCGCTCGACCGAGAGCTTCTTGATCATCTCCTCGAAACGTTTCTGCGAGCGTCGAGAGGGTGGGTCAGCTCGGCGCGGCAAAGAGAAGGATGGGCGAGGCGACGAACCTTGAAAATGGGGTTGGCGGCCTTTGCGAGCTCAGCCTCCTTGGACTGAATGGCGCGCTCCAAATCGCCCGTCTCCTCGTGCAACAGCTTGATCCTCTTCCTCTGCTCCATCGTCTCGGGATCCTCATTTGCCGGCTGCTCCTCATCTTCATCCTCGTCATCATCCGAGCTCCCACCAAACAACCCGCCGACATCCGAACCACTCTCATCATCCTCCGAAGCACTAGCATCCAGCGCCGCCATGCCCTTATTGATCTCGTTGGCGAGGTCCGAGTCGTAGCCACTGCCTGCTTCCTCTTCTTCGGGCTCCTCGTCCCGATCGTACTGGTCGCCATCTTGGTCCATGCCGTCGTCTCCTTCTCCTGGTGCGGAGGAGACGGAGCCTTCGCGACGGGGAGTGGGAGCGCCGATGGACGAGTTGTCGCCGTTGCGAGTGCCGGGGCCGGCGGGGGAGCCGTACTCGTCGTCTGAGGGAACGTCGTGGTCGAGGAGCTCTGTGAAGGGTATGAAGAGTCAGCTAGAGAGCGGAGAGGTGACTGAAAGAGCTGCAACTCACCGTATTGGACTTGCTCGGCGCGCGCGTCTTGCTCGAGCAGCTTCTCGACGGCTTGCTCGACAATCTCGATGGTCTGTGGGGGCGGCCAAAGTTAGCTACGCTCTACTACATAGTCCGAGCAAGCTCACCCTCTTGTTTACACGCTTCCTGAAGCGTCGCTTGCGGACATGCTTAAGCGGAGGGGTGATGCCGTGCGGGTAGATGAAGTCCTCGATGTTGAAGGCCTTCTCGCGAGTGACTTCCGCTTCCTCCTGAACCTCCTCCTCGACCAAGAGCATCTGGGAGATGTCTGCCACCTTGACGCTCTGCCCTCCCGTGCCCGTGAGCTTCTGACTCTCGAGCAAGGCGGGCAGGTCGACCAGCTTGGCGCCGTAGAGCTGGTCCCCGATATGGAAGACGGCTCGACGGGAATCCTTGAACTTGAACCACACGTCCGCTCCTACGTTGCGCTGCTCGACCATGTCCTTGAGTTTGGGCGCGAGGTCTGGCGGTAGGCGGAGGATGAACTGCTCCTCGACGGCCAAGGGCTCTTCTGTATCGCTGTCGAGCTCCCTGTCCCAGCCGATACCACTCTGATCTTGTGCTGCTGCTCCCCCTTGGCCCTCGCCCCCTCCGCCTCCTCCTCCTCCACCGCCGCCGCCGCCAATCTTGAGCTTGATCTTGGGAGCTGGGCCAGCGAACTCGTCGTCGTCGGAGGCGTAGTTCTTCTGCTTGCGTTGACGGCGAGGTCGACTCGGTCCTGATGGTCCTCCGTCCATCCTACAGCGAGAGCTGTCGAGTTGAAGTCGAGTAGTTGGGAGGAAGCCAACCTCGAAGTCGAACGGCTCGCCTCTCTCTTGAACTCCGTCCTCATCTCTCGACATGTCACTTCAAGAAGCTGCCGAAGCGCGCAAGGCCAAACTCGCCGCCCTCAAGAAGCGCAAGACTCTACACGACTCTGGCGCCAACCCAGAAGCACCAGCAGCAGCAGACGGCAGCGACAAGTCAGTCCCAGCTCGCCGCTCTCTCGTCTCGCACTCGCTTAGCTGACCTGCTCTGCTACAACACAACAGGCCAGAAGTGTTCCGCTTCCGCAACTATGATCCCGAGACTGGAATGGCGAGGAAGCACGCTCGTACCGACGAGAATGAGACGGTCGAGAAGCAGGTCGAGGGATTAGCAGAGAAGATCATTGCAGAGGACGAGGCAAAGAGGGCGCAGGAGCTGGTGAGTACTGTGCTCTTGCTATGGCTGCTGCACCGAATCAGCTGGCAGGAGAGGAGGGCGTGTTTGGCGCGGCCTGGAGCAGCAGCGGCTGCTGCTGGGAGTTCGGAGAGCTGACCTACGCTATTGAACGTTCTACAGGACCTCACAAATATCCAACCAAAGCGAGCAAACTGGGACCTCAAGCGAGACCTTGACCGCAAGGTCCGTCCCATCTCTCTCGCCTGCCCTCCTTCGTGCTCCCGCTGACCATCTTCAACCTGCAGCTCGGCAAGCTCAAGACTAAGACCGATATTGCCATCTCGCAACTCATCCGAAAACGGCTGCAAGCGCAAAAGGGAGGAGACGCCGCCGCTGCTTCGCTCGTAGCGGGCTTTGAGGGAGCGGGAGGCCAAGAGCTGCCAGAGGCGGATTCGGACGATGAGGAGTAAGAGGGAATGGATTGTGTGGATCTCGCATGATGTACAATCGATACCGGCTGTTTCTGTACTCGATGCTAGGCTGCGGGAGGAGTGCAAAGGCTGGCTCGGCGCGAGCTGCTCGGCTCTCGCTTCTGCTCGGACGATCCTGCTCTCGAGAGGCTATGGAATTCTCAGAGCGAAGGACAGAAAGGACGCTCATCGGCGTGTAGCCAGGTGTCTGCTCGCCCTCAGACCTTCGCAAGAAGCAGGTCAGCCCAGCACAAGCTCGGCGCCGAGAGCTGGAAAGCGCCCAGTTCTCCTCTCTTCTCCGACTCTCGGACACTCGCACGACGCCGCGAAGATAGTTCATGATATCGTTATACAAAAGACGCACGACCCTGACCAACCGACCCCGCCTCTTCTATCCCAAAGCGTACAAAAACCAACGAACTTCCACCCATCTACTTCTCGCCGAGGTTGCTCAAGCCCATGGCCACATCGGCATGCTCCTTGTTATCTCCACCCTCATTGCTGAGGCCGACGACCTGCGAGTTATCGTCTCCTCCATCGGCGTGAACCTCGTTCATCGGCGCCGAAGCAGCGACAACACTGGCGCCATTCTCCATCTGTCCTCCCTGGTTCCCACCAGCTCCGTTAACATTGACGACAGGCGGCCGTCCCTGGGCATTCGCCTTAATCTTGGCGTTATCGCTCCTCAGATCCTCCAATCCCTGGAGGTACGCCTCGTCGACTCCGCCGGTCACGTAGTTGCCCGTGAAGACGGAGCAATCGAACTCGGTGATGGAGGGGTTGAACTCGGAGCACGCGGCGACGAGGTCGGGCAGGGTTTGCCAGATGGTCAGGTCGGCGCCGATGGCGGTAGTGATTTCTTCTTCGGTGCGGCCGTTGGCGACGAGCTCGAAGCGCGAGGGCATGTCGATGCCGTAGACGTTGGGGTAGCTGTAGTTGCGGGACAAGAAAGGTCAGGGAGAGCAGGAAGGAAGGGAAGAGAAGACGAACCGGATTGGTGGCGCGCAGGAAGCCATGATGACCTTCTTCGCTCCAGCATCGCGAGCCATCTGGATGATCTCGCGCGAGGTGGTTCCACGGACGATCGAGTCTGCAAGTGAAAGAGAATCGTCAGCGACTACTCGGACTGAGCTCGGCGAAAAAGCAAACTCACCATCGACGATGAGGACGACCTTATCCTTGAACTCGAGGGCCATGGCGTTGAGCTTGCGACGAACGTTCTTGCGCCTAATCTCCTGTCCAGGCATGATGAACGTCCTTCCAACATAGCGGTTCTTGACGAAGCCCTCGCGATATGGGATGTTGAGGTTCTGTGCGAGCTGCAGGGCGGCGACACGACTGGTGTCGGGGACGGGGATAACGACGTCGGCGACGAGGCCAGCCTTCTCGAGCACGGCCGCGGCGTTCTTGGCGAGAGCGTCTCCCATGGCCATGCGAGCGCGGTAGACCGAGATGCCGTCGAGGACCGAGTCGGGGCGGGCAAAGTAGACGTGCTCGAAGATGTCGGGGGCGAAGGTGCGGGGAGGGACGACCTGCTGGATCGAGACGCCCTCGCGAGTGATGATGATGGTCTCTCCTGTGAGGCGCGAGAAGGGCGAGGTCAGCGAGTCGGTCCTTGAATTTCGGCGCCGAGACGAGTCAAAGCAGGCTCACCAGGGTTGACATCCTTCCAGTCGGTGAATCCGAGGGCATCGCAAACGACACTCTCGGAAGCCATGAGGTAATCCCATCCACCCTCAACCTGATCGCTCTTCCTCCTAGCCCATCCCATCGGCCTGATTCCATTGGGATCGCGGAATCCAACGATAGAGTGACCAGCAATCATTCCCGCGCAAGCGTAGGCTCCCGAAGTAGTCTGCATGACCTCGCGCACGGCGCGGAAGATGTCGTCGGCGTCGATACGGAACTTGCCCGTCTTCTGGAGAGCGTCGGCGAGGAGGTTGAGGAGGAGCTCAGAGTCGGAGGAGGTGTTGATGTGACGGTGGGCGTAGTGGTCGAGGTAGTAGCGGAGGTGTTGGGTGTTGGTAAGGTTTCCGTTCTGTTGTAGGTTGTGGAAAGAGCAGAGCCGAGGTTTAGCGCCGGGACGCGAGGAGGGAGGGAAAGAAGCCTACGTGACCGAGGACGATACCGTAGGGCGAGTTGACGTAGAAGGGTTGAGCCTCCGAGTGAGCCGATGATCCAGCGGTGGGGTAGCGAGCTGCAAGATAAAGTAGGGTGAGCTTGGCGGTAGAGCAGGGCTGCTGACCGGGCGCGCAGAGGAGCAAAGGCGGCCTCTCGCGCGCCTGATCGCAAGCAGCAGCAGAGGTAGAGCTCACCATGTCCAACACCCATCGATCCAACGAGCTGACCGAGGCTCTTGGCGTCGAGAACGTCCCTCACCATGCCATTCGACTTGCACTGGAAGAACCTGCCCTTCGGCCCGCAAGTGACGATTCCACAGGCGTCCTGGCTAGTAAACGAGGGAGCAAAAAGTCAACTGATAGTCCTGTACGCCAATATGAGCGAGCAAGAGGCGTACCCACGGTGCTGCAAGAGCTGCAGACCCTCGGCGAGCTCTCCAGCGCAATGCGTGCTCTGCGACGCCAACAGCATAGCGATGACTCCACCTATTGAAGTAGAATGAAGCTGGGTTAGTTCTTGTGCTTCTGTAGCATTGCCTGTCCCTCGAGCGCCAAGATCTGGCCCAGCCGAAGCGAGTTTGTCGACCGCGAGGGCGAGATGGCGTTCGCGTCTCGAGGATTTGCTCGAGCGAGAGAGCGCGAGCTGGTCGGGAGCTGTAGTAGAGCAGGGAGAGCTTACACATGGTGTCGGATGAGTGATAGGGAGGATTAGTAGGTGGAAAAGGCGGGGTTGTCCGGAGACGGGGGGAGCGGAAGGAGGTGAGCGGAAGAGGGAGAGAGGGCGCTCGACGACTTGGGCGCGAGAAAATGAGCTTGAGGGGGAGGGCGAGGCGCGCGAGGCCAAGCTCAGCGAGGTCGGCTTGCGCTTCGACTACATCGTCAGCACCTCGTCGCAACAGGCTACAGCCCAGGAGCACATCCACTACACACCAATGTCCTTCATCAAGCAAGCGCTCCCATCAGCAGCGCGTCTGCAAGCTCTCACCAAGCTCCGCTCCGAGGTCTTTGGGACGACCTACAACCCGGAATCGCTCCGCACCGGATCCAAGGTGCTCAAGGCTCGCCTTCGAGGACCTGCCATGCTTCGCTACTATGGCGAGCGCATCTCGGGATGGGCAGGACTCAACGCTGCTGTCCCAAATCTCGAGCTCAAGGATGTGGCAGAGGAGACTAGGTAAGCTGCGCTTCCTCTTGTCTCTGTAGAGTGCTAGACCACTCCGCAGCACGATTCCAGGGCTGCCTGGCCGAGCAGGGAGCAGAGCTAACCCTTCGCGTTCTTTCCTGCAGGCTCATCGACCTAGAGACGAGGCGGAAGCGTGGCAAGGTCACTCCCAAGAAGGGTGCGTATTCTCTGATGTATTTCGGCTTGGTCTCGCTCACCCTCTGTACTCTCCAGGTCAAGGCCGAAGGGCTTCGATGAAGAAGAGGTAGTCCTTCCTCGCCCTCAGCCTACATTCACTCTCCGCCTCTGTTGTATACCTTTCCCACTCCCTCTCGCAATCTCAGCCGTACACCAACTCAAGCCGCAGCACCGCACGGAAGAGACGAGACGCGCGAGCGGCCGCCGAGGGAGGGCGAAGGAGAGCGCCGAGCATTCTCCGAGCTGCCGTCTTCGCGCTTCGCTCTCCGCTCGGTCCGAATCGTCGGTAGAGCAGCATTGAGCGGAGGCCGAGAGAGGGGGAGGAGAGCACTGAGCATGACTTCGAACTGTTGTCTTCGTTCTTCGCCAGCTCGGTCCAGATCGTTGGTGGAGCTGCATTCGATGCAAGGACTACCTACTTGGCGCTTTGTGCGCATTTGACCCAATAACTAAACTCAAAGAATCCTTTCCCCTCGCCTAAACCCAAAGCAGCGCCAATCCAGCCACACCGAGCGCCATCGCCGCGCTCAGTCCCCACTCGGCACCCCTACTTGCAGCACTAGTAGGCTTTCCTCCCGACCCTCCTCCAGTGGTGCCATTCGAGCTCGCGCCATTCTGGGTGGTCGTTCCGTTTCCTGCTCCTCCGCCGGTCGACGAGTTTCCTCCCGCTCCTCCAGTCGCATCCGCCTCGACCTCAGACCAGCAGTACTTGTCGAAGCACTTCTCGCACGCTGCGGTCCTGTCGAGTCCCTCCCGAGCCCTCGTGCGCTCGACGACAGCGCACGCGAGACAAGTCGGCCACTGGGCGTCGTTGCTCCAACCGCCGTAGACGATCTGCGAGGCGGTGTCGAGGAAGGAAGTGGCTTCGGCGTCGGGGTAGACGAGCTGCGAGGTCGAGGTGTTGGTGATGCCGAGGCCGTTGTCGTTGTTCGGGAGGTAGACGAGCATGGGGACGTTCGAGTCGGACTTGTTGCCCTTGAGCGCCGAAGCGGTCACGTTGCAGCCGAAGAAGACGGGGCGGGTAACGAGGCCTTGCGTGAGGTAGCTGCAAGAGATGAGGACGAGTCAGCGAGGCTTGAGATGAGAAGAGCGAAGGGAACGTACGTCGTGTTCGAGTTGGGCATGGGAGGAAGGGTGACGGTGCCGGCGGGAAGGAGTTGGGCTCGCTGCTCGGTAGCGACGAGACTGGCTCCAGTGGGAGTTTGAGTCGATGAGTCGGCGGTCTGCAGGGGATGGAAAACCAGGGGATGAGGAACTTGTCAGCTTGTGCTTGAGGTCGGCGCTGAACAAGCTCGGTCGCGCTCGAAGTCGGCGCCGAGCAGGCTCGGTTCAGACTGAACAGACTCGGTTCTGACTTACAGCGTCGGCGACGATGATTACATCGATATCACGCGCCTTGATGATAAGGGGAAACAGTGGGTCAACCTGTCCATCGAGTCCTCCGTCGATAAGCCTCAGCTGAGTCTCGTTCGAATCCTCGTAACTTCCGGGGCGGATGCCTTCGAAGGGGTTGGCCAACGCGGCAACGTCGAGCTGTTGCTGTGGCTGGTAGGCGCCGAAGGTCATGTTGACTCCCTGGACGAGCTGGTTGATGGGCGAGGCGGGCAGAGTCCAGGCCGGGATTTGCGAGACGTTGTAGAGGTGGAAGAGCATCGACGAAGTGCCCAGGACCCAGCCGGCGTTGTCGAAGCCCTCGACGCACTGACCGACGGGAGTGCCAGCCTTGAGGGGAGTGCCGAGCGACTTCATGGGGATGAAGCTGGCCAGCTCGGGGTCGAAAGAGCCGAACCTGCGCCGAGCCGAAGGTCAAAGTCAGCCATCGCATCGCCGACAGCTTCGCGTGACATCCATCACATCGCCGAGAGCGCCTCAGACACTCGGACTCACTCGAGAGGCGAGAACTCGTAAGAAACCGAGGAAAGAGGCGCAACAGCTCCGTAGAAGGGCTTCATCTTGTCGTTCGGCGTGTCGACGTTCGCTACAATAAGGGGAAAAGGCATGGAATGATTGGCCCACGTGCTCAAGCTCGTCGCCGAGGAGAAGAGAAGGGAGGCAGCGTGGTCGGCCGAGGCGTTGAAGAAGTTGTCGAGGGTGGTGCCGGGGAGGAAGTGGTAGGAGAGCTGTCCGAAGTAGGTCGAGGTCAGCTCGACCTTCCAGGACTCAGCCATAACCATCAACTCACTGCGCGAGCCCAGACATCATTGAGCGTGACGTTCCAGTTGCCGGCCGCCTTCTTCTGAGCGACGTCGGCGAACAAAGTCTTGACGTAAGCAGCGCTCTGGTTGGCCGTGCCGGGCGAGAAGAGGTCTTCCGAGAGATGCCATCCGAGGGTGGAAGAGTTGGAGCCGTCACCGAGGACCATCGGATCTGTAACAGCGGGTCAGCCGACATCTCGGCGAAGGCTTCGGCGCAGGAAAGCAACGCACAAATCTCGGGCATGTCGTTGAAGATGAAAGAAGAGAGTAGCCAGGATCCTCCCGAAAGTCCAGAAATGTACGTCGACGCCTGAAGGAGACCGCCGGTTCCCTTCTTCACCGAGGTCTCGTTTCGGCCATCCAAAGCGTTCAGCACGCCGGCTCCATACAGCGCGGCCCTATCCCCGCCTCCGGATAGTGCAACTGCTACGGTAGGGAGCGAAGTCGAGTTCACTCCATTAAAGTCCCCGCCGTAGACGGTGGAGGTAAGGTTCGATTGGGCGAGCCAGGCCTTGAGGGCTTGATCGGCGTTGGCCCGTCGAGCTGTGGTGTACTCCTTCTCGGCGGTGTTGAGCGTTTGGTTGTCTGTAAATGAGTTGGGAGGATCAATTGAGAGTCCTTGGAGCGACACAGACGCGCTCTACATACTTCCAGCAGGCGTTCCGGCGAGTCGAAGCGAAGCCGAACCATCACAGGCGACGTAGGAGGGTGCGTAGCTAGCAGAGACAGCTGTAGCAGCTCCTAGAGTAGCGAGAGAAAGTAAAGTCGCGTGCATGGTCGCTGGCGAGCTGGCAGAGCGAGCGAGTGAGGAGCAGGAAGACAACCTTTGGGATCACGCGTCTCGACTCTCTGAGCCCCACCTTGTCGCTCCGGCTACCATTTTGGAACCGAGCTGTTTGCGATTGGTCATCTCGCAAAGCGGGGCATTGAATGGCTAGCAGAAGTTATTTGCAGCACGCGAGGCCGCGAGGGCGTCTGTAAAGCTGGTCGTTACCAGGGAGCTCGCTTCAAAGCTTCATCGCCGAGACCGTGGATGCTTGGTAGCTTCAGCGGTGCTCCCGAGGGGAAAATAGCAGTACAGCTGAGAGTACCAGCTGCTTGATGGCTCCGCACAGCACGACCGGCGACTTGGCCGAAGTGGTCTGGGTTCGGCGCGGAATCGAGGGAGACATCTCGCTGGCAGAGTTGCCGGTGGAGGTCGCCTCGCACTGAGTGGTAGTTGTAGAGTCAAGAGTGAAATCATGCCTACTGCTGTGAGTAAGCTTGTGCTGTTCTGGATGCTCATGGAGGAGCGGAGCAAGCGCTCGAGAGAGACGAGCTAGCGCCGAGCACCGAATTCGCCTCCATCTGCTTTGAAGCCGAAGCTGTTCGCTGTAAGCATGGAGAGGAATCCTTTAAGAAGCTGTTGGTAATTGCGAGATGGTATCTGAGGGTATCTAACGACGCCCGAGCCTCGCTCGTTCCATCTCCAAAACCGATGACCGAGAATTAGACCGTTGTAGTTCAGGCGTGCAGGGGAGTCTTGTGAGGAGCAGGAGTGGTAGTAGAGCGCCGCTTGGTGGCTGTAGAAGTGTAGAGTCAGCGAGAGCTCGCCGAAGAAGGGAGGCGCTCGGCGCCGAGCGGTGGATCACGATGACTCACTGGTAGTGTGCTTGGGCTTGCCGGTGGTGGTCGGCTTGCTCTTGCTGGTAGTAGTAGGCTTGTGGACAGGTTTCTTGGTTGAGGTGGGCTTGTGAGTCGCCGAGGGCTTCTTGGTCGAAGTGGGCTTGTGAGTCGCCGAGGGCTTCACAGCCTTGTTGGTCTTCCAGCAGTACTTGGCGAAGCAGGTGTCGCACGCCTTGGTCCTGTCGAGTCCCTCCTTGCCCCTCGTCCTCTCCACCAGCGCGCAACCAAGCTGTTTAAGGTGAAGCGAGGTCAGCTTAATGGCTCATCATGGCGCTCAGCGCATGCTCGCCAAAGCCCTTACGCAAGTCGACCACTCGGCGTCGTTGTTGCGGCTGTTGTAGACGATCGCCGAAGCCGTGTCAAGGAAGCTGATGGCCTGCGAGTTGGGGTAGACGAGTTGCCCGGTCGAGGTGTTGGTAGTTCCTGTGGCGTCCTGGTTGGGGAGGTAGACGATGACAGGGATGTCGGTAGGCGTCTTCTTGCCGTAGAGGGTGGAGGGGACAACTTCGCAGCCGAAGAAGGTCGGAGCGTTGAGGCCTTGCTCGGCGAAGCTGTGGATCGTATTAGGCGCGTCAGCAAGTGTTCGAAATGCATCAGCGAGAGCTCGGCCTCTCCGAGCAACGAGGCCCGAGCTTACATGGTAGTCGAGTCGGGAAGGGCGGGCAGCGAGAGCGTTCCCTTGGGAAGAGTGGCAGCGCGCTTCAATGTAGCGACGAGCGAGTTACCGTTGGGCGACTGAGTTCCAGAGTCGGCGGTCTAAGATACCGAGAGCGAGATGGAGCAGGTCAGCCCTGTACGAAGCAACGAAAGCGGCGAAACCCGACTCACGGCGTCGGCGGCGATGATCACGTCGACCTGACGGGATTTTACTGCCAGTGGGTAGATCGGGACGACCTCTCAGTTCATGCCACCATCCAAGAGCTTCAACTGGGTCTGCTCCGAGTCCTCGTAGGTGCCCTTGACGCCCCAGAAGGGGTTCGGGATGGCGGAAATGTCGAGCTGCTGCTGAGGCTGGGTGTTGAAGTTGGACTGGTAGACGGTGACGAGCTGGTTGATGGAAGAAGCGCTGTTGGTCCATTCGGGGCTCGAGGTGAGGTTGTAGACGCGCTGCGAGATCGAGACGAGGCGTAAGTGGAGGTCCGCCGAGATTCGGCGAGAGGGCAATGAGGGACTTACGAAGAGCATGGACGAGGTTCCAAGCATAAGGCCGGCATTGTCGAAAGACTTGACACACGATCCAACCGGCTTGCCCTTGTTGAGCTTCGTGCCGAGGTACTCGGTGGGGAAGAAGGTCGCGAGTTGAGGATCATACGAGCCGAACTCGAGGGGAGTGATCTCGTAGACGGTGGCGCTGAGAGGGACGATTCCGCCGGGAGGGAGAGCGTCATGGTTGGTAACCTCGTCAGCGTCGGCGATGATGATGGGGAAAGGGAGGGAGTGGTCGCGCCAGGCCTTGAGCTTGGTCGCCGAGGAGAAGGAAAGCGAGGCGGCGTGGTCGGCCTTGGCGTCGAAGAAGTTCTCCAAGGTGGTTCCAGGAAGGAAGTGGTACGAGAGCTGTCCGAAGTAGGTCGAGGTCAGCTCGAGCGCCGAGACTTCGGCGATGATGAACTCGACTCACAGCGCGAGCCCAAATGTCGCTGAGGGTGACGTTGTAGTCGCCGGCCATCTTCTTGGTCACGACGTCGGTGAGTAGAGTGTTGAGGTACGCTCCAGCCTGTGCCGCCGTTCCGGGAGCGAAGAGGTCCTGCTCAAGGTGCCAACCAAGACTGTCCGAGTCGCCGAGCACCATGGGATCTGCAACGAGTAGAGGGTCAGTGTTCGATGCTCGTTGGTTCGGAAACGCCAGTTGCAGAACTCTGAGTCAAAGCCGAGGCGGTAGCTACTCACAGATCTTGGGCATGTTGTCAAAAACGAACGAGGAGAGAACCCAGGAGCCGCCGGAAAGACCGCTCATGTAGGTCGTTGCTTGAAGTAGACCTCCAGTTCCACGCTGCGTAGATGTGTGATAACGACCGTCCAAGGCGTTGAGGACTCCAGCGCCGTAAAGAGCTGCACGAGTACCTCCGCCTGATATCGCCACGCTGAGGGTAGGGAGATTGTCGTCCTTGACCTTGTTGAAGTCGCCGGCGTAGATCTTGGAGGAGAGCTTGTTGTGCTTGATCCACTTCTTGAACGCCTTATTAGCCTTGACCTGCCTCTTCTCGACGTAGGCGACTTCGGCGGGGTTGAGCTTCTGGTTGCCTGCCGGCGCCGAGAAAAAGTACAAAGGGAAACGTTGATCAGTCAACGCGCGCCTTCCCCGGACGACGCGAAGCAAACAACGAACCTTGTGCAGGCGTTCCAGCATAACGGAGGCGAGCTGAGTTGTCCTTGGGACACGCGATGGAGGAGGGAGCATAGGAAGCCGAGGTGAGAGCAACGGCGCCGAGGGCCGTCACAGAGAGTAGGACAAGCCTCATCCCGGATGAGGGTGTGTAAACGAGTGTGGGTGAACGAGCGTGAGTCGAAGAGAAGTGAGATGTAAGAGACAGAAGGGCAAACATGGCGACCTCGCGACTCGGACGAACAGCTCGGCCCTCCTCCGTCTTTTTGCAAGGGCACAGGACGGACACCGCATTTGTAGCTCCTATGAAAATCGAGCCGAGAGGAGGGTGGGGGAGCAGCGCTGCCGAGGCCGAGCAGAACCGAACGGAGGGAAAGGAGTTGAGCTGCATCGCCGAGCTGATGGCCGGGAGAACGAAGCCAGGCGGTGAGCAGAGGTGCAGCAAGAGTAGGAACCAGGTCTGTAGGGGAACTGAGCGAGTGGAAGAAAGAGCTTGCGAAGCGGTAGAAGCGAGAAAGAGGTGGAGCTTGGACGCGCAACCTCTCAGGTTCCTTCCAACACCTCGTCACCTCGCTTCGACTACACAACACGATGGAAGAGTTTCTCGGACCACCAGGACAAGCACCATCATACGCCCTCGAATCTTCCAGCGGAGAGAGCGACTGGGGATCTGAAGATGAGCTCAGAGCTCACCACGCTCCCAAGACTAAAGAGCTCGCCCCGGACGCTGTAGTGGAGCTGCAGGGAGCACCAAGGAAGGGAGGGAATGTAGTCTTCTTGGTCGGCGAGGCGGGAGAGAACCTCAGCAAGGGTGTGAAGGTGGATGACGACGCGCTGGTTCAGGTCGAGGTGGACGGGCAGCAGGTGAGTCGGTGCAGCGCTGCACACGCTACAGAACATCGCTGACGACTCTCACACAGATGACCACCATTCGCACCGTACTTGGCTCCACCCTCGTCTTCCTCTCGGCGGAGCTTCCCCTCGCCTCGCTGCATCCGCTCGCCTCGACCCTCCTCTCGGCTTTGGCGCCCGAGACTAGCACCATCATCTCCTCTTATCATCTCCCTTCGTACATCTTTGACTCTCGCCCCACCTCGGCGCCCATCCTCTACCTCCGCTCGCAAGCGACTCCTTCCCTCACCTCCCTGGCAACCTCGGGCGACCTCACTCCCTACCAGCCTCCCAACCTCCTCCACGGCCTCGCTTCCCTCCTCCTCACTCTTTCCTCTCTCGCCAAGATCCCCTCGACCCTCCTCCTTCTCCCCTCGACCGCTATCCCCGCCCCTCTAAACGGTCCCTTCATTAGCACTTCCAGCCAAGCCTTCTACGACGCTGGACCTACCAGCCTGAGCGACCCCGGAGGATTGTACCGTGAGCTGCAGGGCAAGCTCGGTCGTGTGTCGCAGGAATTGGGATGGAGTTGGTGGAGCCCGAAGGAGACGAAGGGGGATGGATTCGCTTGGCTTGATGCGCAGAGGAGGCAGCGTAAAAAGGAGCAGTTCAACTCGATGTACATGTAAAGCAGTTCTTCGTCCAGCTTGGAAACCCCCCCGCTGCCTTTCGCTCGGTCGCCTTCGAAACCTTCCATCGGCCTTCGCAAGGCTGCTTCCCACTTCGCGCCTCCGGATTGACTTCGCAAACCGGTTGCTGGGCGACTCTTTCCTTCCTGCCACTCTGATCTGCTTGAATTTGAACCGAAGGTGAGCTCCCTCGAGATTTCTGCACCTCTTCTGCACTGACCCTCGCTCTTCGCAGCCACCAACATGCCACAACTCGCTCTCCCCTCCACCTCGAGCAGCAGCTCTCTCTCGACTGCCACAACCTCCGGCTCGTTCACCTCTCCTTCCTCTCCCACTTTCACACAAGGCGAACCGCTTCACCGCTGCCTCACTCGCGATTCTTCCTCACCATCCCTCGGCGTCCCCCTTGCCTCGACCTCCGAGATCCTCTACACCGACAAGCATGTCACTCTCACTCTCTCCACTCTCTCCATACGAGGGCAATCCTGCCCTCATGGCAAAGAAACGACCATCCCTCTCGACAAGATTACTTCGGCGGTGTCGAGCACAAACGCCGAGCCACATTGCGGGCTGTGGAGGTGGCCGAGGAGGAGTGGGAAGAAGCAGGGAATCGTTCTCACTGTAGCTGGGTCGAGGCAGAAGGTCGAGTTCAAGGTCGAGTGCGAAGAGGCGTGGTGGGCGGCCTGGGAGTTGGCGAGGAGGGCGCCGAAGGAGTGATGTCGTGCAGATCGAGAGAGGTTTGGTAGCCTGTACGCTTGTAGCTGTATGAGCATATATTCTAGCTGTATCCGAACGCCAAGGATTAATGAGCACCTTCGCCAGAGGAAGTGAGGAAGCGAGCGAGTGGTCCGAGAACCGAATCTCGAATCGTCTCTCTTGCTCCTGCCGCACTCGTTTCGCGTCGTCTGACCTCGGCTCTCGACTCATCATGCACTCTCTCACCTTCCCCTCCGCTCTCCTGCTCCTCTTCAGCTGCTTCAGCGTCGTAGCTCGAGCTCAGGAATCGGGAGGTGAGTCGGACGAGCTCTCTTCGGGGAGCGCCCTCGAGCTGCAGGCTGACTGTGTCCTCTTGAGCAGGCGCTCAGACGGTACTCGGATCTCGGATCTCCTCCGTCCGCGCCCACCGCCCCGTGACCGAGACCGAGGCGCAGGGGAAGGAGCAGGCGAGGGAGCAAGCCGAGTCCGTCGAGGAGAAGGGCGAGGGAGCGGACAAGGTGCAGCAGAGCAAGCAGGGAAGGGGGAAGGGCGACAACAAAAAGAAGCAGAAAAAGGCCAAGAGCAAGAAGAGCCCCTGTGAGCTGTCTCTCCCTCCCGGCTCGTTCTCGCCTTCGCCGAGCTGACGCTCCCTGTCTCGCTCCCCTTCTCCAGTGGCCGGCATCCGCCTCCCCGAGCACACCTTGTCCGCCATTCTAGCCCTCTTCCCACCCTCAACCTCCAGCTGACCCCCCCTCCACAGCGAATTCACCTCCGAACTCCACTTCGACAAGAAGTCGGGCCGTTTCATGGTCGCGGAATTGGAAGAGTGGGTGCTGACGGGATCCGGGAGTGCCGGGGGATGAGATGCATGGGCCTTGCTGCTTGGGTGATGGAGGGTGCAAGAAGGGGAGGAGGGAGAGGGACGAGCTGTGAGGGAAGGGGATCGCTCGCTTAGGCTCGCCGAGTAGTGGCGAGAGAGAGCTGATATCGAAACAAGTTCCTTCATTTTCCCATCAGCGCTGCCCCCATTCTATCTACTCCTTCCCTCTCACTTGCTCCCCACCACTCCGCTCTACTTAGCAGTCCCCCAAGCGGCTTTTCCCCCACTACTCTGGCTCGCTCCCGCACCCACAGTCTTTCCGCCCGTCTGCACCGCCGCGGGTACACCATTGTTCGCGGAAGAAGGGGCCTCCTTGGTTTTAGGCAAAGGGAGGGGCTTGGCGCGCAGGTTCTCGTAGACGTCCGAGAACTTGAGGCCGTGGCGCAGGAAGAAATCGCCGTAGCGGCGCGAGGTGGTCGATTGCGCGACGGTGAGGTGGCCCTGGACATCACGAACGAGGTGATCAGCGAACGGCCGAGAGAGGAGAGAAGAGCGGGAGAGGGAGTGAGTAGCGCACCTCGTCGATCCCAAAGTTGATGTCCGAAACGCCGACCGTCTCGCCCTCCAACAGACTTCCCTGCACCCAAGTGTACTTCCGGGCGGCCCCCTTGGCAGTCATCAACATCTCGAGGACCCTCTCCTCCCCAACACCGAGGAAGCCCGCCAGCTTCTCCGTTCCGAGGGTGGTGTACAGACGGAGGAAGGAGCGGAGGGTCGAAGTCGACAGCTGGGGCTCGACGGTCGAGATGAAGAGGGAGAGCTGGTGCGCCGAGGCGTCGGGGAGGGAGGAGTAGGCCGTGAGAGCTTGGGCCGACTCGGTCTCGTAGGGAGGGGGGTTGGGGGAGATGAACCGGGGGGCGCCGTGGTTGAACATCTCGGAGAAGGCGGGGAGGGAGTCCTCGCTGTTTCATTCGAAAGAAGGAGAGCTTAGTGAGAGAGAGAGAAGGAGGAAGGGGAAAGAACCAACCCTCCGCGAACCATCTTGGCGTGCTGGTCGCCGAACTTCTCCTTCATGGCCGTCGAGATGCCCTCATCGACCTTGGTAGGGCAAAGCGCCTGGCAGATGGCGAGGAGTGCGTACATCCTGTCGGCCGTCTTGTTGATCTGTTGTCCTCGTCGGGGGGTCAGCCTCCGCTCCTCCTCGCCGAGAAAGCTCCAGAAGGAACCCACCTGATCAAACTGCGACCCCCTCTGGAAGTGCTTGAGCCTAAGCACAAAGAAGAGGATATGGGAGAACGCCCTAATAGCATCGGGGTACCTCCCGAGCATAAGGTAGGAGAATCCAACATAGTAGTAAACGGCGACATGGGCGGCGGTGACGCGGGTGAAGAGGGCCTTCTTGTTGAGGTCGATCCCGTCGAGCATGGTGAGGGCGAGGGTGTAGTCCCCGAGGAGAACGTGCACGCGAAGGAGTCCGAGGATCGAGAAGTAGCCGAGGTGGTAGTAGAGAGGGATCGAGCCGAACTCGCCGGCGGCGGCCCTTGATTCGCAAAACACACAGCAATCAGCGATCGCTCCATCCACTCCACTCTCGGAGGGAGGTCTGAGATAGAACTCACTCGACATCCTCTCCCTTCTGCGTCGCGGCGAGCTGGTCCTGGATCTTGGACTTTTGGATGAGCGAGTAGAGGACGTTGAGGACCGAGTAGCAGGACCAGACTTGGCCCGACTCGGCAAGAATGAGCTTCTCCTCCTCGGTCTTGCCGGCGACCTTGTTGCGCCAGAGGGCGAACGACGTGTACTGGTAGACGAACTCGTCGACGCTGCGCGCGCGCGAGAGAGAGCGGGGTCAGCGAGGGAGCGAGGGGAGAGGGTCTGAACGTGGACCAACATGTTGTAGAGCCAGTCGATGGGGAGCGAGAGAGGGACGGGGCCGGGCGAGTTGAGGATCAGGTTGAAGAGCTGGCAGTAGTTCTCGTACGAAGCGATCCTGTCGTCAATGTCGGGCTGGAGGCGGGCGTAGACTGTAGGCGAAGAGGGTCAGCTTGGGTGATAACACCCGAGAACCTGTAGCGACTGACCATGGCGGAAGTAGAGCTCGCGGTAGAGGGTGAGGAAGACCTCGTCTGCGAAGGGGAGCGGAGAGTCAGCTTCTCGGCGCGGAGGCTGATAGACTGCACAAGACCCACCGTGGTTAACGAGAGGAGCAATGACCTCAGCCTCGGGCCACTCGACCTTCTGGAAGAACTTCTCGGTGAGGCGACTCCATCCCTAAGCTCGAAGGAGACGCGTGAGCGAGAGAAAGAAGGAAAGGCGCGAGAGAGAGATGATCAGCTTCTGTAGCTCATTCGGCGCTCACCCACCAGGATCCAAAGAGTACCCACCTGTTCGTAAGCGGCCTGGATTTCGGGAAGGGAAGGCGAAGGAGCGTGGAGGAGGGAGAAGAGGTGGATGATGTACTTCTTGACGGGCTCCGGGACGGAGGCGAGGGCCTCGAGGGCCTGCGCCTGGTGAGCGGCGGCCTCTGCGACACGCTGCTGCTGGGCGTATTGCTCTGTAGGAGAGTGAGAGGCGGGGTTAGCGATGTGAGATGAGGAAACCCGCGTCTTTCTCGAACAAAGGCCGGCGGGAGGGCGGTGTTGCTGCTGCTGCTGAGAAGGGGCTGGGACGCGCTGTAGCAGAGTAGATAGCAGTAGAAGAGATGCCCCTCCTGCCGCTTGTGCTCGTGCTGGAGCTGCTCGGCGCTGGATCGTAGCTCAGCCTCGAGGGCGAAAAGTCACGCCCAGCCTGAGGCGTGTGCAGTCTTGTAGGTCGATGTGGGGAAGTGACGGCGGGCGTGAGGGGTGTGGTAAAGCTATAAGAGAGTACATACCCGACTCTTGTTCGTTGTAAGTGCCCTCATAATCTCCCTGAACTCCAAAGTTCATCTCGTCTCCAAAGACGTCCTCCTCCTCCTCGCCGAATGCCTGGTAAGGCTGCTGTCCTTGGTTAGACATTAATTGTAATAGGGTGCTAGTAGATAGCTTTTGGGAGAGAGGTGAGAAAGAGAGGCGGGAGACGGGAGCTGGCGGAGTAGAGGAGAGCCGCGACTTGGCCGACTACTCGATTCGTTCGAGTCCTCAGAGACTCGAGACACGAGCGCCACCCTCTCTGCCTCCTACGTTCCCCTCGTCCTTTCTCGATCTACAGCAATGTCAGATCAGAGGGTATCCCAATACCCTTCGCTCCTCAGTATGTCCTATAGCCCTACAGCTCTCTTTTGCAACGGCCCAAGCTGACCCACTCGTCACCCTCTCCTTTGCTGTCCAGGGAGCGAACAGATGAGCCTCGTACAAGTGAGCCTCCAGTCACTGCACTACTACAGCACATCACTAACTCTACTACACAACCACAGCTCTACGTCCCCATCGACCAAGCTCACTCTGTCGTCGAGGAACTCGCCGACTTGCAACGAGTCCAATTCAAGGACCTCAACCCCGACGTCAACCCCTTCCAACGCACCTACGTCTCACAAATCCGCCGCTGCGACGAAGCCGAACGCCGCCTCCGCTTCCTCACCCAACAAATCACGGCCCAACAGATCCCGATCCGCCCCTTTGAGGATACCGTCGCCCTGCTCGCTGGACGCTCGGGACCTCAAGCTCTCGAAGAGTTGGATACGCGCCTGGCCGAATCGGAGCAGAGGGTCGCAGCTATGAATGGGAGTTATGAGAGCTTGGAGAAGCGCGCGCTCGAGCTCGAGGAGGCGAGGCAGGTCCTCAGGGAGACGGACGTCTTCTTCTCGGAGGCTTCGTCTCGCACCCAAGAGATTCGCTCTAGCTTTGACGAGCCTAGTGCCCCTCTTCTTGGTGATGTCGAAGCTGGCGCTGGGGCTGGAGAGAGCGGCTTTGGTGGAGGATTCGAGCTCGAGTGAGTTCGCGCTCGGGCAGGGCGTGGTGGAGTGGGGGGCTCATGAGCTGATCTCGTGCATTCATCGCGCTACAGGTTCGTCGCCGGTACCATCGACCGCGCTCGCATGGCCACTTTCGAGCGTGTCCTCTGGCGCGTCCTTCGCGGTAACCTCTACATGAACGTGAGTCCTGTCTCGCTCGGCCGCTCGCCTCGGTTCGATCCTCGCGCTCAGGCCACTTACCGATCGCCTCTCTCTGTACGATACTATAGTACGCCGAGATCGACGACTCGGCTCTCCCCGTTCCCACCTCGGTCGCTGGAGACTCGGCAGGAGGCGAGGAGAAGAAGCTCCGCAAGAACGCCTTCATCATCTTCGCTCACGGCCAGGACCTCCTCGACAAGATTCGCAAGATTGCCGAGTGTGCGTTCTAAGCTTCCTTTCTCTCTCCATCGAAATCTGTAGCTGACTCCCGTCGCTTCAAAACAGCCATGGGCGCAACCCTCTTCCCCATCGACTCGAACGCCGACAAGCGCGAGGAGAAGCTCCGCGAGGTCACTTCGCGCCTCGAGGACCTCAACTCTGTCCTCTACAACACGAACCAAACGCGCCGTGCCGAGCTGGCCAAGATTGGAGAGAGCATCTCGGCGTGGTGGGCCGTCGTCCTCAAGGAGAAGGTCGTCTACACGACTTTGAACCTTTGGCAGTGGGATCAGGGGAGGAAAACGTTGGTGGCGGAGGGATGGGTTCCGACGAGGGATATCCCGACGGTGCAGGCGGCGCTCAGGCGCGCTTCCGTGGGTTTCTAGCTCGTTCCCTCCTCGCCGAGCGCCTCGCTGACCTTTCTCGCGCTTCACAGGAGAACGCCGGTACCTCCGTCTCTGCCATTCTGCACGAGCTGCGCACGCACAAAGATCCCCCCACCTTCCACCGCACCAACAAGTTCACCGACGCGTTCCAATCCATCATCGACGCCTACGGCATCGCTTCCTACCAAGAAGTCAACCCGGGCTTGTTCACCGTCATCACTTTCCCTTTCCTCTTTGCCGTCATGTTTGGCGATATTGGTCATGGTATCGTCATGATGCTGAGCGCTTTGACGTTGATTCTGATTGAGAACAAGTTCAAGAAGGGGACGGGGAATGAGGTGGGTTCTCTGGGAGGTCGGCGCGTTGAGAAGCAGAGCAGAGCTGACCGTGCTCGAGTACAACAGATCTTCGACACCTTCTTTTTCGGTCGCTACATCATCTTCCTGATGGGTGTACGTTCTCTTCACCTTTCCCCTGCTGGTCCCTCCTCGCTGACCCCGCTCCCCCCTCTCCGACGACGAAACAGCTCTTCGCCATCTTCACGGGGTTCATGTACAACGACATCTTCTCCCTCTCGCTCCACCTCGCCAAATCCCAATTCCGCTGGCCCACCGATTTCGAGAAAGGCAGCGTCGTCGAAGCGGTGCAAACCGCCGCTCGCTACCCCTTTGGCATCGACCCCGCGTGGCATGGAACCGACAATGCCCTCATCTTTACCAACTCGCTGAAGATGAAGATGAGTGTCGTTATTGGAGTTATTCATGTGAGTCTCGCGTTCGAGCGAGGAGGATGGAGAGAGAGCTGATGAGACGTGACCCGAACAGATGTCCTTCGCCATTTGCCTTCAAGTCCTCAACCACCTGCACTTTAAGAAGCCCGAGCTCATTTGGGCCGAGTTCTTGCCTCAAATCCTCTTCATGGAGAGCATCTTTGGTTACTTGATCGGCTGCATCGTGTACGTTTCTGAGTCGTTGCCGAGATGGGCGGCCGAGCCGAGCTGATCCCTCCTCGCTCGTCTTGGCCCACAGCTACAAGTGGTCGGTCGACTGGGAAGCCGTCGGTCGTAACCCTCCCAACCTCCTCAACATGCTTATCAAGCTCTTCCTCTCGCCCGGCAACGTTCGTCCTTTCTCGCTTCCACCTCTCTCCTCTCCCTCTCGCTGACCTCTCTCACACAGGTCGACCCCGACGACCAACTCTACCCCGGCCAAGCGGGCGTGCAAGTCTTCCTGCTCCTCCTTGCGCTCGTCTGCGTCCCCTGGATGCTCTGCACCAAGCCCTACCTCCTCTACCGCGAGCACCAGAAGATCGTCGCTCAAGGCTACCACGGTATCGGCTCCTCCTCCTCGGGTCAGAATGGAGGAGGGTTGATGAGTGGTGATGAGGGAGAGAGCGATGGGGAAGGACATGGAGTGGTGGCGGAGGAGATGGATGAAGAGCACGAGTTTGATATGGGCGAGCATGTGATTCATCAGGTCATACGTGAGTTGATGTGTAGACTCTCGTGTAGGACAGAGCTGACCCGCTTGATCGACAACAGACACCATCGAGTTCTGCCTCGGCTGCATCTCCAACACCGCCTCCTACCTCCGTCTTTGGGCTCTCTCGCTAGCCCACGCCCAGCTCTCCACCGTTCTCTGGGAAATGAGCGAGTTTTACGCGCCTCTTCGACTGAGCGATCCGCTGACCCTCGAAACACCTACAGCACTCGCAAAAGCGTTCGCCTTGGAAGGAGCAGCTGGCGCGGCTGCGACGGTCGCTGGCTTCGCGATGTGGTTTACGCTCACCGGCGAGTCCTCTCCCTTTCTCTTCTCCGGCGGAGAGCGAGCTAACATCATCTCTACTCCTCTACAGTCGCCATCCTGATCGTGATGGAGGGCTTGTCCGCCTTCTTGCACGCGCTTCGCCTTCACTGGGGTTCGTTCCTTCCCTCTCGCTCGGCGCCCAAGACGACGATGGCTGACCTCTCGCACCTCTACAGTCGAGTTCAACGGCAAATTCTACGGCGGTGCAGGAACGGCCTTCACGCCCCTCACCTTCGAAGGGTGCGACGAGATCCCCGAGGGCGTGCTCTAAGCGCTCGACGCTCGTTGATATACACACATAGATCAACCCTCTACCCCTCCTTCCCTCGTTCTGCTATCAAAGCCACCCAAAGTTCGCTTTCTCGTGCTCGGCGAGGAGAGAGGGAGAAGAGAGAGGGGCGAGCGTGAGATGCAGCCGGGAAGGGTGCAGGACAGCTCGAACGCGTCGGAAGAGCACTCGAGAGGCTCACTAGCATGCTATAGCTTCTGTACCCAATTCGGTCCTCGAACTCAAATCGTGCGCCAGAGCGAGTTGGAACTCGAGGTGAGCGCGACTTTTGCTCACTCTCTCCTTCTCTCTCCCTCTCTCTCGCCGCTTCTTTCACTTCTCTTTCCACCCTTCCCGCTTCCAATACCTGGTGAGTCCCCTACAGCTCCTGCTACCGCCCACAAGTGGGGCTCAGCAGCTGCTCGTCGTCCAGCGAGCTTCGAGCTGCCAGCGCTGACTCGCTTCTCTCTCTCTCTCTCGCTTTGCAGCGCCGGCCGCTCTTCCAATCTTCTAACCATCTACCTACCTACCCTACACAACAACAATGCCCTCCTTCCACCCCTTCGCTTTCACCTTGACTCTCCTCTGCTCGCTCGTCGTTTCTTCTCTCGCTGCCGAGCACCAGGTGGGTGATGCTCGTTTTTGCGTGGCAGGGGAAGGGTCTGCAGAGACATAGCTCACCGCCTGACACGCGATAGATCGTTGTGGGAGGTCAGGGACTCGTCTTCACGCCCGAGGAGACGACGGCTGCTGTTGGAGGTGAGTGAGGGCTCTGCAGAGGGATGGGGGTGGCTAGCTGACAGAGGAAGAGGGCAGATACCGTCACTTTTGTCTTCCAGGTGAGAGAGCGGCATCAGTAGGAAGCGAGGGGAGTAGGAAAGGAACGCCGAGCTCACCTTCTTCGCACTCTCACAGCCCGCTCAGCACACCGTCACCCAATCCTCGTTCGCCGACCCGTGCAGTCTCCTGACTAACGCTACTACCGGTGCCACGGGCTTCAACTCTGGTCCCGTACCCGTCAAAGCTGGCGCTGCCAGCGCGCCAGCTTGGACCCTGGAGATCACCGAGTCGACCCCCATTTGGTTCTTCTGCGCTACGTGAGTGCTTCGTCTCCTCGTCGCGGGAGTATAGAAGGGTGCAGCTGAAACTCCGAACGCTCTGCAGGCCTACCCACTGCCAGTCGGGTAAGCGAGCTCGATACTCGGCGTTGCTTCCATTTCGCTCACCTCCCTCCCGCAGGCATGGTCGGCTCCATCAACGCTGCTACGACGGGCAACAAGACCTTCTCCGCCTTCAAGCTCGCCGCCATGGGCTCGACGTCGTCTAGCGGAGGCTCCTCGGTCATCAGCTCGGGCGTGAGTCGACCTTTCCCTTCTCTCCCGCCGTGTTCTCGCTCATGTCGCCCGCTGCGTTCATAGGTCGGAGCCGGAGCTACGGGAGCCATCTCTGGCGTCTCGGCCGCCGATGCCACCGCTGCCGCCTCGAGTGGAGCTGCCTCGAGCGGAGCAGCTTCTTCGGCGAGCGGAGCCAGCCCTAGCGCCAGTGCTTCGACCACGGGGTACGTGCAGCGCCATTCGTCCTCTCAGCTAGCCGACTTACATCTGTATTGCCCAACAGAGCCGCCAGCACCCTCGGCGTGTCCATCTCGGCGCTCCTTCTCGCCGCCTCGGTCGCCATTCTCGCCCTCTGAGCTCGCTTTCCGTCTACTTTCGGTGGTCGTCAAGGAGCAATGGTAGCTGCTGAGTGTTTTCGCTGTATTCGAAAGAGCTGGTTCATCTTTCGAGCGACTCGGCGGCAGAGGCTCAGGCTCGGCGAAGGCGTTGGGCCCCTTTCGCGAGGGCTCGAATAGGCTGCTGCTCGGCACGAGCAAGCTCGAGTCTCCTCTTCTCGTCCAGCATCATGAACGAGACCTCACCCCTTGCTTTGAGGACTACAAAGGGAGCGCTTCATCTCGACGCCTCGGCCGCCCTGCCCGAATCGCTCGCCTGCCCCCTTGGTTTCAGCTTCGCTCCATCTCGACGACTCGCTTCGGCATCATGTCGCTCTCGACGGCAGAGGAGCTACCTGTACCTCCCACCATTGCTACCAACAACGCCCTCGTCGACCACGTCCTACAGATTCACCCGTCCCCGTTGGAGGCAACCGAGCACGCGGTCAGCAACGACGAGCGAACGGCGCTTCTCGGTGGAGATGGCGCGAGCCGGCAGAGGGAGAGGGATGATAGTATCTCGAGGAGGAATAAGCTGCCGTGGTGGAAACGACCTTCGCCTGGCTGGTGAGTGCGGTTCGGGTTCGGAGACGCAACTTGCTGGTGCGTTGAGCTGTACTGAGCGACTCACTCCACCCTCTTGCGCCACAGGATAATGGTGCCCATCTTCGTCTTTACGCTCCTACAGGGAGCCGCTGTTTCGGTAGAGCTCGAGATTCTTAGTCAGGTGAGAAGTCTCGGCGGAGCGCTTCGAGCCGAGAGCCGACGCCTGTGCTCCTACAGGTCGCTTGCCGCACAGTACCAATGCAAGAGATGCCCTTCATGCCTCCTCCTCCTCTCTCATCCCTCCCCTTCTCCGGCATGACCACGTCCAACTCACTCGGCTTGATCGACTCGGCCGACGAGCCTCTGACGGCTCAAGATCTACCACCTCTAGCTACTCTCCCCTTTCGCCACTTCCTCGGCTTCCGGATCGCTCCTCCACCCGACGATGAATGGGCGTCACGCTGTAGGAAGTCGCCCGCCGTGCAGAGGACGACGACCGAGTTCAGTGAGCTTGCGCCGAAGTCCTTTTGTGCTCTCCGAGGGCTCACAAATTCACATCGCTTCGCAGTGACCAAAATTATGATGATCGGAGGGATCCTCTCTGCCGCCTCGACGGGCTTCTGGGGTGGATTGAGCGACAAGCGAGGTCGTGTGCCGTTGCTTGCGGTGGCGACCATCGGCGAGCTCTTCCTCGCCTTCGGAATGATCCTGTGAGCTTTGTGTAGTACTCGACGGTACAAGGGCTGACTTCTACCTCACCCGACAGACTCGTCACCTACCCAGAGTACCTCGGCATGAGCTTCTCGTACGTCGGGACGGCGCTCTCGGGCTTGCTGGGAGGCCAGATGGCGAGTATCATCGTCTCTTCGGCCTACTTGAGCGACTGCACCCATGGAGGCTCTCGAGCACAGATCTTCAGTCTTTTCGAAGCCGTGCAGTACATCGGCGTCGCCATTGGACCCATCGCCGGTGAGCTCTTCCCTCAGTCCCATTTTCCGGCCGTCGGAGCTGTTCTTTCATCGCTACCACGTGTTTCTGTAGCTGCCTCGAACGTGTATGCTCACTCGCCGGCTTCACAGGCTCTATCGCCTTCCGCTACTCGGGCCTTGTCCTTCTGCCCTACTACATGATCGCCATCTGCCGCATCACCTACCTCCTACTCCTCCTCTTCGTCGTCCCCGAATCTCTCTCCCTCTCCCAGCGCTACGACGAACGTCGCCGCGCCAAGCAAGCCGCCGTTGAGGGTGAGCGAGCTCGCCTCGCCGATGAGGAGCGATGGTCCAAGGCCGGGCGCAGCGTGGCGTGGCAGAAGGTGCTGAGAGTGGCTAAAAGACCGTTGGATGCGTTCGCTCCTCTTGCGGTAGTGCTCCCACGCGAGGCTGACTCGGAGCGAGCGGAGGAGGATCGGCCGCTGCTCGCCCCGAGGAGGGCGAGAAGGGGCAGGGAGTGGAACCTGACGCTGGTAGCCATCTCGTTCGCTCTGTACATGATCGTACCGGTGAGTCTCCTGTCGTCTCTTCTGTTGCGCTCCGAGCTGACTGGTCTTCTCGCAGGGCATCGTGAGTCGCTTTTGACGATCTCGGCCATGAGAAACACGGCCCTGCACGAGCATGCTGACCCTCTTATACCTCGCCAGACGCCCGTCAAGCTTGTCTACGCTCGTGGAAAGTTCGG
This sequence comes from Leucosporidium creatinivorum, assembly GCA_001600635.1. Taxonomy (NCBI): domain Eukaryota; kingdom Fungi; phylum Basidiomycota; class Microbotryomycetes; order Leucosporidiales; family Leucosporidiaceae; genus Leucosporidium; species Leucosporidium creatinivorum. Next base: position 971,391 of record BCKL01000001.1, on the reverse strand, counting down.
CTGGGGTCCTGAGGAGTAAGTCTCAGTCTCGTCGTCTCCAGTCGTCGCCGAGCAGCAGCTGACCACCTGCTCTTCTCCAGAACGGGCTACTGGATCACCTATGCCTCGTTATGCAAGCTTGTCATGCTGCTGGGCATCCTCCCCTTTTGTATTCGAGCTCTCCGCAAGCCGACACCGACACCAGCGCAAGCCCGACCGACCGGTGCGGAGGGCGCCATCACCGAAGAGCAAAAGGCCTGGGACAAGGAGGCGGCGCACCTCAAGCTGTTGGCAGACTCAAGTGTGCCATCTTTCTTTCTCTTCCTCTGCCCTCAGCCGACGCTGACCCATTCTTTGTAGGCCTTGACATCGGCCTCGCTCGCTTCTCCATCGGTCTTACCCTCGTCGCCTACATAACCATGTCCCTCCCGAACCCCCGCTCTCTCGGCCCCTTCCTCACAGGAACCCTCTTCGTCGGCCTGTCCGCCGCCGCCACTCCCGCGCTCCAATCCCTCGCCCTCGCCCTCTCCTCCCCGAACGACGCCGGAAAAGTGCTCGCTTCGCTGGCAGTCCTCGCGACGCTCTCTGTGCAGCTCGTCGGACCTCCAGTATTCGGTGGAGTGTATGTGAGCGTCGTAGACTGGTGGCCGGAGCTTGTGTTTGGGTTAGCAGCGGTGTGGGTGGCGCTGTCGATCGTGCCGACCTTCGGCGTGAGATTGACCGACGAGCAGGTAGACGAGGAAGAGCAGAGGAGGAGGGAGTAGTTTTTGTGTCATAGCTTGCCCTTAGGGCGTCGTGTACATCTGTAAAGCGTCTCCTTCACCAGTCATGACGACTACAAGCAAGCCAGGCTATCGACTTCGGTCAAGCGGCTCCCGCAACGACGGGCGCCATCGCCTTCTCGCGCGCCCTACGAGCCCTTGCTCCTCCGCGCTTCCTCTTGGGCTTATTGAGCGGCTGGTCCTCGACCACATTGACCGTCGCCGCTTTGGCTTCCTGCATGGCGAGGTGAAAGTTGATGGCCTCCAAGCGAGGAAGCTGGAGCTTGTCGAGAGCTTCGAGGTGATGAGGGCTGCGAGGGCGAGGTAGGCATCAGCGCAGGAGACCGGAGGGACGACTGAAGCGATGTACCGAAGAGGGACGCCTTCCTTGAGGTAGCAGGAGACGACCGACGGGTTGAGGTTGAGGGTGGCGTGGCCGAGAACGATGTCGAGCGCCTCGTCGTCCTTGCCGAAGATATCCTACAAGAGAGAAAGAAGTCAGTTCGAGCTCTGCACTGCTAACGACGACCTCAACTCACCAGCAAAGCGATTGCAACCGGCAGCGAGTCCTTGACCTCTCGCTCCTTCGTCCATGACGCCAGCTCATCGCTTGGATCCAGCTGAGCCTCCGCCATCGTCTTGCCCGTCACACGCCCGACATCCCTCCTCTTATCTCCTTCTCCCACAAAGTAGTGCTGCGGTTCGAGGGGCCAAACGCTCTCGGCGAAAGGGCTCTCGCGCGTCGAAGGAGGAGGGTCGGCTGCGTAGCATCCTTCGACCCAGGGATGAGGACCAAGGGGGATGATGAAGCGCTCGAGAGCGTTCTCGTAGTCGAAGCCGAGAGGGGAGAGGAAGATGGGGTAGTGGGAGTTGTAAAGCGGGCGGGAGGTGTCGCCTGCTGAGGGCGAGGTGAGCAGGTCGAGAGAGATGCGGTGACGGAGGATCTCGGTGCGGATGTGCGAGGCGAGGAAGGGGTGCTGGGTGACGAGACTAAGAAGGGTGGCGCCCTGTAGCGTGGAGGGAGTCAGCTTCGGTCGCAACGAGAGCGTGGGCTGTCGAGCTTGGCTTGTAAAGCGGCAGGCAAGAGAAAGGCAGCTCACCTTGCTTGGTATACGAACGATGCGAACAGCAGCGCGGCGCGCAGCCTCAGGCAGGTCGCGATGAGGCTTGGCTCGGAGGGCTTCCTCGCGCAGGATGAGCTCGGCGCAGAGGAGAAAGCTGAGGGCGACGCGTGGTCAGCGACAGGTCGAGGAGGAGAGGGACAGACGACGTACGGGTTACAGATCAAGTCGGCGATCTGATCCAGGGCTTGATCCTCATCCTCGGCCCAGGGAGGTGCTGGATCCGTGACAGCCACGCCGGTCCAAGACGAGCATCGGAGGGACCCCGAGATGGGAGAGGACTCGTGCGTCCAGTCTTGGTAGCGACCGTCCGGTCTGTTCTTGCCGAGCAGATGAGCGAAGCGAGCCAGAGGGACGAGCCCGGGGTAGAGGGTGATGCTGGCGACCGAGAGGCCGCTATAGATGTTGCGGGCGTTGACGACGCTGTTGCGCGTACCGTGTAGGAGACGAATGCTGTCGACAAGAGTGTCCCTGCGAGACGGGAAGGTCAGCGGTCTACTGCAAAAGCATGAGAAGGCTCGCCGAGCACGTACTGAGTATCAAAGCCCAGTCCGTCCTCCCCCACCTCTCCCATCGCTAGTATCGCCCCAGACAGTTCACCACTTTTCCCGCCTCGCATCACCTCGCTCATGACCTCGCCGCACACACGAGCGCTGATCCGGAAGTGAGGGAACCGACGAGCGTACAGCTTGACATCTCTGGCGAGGATCTCTTGGCGACTCGCGGTGGTGAGCGTTCCATTGATGACGACGGGGTGGCCTGGTGTATCCGAGTCTTCGTATACGCCCGGGTTGCGCGAGAGGAGGAGCGAGCGGACGAAAGCATCGTTCGCTTCATCTGCTCCACAAAGAAAGGGTCAGGCAAGCCGAGGAAAGGAAGATAAGCAGCCGAGTCACCATCGTAATCCCAGCCGTTCTTGTTGAGCAGGGGCAGAAGGCGCGGCTCCAGGCAGACAGCGCGCTGAAGACGGCAGTCCTTCAGGATGGGGTCGAGAGGGCAGAAGGGCGTCCATCCGCGGCTGTTGACGTGTGAAGTGTGAGTGCGGCTAGGGAGTTCGAGCTGAGCAAGAAAGACTTACTCGACAATCCCCTCCTCCAGCCTTTTCCACAAGTCCTCCAGCAGCTCCTTCGCCGTGTCCATATCCTCCACGGGCATCTGCACCTCGGCGTTCACGCGGACCTCGCTGACCTGCAGCAGCAGGTTCTCCCAAAGTCGGAACGCCTCCGATCCTCGCTCTTCAGCGATTTCTGCCTCCATTGTCCCGCCGAGTTCGAGGTGTGTCGCCGAGAGTTGTCCGAACGCTTTGATGGTCTCTAGGCGGGTCTTGGTGCCCCAGGATGGTGGGAGGTAGCGATCGAAGTAGGAGAGCTGGCGTTGAACGGAAGGACAGCGAAGCAAGAGCAGCCGCCAGAGGTAGATGGAAGTGCAGGCTCCGGCGCGCAGGAGGAACTCGAACATTGTGCTGCTGCAGCGCGCTTCGAGGTGCAGAATGGCGTAGTAGATGGCTTGACGTCGCCCGAAGCGGTTGAGGATGTACTGAGCAAGGTTGTACTCTTGCTGAGCGACGGCTCTCCAGCTCTTGCAGACGAGCGAGAAAGAGGTGGGAGCGTCGTCGAGGTGGGTGAAGATGAGGGAGAGGATCTCGGGCGAAAGGTCGAGCACTTTGGGCTCTGTAGTCGACTCCATCCTGCTGCAAGAGGTCGACAGAAGCTGCTGCGAGTGGAGCGTAAGAAGCCAAGAAGCTCGCGAGTCGAACTTCGGGGGTTTCGCTCCTCCCAAATCGACTTTCTGCAGCACATCATGGTCTCTTCTGCCGCGCCTACCTCCAACGCCGCTGCTGGGCTCCCCGCTGCAGGTAAGCTTGATTTCCCTACAGCCTCAGCTCGCGGACCCTGCTCAGCCACGCATCGCTCTCAGGCGTTGGATCCCTCTCGACTCTTCTACGCCGTCTCGAGGCTGCTACATCCCGTCTAGAGGACATTGCCATGACCCAGAGCTCGACCGGAGGTCCTCATTTCGTCTCGGGCGCTTCTGCCGTCCAGCCCGCCCCCACCGTCAGCGCCGGTGCCGCTTCGGCGCCCGTCGCTGCTGCTGAGGAGGCTTCTCCTTCCCTCAAGGCATTCGACGAGGTCATTGATGGTCCTGTCGCCAAGTACGTCGCCCTCAGCCAAGAGCTCGGCGGTCTCATTGCGGAGCAGGTGCGTCTCGTCTCTCGCCCCCTTCGTTCGTCAGTCAAGGCTCAGCTCGCTCATCGGGTCTTGCTGCATTACAGGCACAGCAAACTCTCAACGGATTCACCGCCCAGAGGGCTTACATCCAGCTCGCCGCCGCGTGCAAGAAGCCCTCGTCGCCCGCCTCCTACGAGACTATCATCAAGCCGACTCAGCAAGCTCTCATGGCCGTGATTGATTTCAAGGAGAAGAACCGCGCCAGCAAGGAGAGCACCCAGCTCACTGTCATTGCCGAGGGTATCCCTGCGCTTGGATGGGTCATGGCTGTGAGTGTCGGCCGTTTGAAAGGGGAAGCCGAGCTGACGTACTCGTTTCCACCCTGTAGGAGAGCAAGCCTGGACCTTTTGTCGGAGAGTACAGGGATGCCTCGGACTTCTGGGTCAACAAGGTCGTCAAGGAGTTCAAGGAGTCGTGAGTCTCGCGCGTTCAGAGCCCTGCTCGGCGATGATTGCTCACTGCTCGACAACCCTCGCAGGAACCCCAAGCAGGTCGAGTGGGCTCGCAGCTTCACCGGCGTTCTCGAAGGGCTTCGCAAGTACATCATGGCGCACCACACCACCAGCCTCACTTGGAACCCCAACGTGACTCGTCTCGGCTCTGCCCCTCGCGAAGCTGGCTGACGACCTTTCGTCTATAGGGTGTCGCCGCCGAGTCGTACGCAGCCGCTCCTTCCTCCACCGCTGCCGCTGGCGGAGCTCCCCCTCCTCCCCCTCCCCCTCCCCCAGCTCCTCCCGCCGCTCCTCCTGCCCCCTCCGCCCCTCCAGCTCCCTCGGCGACTCGTGCCGCCGCCGCTCCTGCAGCAGGCGACATGGGCGCCGTCTTCTCGGCTCTCAACCAGGGCGAGGGCGTCACCAAAGGATTGAGGAAGGTCGACAAGAGCGAGATGACCCACAAGAACCCCGAGCTGAGGACGACCGGCACCGTTGGCTCGACTAGTCGTGAGCTCGCTCCTTGCTTTGGCTTCTAGGGCAGGAAGCTGACCTCCTCACCGCAGCAACTCTCGGCAAGGCTCCTCAGAAGCCTCCCAAGCCTCAGTCGTTCCAGAAGAAGCCTCCCAAGACGGCGCTGGAGGGCAAGACCTGGAACATCGTGCGCCGAGCTCGTCTCTCGTCTCGGCTGAGCCCGCTGACCCCTCCTCTCGCTTGCAGGAGAACCACGAGAACAACCCAATGATCCTGGTCGACGAGACCGAGCTGAACCAGGTCGTCAACGTCTACAACGTCAAAGCTTCGGTGATCCAGATCAAGGGCAAGGTCAACGCCATCTCGCTCGGTGCGCCTTCGCCTTCCCTTCTCTTCGATCCTCAGTCTGACCCCTCGCATACTCCCCACAGTCAACTGCACCAAGGTGTCTCTCCTGCTCGACTCGACCGTCTCCTCCCTCGCCATTTCCTCGTCCCCCTCCTTCACCGTTCAAATCCTGGGCAAAGTCCCCACGATCCTCATCGACGGCACAGACGGCGGTCAGGTGTACCTCTCCAAGGAATCGTTGGACGTCGAGATCATCACGGCCAAGACTAGTGCTATCAACATTAGTCTGCCGGTCGATGGAGAGGAGGAGGGCATCTTTGAGGAGAAGGCGGTGCCCGAGCAGTTGAAGACGGTGGTGCAGGGGGGCAAGTTGGTTACCACTGTGGTGGAGCACTCTGGTTAGGTGCTGAGAGTTGTGGTACGGACGTTCTGTGAGCTTTGCAAAGATGGAGGTCGTTTTATCTGTTCTTCCGCCGAAGTGAAAGCAAACGCCGCGCTCTGCTCTCTGCTCTCTGCCTCTCGATCATGAACGACGGCGGCGCGACTGATCGATAAGATAGCGCTCGATGCACCAGCACAGCTCCTCCACTACAAAGACCCCAACGGTGTCCTCGTTCTCCACCGCCGAACCTCCGACTGACTCCCCCCTCAGCCCGAGCCATCGTACTCCCCAAAGTCGGTATGCCCCGTTTCCATCGCATGCTTGCTCGCCTCCTTCTCTCCCACCAGCGCCTTCCTACACTGCTCGCACCTCAGCGTGAACGTCGCCGCGTCGGTGTACTGATGCTCCTTCCTCAGCTGCTCGACCAACTTGCTCGCCGCTTCCAGCATGCTTTCCGATAGTACCGGGTCGGCGGGGAATGAAGTTTGATCAAACTCGAGATTGGGTGGAGGGAAAGTGAGGCAAGGAACGACGTCAAGGTAGGTGAAAGTGAGGGCGTCATAGTGAATGCCGCTATAGACGAGCATCACGATGGTCTCGTAGCCGGATCCTTGGCCGAAACGGTCCATACGGCCAGTCTGTACGTCGATAGAAACGATCTCGGTCGAGTATTGCTTGGCGAAGATGGAGAGCTCGATGGCGCCGCCCCATGAGTTCGGCTTGAGGATGGTGGAGATGTATTCGTCGCGAGGGCGTCTGTGAGTTCGGATTGCGAAGGGGATTGGTATAGAGAAGAGTGCGGGTGGAGAGAGGAGGGTGAGGAGATCGGGAATAGGCGAGTCGGGGGAGGAGTGCGAGGGGCGAGGCAGGAGTGAAGAGGAGGAGAGCAGAAAGGTCGCGAGTCAGCGCACAAGTTCGACATGAGTACAACAGAGAGTCTCGCACCCCAACACGGCATCAGAGTACTCCTCAGGCTCATTGCGAATGACCTCGGCGATCTGCTTCCTCAGTGTCGGCGCGATATCGGGCTTGCCGGGCTCGAGGACGAGTCCAACGGCAGTGAAGAGGCAAGAGTTGTCGTCGGGAACCACCTGTAAGAGATGATCAGCGACGGAACCTTCCAGCAAGACGATAAGAGCTCACTCGAAGTACGAGATGGCCTCCTTCTACGGCGACCGATGGCGGCGTTTTGGGGCCAGTAGAGCGGGCGGCGGGCGGCGCTGGTGGTCGAGTAGAGTTAGATAAAGGTCGGGGAGGGGCGGGTCGTGTAGCTTCGGCGATGGCGGGAGGAGAGGAGCGCTTCTGAGGAACGACGGGTGTCGGCGCTAGCTCCGCGACGGCCTCCACCTCGGCGACGATGATGGGCTCGCCGTTCTTGATGCCGAGCGAGGTAAGTGTAGCATCCTCTGCACCTGTGAGAGGTTTTGGCGGGAATCCAAGGCGCACTGTGGAAGGGAGACGGGATGAGGTCAGCGGAAGCGAGGTGGCGAGCGCTCCTGAGAGCGGTGAGAGGACGTACGCTCTTGCCGTACAGTCCTGATGGAAGTAAGCTCTTCAATTTTGAGCTTGAGTTCTGCTAGAGATGCTTCTGGCGAGAGCTGGAGCGAGCTGGCGCCAGCTGGGCCGCTAGGACGCGTGTAAAGCAGGGTGAGCGGCGCATGCAGGTAGTCTGTAGCAGCAGGCGGAGCTCACCGAATGCGCAGAGTGATTGAAGACATGACGCCGAGCGAGCAAAAATAAGTACGAAGCTAAGAGGCGCGGTGAAGTGCGAAACGCGGTTGGCTCTTGCCACATCTCTCAGCGACTAGCGAGGTACAGGATGCCACCCAAGCGAGCGAAACCTCGAGCTTCCATCAAGAGCGACTACCTTGCTACAGTCACCTCGGACGACTCTGGACTCGATTCCAGCTCGGGCCCGCACCAGCTCACCTTTGAGCAGCTCGCACGCGCTTACGGCCTTGCGCCGCCGCCTCCCAACAGTCCAGAGTACTCGCTCTTACTCAGATCTTGCCCGCCCAAGTGGAGCAAAGGCGCCTCCCCCGAGCAGGAGAAGCGCACCTCGCCTGAAGTCATTATCATCGACTCGGACGACGACGAGTCGCCCAAGGAGCTCAAGCACTTGAAGAGAGGGAGCAAGGGCAAGGGTAAGGCCGACGACGACCACGCCTGCTCCGCCGAACACTGCAGCAACAATCCTCGCTGCCTCAACTGGCTCGGTCAGGACAAGTGGGAGCGCTCAGGTGAGCTCGCTTGAGCTACTTGGCGCGTTTCAGGTCGCTAACGCGCTCGCACTCGCAGTGACGGCCCTCAAGAGCTTCTCCAAGGCGGCAGGACTCGGCATCGACCCCTCCAACGACCGCGAGAAGGACATCCCCGTCGGGTTGCGCGTGCGTTGACCCCTTCTTCTCGAGCGGTGCAGGGTCGAGCTGACGTATCCTCGCCAACAGAACCTCGGAGCCACCTGCTACGCCAACAGTTTCCTTCAGGTAGGCTCAGCTCTCTTACAACAGCACCGCGCGCTCTCCCTGACCCTTCCTTTGCTTGCGCCGAGCAGGTCTGGTTCCGCGACGTGCCCTTCCGCGCCGGCGTCTACGCCTGCTTGCCGCCCGACAACGGCAACGTCGAGGTATGTAGCTTTTCTGCCGATGATTCAGCCCCATCGCTAACCTCCTCGGTCGCAGGCTTCTCCCCTCTTCCAACTTCAAGTCCTCTTCGCCTTCCTCCAATCCTCTCAGCAAGCCGTCTACGACCCCGAGCCTCTCGTCGCCTCGCTCCGTCTCGATCAAAATGAACAACAAGATGCTCAAGAGTTCGCCAAGCTCTTCACGCAACGCCTCGACCACGAGTTTAAGAAGCAGGGCGCGAGGCTCAGCGCCGAGGGCGGCAACCCCGACGTCGCCAACCTCGTGCAGACCCAGGTGAGTACTGGCGACGCTCGGCCGAGGCGCTAAAGGCTCATCTTAATGTGTCTCATACAGTTCGAGGGCAAGATGACCTACGGCACCAAGTGCAAGACCTGCCACACAAGCTCGGAGCGCGTCGAGGACTTTCACGAACTCGAGGTCAACCTCAAGGTGCACATTTTTCTTAACGAGGGGAAGGAGCCATCTCTGACGCTCTTCTCCGGTCATAGGCCAACTGCAAGCTGGAAGACCGCATCCGCGAAAGCTTGAAGCAGGAGATGCTCACCGGCGACAACCAGTGAGTCGTCTCTCGGTCGGGCTCGAGAGCTCGGCAATAATACTCATCGCTTTTGCTTAGGTACCACTGTGGTAACTGTCGCTGCAAGCGCGATGCTGCCCGCTTCACCCGCATCGAGACTCTCCCTCCCGTTCGTCGCTCGGCGCGCTTCCTTCATCTCGCCGGCTCGAACCTGACTCGCTCTCTCGCATCACACAGGTCCTCCACTTCTCCCTCCTTCGCTTCGTCTTCAGCATGGATACGCTCACCCGCAGCAAGTCCCAGCACAACATCTCCTACCCTCTCAAGATCGACATGGGCCAGTTCCTCCCTCCCGACGCTCAAGGTGCTCGTCCTCAAGTCTGGTACGACCTCAAGGGCGTGCTCATGCACAAGGGAAAGAGTGCGCATCACGGCCACTACGTTGCGCAGGTGCAGGACGAGACGTACGCCTCCTCCGCTCGACCTTCCTCCGACCGAGCCGACGAGCTGACCTTCCCTCACGCTCCCACAGCGAGAAGAAGTGGTTCCTCTTCGACGACGAGAACGTCAGCGCAATTGACGACCTCAACGGACCTGACTTGTACAACGAGGATGGCGAGCGCGTCGAGGTCAAGAAGAAGGCGAACAAGCAGAAGCCCGGCGCCGGCTTCGTTCGCGGCGATGATGGTTCTATGTAGGTCTTCACTCACTGCTGAACTCCCTTCATCTCCAGCTCGAGCTAACCCTCTCCCTTCGCAGCCTCCCCAAGTCGAAGGATGCCTGTGAGTAGCCTGACTTGATCGTCCGAGGGTCCGAGAGACGACGCTGACGTCTGCCCCCCTCTCGCACAGACATGCTCGTCTACACCAAGCGCCCTGCCGCGGCCTCGGCCGCCACCGCCATTCCCGATCCTCCTCCTCTCGCTGCCGCCAAGGTCGAGGAGCTCGACCAGAAGCACGCCGCCCTCGTCGACGAGTTCAAGGCCAAGTAGGTACAGCGTCGAACTCGACGCCTCACTCGCTGACATTCTCATCGTCTCGCAGGCAAGCGTCGATCGAGGCCGACTTCGACGAGGCTCGCGAGGCCAAGCGCTCCGTCTACCTCAACTGGGACGTCAGCGCCGAGGACGTGAGTCATCAGTCGAACGCTCTCGACACCGATAATGCTTGGCTGACGAGTTCTCTCCCTCTCGCTTTACAGGAGGACAGCTTCCTCGTCGACAAGTTCGAGCTGCGCCGCTGGGTCGAACAAGGTCTCGCCGCTCCCAAGTCCAAGGCCAAGTCCTCCTCGCCTTCTACTGCCGAAGACAAGGGCAAGGCCAAGAATTCCACGCCTTCCGACGAGAAGCAGAAGGAGGCCAGCACCAGCGCCGACGACCTACCTCTCGACGCCATTGAGGCCGCCGCTAAGATCGCCGCCGAGACGCTCGGCCTCGTCTCCACCAATCCTACCACCAGTCCCAAATCGGTCAACAAGGTCGAGAACGGCGCTGAGGACGTCGATATGAAGGACGCGCCTCCCACCAACGGCAACGAGCACGCCGAAGCCGACGGTTCGGTCTCGCCGACCCTCGTTGGCGACACGAGCACGGAGTCGAAGGGCTCGAACGCCGCCGAGGAGATGCAGATCGACGAGAATGGTCACTCGAGCAAGATCCTCAGCAACGCTGGAGTCCTCTGCTGCCACGACTTGGCCGATCCCCTCCAGGCCGAGCAAGTCAAGCGCGTTTCGCAAGTCGGCGTCATAGCTCTTCGCGACCTCGGAGTCGACATTCAGCCCGAGCTACTGGTCAACAAGGACTTTTGCCGCGAGTGTGCTTGGGGAATCGCTGCTGGTGAGTCGTCGAGCTCCCGTCTCTTGGACGATGGTCGCTCACTCGCTGTGTTGCGCTCTCGCAGAGTCCTTCTACAACCGCGACCACGACATCAACGTCCACGAATTCGACCAGCAGATGAAGGAGGGAGATGTGCAGAAGAACGCCGTCTATATCTCGAGGAGTTGGCTCACCGGTCAGTGCCGTCTCGACTGATGAGCGCCGAGCGACTCTACTGACTTGCCCACGACATAGACTGGAAGAAGTCCGTCCCCAAGATGCACGTCAAGGGCACGAGCGCCGACCCTGCCCCGGACGATGCGCCTCGTCAGCACGACGTCGTTTGCGAGCACGGCAAGCTTCAGTCCGACGCCAAGAAGTACACCTTCATCGCCGACACGGTGCGTCTCACTTCGCCAACGCTTGACAAAGCGGATAGCTCATCTTCGTCTCCCTCTACAGGCCGCCGCCCTCCTCAGCTCCCTCTTCCCGACTTGGAACGCCCTCAGCGAGACCAGCCGTCTCAAAAAGTGCAAGGAGTGCTCCGAAGAGCAGGAGGAGGCCAAGGCGTCTGCTCAAGCGCTTTCGGAGGTCGCGAAGAAGGAAAAGGTGAGCTCGATGTGCAGGAGACCCTAGGCCGCGCCGGAAGCTGACTGCTTCTCACCCCCTCACTTCTCCGACAGCCCATGTTCAAGTCGTTCGAAAACCTCCTGCAGACTCGTCTCACTGGCAGCAATCTGATCGTCTTTTCGGACGACATCAACTATGTCATCCCTCGCTGTAAGGGCTTTCCTGCCGTTCAGTCTCGTGCAGAACCTGACCTCTTCCTCGACAGCCTTCGCCAGCCAGTGGACGGTTTGGAGCCGCAAGCCCACCAACGTCCCGAGACCGTCCGACCTCGACAACGAGCAGTTCATGTGCATTCATGGCCGCGTCGTCATCGACCTCGAGCGCGAAGCTGAGCGCCCCAAGGAGGTCTGCGTCGTCACCGAGAAGCAGTGGAACGCTCTCGTCAAGTCGTGAGTCTTCGATGGCTCGACCGTCGACTTTGCAGAGCCGCGCTCACTTTCCAATCTTTCTTCCCTCCTCAGCTACAACGCTTCCCCTCCCATCAAGATCTTCGAAGACGGCGAGAGCAGCAAGTACCTCACGAGCCCCGCCGTCTGCGATGTGTGCTTGCAGGCCAGGTGAGTACAGAGCTCGTCTCGGTCTCCACCGATCTACCTCGCTGACTTCTCTTGGCGCAGACGCGAGGACTTCTCGACGTGCCAGCTGGGCATTAAGACCCTCACCGAGAACGACTTTGACAAAAAGGGAGAGAGGAAGATTCGTAGGCCGTCTCCTTCGCCTGCTTGCGTTGGTGGAGATACTGACATTCCTTCAACTTGACAGGCTCCGCATCGCCCGTCGATTCGTCTCCACCAGGCAAGGGCAAGGGCAAGCCTTCGACGACGAGCACCGGCCGTCACTCGGCTCCCACCACCTACGGCCACGGTCAGAGGCAGTCGGCACGCGTCAAGCAAAAGTCTACGATCGCCCTCAAGAAAGAGCTGAGGTACATCAACATGAAGAAGGGCGATTCGGTCAAGGACATCAAGGTCGAGGTGAGCCGAGCATCTCCCTCTCCCTTCCCTCGCCTTCGCTGACATGATCGCTTCACTTCCACCAGATCGCCACCCACCTCTTTATCCCCACCATCTGCCAACGCCTTTTCTACCAGAACCAAGAGCTCGAGAGCGACCAGACGGTCGAGCAGCTCGGCCTCTTCGACGGCGCCACGATCGAGATGTTCGAGGTGGCCGAGGACGACCCCGACTTGGCCAATCTCGACGACACCATCGACGACGCCGTCATCAGCAAGGGCAAAGGCAAAGGCAAGAGGGCGAGGGAAGAGGGATTTGGCGGCACGGGACTCGCCGGTGGGTGGGATCAGTCGCAGGAGCGCAACGACTCGGTCGAAATCATGGACGTCGATTCGGGGGCCGACGTCGCCGCCAAGGAGGAGGAAGAGGAGGAAGTGGAGGAGGAGGACCACGCCATCGTCCCCGCCACCAACGGCAGCAAGAGGCCTAGGAGGAGCACCGCCAGCAACGCCAGCCGAGGAGGCAGCTCGAGCGGCGCTAGCAGCAAGCGTAGCAGCGCCTCGTCGACCAAGAAGAGCTCCAAGGGAGGCAAGAAGAAGAAACAGGAGGAGGAGGAGGAGATGGAGGTCGACGAGGACGAGGAGGACGAGGGAGGCGAGATCGTTCTCACCTGCTCCGCCTGCACGTTGATCAACGACCCGGGCGTGGAGGTGTGTAGTGCTTGCGAGAGTGTCCTCTTGCCTGCTGGCGTTACTCTCTAGTCGCAGTGCCGATTTGCTTGCTGTCATACACTCTCCCCCGCCGTTACATAGCAACTCGGGTCGCGAGAGGCTGCCTGCGAAGCTCGGCTCGCTGGAGCGATCAAGTCCAACTCGAGACAAACTCCTTCTTGACCTCCGCCTCATTCGCATCTCGGCTCGCTACACCTGTCATCTTCGGATCTCTGCTCTGCTCTACTACCCGCTCAATTGCACACCCTCAGCAAGACCTGCAGCTCGAAAAAGTGCGCCTCAGCTCAGCGGAGATGTCATCCTTGAATTGTTCCGCCTGCGGCAAGAGTGGTGAGTGGTCGCTGATCTCGCAGGAGGAACTGTACACTCTACTAATGCTGCTGCTCTCCTGCAGAAGCTCAACTCGGTGGAGCCAAGCTAGCGCGGTGCAGCCGCTGCCTTTCCGCCCAATGTGAGCTGCTCGGCACGTCCTGAACCTGTGCTGCTCGGCTGACGGCGCTCTTCGTTCACTACAGACTGTGGTCGTGAATGTCAGGTGAGCTGCAAAGACTCCCGCCCAGCTTGAATCGCCGTCGCTGACCCCTCGTCAGACCTCTTCCTGGACCTCTCACAAAGCCGACTGTAAACGTATCGCCAACGAACGGACAGCTGCTCTCATTGCGCCAGAACCCGCCGAGCACCCCTTCGACGCCTTCAGTCCCTTCGTCGACTCGATCATTCACGATGCCCTCGCCGTCCTCCAAATCCCCTACTACCAAGATCTCTACGGCCCCGAGCGCAAACCTGTACTCTTCCACCTTCATTTCCAGGTCAACCCGACCCCGTCCAACTCTCGGCGGAAGTTCAACCTCATGTCGGCGCGGGATAGCAACGCCGAGTCGTTTCTCCATTGGATCAACAGGGTTCCCGAGATGCAGGAGGACATCGTCGAGACCTACAGCAATCTCGTGAGTAGATCGTACTCTCCTTGCGTGTACAGTTCGCTGACCCTTCACCTAGCTCGAGTCGTTCAAGGCAAAGCACCAAATCAAGACCGAGGGCATGACCGCCGACGAGCGCAACCACGAGCCTGCTGCCTTCCGTTTCGCCTGCACCGCCGAGCGAGTGGACGGCAGCTTCTTGGGAGTGCGCTTCGTCACCGGCCTCATTCGGACATACACTCGTTCCGGCCGGGACCCTCGGAACGCCGACGTCCCCATCTTCGAGCCGCTCAAGGCTGTGCTGGATCAAGCTGTGGAACGTCGAACGAGTGACGAGAACGGAGGACCGACCGACGAGGACCCAGAACTGCTGCTCAAGGTCACAAAGGCATTCCTCAAGAACGACGTGTGGGCGCAGCACGCCGAGGATGCGTTCGGACACGACCCTCGCGGCGATAGGGAGCGGGTCTACGCTTGCCTCAAGAGGGGGATTGATCAGAAGATTATGCTTGGAGGTCGCCATCGGAAAGCCTACGTCTACGCCATCGCTGTCCCCGGTGAGTCGACTCTTCCGCATGTCTCGAGCCGAGTATGGCTGACGCTCCTCCTACTCTACAGAATGGCCAACGCCGTGCACTTGCGGAGAGAGCCATGGTCCTGCTGGTCATATGGATGAGGAGGACGAGGAAGAGGAAGAGGACGAGGACGACGAAGGACGGTTCGAGGAGGTGGACGAAGCGGGAGGTCACCCAGGCCATACGGGAGCAGGACATGGGGGACATTCGCACTCGCATGGAGGTGAGGCATGCGGAGGGCATTCGCATTAGTGCTGTTATATGTGAGCTTTGAAGCTCTTCACCAGCATCGGAGGCCGAAGAGAGCAGCTGCTTCGCTAGCACCGAACTCTCGGGGCATCTCTATCGACTCGCTCGAGATGAATGAGCACAGATGATTACGACGATGCTTCAGCTACTAATGCGAAGCTTTGTTTTCTCCGACCTATCACACTAAGCTCAGAGCCAAAGCACTCCCTCCTTGCCCATCTCGGCGGTGATGCCGGTGCGAAGCCACTTGCCGCTGTTGTCCTCGACTCCGGAGGATGCGCCAGGGTAGTTGGGAAGTTGAGGGAGTGGCGAGTCGTTGAGGAGTAGGGAGGAAGGGAGGGTGGAAGGCGGCGGGAGGAGGGGGGTGCGAACGAGGAGCTGGAGGGCGAGAAGGGTTAGACTCGGGGACTCGACCTGAAGGAGGTCAGCTAGGACTCACCTCGCCCCTGATGGTACCGTCAAGAATCTCGGACTCATCTCCACGCAACTTTACGTCGATTCCAGCGACCGGAGGGCCAACGGGACCGAGCGACTTCGACACTCCTTGAGGGTGCGGCAGGCGTTGCACGTCCCACATCATTCCAGCAGCGAGGGGCGAGAGAAGGAACGCATGCGCGAGGGTAGAGACCGTGGGTACGCCCAACGTCGTCCTGAACATCTCCAAACGGCTCTGGTCGACGGGACCCTCGAGGAACAGGGCACGCAGGCGGTGGACGCGGCTCTCCTTCTTGACGCCCTGGAAGAGGATTGAGTCCCAGAAGGTCTTGGTGGCGAGAACTCCCTCGCGAAGGAGACGGAGCTTGCCATTGCGAGCTTGACGGATGATGAGGGCTGAATCGCCGAGCATCTTGGAGAGGAGGAGCTTATAGAGGGGCTCGGAGAAGGTCGAGGAGGGCGCGAAGATGATGGAGGCAGGCTGGGCCGAGCGAGTGCTGAGGAGCTCTTGCAGGTCGGTGTGCGTCGCCGATTCGGGGAGGGTGATGAAAAGGAGCGAGGCCGAGGTGAAGACGGAGAAGAGGGCGAGACCGAGACCGTAGGGCGTGGAAGGGTGGTGGAAGGAGAGAAGCGAGTCGCTGAGCGTAGGGCGAGTGGACTTGGGCGAGGCTGGGAAGAGCGAGGCCCAGGAGATGAGCGAAGCCGTGAGGTTCTGCAGAGCAACGTCGTTAGCTCTGGGTCGCTCGAGCACAGGGTGTAGACAAGACTCACAAGATGGGTAATGCTCAAGGGCACACCCTCCGAGACGATAGTGAGGGCGACATCCGAAGGCTCGGCCTCGGTGGGAGCGGGCGCCTCGTTGTTGGCGATGAGAGCGCGACCAGTGACCAGCAGGTCCTCAGCAGCCTCCGACTTCTCTCCAGCTCCGCCGAGCGAGATCCACTTGGCGTCAGGCGTGCGCGAGATGCTCTGCGCCGCTGCGAAGAGGGTCGACGACTGGATGATGGCGGTGACTTGGGCCGTTTCGGGGAGGTTGCTTCCAGGAGAGATGACGAGAGGCTTTTGAGGACTGAGTGCAAGTGCGAGAGTGACCAGCAGAGCATCTGTAGAGGAGCAACGGGTCAGTATGAACCGCCTAAATCGCATCCGGAGCAGACGCACCAGTCGGATCCTCGACGAGCACCGCGACGAGGCCAGGAGTGTTGCCGAGAGTGCTGAGCAGACCTGCACGAAGCGCCTGAACGACCTCGACGAGCTTCTCGCCTCCCTTGATCCAAGTGCCGCGCTCTCCTCCCTCCAAGCACGTCTGGCTAAGCTCGAGGATGTCCTTGACGGTACGGACTCGCTTCTCGGGGCGTAGGGGTGTACGTACCCCTCCCGTAGCCGAGTTGGTGTAGACGGGCGATTCCGACGGCAGGCGAGTGCGCCCAATGGTCGACTGGCGGCCGAGCAGGAAGGGGTGAGCCTGAGGTGGGGGCGGTCGGAGCGAGATGCCAACAGCGAGGAGAATCACGACCAAGCTGCCAAGGATGATGCTCGTAGTGTCGACATGTAGCGCGGTAGGTAGCTCGACCATGGTGCACGAGTCGACGAATTGGACACAGGACAAGGAGCTCTCGCGCTTTCTCTCGTTCGCATCGCTCGCTGAAGTCCAATGTCGATTGTCGCCCAGCTGGTGAACAACCTGCTAATAAGCAAGAAGCTCTCGGGTGCGCTGTTGGAGTACCGTGCCATCCAACCCATCTGCTGTACGTTTCGACCACCTCCCTGCTCGCTCGAGGAGCTTCTCCGAGCTCGGCTCACGCTCTTCCTTCTCCTCAGCTGCGTTGGAGGTAGCGTCGTGGAAGACTGCTCTACTCGGATGCGCCAAGCTGCTCAAGAAGCAGCCGGACCACGCTACAGCTCTCGTGCGCCTTCCTCTCGCTTCCGAGCTGCTTCGAGCTTCTTGCTGACTCGTAGCTTCTCTGCAGGCCCTCAAAGCACTCGCTCTCGCTGGTCCTCGTCCCGTATCAACTGCAACCCAGCTGGAGATCCTCTCCGTCGTCGAGACAGTCAAAAACCAGGCCAGTGGTGTCGGACTGGCGGATCCTGAGGTCCTGCAGATCTTGGCGTGGGTGATGGGAGGGATGGATCGAAGTAAGTCTAGCTCTATCTACAGCTGAGGCTGCTCAACCGCTGCTATCTTGACCGCTGACCATCGTTTCTCGGCTTTCGCAGGGGAGGAGACGCTGGCATTGTTCGCTAAGGCTACTGAGAAGCATCCCAAGAACGAGAACGTCGCCATCGAGGCTTTCCTGCATTATGTCCGAGTCGGGGAGCGTCGCAGTGCTCAGCAGGTGAGTCGGCCTCATATTCGCTCGCGCTTTCGCCGACTAACCCCCTCGTTGCCTCGGCGCAGATCAGCATGCGCATGCAGCGCAACTTCAAGAACGACAAGTACACCTGGTGGTCCGTCATGTCGACCCTACTCCAAGCTCGCGACGTCTCGGACCCTTCTACCGACATCCTCCTTGCCCTCGCCGAGCGCCAAATATCGGACCACTACTCTCAGCGTACGAAGGCCGCCGGCATCGCACTCCCAGTGCCAAGCGGAACACCAGCTATCGAGGCTGCTACTGAGGGTGCGGATCAGAGCCAGGAGGTCGCTGGCAGCGACAAGGGCAAAGGCAAGGAGGCGACGGAGAGCGCCGACGCTACGCCTACGACCTCCGAGAAGGTCCTAGAGTTCGACTCGGCGCACGAGTACTTCCTCATCACTCGATTCCTCGAGCTTCGCGCTCTCCGCGCTGAGGCCAAGGCTGCGCCCACCAACACCGACTCGGTCGCCGTCTCCTCCACCTCGGCCACATCACAGCTCGTCCTCCCATCCATCGCTACCTCCAACACCTCCCTCACTCCTCGGCAAGCTCTTCTCGCGCACTTTGCGTCCAAGGAAGGCGACAAGTGGTGCGCTGGCGGCCTCGGACTCGAGATCTGGCGCAGGGAGAGCGAGCTTCGATTCGGCAGTATCGAGGGCGGCGAGTGGAGCAGGTCGTGGGAGAGGTTGAGCAAGGCTTTGGAGGATGGGTGCGTACATCGTCTGCGGTCTTTGCTACTCGTGAGCTGACCCACCGTCTCTCTGCCCCCCACAGCGAGACGAATTGGCACACCATGCTCTACCTCATCCGCTGCACCTTCGCCGTCGCCGACCGCTCGTCCAAGGCCTTCTTTGGCTCCGAGGAACTCAGTGCTCAGCCATCAGAGGAGGGCGCCGAGTTGATCAGCAAGAGCCGGGCGCTGTTTCGTGGTCTCGCCGACGACAGCGCCAAGGGCAAAGAGCGAGGGTTCCTGCTGGGATTGCTCGAGATTGCGAAGGAAGCGCGGAGACGGAAGTGGAAGGAGGGTGAGTCTTGCATCGGCTTTGGGGAGCGAGTCGAGGCTGATCCTTAGTTGCTCGACAGCCGACCCGCTACTGCCAACGCTCGAGGAGTACTTTGAACGCTTCTCGACCAAGATGTGCTGCTTCGACGACCTCCTGCCATATCTGCAAGCCCTCCGCGACGAGGAGCGGAGCTCGCTGTTCAAGAAGATGACCGCCTTCGCCGAGGTTGAGGGAGACTTGGTAAGTAGTCGCATGAGCCGAGTTGTACGGGCCAAGCTGACGTCTAGGATCTACTGCAGAGCATCACGGTGGTCTACCGCGTCATCAACGCTTCCAAGCTTGCTCGCTTCGTGGCCGTCGTCTCGGACGAGACAAGTCAGGTAGCAGCCGCCGAGGGCTTCATCAAACGCTATTTTCAAACGCTACCGCTCGGTAAGCTACTGTACGAATCCAAGGTCCACATCAAGCTGACTCCCCTCGTTGTCTTACAGGCAAGGGCCTGCCTCCGACCGATCTTCAACCGGCCGACGACTTCGCACTTCTCGCCGGACAAGCCTTCGTCGCCGCTTGGCAGTACTCGCGTGCGTCTCCACCTATCGTTCCATCGTTCCTCCGCTGACATCCATTTCATAGACGACCGCTCCTACCTCGAGCGCGCCCTCGTCATCCTCGAGTACAGCCTCCAACGCTCGAAGCACAAGTATCAGATCCGCATCCTCGCCATCAATATCCTTCGTCTCCTCGGCGCGCCCTCCGCCGCTATCGCCCACTACCGCATCCTTAACCCCAAGGCTATCCAAAACGACACCCTCTCGCACCTCGTCCTGAACCGAGGGGCTACTTTCGTCGTCGCCCAGGATGCGCTTGGGCTTGAGGAGGCCGTCTCGGCAGTCAAGTGGTACAAGAATGGAGAGCACGAGGCTGCAGAGATGGCCGTCCGCGTCTTCAGCTACCACAACTACTCAAAGGTGCGCCGCCCCTCAGCCCAGACCTTCGCCGAGCTGATTCGTCTCGTCTTGCAAATAGATTGAGGACTTCATCGTCTTCCAAGATCGCCTCACTCGGTCTCTCAACAAGTATCTACTCCAGATCGAGTCGATGCGGATGCTGCTGCTTCGAGGGCTGCTTGACCCGACGACCAAGGCCGAGACAGTTCACCAGCTGACCTCGTTGGTGCAAAACCGGAAGAGTGAGTAGCTTCATAGGAGCTGTCAAGAGCTCTCGCTGACTCTGTCACCCTCACAGCCGAGCTCGTTGACAACCGTGACTTTAAAACCCTACCGAGCCATCAAGCCAAGGACGAGCCTTCCATCTGGGAGCTGACGCAGATGGGTCCCAAGACTCAAGTGAACTTCTTTTCGGTTTGCAAGACGTCTTAGTCCCGCTGACCCCTCATTTCCGCAGACCCCGTGGCTTCTCGCTTTCACCGCCATCTACTCCAACTTCTTGAACCTCAAGGCCGACCTGGTCGAAGGCGACGACATCAGTGCCGGCGAGGTCAGTCTTATCCCTCTCTTCTCGCTGCCTTCGAACTCGACGCTGATAGCCCACCGCTGCAGCTCACCCCTTCGGAAGCCGGTCTCCTCAAGCTCTCTTCCGACATTCGCGCCGTCTTCACCTCCGCCCTCGACGAGCCCGAGCCCGAGCAAAACGCACTGGCCTTCTTCAAGAGCCAGACGACCCTCGTTGAGCAGGCGCTGGAGGACTCGGGTCGGTTGCCTTGGGAGGTGCTGCAGATCGCCGAGATTGCGCTCGAGGTGCGCCGCGATTTACGCTGCAAGAGGAGACGGAGGCTAACCTTCCTTCGCCTTTCTGTTACAGGGCTATTGCCTCCTCGATGTCGCTGTTGAGCAGCGCAGCGTCGACCTCGCTGAGACGAAGCCTCAGGATCACGTTCGTCGCGCTTCCCCCCCTCGTTCGCAAGACAGCTGCTGACCGACTTCCACGTCTCAGGCAAAGCACGCGAAGCGGCTTCGCAACTTCCGCATCGCCGCTCGCGACCTCACACGCACCGTCGGCGCCCGGGTCACAGCTCATGGCAAGAAGGTCGCGAAGGAGCGACCAAAGACGGTCACTGCCGTCTCGAGCCTCAAGCAGTTCCCTCTGGTCAGCGCTGTTCCCTCGGGATCTCTCTCGCTTAATCTCTCGCTGACCTTGAACCGGACCTGCAGCTCGACGACGACCATCTTCTCAACTTCTCGCATGCGCTGGTCGAGTCTCGGCGTGCGATGGCGGAGGGATTGGGCGCGGCGATCCATCGTCGGTGCATCAAGTAGAGGCTGGAACGAGCAACTTAATCTTACCGAGCTCTCATCAGGCTACGAGCAGCGTAGAGCTTTCGCGGACGGTCATGCTTCGTCTCCGAGCTCAAGGCGAGTTGCAAGCCCACGCCCGACTCAATGTCCCTACAAGCCCTCGATCACCCCGGTACCGACCTTCGAATGTCTATGAACATGATACAGAGCAGCAGCGCGACCGGCGGACTGTAACGAACACCGAGCATCAGCGCCGAGCCGACAAGCGTCCCGACGAGCAATACTGACCGAAGCTCAGGCGACGTTGACGTGCAACTCAATCTCGATGCAGATGCCGCTCTTGAGGGTGTAGCCGGCGTAGCACTCTAGTGGGGAGGGAGAGGGATGGAGAAGGCAAGCATCAGCGCCTGCACGCTCGACCGAGCTCATCGCCGAGCAGCTCCCGGCTCGACAGCAGAGAGAAGAGAGAGAGGGGACAGACGAACCGAAGCCACACTTGTCGTCCTTGGTGCAGACGGGGTGCGAGTAAGGGACCTTGTCGGGGCAGTAGTGAGGGTCGCAGCGCTTGACGGGGATGCACTTGTGGCCGTGAAGCTCAAAGCCGTGGTCGCACTCTGTCGAGCAGAGCAGCGCCGAGGTGAGCTCTCCTCCTCTCTGCTGCTGCTGCACACCGCACTCCCTCCCTCCCGACCTCTCCTCCTTCGAGCAAAGAGAACACTCACCAAAGCTGCACTTGCCATACTTGCAGACGGCCTTCGCATGAGCCGGGCAAGGGCAGTGCTTCGCCTTGCACTGGTGCTTCTGAGGGCGACGGTGCTGCCACCAGGGCGAGTGCGAGTAGTGCGGAGACTTGCTGTAGCCGTGACCGTGACCGTGGCCCTTGTGCTGCTGGAGTGGGGAGTAACCGTGACCGAAGCCGACCTTGAGCTTGCCCTCCAAGTCCAATCCGCCCTGCGAGTAGCCTCCTCCGCCGTGCTGGTATCTTCCTCCGCGCTTGTCGAGTTCCCCCGGCCCTCCCACGGCTTCAGCTG
The DNA here is from genome assembly GCA_001600635.1 of Leucosporidium creatinivorum. Lineage (NCBI taxonomy): Eukaryota > Fungi > Basidiomycota > Microbotryomycetes > Leucosporidiales > Leucosporidiaceae > Leucosporidium > Leucosporidium creatinivorum. The sequence continues at coordinate 949,552 of BCKL01000001.1, read as the reverse complement.
CAGTCGAGCCGAGCGAGAGAGAGGAAACGGCGAGGAGGGAGAGAGGGAGCAAGACCTGGGTGAAGAGCATGCTTGAAGAGGGAGTGTGGGAGAGAGTGTAGTGTAGCGAGTGTATGTAGAAGAGTATTGAGAGTGAAGAGCCGAGTGAGAAGTGGGTGGTAGGAAGGAGAGCTGCAGCAGCTGGCAGCTCGTTTCGCTCTCTCTTCGCTCTTCGTCTCGCTCGGTCTTGGCTGCAGCTAGAGGTGCAGCTGACTTGTGATTCAAGCTGTAGGCTGCGGAATATACTCCTACTCGTTCACTGATGCCCGGCAGGTGGCTGTAAAGCTGCAGATGCCATCGCCGAGCTCGTCAGCCTGTCAGAAATGGGCTTCGCGGCCTCGAGCTGCTCCCTCTGAGTTTCTCAAGACTCCTGGGCATGTGCCGGTAGTCTTGGAGCTGTCGAGCTTGACTTGCACCCCTTCAAAAGCGCAGGGGACGCCAGCTCGGCGAAGCCGGACAGTCAAGAGCCAGCGCCGAGCTTGCTGTGGTGCATCAAGCGAAGTGAGAGAGCGCTCCAAGAGTACACTTCAGAGCTTAAGAACCCTTGAGCGACTCGATCCAAGCTGCACAAGATCAGCGAGTCCTGCGCCTTTCGACCTCCAGCCAGCTTCTTGCTCTCCGCTATTTTTCATCTCTCGCATCTCCTCAACATGGACGACGACTGGTCTGCCGATGGAACTGAAGCGCTCAAGCTGAGGCTAGGTAAACTACTCTACTCCACTACACCTCCCCATCTCCCATCACTTTACGCCTCGAACGCGTCGCGTCCACCAAGTCGCGCTTGAGATCTGCTCGCTAACAGCTTTGATCTCCACTCTGACACCTCATCACTCTCTGTAACCTTACTACAGTCCGCTCTACTCAAGATGCTGCTGCTTTGGAGGAGGAGGAGGAGGTGCTCGTCAAGGACTTTGAGGCCGCCTACGTCTATCCCATTTTCGGCCAAGAGGAGACCATCTTCGGCTACAAGAACCTCGAGATCCAGGTGTGTACATTGCTATCCTCCGCCGAGAGCTCGGCTGACCCAGTACGCTACAGTTCCGCTTCGCCTCGGGCAGCCTCAATCAGTACCTTCATGTCGAGTACGAGTCCAAGTTCCCTGAGGCCGGCGATGTCAAGGCCGACGACCCCGAGCAAACCCTCTACGAGTTCATCCCTCCAGCCTACGCCAAGCAGTGGCCCGACTTTCTCAAGACGGTCGAGAAGGACGCGCTCGAGTTCAAGCCGCTGGGGACAAAGATTGGCGCGTTCAGGGAGCAGGACGATCAGGAGGTGAATGGCAAGGGAAAGGGAAAGGGCAAGAGCAGCGGCATGAGCTGCCCGCCTCGGCCGTGGGAGATTCTGCCGGAGGGAGACGCCGCCGAGGACGTTGAGGTGGTCTTCGAGGCCTACTCGAGCAACTGGGAAACGCCGGGGTTCAAGGAGTACCACAGGAGGATGCAGATCTTTGTACTGCTGTACATTGAGGGCGCGCAGTACATCGACGAGGAGGACAGTCGCTGGGAATTCGTCACGCTGTGAGTCGGCCCATCCTCGCAGCCTCACGAGTAAAGCTGACCGCTTGTTGAACAGATTCGAGCGTCGGAAACGAGGCTCCACGTACTCGTACCACTTTGCCGGCTTCGTCTCGTTCTACTCGTTCTTCTGCTGGCCCGACACGAAGCGCCTTCGCCTCGCGTGAGTCCTAGCGCCGAGCTGTTGCCTCGGAACAGGGTGTTAACCACCGCTCTTCGTGTTCCCAGTCAATTCGTCATGCTTCCTCCCTACCAAGGTCAAGGATACGGATGTGAGCTGCCCTATTCCCAGCAGAGACGACCTCGGCGCTGATCCCGATCCCCTCACAGCCGCTCTGTACACCCTCTGCTACCGCAACGTCCTCTCGCGCCCCGAGATCAGCGAGCTCACCGGTGAGCTGTTCTGTCTGACCTCTCCCTCTTTCCAATATAGCCGGACTGACACTTTGCTCCACCTTCGCAGTCGAGGACCCTTCCGAGCATTTCGAGGATCTGCGCGACAAGTCGGACCTGCACACCCTCATCGGTGCCAACGCGCTCGAGGGCATCACTGCACCTTTCGACAAGACGGTCACCGAGGTCATTCGCAAGAAGTACAAGATCGCCGACGTGAGTTGATCTGTTCAACGCTCGGGCAGACTCTGCAGCCGACTCGGGAGCCTTTAGCTCCAAGATGAATTACTATACATGCTGACCTCTTCTGAACTCATCCCCTCCACAGCGCCAATTCTACCGCCTGCTGGAGATGATCCTCCTCCTCAAGCTCGACCCGAACGATGAATTCGCTTCCCGCTCGTTCCGCCTGGCCGTCAAGCGCCGACTGTACCTCTTCAACAAGGAGCAGCTGTCGCAGCTCGAGGAGCAGGAGAAGAAGGACAAGCTGCAGGAGACGTTCGAGTCGGTCATCGACTCTTACCGACGGTTGACGGAGAAGTTTTCGGGTTGAGTTGAGGTGGTGTAGTGTATCTCACCTGAAGAGCTTTGATACTAGCCAGGGTCGACCACATTCGCTCGCCGTCACAGAGAACCAACGCGAGTGGCGCACTTCAGAGGTTCGGCGAAGGAGACCGCTCTCGGTCCTTCGGCACACTCGACAGCCGATGCATCTATCATCGTTGCGCCATGTAATGAAAGCCCAACAGCTACTGCAAGATGATACTCTATAGCTCCGTGTGCTTCGGCGTCTCCGGGTGGTAGTTGAAGACGGATTCGAGGCCTGTCGGCGGAGGGAACGTCAGCTCCAGGGCTTCGGATGTAGGCGAGGGACTTACTGCTCCGAGCGGAAGGCGAGATATTAGTAGGAAGAACGACCGAGTACTCGACAAAGAGGTCTCCGTGACCCGATTCATGGTAGACTGGCAGTCCTTCGCCCTTGACCGTTTGTACGAAGCCTGAAAGGTCGAGCGGGGTCAGTCGGGAGGTCGAGCAGGGAGAGGAGGTCTTTCAGACTCGAGAAAGTACGAGACAGCTTGAACGCACCTGGCTGAGTCACGCCCGAGCGGGAAAGCACAATTTCGTGGCCGTCGAGACCCATAACCGTCCGCCTGAAGCCGAGAAGAGCCTGTAGAGTATATTCAGCGATCAGCGAGCGCTCTGCGGGTAGACGAGGAGAGAACTCACCTCTGCCACAGTGAGCGTCTCCTGCCAATACAGGTTGCTCTCCTTCCTGACGAACCCGCCCTCCTTCCTCCGACTCCGAATCCTGACAATCACATCCCCCGCCGGCAGATCCGGACTCTCATCTGCCTCTCCCTCGAACAAAACCTCCGCCCCCTCCGGCATCCCCCGATCAATATGCAGGATCAACTCGCTCGTCGTCTGCACGATTCGGTGGCCCTTGCACTCTGAGCAAACGTGCTTGATCTTGCGTCCTCGTCCTCCGCACGCATCGCAGTGCATCTGCACTTGTTGGTAGATGCCCGGACCGAGTTGGTGTCGTACGAGACGGATGCCTCGGCCGTCGCAGATGGGGCAGTCGACAATGTCCTTCTCCGAGCGCGCGCCGGTGCCGTCGCAGGACTCGCAGATGGCCTTATGGGCGATGGAGAACTGGTTGTAGGGGATCGTTTGACGTTGTCAGCGATTGCTCTTCGCCTCAAGCCGCCCTCGGAGCGACGACTCACGGTCATCGTGTCGCCCTTGTAGATGGCCTCCAGCTCGACCTCCATCTCGGCAATCATGTTCTGGCCCCTCCTCTGCTGGTTCCCACCACCGAACGCATTGCGGAAGACGTCAAACGGGTCATGGAACCCTCCTCCTTGTTGCTTCAACCCTTCCTCGCCGAACCGATCGAACCGATCCCGTTTTACCGGGTCGGAAAGGGCTTCGTAGGCGTGTCCGACCTGTGGATGATGTGGACATGAGCTCAAGAGCGCGCAGGAAGGCAGTAAGGGAGCCCACCTCGAGGAACTTGGCCTTTGCTGCTTCGTCGGGGTTCTTGTCGGGGTCTGTAGCACTTCTGGTCAGCTATAGCAGCAGGGGTAATCTACAGAGATAAAACTCACGGTACTTCTTGCTCAGTTTCTGCTCGACAGCACGGCCAGCGAGACGAGGAGAAGGTCAGCTCTCGAGCTCAGCTACGCGTCCGCCTCTCCGCTCCCTCTGTAGCCTCATCCAGCTACCGCCGCGCAAGACTCACCCGGTAGCTCTTCTTGATCTCGGCGTCTGTTGCCGACCTGTTACCACCACACGAAACGAGCATCAGCTCACGCCCCAGCTGCTTCGTCAACGTCGCCCGCTCAGCTCAGCTCGAGCTCGAGCTCACCTCTTCACTCCCAGTACTTTATAGAAGTCGGCCCCTGCCAGCACGGAGCAGACGAGTCCTAGTAGCAGTAGTATCCGCAAGAGCGGCGCGAGAGGCGACATGGCGACGAGACGAGCAAGCGAACGAGACGGAGGCAAGGAGTCGAAGCCACGTCGGGCGCGGTGAAGTCGAAGCTGAAGTCGGTTCGAGTTGATGAGCAGCAGGATGCTTCGCAAGACAGTCGAAGGGCGAGGACGATAGGAAACACGGAAAACTGTATTCAAAACGATTACAAAGCCCTCTCTCTGCACTCTCTCTGCTGCACGCCTTTGTCGCTCGCTCGCTCCTCCTCCCCTCCTCCGCCGAGCCTCTTCTACTCAGTGATATTCTAGAGTGAGAGGAAGGTCAGTGAATGCCTCGAGATACAGCCTAGACGATGAAGCTCACCTGGAACTGAGTGGCAATGTCGTTGTAGAGCGACTCGAGCACCTCGGTGATGGCCTCTGCTCGATTCGATCGCAAGGTCATGGGGTCAGCGTTCTCTCCTCCTTCTCCTGCTCCTCCCCTCATCATTCGAAAGAAGGAAACTCACCCTGACCCGTGGCGGGATCCTCAAACTTCATCTGGGTCAACCTGAACCACACGTCCGAGGTGGCCTCGCGGACTTTGGCCCAAGTGATGGGGTTGTTCTCGACCGTCTTGACCGCCGCTTCGTAGTAGGCGACCAGGCACTTGAGCATGGCGGTCTGTTGTTTTCGTCGGTGTCGCATCATCGGGGGTCAGCTCGGCGCGGAGGAGGCGAGGAGAAGGGAGAGAGAGAGAGAGTAGAGAGAGAGAGAGAGCGCGAAAACGCAACGCACAGTCTTATAGAAAGGACAGTAGCGATCATACACCGAGATACCATTCTGCTGCAAAAAGTCCTCCTTGATCAACCTAGCCACATCGAGGGTGACCTTATCCCCCTCGCCGAGCGAGCTCTTGCCGACGAGTTGGACAATCTCGGCGAGCTCGTCCTCCTTTTGCAGAATCTGCTTGGCCGTGTTGCGGTAGTGGAGGAAGTCGGGCTCGGTCGCCTCGTAGTAGGGTTGGAGGACGCGGGTGCTGTGGTGGGAGGGAGGAGGGACAGGGTTAGCGGGAGGGAGGGAGAAGGAAAAAGCGGAGCAGCCAGACGCACTACTTGGAGTAGGAGACGTTCCAGTTGACCGAGGGGAAATGTTTCCTCTGCGCGAGCTTCCTGTTGTGCGGTGAAGGAAGAAAGAAGAGGGGGTCGAGGTTCAGCTTCGTCGTCTCTGTCTCCCTCCAACGCCGAACCTCGAACGACCCGACCGACCGAAACTCACTTGTCGAGTCCCCAGAAGACCTGAACGATACCGAGGGTGGCGGAGGTGACGGGGTCGGAGAAATCTCCTCCGGGAGGGGAGACGCTGTGTGTCAATTACGAGAGAGAGAAGTCAGCTCCTCGACTCGACCCTTCCTTCCTCTTCATCGAAGCGACCCGCCCAACTCACGCTCCAATAATCGACACCGTTCCCGTACGATCCGGCGATCCCAGACAAGTAGCCTTTCCCGCCCTCTCATAGAAGGACGCCAGCTTAGCCCCAAGGTAAGCCGGGTATCCCGAATCGGCCGGCATCTCAGCGAGACGTCCCGAAATCTCCCTCAGCGCCTCGGCCCACCGACTGGTAGAATCCGCCATCATGGCTACATTCTTGCCCTGGTCGCGGAAGTACTCGGACAGGGTGATGCCCGTGTAGATGGACGCCTCGCGCGCGGCGACGGGCATGTTGGACGTGTTGGCGACGAGGGTGGTGCGCTTCATGATGGGCTCTTGTTTGCCGTTGACGTCGATCGAGAGCTCGGGGAATTCCATGAGGACTGTCGTTTGAAGCGGGGGTGAGGGAGAGGAGGAGGGCGCGAGTCAGCGCAGCGCAGCG